>JAHLJT010009355.1:58143486-58743486 GCA_031308135.1 Acheta domesticus | reverse complement strand
TTTAAGTGTTTATAACTGTCGCGAAACAAAAGTTGCATGTCGCAGGTCTCCCAATCGAAACGGGATACATGATTCAAATGTTGCGCAACATGATGTAGTGTGGACGTGCCGCGTGACATACTAGTTCCGGGACATGCCGATTCCAGTCTGCAGATAGCCACCGAGTGATGTTGTGTTCTGAGTTCGGTTGTTCTGCGATGGAAACTATGCTAAAAACTGAAGATTTATACTCCCTTCCTTGTCTTTGTGATGTTAAGTCTGCCCGATATAAAAATAGAAAAAGGAGGGAAGCAATGGAGTTTATGGCTAAAAAATGCACCATGTTTAACCACAGAATGGAGAAAAGGATTCAGAACATTAGATCACAATTTATGCGAGAGCACGAAAAATATACGGAATCCAAAAAAAGTCACTCTTTCACCAAAAGGTCAAACTCTTTGGGTCGCAACCTTTAATGTTTTACTGCAAGGGATCGAATCGAGAGGAAGTACTCGTGGCAGCACTGACGGCAATGAAGGCGAAGAAAGTCAGACAATTTATGAAGTAGACACACGTATTATTTTCTTCAAACAATTAGATTTATTACTTATTACACGTCGATATTTACTATCAATAGGGAATGTTCGAAAAACTGAAATACATATTTAATAAAAAAGTTGTTTTACTACACAAATTTAATGTAAATATTATGATGACGCTTTAATAGATTTTTCTCAAGGAACCGCCTCTTCTGGAATAAGTACATACAAATAATACAAATTTTACAATACAAATAAAATACAAATTTTATTATAGTATGTTACCTTTAAAATCATTTTAGCGAAGTAATTACGGCCTTCCAGACTTCTAGAAGGATATGCGAAACTGACTGTTTTGACATTCAAAAGGTATACATTAAGCTGGTATAAGATTCATCATTGGCATGGAATCGGAGTGACAGCTAGACTGATAGATTCTGGAATGGTATCCCGAAATACAGTACCATTGCATTGATACCATTTGCAAACAGATTTCAAAATCGGTTGAGTCCATTCTTACAAAAAATCTCGGAATCCCTTGTCATTTTCTAATTTTATTCTCTTAAGAAGATTTATGCTGACGGCAGTGCCTCCCGCAGAAAAGGTTTCTTTCCCAATACAGCTTATTTTTTTATATTTTTTCTTTGTAATAAGATTAAGTTGTTTTAGCACAAATTAACAATTCGTAACTTGTTGCTCAAACGGTGTTTCCATTATCTTAACGAGCCGACACCTTGAGTTTAACATCAAATGGTATATTATTTGCAGCTGGGCGTTGATGTTCATACTTCCCGATACCACCAACATTTAAATCGTGCGTTTGTGCTGAGATCGTTTGTAGTTGTCGAGTGACTTGCGCTATTCATTCCATAATTTTAAATTCATTCAGGTATTGTACGCTAGCGCGTTTTGATGTTTTTTTCATTTATTTCAAGCTATTTTACTTTAGCTAATTTAAAAAGTTTGTTCTTTGTGTTGTGCCATAGCACACGTTTTCCCCTACTACCTCCGCATACCCGTGCAGAACTCTCGCATGTTAAACCCCACACTCATCCCTATACTTCTATTTCCATTCTAAGAAGCAAAGTTGTTAACAAAACGTGTTTATTGGCTTAAAAATGTATAAAGGTAACTTGCAATGTACTAACGCAATATCAAATAAAAATAAATAGCAATGCAATTGATGTTTAAAGAAATTTTCAATAAACATTTTTTCAGTATCATGGAGAGTGTTCTTGGAACAATTCACGACAATTCCTTAAAGATATTTGAAGTAATTATTCAATATTCTTTGACAGTTAGCTTTTAGCTTTTCGTGATAATCACAAAAAATATTAGCTTTCGACTTTTGAGAAAGCTACGTGTCTGAACCTGCTGACTTGAAAATTTCATCGAATGATAACAAAAATATTGGTACAGGTAAAACACAAACACAGTCTTCACTCTTCACTGTTCACCCACGTCTCTCCACAATTGAGTACACAGCACTTACAGACCATGGCAAAACGTTAATTGAATACTTTCACTACACGCACAAGAAACAATCTTCATAAGTATCAAGCAACTATAATAGTACTTTTAGTTGTTGCTGGAGAGCAAATCTTTAATTACTGATTATGCAAATAAACGTAATCAGACTGCACAAACCTCGGTGTATACAGAAAGCATAAATATAAGATTGAGGAATCTAAGCCTTCTAAGCGTGTCGTCACAAAAATGGCTACCAGCAGCAAGGGCTGAAATATTGAGGTGGCCTTGAAACGCGGAACCGAAAATTTAATCAAATGTCGAGGCATGTCTCATCTTATAGATTATGGTGTAAAATACATTTCTTTAAGGCCCTTTGCCTCAAAATTTTAGTTTGTAAGGCCATAAAACGCTTGGTTTAGGAGTTATTTGACGAAAACTTTGATAAGTGTTGCGGTTTGCATTTGACTTGAATATTTAGATGCGTTTTTTAAAACAAATCCTTCATATTTTTAAAGTCAAAGTGCAATTTGTCAAGTCTCCGTGAAATTTTCTTTCTTTAGAGATCTCCTTGATAAAGATTAGTTGCGTGTGAGAGCCGCATCGGAAAGGTATACTACTGAAATAATACAAGAGACGATAGGAGACCATCAAATAATCCCATTGTTTAAAACTAAAGATAAAAACACGTATCAAGCATTTTTACACAAACATACCTTTTCGCACAAAGAAGTTTATACCCGTGAATACTTAAATCATGTGATTACATAGTAAAATACATTAATAAAACATTCAATATATACATTTATATAACATAGAATGCATTTATTACAAATGTATAAATATTGTCAACCTGAAATGTGCTCTTTGTTTGTTGATTTTCTGAGAAGAGTGTATTATAGGAATGAGAATAAAATTAGAATCAGATTTTTACATGAGTATCAAGTGGATCTAAATCTTCAGCATGATCTCTCAAAGAATCAAATATTCCTAAATCAATGCCAGCTTTTGCCACAATCAGAGGAATATTCTGTTTCAATACATAATTCAAATTCTTGATTGATTGATTGATTTGTGGTTCCGGGCGCGTCAACTACAGAGGTCATTAGTCCCGTTAGTGTAGTGCGTGTTTTTTTCCTCGGGAGGATCTTTTCCCCGCTGGATGGCGAGAATCGGTGCCGACCTACCGTCGACTTGCGGGCTTTCCCCTCAGCCAGGTATCTCTCACCAGCGGGGCACCACCCCAGCCGGGACAAGTTGTAAGCGCCCAACTGGTCTCCCAGCATGTGTGGTAGTGTAGTGTATGTTAGTATAAGTGTGTATGAAAGGAAGAGGAAGGAAAAAATCGCGCGAGGGCCGTGACCCGTTTGTTAGGGCACTGCTCCGGCATTCGCCTGGTGTTGATCGTAGAAAACACGGAAAACTACCGATCAGAGCAGCCGGCCGCTAGAATTCTCCTCCAGACAGCGACTGAATTCGATCTAGCTGACAAGCTAGTGTCGAAAATCCTGCCGCCGTCGGGACTCGATCCTAGGCCCTCCCGGTCAGAGGGACTGCAGTGACATCAGTTGATGCACTGAGCCCTCTCTCCAGGTTTCAAATTCTTAAATACACGTGCTCTATAATATCCTTCAGTGAGTCTACAGACTTTTACATCGACCGATGGCATGGAGAAAATCGGGTAGAGTGGTGGTATTAGTTACGACATCGGCCACTAGATTTTATGAAGCAATGCCAATCTCTGGAATATCAGTCATGTCTTTGCAACTTTCTCAATCATTTGAGTTAAAGGTATCTCCTGTGATGGATCTGCATCTGCTTTGGCAATTTCTTTAGATTTTGTTTAGAAAAATACGATCAGAAGTGCTCGGTTTCAACAGTAAATAGATTTTATTACACGCCAATGAAGATGTGTTTGGAATGTTGTCATCACTGCTCGCTTCGATCTTTTGCCTTCAACTGTTTATTGCTCAAGGGAGGGGGAAGCAAGATCGTCGGTCAAGAAAAGTTGCGCGGGTAACAATAGTGTGTGCTCACTTCGCAAATGTTTGTTTACTTGCGCATGAAGAGAAATGTGTTCAGTTTCTGGAAATTTCTTGCGCTTTGAGTACTTAAAATTGCACCCTACACAACGCAATAGTTATTATGTCTCAATATTATTCTCCATTATGTCTCAAGTCTCTACGAGCAGTACATTCACTAGAAACAGTAAAAAAATACACAAACACACGGATCTTCCTTGCGACACACGTAGGACGGCAACGAGGAGAAGGAAAGATGGCGTCGCGCGCAATGTTCCCCTTCTCCACCACCTTCACTTTCTCTTTAGATTTATTTATTTATTTATTTACGTCAAAAATAGTTAAAAACTGTGTGTGACGAGCAATGGGGAGAAGTGAAATTTGTGCACGTTTTCATAATCCTTTGATCTCTATTCTAAACCATATTCTAGTCGAATATTGAATACAGAAAAAGAGCGTTTTTTTTCAAGTTTTGGTGACAAAATATTCGCTCCTTTATAATAAAATATATTTTCAAAGGAAAATTAGCTATAAATTTCTGCCCTTAACCCTCATCATGTTCTTCATGAAAGAATAACACTTTTTGCCGCGATAATATAGAAAACGATAATATGAATAACTATATTTCCCACTGAAATTCAGAAGACGTGCACAAAGAATGAAGTTACATTTATGTCCAGAAGCAAAACAAGGGACCATCTCAGCATTTGCTCAAAGGATCAGGGAAACGGGACGAAAAACCTGATCGAGATGGAGGCCATCAATGGCTCCACGCATTCGCTATTCGGGGAACAGCGAGCAACCGCTCATCGAATCCCGAGTAGTGTGGATGGGACGCTTGCTGTTTGCCGAGTGACGAACATTCGGCACTCGCCCCACCCATCGCGTGTCGGTGTTTTGGACACATCAAAGGGAGCGAACATTTGCCGAACACATCAGCTGGTCGGGATCGGGCGAGCAGTAACTCGCTGCTCGTCGAACGCCGAATGTGTGGAGCCATCTTTAGGGGTTCGGCCTGGGCGCTGCCAGTCTAGTCCTCTCTATGTCTGTGATTGCAGCAGTCTAGGGACAGTGTCTCGCGACTGTCCCGATACAAAGTCCCGCGACATTCTGGTTAGATGTGTACGAGGCTTTAGATTGGATAGATTTCAACACTAAACATTCTTCTCCGCTCAGTTACTTTGTTTCCTCCTACTTAATTATTCATTGTATTACCATCACCTTTCAAACTATACAAAATTAATTTGCAAGCAACTTTCGCGCAACAATCATGAATTATTTAGTTCAGACCACACACTTAGTCATAATAGGGACCAACAGAAATGACCTGAAATTATTTTACGATTCAAAGCACAATAATTGTACTTCAGAGATCGGTAATAGAAGAAAATCTAGTTTGCAACAATTGCCTAGAAATTGCCTTTAGGCGTATTGAAGACATTGAAAACATTTAATCTTTACGTATTTAAGTGTAAATACAATGTGTTACATACACCATTATTATTTCACTACTAAAAATAATGCAGTTCAATTTATAACATTATGTTCCCAAGGCCAAAGATAATAATGATAAGTTTTGAATGTGATACATGATGGATAAAATAAAAGAAATAAAATAAAATACAAAAGCTTAGCTGGCAACATATCCGCATGGCACAAAAAGCACTTCCGTTTATTCAACCAACTTGACTTCCGGCTCGGCAACTCACTCGGTTTCATTGTACTACCTTCAGCTCGTTAAATAGAGTAGGTGGTACAGGCCTCCACAGATGTAGTGATTGTCAATAGATTGAATGAAAAACGTGTGATATAATGTATTATGTGTTATAATATTAACATTGTTAATTTTACTTTTAACAGTCACGACCAATGAGAGAGTCAACGATGAACGCCTGCGTAATTTGTTTCCTCTATCTTTTCTCAAAAGAACAGGTTCCTTAAAAATTTTAGACTGCAGAAAACTTAGTTACTCCATATCAAGTAAATATTAACATTAAACCGATTTTTGACAGTTCTCGTTTTGACGTTCCGGGAGGTATTTCACACTATCTTCAGGTGCATTGCGATACAATTAAATTCATTTTAATTACTTATTACTAAGCTGCGGATTTTTGCCTATTGCATATTTTTATTCTTGAATTAAAAATACAGTATTTTAAGTTACTTATTCATTTTGAGGCATTAGTAGTATTATAATAGTAAGTTTAATAAACCTAATACTTCAAAATGAATAAATAACCTAAAATACTGCGTTTTAATTGAAGGATAAAAATCGGCAAAATAGGCAAAAATCCGCAGCTTACTTACACAACAATTCTTTTAATTGTCTTTTCAAGAATTAAATTATTGACTTGTTTTTTTCAAATAAGAATTTTAAGAACAAAAGAGCTTCCTGTCCACTAGTATTCAGTACCTGTTCTGACCTCCAAGAGGGCTCCCATGAGCTTTAGAGGCGCCTGTTCTTTCGAGCAAAGACAAACTAGTAGTGTTTTAATGGCTCGTACTTTCTCGCCTTCAGTGATGATTATGTAATACAATTTATACCACAATTTCTCTCGGTGTTAACAGATCTCAGTTATCATTTTTTGTAAATCATAGAACATTTGATGCGAAAATTAGTTTCAAGCAATAGATATTTTATTAAAAACTTTAAATGAAAATATACTTCTGGCATTGAATTCATTGTATAAGTTATTCAGTGTATCTACAAATATATCCTGTGAAATTTTTAGCCTTACATTATCCTGCGTAAGCAGTACGATAGAAAGTTAAATACCGTAATTAAAAGTTAACGATACGATACTCGATATACGATATATACGAATATCGAAAAATATAATAATAATAATAATAATAATAATAATAATAATAATAATAATAATAACCCGAATACCTGAAAAGACATGATAGGGTGTGTAGCTACCTCCACTGGCAGATCTGTACCGCCCTCGAAGTTCCAAACAAATGCCCCAAGTGGTACGAACACTCACCAAAACCGGTGACGTCTGTTGGATTGTGTACGATATTGTACGACCAACAAATTCAAACTAATCGCACGATAGCGGCAAACAAACCGGATATAGTCATCCGGGATTTGGAGAACAAATCGTGTTTACTTGTGGATGTTGCTGTACCTTGCGATCAAAACGTCGTTACCAAGGAGGCAGAGAAACGTCTTAAATACAAGAGTTTGGAAATCGAGATCAGCCGAATGTGGGGCGTAAAGGCACAGGTCGTCCCGATAGTTATCGGAGCTCTGGGATTTGTTCCGCAAAATTTGAGTAAGAACTTGTCTAAACTCCCTGGTAATTCAAAAGACTGGGAAGTGCAAGAAATTGCTTTATTTGGAACAGCCCACATTTTGCGTAAAGTATTGTAGAGGCACTGATAGTCACCGGATCTGCTCCTTAGGTAGCTGGTTGCAACCTGGAGTAGATCTTATATTCAGCCGACTCATAACATCTTTAGTCGTGATGTAATGGGAAAATAATAATAATTAAACACTATAATACTGTAATAGTCTCCAAATATATAAAAGTATTGGTTTATATTAGTGGAACCCGGCAGACGTTGTTCCGCCCTTCATCTCACTCTTTCCCCTTCTATCTCCCTTTCTCTTTGTCTCTCCCTCCCTCTTTCTCTTTCTCTCTCTCGCTCTTTGTCTCTCTCTGTCCCTGTCTCAGTCTCACTGTCTCTGTGTGTCTCTGTCTCTGCATTTCTCTCTCTGCCTCTCTAATTCACATTTAGTTGCAGATTCTGCACGTCTCTGAGCAGGTGTAATAATATCGAGAAGCGCCGGACCAGCAAAAATGAATGGAATGTTCATGAAGGTTTCATCCTGTAGATTACAATGTGAGAAACGTAAAATTTTATTTTTTAAGGTTCTAGAGTGCTTCCTTTAGGAGATATTTAACGATATTGCTGCCGAGTGTTGCAGGTTGCATTTGAAATATTTAGTTTTGTTCTATAGCGCCATGTAGTGGAGTTTCAATAGAACTAACCGCACATAAACCTTCTCGGTAAAAAATCACCTATAAGTGCGTACTTTCATGGAGATCGGTTATACTGTGTCGGAGTTTACCTCTTTTATCCTCTTCCGACCTGGTGACAAATGCACAATGAAATTCTGATAGTTTTTGCAAAATGTTGTTGTTTGGGATGTAAAGAAAGCAAATATATAAAAAAAATGATTTTTTACATTCCATATTTTAGAAATCGTTGGTGCACATATGTGTACCTCAGGTCAACACCGTAAATTTCCAACTTAAATGTTAGTTAGAAAAGACATAAACTGTTAATGTAAATCTGGATATAATCAAACATCGAAATCTGGAAAAATTATTTATTGCATACTCTTATTATTGCTATTGCAAAATTCCACATTTTCCTTATTTTAAGATTTTTTTTCTTTGGAGTTTCGAAAAACAGTTAAGCTTTAGTACACACAAATACATATTGCATTTCGTGCATTTTACTTTTGTTCTTGATTTGCACGCAATATTTCTTCATTTTGTTGTAAGTGTATCATCACAGAAAACTGGAAAATGGCCAATTTGATCATATTTAACTTATTCCAGAGGTTGACTTACTACTTGCCTGAATTTCTTTCTTGGCCTGATAATATAAGGCTAAAAATTTTCAGCACTGTTCCAATAATTGCTATCAACTGTATTATGTGGCTCTCTGCTGTTTTTCCTACCGTCTTGGAATTTTACCAATGATGTGGCTAAATGCAATCTGAATGAAATCAATGGGAATTGATTTTTTTTCATGCCTGACCTTTTGCATGTCCTACGATACGTGAGTCAACAGTTTACAATTACAACATGAACTAGACGGTTGAATACTCTAACTGGCCATTTATTTACTCTTTCAGAGCATCTGTAGTAAGAAAGCAACATTTCAAATAGATCTATGCCCATGTCTTATTGATATATACTTGTACAACACCAGAGCGTGGTTCATTATTTTCCCTTCTTGTTTCGACCATCTTTCACATGTATCCTATGAAGTTCTATCAACGCACGAGGACAGTAGTGTTACACATTCGTTCTCTCACCATTTTACAAGGATTTTCATCACGATCATGAGAAGAAAGATTATCAACAAAATGTAAATTATTCCTAGTTTTGAAATATCTATCTCAAGGCATTGCATCGCTGATAAGCGGAAACCGGAGAAGTCTACTCCAATACATCTCAGCCTCTGGAATTTTGAGAGTTCCTATTATTATCTCAATTCCTACGTAATGTAAAATTTCTGATACATCAGTTGTGACATACACAGAAGAAACTCATCTGTGTATTCCATGAAGGCTTCTAGAATACTTTTCGGGTCGTTACAATCTTCGTGGAGTTCCCCATCATCATGTATAAGTCCCTTGTCAATCACTTTTCGTTTTCCACAGCATATCATTCCTGCGCTTAGTAGAAATCTTGTCTCTTGTAGTAGTCTTCAATGATGTTTTCAGAATCAGAACTAGTTTCATCCACCCAATGATGTTGAGTCCAATGACTCAACATCATTTTGTTTCAGATATTCAAATAACTGTTCAGTAGTCATCGGAGTTCCAGTGGAAAAAAAGTTTCCTAAAGATATAGTCCCAAAACCACAAATTAAAGTAATGACCTAAGATGCACATTTGTGTACCAGCAAAAACAAATTAATAGAGAGCATTAAAAAAGTAAGCTCATCTTTCAATTTTATGAAATAGATACGAAACAGAAAATACATCATCTAATGATACACTACGCTAACAAAAATACTTTTCTTCACGCCTCTGAGAACGGGCCGCCATCTTCTACAATGAATAACTTTCTTCTCGCCTAATTCAATATACATGTGCACAGAAACTCCACGCTTAGTGAAATTAAAAAGCTTGAAGGTTAAAAAACGAGAATCGTTAAAGAAAAGAGAAAAAATTGCGAAAGGATCTTTTTTTGAAAATTTTGAAAATGGTCCAGGGACTTCATCACGAATTATCAGTTCCTCACTAGGGGGCCGAAACGCGTCGAATGACACCTTACATGTCTCGATTGGTGGACAGAAAATGGTGTAACTGTAAGTGACGGATCCGCACACAAACACACTCGCAATTATTCAAATATTATATAGGGATAAATATTGGAAAGTAAAAGAAATGAACTTCTGACTCAGTTTTGATGGCGTACTTTTTTGAACGGGCAAACACAACTGACGTTTATATTATTTTACATTTGTAATACACTAAGACTAAATGTTTTACATGTAAACACTTAATTTATTCATGTTAAATATTTTATGTTGTTTCATTAGCCATCTAGTGTCGAAACAATGTTTTCTTAACAAATTTTGTTTTACTATTTACATGTAGTTGATGTAGGAACGTAATCTGTGATGTACATTTTTGTTCACGTTTCATGGCCGAATGGAAATATTTTGGTCACGTCTGTGATATAGTGACTTAATTAAACGGTCCTTTTTCTGAATTCTGATTGGTAGTTGTGGAGTTTGAATTGCACGGTGGAGTTTTGGTTGCATGTGTGCAATTTATATAATGAATCAATGATTTTTCATGGAATTAATGAGCATATTTTCTTAACTAAACGAAAAAGATATTTTTAAAGTACAATGTTCATTAAGTTTCGTGTACATTAATATATTCAACGATATTAAATTTAATGAACTTTATTATCTTCTGATTTAACGAATGTCTTACTTATAATTAAAGATAAATAGCTCCTTTTAAATTATGAACATTCCACTTTTTTATTGTTATTATAATTGTTGTAAACGTAACGTTTCGGCTATACATTTAATAGCCATCTTCACACATCTATTCTTTTCAAAAATGGCTGGAATCAATTTTTTTTATAAAAAATCTAAACTATTTACATTATATACAATTTAAACAACAGATACTAAACTTGGCTTGCGTACAATGTTGCTGCTGCATCCCATCTGCTAATCCAGAATTCTAAAATTTAAAAGGAGCTATTCATCTAATATCATCATACATTGGCTAATATATAATCATAGATTAGCAAAATCCTTCAATTTCGTTGTCTTCTCGTAGTATACTTTTATAGGTTAAAATGCTTCATCATTTTGATTATAGACAACACATTAGTCTCATTAAAGAATTAAACACATTTATTCTTCAATCTTCTTTTTACATTTTTTACGACGTTTCGAGGACAGTTCGCCTCATCATTAGGCTCTATATAAAAAAACATACATATATAAACAATTTTCTTTTACAGTAAAAAGAAGATTGAAGAATATATGTGTTTAATTCTTTAATGAGACTCATGTGTTGTCTATAATCAAAATGATGAAGCAGTTTAACCTATAAAAATCATACATTAGCTAATATTTCTATCATCATACATTAAATTGCATGCCATTTCTGAGAGTGAGCGGGCCTGTTGCGCAGAGTCGGGTCGTCGGCGGCGGCGAGGGCGAGCGGCGCAGAGCGGCGCTGAGCGGCCATGGGCGCGCGCGGCGGGGGCGGAGGCGCGGGCGCGGCGGCGGCGGCGCGCCTCGTGCTGGTGGCGGTGCTGCTGCACTCGCTGGTGCAGTGCGCCGGCGCCAACACCGAGAACAACGCGCGCCTCACCACGAGCTTCGGCAAGCCGCAGCAGAAGCCGCAGGAGAACCACCCACCCAAGGAGAGTAAGTAAAGCAAGTATACTGCGATTTTTCGGCCGGCAGAAGTCGCATGATCGCAAGCACTGCTTCATACGGTCGAGATCGTGCGAAATCTAGCGCAACGACTGAGAAAGACGCGAAATGCCGTGACATATTCCATCGCGAAGATGGGATCTGAGTGGCCTTGAGGGTCGCTGTTAGAAAAATCGCAGTATAGAGTAAGTAGAGTAAATAAGTAAGGAAAACCAACAACTTTCTTGTAGACAAGATCCGGCCGAGGGAGCGTTAACGTGCAACGACTCTGGCCGAATGGCTCTAGCGTTTTATCAGAACGTATTGGACCTTTATTTAAAAGACATAAAATTGTTGTAGATACCTGTTTTATAACAATTTATTACATGTGATACATAATAGTAACAGCAACGTTTCGGAAATGAATTATTTCCATCTTCAGGCAGAAATGTCAAAACAATTAAATATAATAATTTCAACAATGGAAAAAATCTATAGTAAGAAAAATAATAATTCATTTTAACTCTAGCGTTTTAGTCTATACTTGGATTTTTATTTATTGGCGCATGAGGGCCTGTCTTCTTGGTGGAATATTTCACGGCACTTCGCACCTTTCTCGGTCATGCCGTTAGATGTCGCATGATTGCGACCGTATCGAGCAGTGCTGGCGATCATGCGACATCTAGCGGCACAACTGAGGGCGATCATGCGACAATTCCGAAGACGAAAGCTGTCAGACGCCTTCTCGAAGGTCGAGGCGGATCCGTGAACGGTCCGAATATTTCGAAAAGCTCGATTAAACGGATTTTGATACCCCACTTCGCCTACCAAAGATGACAATACATTTTTTTGAAGGTAAATGAAGACCTACTGGAATTTGCAAGTTTACTCCATTGTTAATTATTAACGAAATGAACATTTTAATATTCTGCTTCATAATTGCCATTCAAGTAACAATTTTGCTTAACAACTGTTTTGTAGGTTATGATTACATGGTCCCGTCTCTACTTTCAATTTACATGTTGTAAGTAATTTTTATTATATTTTCATTTTCACCTAAACCTAATCCTCTCCACAACTTTATTTAATGTTTGTTATATATCATCTTAAAGCTCGTTGCTTTAAAATCGCGTTCACTGTTCCCCCAGTTATCATTTTTTGTCGGTTTGTTGTTCCATTTGTAACTTTATTTTCAATAATCGAAATGTACTTTTTCATGGATGAGCTCTTATTTCTTCAACAATGAAAATTTTTCAATGCTCTTTCCTTTCCCCATTACGAAAAAATACTGAAAATAACCTCTTTTCACTACAAAAATAACCTACTTTGCACAGAGTATAAAGCAGAACCAAAACAAACACGTTTGGTTATGGTCACTGGCTAGTCAACCAGGGTCCAGCATTGCCAACCAACTCTCGGATGCATTAATCTTTCACTAAGCATTGCTTCAAAGAAGGTGGTGAAACAACAAACAACAAATCACGACTTAAAACGAGTGTTAAAATTAAGTATGGCTTTACTAAGTCACACTTAAAAAGTATTTGGTGAAATAGGCCATTAGAGGATATCTCGGCTGGGGCGGTGCCGCGCTGTCGGAGATACCTGAAGAAGATCTTACCATCCAACGGGGGAGGAACACCACCACCTCCAGAGAAACATTCACTTCACTTGCGGGATCAATGACGAAAGCGACTGACGGGAACCACCCCTCACTTGCTGACAGTATTAACTTCCGCGGTTCCTCATGAGTTAGAGAAAAAATGGTCTCATCTTTTCTTCTTACGAATGTAATTACCAAAGTTGTTTTTGGTGTGTAAAAAAGGGAAATATTTTTAGTTCATGACAAAATTATCTGTGATCGAGTTTTACACTACGTGTGATTTTGGAAACGGTCGAGAAAACCTACGGCAGCGGGGGACAAAAGAAAACATTATTTCAATAGAGTTCCTCTCTTGAACATCCATTTCTCAGATAGATCACCAGTGAGGCGCCTCACGTGATCGCCCTCGGGTGAATAAATTATCATCCACCGGGAAGAGCCAGGTGGTGGGCGGAGGCTGGCGCAGGTGGAATCTTACCTGCATGCGAAGCACGATGTGACCGTGGGTTGGTCGAAACACGGGTGAGGGGGTAAAACGGGCCGATCATCATTATCATCTTTGGCGCGACAGCTCATGAAGAGTCTGGGCCGATCGAGTGGGTTGCCCCTTGTTTACCAGAGGGGCTTGCACAGTCATAGCCCGCTAGGGCACAGGCGAC
This sequence comes from Acheta domesticus, assembly GCA_031308135.1. Classification (NCBI taxonomy): domain Eukaryota; kingdom Metazoa; phylum Arthropoda; class Insecta; order Orthoptera; family Gryllidae; genus Acheta; species Acheta domesticus. The sequence continues at coordinate 58,729,580 of JAHLJT010009355.1, read as the reverse complement.
GTGGTCAGCTCAACGAATCCCGTTAACCCTAGATTACAAAGGCGTCGTCAGTCGGACGATGCAACTAATTAGTGCCGAAAGATTCCCCCACCCTCTTCCCCTCACTTCCCGTTTCTGAAACTAGTTACTTTCATTGTGTGACTAGCCAGTGGAATACACTTAATCTTGAGCGCGTGCCTATTTCCGACGTACACCAACACGCTTCGTCCAGAAGACTACGCCTTTATAATTAGGTCAATTTTTTAGGGGCTAATTGCCTAATATTGTGAATAATGAAAACGAAAATGAATGAAATGAATTCCTTGATTTTCATCATTTAAGTGTTATTATGAACATTTAGCAATCATAATGGGACGACGGCGATCATAACAAAGACCACACGATGAGGTACTACTGCCGACGTTTCTCAAAGACCATGAGTGGACAGGACCAAGCAAGTGTGTTCTGTCAGAGTCAAGTTATTTAGGCGTATCTATAAAAACCTTTAAGGCCAATATACACGGTACATTTTTCGTGTAGATTCTTCATGAAGTACAGACTTTACGCTTTCTGCATGAAAAAATTATGAATATGTTCATATTTTTTCGTGTAGAAAGCATACAGTTTGACTCCAGCGCCTCTAGCGGTAGAATCGTTCACTAACGATAATCGTCTATGTCGATTTTGTGGTTAGGTGTGTCAAGGTACGATTGTATGAAGTGATTTATTGCGATAAACTACCTCTTTCCTTATCCCTTCCAATTTTTATTCTCTACGCTCCCTATAGTTAATTAATACTAAATCAAGATCACAGCCAGAACGCACGCACAGAAATACCACCACTAAAAGTACTCGGACGGCACAATTCAGTTGTTTCCCAGTAGTCCCCCTTGCGGCGGCTTGTGGCGATTCATGCAGAAAGCGTAAAGTCATATAGACCGTATATGCGCTACTTTTTGGCTTTTATATGTTCCATTTGAGATCTTGACGTTTCTATACAGAAACTGTATGAGAATCTGCACGAAAACTGTACCGTGTATATCGGCCTTTAAAGTCTATTAAACATGTTCATTCCATTAAAAATCTCTATTTTCAATTTTGTAGTTTTCTGCAATTTTCCGAACAGCGATACACAAACACAAGAGTAGCGCCATATGTTTAACGTCTCTTAAATGTAAAGAAAAAAGTTCGAGCTGTTTTTGACAATTTTTTAACTACCTACATTTCGCACAAAATTCTACGAAAACTACTCATATTTTTTCGAAAAATTGAACGTGACCTTATTTCAATATCTCTCTTTAAGGATCAGATTTCATTCAGAAAAGTATCTTCAGTATTAAAGCTGTAGGAACACGCCAAAAACATTTTGAATTTTTATATTCTGGAATCTGCAATTTCAACGTAAGTGCACCCAACGACCTGCACCATTCTTTTAAGCGTCCATTAGCCTATTCGAGAACAAGGTTTAATAAAAAAAAATGGTTCCATTTTTTTTTAATTCCCGAGGGGCTCCACGTAAAGTACCCCCAAAAATTAAAATATCGGTTTCAAGTTACAGGGGCCGCGACATCAACCAGAACGATGGGGGAACATAAATTTGGGAGATAATCGACCGAATGGTTTATGTGGTAGCGTTGTGCACAGACAGAAGTTTTGCTATCAATCAATTTTTTGTTATCAAGACATCGATACTGGCTACACCACGTGTTAGAGGATTTTTTTTCTATACTTAGCAACAGAGATTTATTCACTTTTTCGTTACCAGGGCGCAGCAATAAGAGTTTTTATGTCGAAAATTCGCCGTTTTTCGGCGCACGATTACAATACCATCTCTTCATACGTTAGTAAAGGCGAGAAAGTAAAAATGTGAACTGCTTGTTGTAGAGAAACGTACGTTAAACATTTTACATACCCTAGAATAAAATATGAAACAAAAGATGCAGTGTCGCTCTGGTAATGTGCTGGCGAGTAGCAGTGCAACTCATATTACATTCTGCTCCAGCAAAATTATAAGCACGACACGAACACGTACATTTCATATACGAACACGATCTCCATGCCGATCTCAAATTTGCATTTTAATCTCTTTCACTTATGTTTATATTTTATCATACATAAAAATGTTCTGGGTACGTTTCCATCGCCTAGAATAATACACCAGAGACTTTTAGAAAGTTTCCTAAGTCGGTCTTGCCGCCGCGAAGAGAAGTTTCCAAAGCCCCAAGCCCTGGTAGCGTTCTCCATCACTGCCCCCGAACGCGAACTTGTAGACACGTGACGAGCCATGCACGCGCTGCGGCAATGAAAATGAGATTACGAGAGTAGGAAACTGGAGCCCGTTCGCTTTTCGAAAGGTAAGCACGGCAGGCGGCGCGGCGTCTCGCACGGGGTTGAGGGTGGGGCAACAGGGCAGCGAGGCAAGAAATCCAAAATCGGTAATGAGAGTGGTGTTGTGTTTACAATTTCAGAGTAACTTTCTGGATTATGAGTTTCACTGACATGAAATATAGTATGATATTTCCAAAATACGAAAGCCAAGACTCAGGGTTACGGATTCAAAAATTAAAATATCACGTATTTTTTAAGTATATATTTCAAGGCATGTGGGTTAGAAGTTAGAACAGCAAAAACAGTAATGTGGAAAATAATATAGCGAAAAAGCGAATATTATAAATATTTTAAAAATTCATTGCTTTTGAGATTACCGTAATTAATAAATTAAATTAATACAAATTTCGCCAAGTCTAAGCAAAACTAGTTGAATAACATCAGAGTAAGATTTTATAAGACTCTGGCTTTCTATCTCCAGATAATTTGTAAAGATATTTCTATCGGCTCTTTTTTCTGAATGATAAACGTTGATAAATATATTAATTCTTAATTGTGTATTTAAATACTCAGTTGTAATTCATTAAGCATTTAGGGTGCGTCACAGTAAGAAAAAAATATTTGAGAGGCAAAACATAAAAATACTAATTAAAACCATTCACTCAATTTTACAAAAGATTACTACTTTACCATGTTTTAAAATGTATTTACTGCAATTTAAATATATTTCTGGCGTTGTATGCAAATTCGCCTAACTAGAAAAATATATCTCTGATTACATCCTTCAAAATGTTTAAATAGTTTACATTTGGTCAAGATTTTTGAATTTGAATTGTTTATCATATTTAAATTCAACGAGCTAAATCATTTAAACATAATTACAAAGATAAGTAAATAACTATCTGTTTAATAGTTCAGAGTTAATTAAATAGAAAGAGAATTGGTTAATAAGAATAATGAAAATAAAAACAATAGAATATTTAAGATAGAAAAAGGAAAATTTGGTAGAGTGCAATCACGCGAGTAGCCAAAGATCGGAAATAGTTCTTAGAGAAATCAAAATGTAGGCAAATCGAATGCAATTAGGTAACTTTCCTGTCAGTAAAGTGTACATGGATGCCCACACATTCATGAACAAATTACTGAAATAATTTTTTGATATTTATGAAGTGTATTGTACAAAAACATTATTCAAACCTCCCAGCAAGTACATCCGTCTTACTGCCAACAAGGGGTATGTACAGCCCAGTGATTACGGGTATGTTTTTGTCTCCTTCCACGACTGCCAAATCCGATCTTTCGTCATTTCAAAATGTTTCAATGCGCCTATTTTACCCTTTCGTATTTATCCACAGTTTTTCCGCATGGTGGGTGTTTTTTCTTCGCGTCTCCTCGTTTCTGAGCCACTGTGCGCGGGGCAGGGCGGGGCGAGAGGCGGGGGCGGGGGCGCCCTGCGACAAAAAGACGCGCCAGGTCGTTTGCCTGCGGCGCGGGCGGGCGACCCACTTCCCCTATCGGCGCCTAATGGACCGCGTCACGGGAGCAGCGTGCGCCCCGCCGGGAGAGGGGGAAGAGGGCGGGGGAGGGAGAGGGGGGAGGGCGAGCGCGGGGTGAATGAGAGGCGGGCTGGGGACGGGCGGAAGAGGAGGGGGTAGGCACGAGGTGTGGGGATGGGGCACAGCGATGCGGAGTGCGGTGACGGTAGGGCAGGGAAGAGGCGGGGAGGGAGTGGTGTGGGGTGAACATGGTTGGGGGGGTGAGAAGGGCGAGAGTGGGGAGGGGATGGGTTGGCGGGGGAGGTTTGGGGCAGGGAACGGGTGCCAGAAGGGACGGGGAGCTTGACTTCGTGCCTGTTTGATTCTGCCCTTTTTCGCTATCCCCCCCTTTATCACTGACCTCTAGAAGAAAGGTTATGAATTGTAGACTGCGCCAAAAATGCTATCGTAAAACTCCTCGAGATGAGCCATGTGCTGGAACGACAAATGAAGGTTGTAAACACGAATCCCACGGGAGGAATCCAGTTGTCGTCTCTTTATTCTGCTGGGGAAGGCTTATCCACCACCTATTCCATATCCAAATTCGTCATTTATTAGTTCATAATTATTCGGAAAATCCAAGTGTCGATTCCCTGATTCACTAATCTGCCTTATATTACGCATGGAATGAGATATTTTCAAATGATATTGAAAACCAAAATAATAAATCAAGGAAAAAGCATACATTATTGATTGATGTTTCCGGGCGCGCCATTGACAAGGATGCTAATCTCTGAGAAAAACGAGAAAGAAAAGATGACACATGTTCCAGGACCAATTTTCAAGGGTACTGCAAGACATTCGCCTATTATTAATGGGAGTAATCGAGGAAAACTATCGATCGGTGGAACCAGCCGCTAGAATTATAAACAGCGGTTGAATTCGATCTATCTGTCTTTCTAAATTCGAAAATCCGCTGAGATTCTAACTCTAGGATCTCCAGACAGAGGCATGCATTCGATTCCACAGTAGCCACAGTAGTTGTCCTGAGCCAACTCAGCCCAAGCATAAGAGATTATTTACAGAAATGTGCTAAAGAAAACAATAATGTGTTTTATAATAAACCAGACGTTTAAACTGAAAAAACGAAGAGCCACGTAGAAATACGAGAGCATGAGTCTTCCTGTTACCACTTGGAAAATTCATATGTTAAAACTTTGTCTGAATTGGAATTTGAATTTTTTATGATGTATGATTAAATGCAAACAGAATTCGTCAATGCACTACACTTTCCTGAATTGAGATTGTCCCACTTCATTTTCATAATAGTTTCTCATTTATTCATATAACTTGTTAAGTTTTACATTTCTAGATCAAATCATCTTGCAGCTCACTGTAGAAAATGAGGATGAAAGCAAGTAAACTTCCTTCTTATTTGCGTCTGATTCCGTTGCACGAAATCCCAGTCTTCACGGAGGATTATAGGTCACAGAGAGTGGCGTACTGCGGCAAATATATTGTTTAATAGGTCTTGAGCATGCGTTTCCACAACGTTGCCCATTAGTTACCGGGGTTGGCCTCAGGGAAATACAAGTAGCCACTAGTCATCCTATGGCTATTATCTCCTTTCATTTTAAATTTCATCCCTAGCAGGTACCACTTTGGCATCAATTTGTTATTCTCACTATATGTTATAATTATTACCCTATTAAATGTTATAATTATTACCTTCGTATATACGTATGTATACGAGAAAGTAAAAATATATAATGCCGTGCAAAATATCAGTGAATTTTTGGCAGAAAAACTCTTATTACGTAGCCCTGGAACAAAAAAGTGTATCCATTCAGTTGCCAGATTTAGAAAATAAAACCTTTTAACACGTGGTGTCTCAAGAATCCATGTTTTGTGAGACCTTGATGCAGAAAAGTCGATTGACGGCAAAACGCCTGTCCATTTGTCTGTCGGTCTGTGAACAACACTAGCGGTTAAACCGTTCAGCCGATTTTCTCCAAAATTGATGTATCCCTCTCAATCTGGCTGATGTCGCGGCCCCTTGAATTTAAAACCGATATTTTCATTTACTATATATGAAGCCCCTGGTATATTTTGAAAATTTTCAAAAAAATTGCTTAATCATTTTTGATTAAATGTTATTGAATAGTGTGAAGAACATTTAAGAGAATTATGCAGGGCTCAATTTCGTTAAAAACTCTGATTTTAAGAAAATTGCAAAAATTCAAATTTTTTCGGCGCCTTCCTACAACTACAATTATTGAGATAGAGGTTTGTTTCCTTAATAAAATATGTTACTTAATGATACATTTTAAAATAAGTTCATGTACAATTTTCCGAATACTTAAATACTTTTCGCGTAATTTTGCGTAAAAAATAGAGAAATATTTAATTTCGTTTAAACACTTTTTCTCTCAAAAACGGCTACGTTTTTGATGAAATTTTGTTGGTGGATAGCGTAAGGACGTTTACGAAAATGGTGTAGGTCTCATATACATTGAATACCCTATTTTTCAAAAATTGAAAAAATTCAAAGTGTTTTCTTCAAAATAGTATTCCTACAACTACTATTATGAAGATAAATATTTTTTCGTAATGAAATATCTTCATGAAAAATATCAAAAAATAATGTAATGTTTAATTTTTTCGAAAACATAAGTATTTCGGGCAAAATTTTGTGTCAAACATAGGCAATTTTTATTTTGTATAAACCACTTTTTCTTAAAAGATGCACAACTTTTTTTTATTAAATTTGGACATTAGATAGCGTAAAGAACGGTTAAGAGAATGATGCAGGTCTAATGTTCGTTGAAATGCCCGATTTTTTGGCGTCTTCCTACAACTACGATTGTGAAGATACATTTTTTTCTTAATGAAACATGTTCATAATTTTCAAATAAGGTCACATTGATATTTTTTAAATGGGTATTTTGAATTTTTTTTTAGTAATTTGGCGTCAAACTTAGTCGCCTGTTCCAAATATCCTACGCGTCGTGAACGTAATATGAGAGGTGAATATAGGGCATTTGCATGCTATGCAAGTCAGAGTTAGTATATTATTTCATATTTCTTTGTTCGTTTCTTACATTTGAGCTTGTGTTATACGTTTACAAATTAATATTTTAGTAATTCTCTAAATCCTATTGGAAATATATAAAATAAAATTTTGCTAGCCTTCAGAGAATATCAGCTTGAAATGCAACAAAGGATCGCGACTCGCGAATTTCTGTGAATTAAGTCGTCTCGCTGTTGTGACAAGATTTAGCAGTATGAAAGGAGTTATAATTGTCAAATGTGTGTTGATATTTGCTTGAAAAAAATTATTTATCGCACCAAATGTTCTTCTATTTGTAATGCGTTTTACAAAAAATGAATGAAATGTGTTAATTCAGAAAGAAATTGTAATATAAATAGTATTACATAACTTTTACTGGAGGCGATAAAGTACGCGCTGTTTTAGCACTACTAGTTTCCTTAATGACTCACATCAAGGACTAAGTACTATAGAAAGTTTTCTTGAATCCCGATTTTCTAATCCCACTCCTTTAACAACATTGAGTGAATCTAAGAGCAAAAGAAGCAATGAGCATTGTTGACAAAATTTTATAACTTGAAAACTTGAAAAGTTCTCTCCCATATTAAATAAACTATGTATTTTGCATAAAAAAACAAGCTACAGCTTTATTGCAATAGTATCGTTGTCAAAATAACCAAACCAAACTCCTCTCGCAACTAGCGATATCAGGACTCAAGAAAACGTGCGCAGATAATACTTACATACAAAGGTTGGACCAAATAATACTAGCACCAAGCAATATAGACCATATTTTTGCATGTTGGCATCACTGCGACGCGGTTACAAAGCACAGTTGACGTGTCACGTTTCGAAGATTACATTACAGAATATTATAGGCTTTGATCTGCGCCAGTGAACTCAAGCGATCGGTGAAATGTGTGATCTCAAAAGTCGAAAGAGGGCAAATCGTTCGTGCGCGGTTAGCGGTCGCCTCTGTGACAAAAATAGGCGAACTCTTTAACGTTTCATCATTAGCCACAGTGTCCACGGTAATGACAGCTTACACATTACATGGTACAACATCATCGGCAAAGAGGAATGGTGGGCGAAAGTCGAAGTTAACTGAGAGCGGTCGACGAACGTAAAAAAGGATTTTGGCCCGACTACGTAAAACTACCACGACAAAAGTGACTGCAGAACTTAACACTCAGTTTTCACAAAAACAGTACGGTGGGAGCATCACAAAGCCAACATTCACGGAAGGGCTGCAATTGCGAAGCCCTTCATAACGGAAGCAAACGCAAAGCTGTGAAAGAAGTGGTGCCACGATCATAAAACCTGAACACTTGATGACTGGAAGAAGGGAATATCCGTTGAATCATTGTTACATTGTTTACTAGAAAAGGCCGGGTTTATGTAGGGATAATCCCAAAACAAGCCTACGATTCGGCCTGCCTTTTTCTTACAGCGAAGCATGGGGAAGCTTCCGTTATAATTACACAGCAAAGGAGGTTCAGGCGTGGTTTGCGGAGCATCAGAGTAGCATCAAACATCTTCTCTGACCAGCACAAGCGCAAGACTTCAACATAACTGAACCGTTGTGGGGCGTTTTAGAGTAAGATTTCCAACTTCAACATCGTTGAAACAATAGGCAAATGTTTTGGTACAAGAAAGGGAGAACGGTCCGATAGAAATTATTCACACACTCTTCAACTCTAATCCGCGGCAAATTCCAGCTGTTTTAAAAGCAAACGGTGTCCCAACGCCTTATTAATAAATAAATATTTTATATTATATTAGGAGTTTCTATATTTTGTCCAAACCCTAAATCTATTATTGAAACAGTAGTTACGTTTCTGCCCGTTCTATATTCTAGTAACAGAAGTAGAAGCTAATGTAAGTAGTAATTACTATAGACGAAATAATCTCAGAAGGAAAACGAGTATGCCTGCAGTAATCTTCCTCAATATCGCATAAAATTGCTGCAATTTCGCGAAAAAACCGCTTACCAACGTATCATTGCCCCTCTTTTGATTTCTCAATGGGCTCTAAGCACGCTGACTTAATGTTAATACACCTAAACGGTCTGATTCTAACTTGCTTATCCCAAAGATATGGAAACGTACACGCACTTATCACTCACCTCGAAATATCTCTCGCTTTTCAATAACTAACTACAGATAAACTTCTCCATTAACGAAAGAGTCCGAGAGTTACACGTTTTTCGCTTTCGGGGGAAGCTATTCTTTTATCACATTGGTTTCACTGTAACTTCAAACGTACGGCTATCTATTACGCCAGAATAGCCTTCTCTATAATTATAATATTAGGGGTTTTTACATAGAAAAACACTTGAACTTTGGAATTAATCGAATTTCGTACTTTTTGTCTTTCAATGAGCGTAGTGGATTCTAAATTCATTGTCACTGGTTTTGTAGTAAAAACATAATATTTTAATGATATATTAAATTTCACAAATGTACACTTTTATGTCTTTCTCATTAAGTCACTTATTATCGCTACCGCGGTAGAGAGAAAATTATGTCAAGCTGCGCGAAAAAAACGGCGAACATTCGGCAGAAACAAACTTATTGCAGAGCCCTGGCAATGAAAAAGCGAATAAATTCAGATGCTAAATTTAGAAAAATATCCTCTAACGCGCGGTATAGCGAGAACCTGTTTCTGGTGGGTCCTTAATACCGAAAAAACCATTGACGGCAAAACGTCTGTCCGTCTAACAAAGCTAGCTGCTAAACCGTTCTGCCGGTTTTCTCCCATTTGATATGCCCTGATCGCTCCAGCGGTTGTTGCGGCTCTTTGAATTGTAAACCGATATTTTAATTTTCGGGGGTACTTTACGTGAAGCCCTTGGGACATTTTCAAAATTTTCAAAAAAATGGCAACAACGTTTTTGATTAAACTTTGTTATTGGATAGTGTGAATGACGTTTAAGAAAAGGGTATAGGTTTCATTTCGTTGAAAACCCTGATTTTTACAAATCTGATGTCAGATTTTTAAAATTTCAAATAGCCGATCCAATGCAATTTTCAAATTTTTGTCCGCCAGATTGGATCGGCCATTTAAATTTTAAAAATCCGACAACATATTTGTATTCAGAGATCCAGAAAATCTCTAAGTACGAATTTTCATGAAGAAGGGGCAATATACGGACAGAAAAGCATATATTGCGAATATGGTAAATTTAGCGATTTTTGACAATACTTAGGTCATCCAAAAAATTATATATTTGTACAAGGGTTGTTCGGTATCAATGTGGGAAAAGCAAAATAATATTCAGACATTTTCGATACATCTATTTTGTTCTACAGGACTAAATGTCAAAAATGTACTAAAAAAATGCCATGTTTGAGCGATCGGTGCCCCTCTAGAATTATGATAAAAATCATTATGTTTCACAAAACATGTTTTATCATCGAAAACTTCAATTTAAGCACCCAGCGGGCGAAAAAAATGTTTCGACCCACCCTAATACACACACACACATCGTCAGAAAAAAGCTGCATCCAGAAGGACGAGGCGGATTGCGAGCATGTTGGCCGCCATGTTGGCAAACACACGCGTCCAGACGTCGCGGCATGGAGTTATAGAGGTCTCGAATGGAGTCCTGTGCTATTTCATCCCATGCAGCTTGCACCTGAGCGTGCTGTTCTTGCAGATCGGTGGGTAGGGGTGGGATCCTGATCGCACACTCCATATCACCCTAAACATTCTCGATCGAGCAGAGGTCTGGCGATGCGGCTGGCCATGGCAAATTATCCACGACTGCAAGGCATTCTCGGGATATGACTGCACTATGCGGACGCGCGTTGTCCCGTTGAAATAGGATATGGGCGTGGACGTTCACGAATGGCAGAGCCACCGGTTGCAGAATCTTCTGAATGTACCATGCGGCTGGCACGGTGCCTCCAAGGAGCACTAACGATGAACGGGCACCATGGGATATCGCGCCCCCACACCATCATCAAGCTGGCGGGCCGTGTGGTGGAATACCACAAACCGCTCGTCGTGGCGCTCCCCACTACGCCTCCACACACGGACGCGGACCCGTGTGTGGTTGTCACCATCAAGGCAGAAGCGGGACTTATGGTTGAAGATGACCCGCTGCCAGTCTTTACGGCCCCAGGTCCGTCGTTTCGGACACCAGGCAAGTCTGTAGCGACATTGCTAGGGTGTGAGTGGCGGGCGTCTTAACGGTCGACGTGCGGCGATTCCTACGTTGTACAATCACCGGCCAATGGTATTGACAGTGCAGGCTGCACAGCCCGCTGAATAGTACCTATCATTGCCGTTGGAACTGTTCGCACGTGGCGGACAATCCGTCGGTCCTCCCTCCTCGTGGTGCATGTCGGGCGTCCAGATCCTGCATTTCGCATGTGCGTGCCTTTCTCAATCCATTGCCGCCAACAGGGGGCGATAGCGGTGCCCGTACGACCGGTGTGGGGCGCATAACGGCAACAGGAGGCGGATTGCGATCATTGTTGGCAGGCAGGTAGAGGGTGCAACGCACAGGAAATGATTACATTTTCACGTTTGTAGGACCAATATGTGCTGCGCTACACGCCCACAAACTGCTCACGTTAGTTTGGTGTAAGGTCGCCATGTTGGCAAACACACGCGTCCAGACGTCGCGGCATGGAGTTGTACAGGTCTCTAATGAAATCCTGTGCTAGTCCATGCCATCAGCCTGCACCTGAGCGCGTGGTTTAATGCAGATTGGTGGGTAGGGTTGGGATCCTGTTCGCACTCTCAATAGCACCCCCAACATTCTCGATCGGGGAAAGGTCTGGCAATGCGGCTGGCTATGGCAGAGTATCCACGGCGGCAAGGCATGCTCGGGAGATGGCTGTGATAGGCGGACGTGCGTTTTCCTGTTGAAATAGGGCATGGGCGTGGGCGTTTATGAACGGCATGGCCACCAGTTGAAGGATCTCCTGAACGTACCATGCGGCTGTCACGGTGCCCGTGAGGAACACTAACGGTCAACGGGCACCATAGGATATCGCCCCACACCATCACACCACGCCGGCGGGACATGTGATGGAATACCACAAACCGCTCGTCGTGGCGATCCCTACTCCACTTTCAGACACGGGCCCTCTGGTCGAAGCCATTAAGACCACTGCATTAAGATGATGACCCACTGCAAGTCTGCATTGGGTTCCCTACACCAGGCGAGTGTGTAGCGACGTTGCTGGGGTGTGAGGGGCAGACATCGTAACGGTCAACGTACGGCGACTCCTGCATAGTGCAATCACCTGCCAATGGTACTGGCACTACAGGATGCAGGCTGCACCGCTCGCTGAAGCACCTATCGTTGCCGTTAGATCTGGTCGCTCGAGGCGGACAATCCGTTGGTCCTCCCTCCTCGTGGTGCAAGCCGGACGTCCAGATCCTGCATGTCGGTTGTGCGTGCCTTCTTCAATCCATTGCCGCCAACAGCGGGCGATTGTGGTGGCCGTACAACCGGTGTGGCGCGCAATACGGTGACAGGACCAACAAGCCTCCCGCAGACCCACGGTGCGGACCCTCTCCAAAGCTTCTACCTGGACAACAGGCTGTCGACCGCGTCGCCTAGGCATAGTGTACGTGCAGATGACGCTCTGGCGACGATACCCGATTTCGCAATGGCCGGCATGGCCGTTTGAAACCCTCTTTTCTCGGTCGTTGGGCGCGACGTCACGACCTATCCCCGAGCTTGAAAACGAAATCATTGGCGTAGGGAAAGGTGTGCAAAATACCCAGCGAGTTTGCAGCGGATCAGTAGGGTCCTTGGGGGTGGAGCTTTTTTCGTTTACACGTCATTTTCCGGAAAGTATATTTTTTGACTATCTCACCACTTTTTCTCTCAGCGGCTCAAATGGAGATTGGGCAGCGAGAAACGGTGACAGCTGTAGAATACTCACTTTACTACTATCACTATATTTATAACATAATACATACATTTCTGCACTCCTTCTCCATAAAAACTTCAACTATGTCAAATATCTCTCTCCTCTGCGTGCGCAATATGCTGAAAAAGTTTTCACGTATTAATCTACGTATTTAATTCGTTTTGTTTTCATTTAAGTTATTCACATTTTGTTCTAAATGATTTTTGGAGAAAGTAGTTCTGGTACAGCCAACTTTCAACTTCAAAGTATTTGGTGTTATTATTTGTGCATTGTTACCACTCACCAAACCACATTTAATTGTTTAGCATCTCAAGTTGATAAATGTTTGATAATAATGTCAAAGGTTACGCCTACGTCAGTAAGTAGTACTACAGAATGGAGATAAACGTCTCAGGTAAACAAAAGAAACTGCAACCGGAACGCGCGATATCGGTCTGAAATATGACGTCCCTAACACATTGCATCGATCCCTACGCGCCGTATTTTCCAAGTGTCATGTATGTGAACACGAGCGTTGCTAATCCGTAAAGTAAAATTTGCTCTTTTATGCTCATACAAAATAATGAACCATCATGTGTGCTCCATGGATATTGGGGGTCATCTGGGAGAAAACACATATATGGAGGTTGTTGAACCTAAAATTACTAGTATCGTATTATTACTAATATGATGTTAAAAGTCTTTGCATAACGCATTAATTCTCCTATTTGAGAATTAATCGTTTATGCAAAGACTTTTAAAATAATATTAGTAATAATACGATACTAGTAATTCTAGGTTCAATAACCTCCATATGCAATATTGCATTTTCATATTTGCAATATTGCAATATTTATTGGTAGAAATGTTATTTTAAAACGTTTTACATTTCGTACTCTCATTTTATCCCTTTCTTGCTCATTACAGCTCCTTTGAAACGGTTGCTTGAATCGCCCAAGGTGTCGGTTCAACTCCGTGGAAAATGTTTCAATTAGCTGGGGCCGCAGATCGCGTGTGGAATTGGTTGTTGTCAGTGCCATTAGCATCGCTCGTACTGTTTTTAAGGTCGCACGTGTGCCTGGCAGCATACATACATACAAATGCTCCGTGGAGTATTTGACGCGCTGTGAGCAGGGTCGCGATCAAATGCAAAGCGCCTAAATGTCGCACTCAAAACTAGGACCCCCGACAACGCAAGGGTATTGTCCTGAAAACAATCACAGAAGTGATTGAAAGACACAGTAGCCATATTCGTATAAAACAATATTTAGAAAATGTATTTTTTTATTATTTTCCTCAGGCCAGCATAATTGCTTTACAGGGATTGTTTTCATTTAAATCAACTCAAATCACAAAACTTACAAAAGTAAATAACTAACTGGGAGTACAATTCAATCATCAATGGAACAAGGGATAACATTCATATAATACATTCATACTTTAATATAAGTAGAAATAAGGGAAGCCCAACAGATTCCTCATTATTATTATTATTATTATTATTATTATTTTTTTTATTATTATTATTATTTTCCAGATAAATTTGTTGTTGTTGTTTTTTAATTGTTTGTTCAAATTCTGAAAGATTTATGAGGGGTCAGCAAATTGGATTAAATATTTATCATATGGAAATCTGTTTTTGATTCGGGAGATTGTTGCTGATGAACCCAGGTTATAATAGTTGCTGGTATCTTCTATATATATTGTGATAAAATAATGAATGATTTATTTTATCTAATTTAATTTACTAGCTCAGTTTTTTTGGTTCTCATGCTCTCTATACAGAGAAGCCTGGAAGTCTGAAATTATTTATATTCCGAAGGAATTACATACAACGTGGCACAACAATAATTTTTGTTTATTAAGAATGGAATTTGAGATTAACAATATAAAAATTCTCTTGCTTGATTTCATGCATTAGGTTCACGGTACCGAATTGTCTGGCGTTGTGAAACGATGGCCCCGCAGTTCGTAGCCCCTTGACTTCCGCGCCGAAAATCCGTCTTCGCGCCGGTCGTCGCCGAAGTTGTCTGCTTCTTTCTTGCTGCTCACTTCTTGCACTATTGTTCCAAATTTGTCCTCCCTATTCGCGTCGATGTCCAACTTAAACAATTCAGCTTACATACGCGCCGCTACCACCAGGATGCCAGTCAACCACCAACAACTTTCTAGTCCAGCGCCCCCTCTCGCCCGTCAACAACCTTCGTTACCTAGTAACCGCGACCGTCCAGATTAAGCGCGGCGTTTGTTTTATAATATTTTGTATATTACAGTTCCGTCCGTCCAGATCAAGGCGCGGCGTTTGTTCTGTAATATTTTGTATATTACAATATAAAACTGGATGTTGGTACGTATATAAGAGCAAAACTGCAACACCGTTGGACCAATCTCCATGAAAGTTTGCACTTTTACGTGTGTTTTCGCCCAGAAGGTTTATGTGTTGTTGATTCTGTTGTAACTTCACTATATGGCCTCAAAGAAACGTTTCTCACATCGTAATCTACAGAATGAATTCTATTACATTTTTGCTGGTCTGGCGCTTCTCGAGATTATCTCACCTGCTCAAAGACGTGCAGAATCTGCAAGTAAATGTGAATGAGAGGGACAGAGAGCGGCAGAGACAGTGACACACAGAGACAGACAGGGACAGGGTGAGGGAGGGAGAATAAAATTTCTTCTCCAAGGTCATTACATTGTTTTGAAAATTTTAGTGCTTTTTGCATAATATTGCGTGCAATATGTGCAATTTAAAAAAATTACAAAAACAAGTTTTTCTCAAAAATGACTCAAACTTTTTTCTTTAACCTTTTGGAAGAGATAGTACTAAATGTACTCTATGAGATGACATAAACGCCGTATTGGTCTTTTCTTTTGTTTTTTTCAAAAATTGCAAAAATGTATTTTTTTACTTGTCTCTCACGTCGTTAATATTTACAATAGCATTGATTTGTTGACATTATTATATTAATGAATACATGAGCTTTAAATAATGTCAAGTAAAGTTTCTCGACAACTCAACCGTTTTCTGCGAAAACTAGCTCAAAATTCCGCATTTTTAGAATCGCTCAAACGCCATTTTCTCATAAATAGTTCCAATTTTTTCTTCAAACTTTTGGAGCAGATAGTGCTAATTGCAATCATTAATATGACGTAATGTTCATTTTGGGGTATTTTTTGTTTGTTTGGGTTTTTTTTTGAAAAATTATACAAATGTATTTTTTAAAGGTTTCTCAAATCTTTAATAAGCACATTATCAGAAATTTGTGAACATTGTTATATTTATGAATGTATGTGCTTCAAATTACTACAAATGAAGTTTCTTGAAAACTCACAAATTTTCTGTGAAAAAGAGCTTCAAATTCCGCATTTTTAGTAGCGCTTAAACGCAATTTTTTTAAAAAGGGCTACAATTTTTTTTAAATTACCATTTAGAACGAGGTTTTTGTGTTCTTTAATATTCTAAAATTAATATTTCCGTTCTACCATTAGGAAACAGAAAAATTAGGAAAATATTAAAAAAATGTACTTTGGGCGGCGATGGACGGCAGCTGGTTTTCTCAATATTTATCAAAACTACATCTTCAAATAAGGTCATGCTTAATTTGTTGATAATACGAGTAGTTTTTCTATAATTTCGTGACAAACATAATAGCCCGCTGCAAATTTACTGCGCTTCAGACAGCCGGATGCTTCGTAAATTAGAATATGCAATTTTGTATGTTATTTCTTTGTTCGTTTTTACATTCGACCTTTTGTTATACATTCACACGTTAATCTTTAAAAAAAATTATTTCTTTTCAAATATTGGAAATAAAAATTGCTAGCTCTTTAAGAGAGTATCGACAATGCAGGACAACAATTGAATTCCGTTCTGCTGTCGCGAATTTATGAGAATTATGTGTCATTGTTGTGACTTGATAGATCAGTATGGTATCAGACAATACAAGTTCTAAAACAAGTTTACAAAAATTTTGTATTATATTTTTATGCAGTTGTGGAATTCACGTAGTTTTGACAACACTGCGATGGAAATAGTGAGTTGTTCGCACTAAGATATATTTATTAAGTGTAAGATATAGATATACTGTGTAAGATATAGTTATTCAAATTATCGTTTTCCATATTATCGCGGCAAAAAGTATTATTCTTTCGTGAAGAACATGATGAGGGTTAAGGGCAGAAATGTATAGCTAATTTACTTTTGAAAATATATTTTATTTTATAGGAGTGAATATTTTGTCAACAAAACTTGAAAAAAAACGCTCTTTTTTCTGTATTCAAAATTCGACTAGAATATGTTTTAGGATAGAGATCACAGAATTATGAAAACGTGCACAAATTTCACTTCTCCCCAGAGCTCGTCACACACAGTTTTTAACTGTTTTTGACGTAAATAAATAAATATATAGGTGTGTTCACTCCCAGTCTAAAACTGAAGCTCATGTGAGGCTAGTTCTCACCGTTCTCGCATATAAGTGCTGTGATCTTTGGATCTCATTTGGGCAAGGGCGTGATTGGTCGTGAAATGTGTAACAGCCACAGTTTCAGATGTCGTCCTACGATGTATATCTCACACCGCGACCCAAACCGATCGTGCGCACCGTACGGACAAGCGAGGAACTAGCCTCAAACTGGCTTCAGATAATTTGTCCCAAAGGCGGCTAGGTAACACATCTATACATCTTACACCGTGGTTGATCGCTTGTTGGTTGAATTGGACGTTTTCAAATAATAGCGAAGATGTTAGTAGGGCAGAAAGAGCAATATTTCAATTCTACATAGCTGCTTCCAATAATACGGGAAAGTATATGCTGTTGTAGCACCACTAGTTTACATTGAGGTGGATCTTGGGGTTTCCTTCTTAATTCTACCTTCACAATACAATGAAGCAATTTTTCTAGTTTAAATATTTCTTTTCCTTTAATTGAACTTGATAGTTCTAATACAATACTTTAAAGGGTATTTGTTGTCTGTTGCTTAGCCAAGTTACCTTTTTATGGGAAAATTTAGGCTTGCTAATTCATTAAAAATCTCCTCAAGTGAATATTAGGGGTACATTTTTTATTATAACTAATAAGATATTTTCTGATTGTATACAGTATGTGTAATAAGGGACATTATTTTCATCACAATATTTCCTAACTGTAACGTTTTTTAGAAATATTTGTACGGAATCTCCTGTGGTTTTAAGCGTGAATCCATTTCCTATTAACCCTAGGATGCATATGCAGGGCCTCCGAGGCCCTATCGGTTTTTATTTCTCTTGTTACTCTGCAATGCTGGAAATATGAGAACTGGCCGGATGTGTAATCTTCAATTGATTATTCTACTTTCATTTGATCTTCTCGCAAAGGAAGAATTCTTAGAAGTTTTATAGATAGTTACTAAAATACAATTCTACTACGTCAATGCATATGCAGGGCCTTTGAGGCCCTATCGTGAAAAAGTCAGATTTCGAAGCGTGGGGCGATAAGCAGGCTTCTACAATGCGTGGTTCATTCTGAGAAACAAAGTTATCGTGTTTTCCATTGTTGACAAGCAATCTTGGAGAATCTTGCGTATTGTTAGTAAGATTTCAGCTGCGAAACAGTTTGGCAAGGAGTGGGAATTGCGCCGTGTGCTTTCAATTTGAAGTATGGCTTTTTCACGTGATAGACGTTACGTCTCAGCTTCAGCTGGTGATTTTGAACCTACGGTGGAAGAATGGTTGATTGAGGAGGAAGTTCTTGATGATGTAAACAGTGATGATTCAGATTTAGATCCAGAATATCATCCTTTAGTGACAGATATTGAAAGTGATGATCACAGCACAAGTTCTTGTTCAGAAAGCGACGCTGATATTTCGGTGAGTGTTACTAGCCCCCCTACTGCTGGAACATTTATAAGTAGAAATGGTACTGTTTGGCAACATGATTCTCCAGTTTCTTCTCGTACACTTGCACATAATATTATTACATGGACTTCTGGCCCTAAAAGAGGAATAACTACTTCAACACCTAAACAGGCATGGGACTATTTTGTTACTCAAAATATTATTGATGAAATATTGCTATGTTCGAATTTAGAGGGAAGGCGAATTGCAACAGAAAAGGGTAAAACTTGGAGACAAATTACCGTTGATGAAATCAATGCATTTTTTGGATTATTACTTCTTGCTGGTGTGGAGAAAAGCTGGGATGTACCAGTTAGGGAACTGTTTTTAGATCAAAAGCAAAACCCTCTGTACAGAGCTACTATGTCTGTAAATAGATTTGAAGATATTAGAAGAGTTATTAGATTCGATGATCGGCGCACCAGAGCGTCACGTGCCCAAACAGATAAACTTGCTGCCTTTAGATATGTTTGGGAAATGTTCATTGGGAACTGTCAAAATGTTATGACTCCTAATGCATATCTTACTATTGACGAGCAGTTGCTCTCATTCCGAGGTAGATGCAGTTTCGTACAATACATGCCCAAAAAACCCGCTAAATATGGCATCAAAATTTTTTGGCTTTGTGATTCAAAAAATTCTTACGCAATAAACGGAACCATTTACACTGGAAGAAAGCCAAACGAGCCAGTACAAAGAACTTGGCAAGAGGAGTTGTAAATGATTTGGCAAAGATTGTTGAAGGTTCATCACGGAACATCACATTTGATAACTTCTTTTGTAGTGTTCCACTTGCTGAAGAAATGCTTCAAAAAGGAATCACAGTTGTCGGGACTCTGAGACATAACAAGCCTGACATACCAAAAGAAATGTTGCCATCTGCACTGAGAGAGATAAAGTCTTCCCTTTTTGGATTCAAGGGAAAAGTAACAATGGTGAGCTATGTGCCTAAAAAGAAAAGAGCGGTAATTCTGATAAGCACAATGCATCACGACAAGGCCATTGATAGCAACAATATGAAAAATAAACCAGAAATTATATGCTTTTACAACGAAACAAAAGGTGGTGTTGATCAAATGGATCAGAAAGTGAAAAATTACACGTGCAAGAGACAAACTCGGCGGTGGCCTTTCGTCTTGTGGATGAACGTTATGGACGTTGCTGCACTAAACAGTCAAATTATATTTTCAGCTCAAAATTTAGAGTTTTATCCAAGAAGAAATGATACAAGAAGATTATTCTTGAAAGACTTGTCGTTTGAGTAGTTAGAAACCTCATGGAGAGGAGAGCGAATCAACCAAATTTACCCAAATCATTGCAACATGCTCTTTCATTGTGCGGTATAGTGCGTCCAGAACCCACCCCAGAAACATTTAGATGTGTGCAACAAAGAAGAAGATGTTCTTTCTGCCCATATGAAAGACACAGGAAAAGCACAATGGTATGTGAAAAATGTAACAGATCTGTGTGCAAAGAACATAGCCATATTGTTTGTTCCTCATGCTTGTAAAGATATTCTACAAAAATTCACAATGAATAAGTGTAATATTATGTGTTATATTAACAAATATTGCAATAAATAAGCATTTGTTGAATGGTATGGGCTTAATTTTATTTAAATGTATGCTCTAAAGAAACGAATATTAAAAAAATTTGCATTTTTTGAGTGAAAATGTCGCAGGGCCTCGGAGGCCCTGCATATGCATTCGTGTAGTTTCATAGGCCCATGCATCCTAGGGTTAATTGTGTAAAATCTTTCGTTAGGAGTGTTAAGTTTCCTGCGTTTCTAATGCATAAGGGAGGTATTTTTACATTTTCTGGTTGCGGTTCTATATTATTTATATTTTCATTTGGTTCTTCTATTGTTTCTGAGATTGAGTATTTATTTGTTAGAGTAAGGTCTTTTGTTGCACTATTATTTAGCATTCTACGCTTTGCGCCATTACTTTTGTGGGTCCTCATTTTTTTTGTCATCTGATGATGTGATGTGTCATCTGTTGATTGATGTTGTTCATTGGTGTTTCCTGCTGAAGTATATTCTGCAGCCTGTTGGTTTTCGGGTGTTTGTGTACGTTCCACATATGCTTGTGGAACATATTGTGCTGCTGCCCACTAGCTGTTTGTTGCAACGGACAGAGAATGTTGGTTTTGTTGCTCTAATCTGTTGCTCTAATGTAGTATTTGGTTTTGTTGCTCTAATTTTTGAAGATGTTCTTGTAGCATATGATTTTGACGTAGTAGATGTTGGTATTGCTGCTGAAGATTTTCCATTTGGTTTTCGTGTGTGAACTGTGAATTTGCAAGTGTTGTATACGAGTCACTTGTAGTTTCATAGTTTAGTAGTTCTATGGAACTGCCGATATGTCCCCCAAGGGGGACATCTGATAACATTTTAGATATTTCACTGTCTTATTTGGTTGAATTGTTTATTCTATTACTTACTACTTTTAGTTCTGTATTTTCCCGAAACTGGGAGCAAACTTTAAGAATTTGTCTATGTGACCGTGCACTTGTCTTGAAATATAATTGTTCGTATTATAGTTTCGCCGCAATGCGGCAAAACGGGCGTGGACTACGCCTATGCCGAAGAATTATCGATCGCACAAGCACTGATAACACATTGAAACTCAGGCACTGATAACTGCGCAAGCAACTCGGAGTTCGGTTACGTTCGTCCCGCTTGGCGGTTGAGAGCAGACTTAAACTGCGATTTTTGTAGGAAGAGCTCTCAAGATAACTCAAATCCCATCTTCGCGATGGAATATGTCACGGCATTTCGTATCATTCACAGTCGTTCCGCTAGATTTCGCACGATCGCGACCGCATGAAGCAGTGCTTGCGATCATGCGACTTCTACCGGCAAGACCGAGAAAAGACGCGAAATGCCGTGACATATTCCATCGCGAAGATGGGATTTGAGTTATCTTGAGAGCTCTTCCTACAAAAATCGCAGTATAGGAATAACTGAGAATAAATTTTACAAACTTCTAGGGCATGAAGAGGGGTTGAACATACTTCGTTTTGCCGATTAACAAATTACTGGAATTTCATATGATTACACATGGGTCATTCCACATTAAATCAACAAAGTCATTTTACATCACCATCTCATATTCAGATGAAATTGGACACGTAGGTACTATGAATGAAGAATAAGAAAACTACAAATTTTGAGTAAAATATTTCCACCCGTTTGTGAAATACAGCCATGTAAAGTTTTACAAAATTGGTTCCCTAAAAGTTTTAAATTAATGTAGAACCTCTTCAAATTAAGAGAGCTGGAACAGGAGTTATTTTGCAGCTTTCTTTATGGCATTTTATATGATATACAACTCAACAGGAGCATTTGATTTCGAAAAAAAACAAGAGATAAGCATTTTGAAAAATCTCAAAATCAAAATTTTAAATTCAATTTCGAAAAACTTCTGAAACCTAACCTCCAAACTTTGAAGAAAGTTTCTCAATATCGCGGTGCCTCGAGTGGAACCAGATCGACCGGGGAATATCCATTTTGCAAAAATCGTACTTATGGTTGTGGCGCTAGTGGTGTTCAAAGACTGACGGAAGGACGGCCGTTTTGAAAAACACTTTTTCGGGATCAGGGGACCTCAAAACGTGTATAACCCATGGTTTTCACTTTGGATCACTCTAGTAGTAAATATTTAGCAGCACAACAATTAGTAAGCACTAAATATTGCACAAACATATTGCTAGTGGTAAGCAACGGCTCTTGTGCTCGCACAACGTGACAACAATGGGCGAACGCAATGCGCACAAATTTAATTTGGGCGTTAATGGGAGAAGAGAAAGTTATTTAATGCTGTGGAAAAAAGCGGCGAATTTTCGGCAGAAAAGCTCTTATTACCGGGCCGTAGTAACGAAAAAGTGGATAAATCAAGTTCCTAAATTTAGAAAAATTAGAAAAAATATGAATGTGCCTCTACAATAACGAGTTTGAATATCTGTCATTATCAAATTAAGGAGCTCATCAAAACTATTTTCGGTTATTCTCATACATTGATTATAATCTGTGTGGATCTTCTAGGCGCAATTCATTGTCTACGATACTTAGCAGATCCAAACCAGTCTCTCTTCCGCATCCAAGATTTCACCCAAGCGCAGCGTTTATTTCGTTTACGTCCTTCTGCCACGGTAGCTGAAGCCACATTAATACTCGCTGCCGCGTGGTGATTATATTTTTGTTCTACATTTCCAGTGCAAATCAGAACATCAAAATATCTCGCACTATTGTATTCAGCCACACGTTTCGTTTCGTACACTGCGAAGTAGTAACCTACCCATACTTCTCGCATGTCATTTATTTCCATCAAGGTCACTTTACAGACAAGGTCGTATTACGACAAGGTCATTATAATGACTTTGGTTTCCGCAGATGCAATGATCAACTGTTTCACTTCCAGCGCTTTTTTCGGCGTCCGGAGGAAGTACTTTCATCACGAATGCATGCAAATCAGAAATAACAATGTAAAACGCTGGAATCACCTTTCTCTAATTTCGGTATCGAAACGTAACACGTAGAAACTAATTTATTTTTCCATTCATTTTATATACAGAAAAAGATGAAAAATTACCTTATAAAAAGGCTTAGAAGTAGTCGTATTATAATATAACCATGGGCGTAGCCAGGGGGGGGCAGGGGGGGCAGTTGCCCCCCCCTAAAACTTCAGAAATTTATAAAATTTGTATAAAACATCAATCAAAAATTGTATGATTTTATTATATTTATATATGAAGAAAAAGATTTGGTTTACTTAAGTAAAATATGTTATATGATAGAATTTTAATATATATACAGTAAAGAAAAAATATCTAACTAAAAATGTAATCATTTTTAATTAATCTTAATTTATTTTTAAGTTATTAGGTAAAAATGAAGCGTTGGAGTTTTCGTATTCAATTTTATCAGCCATTCAGCCCAGCATGAATCACACTCGCTCAAAATGTACAATGTTTTTGAATTCTACAGATTTTGAGATAAGATTAAATCAACACCGATCACCGTCCTATTGCAATAATTGTGTTAGTTTCTTAGTTTAGTCCCGATCGTCTGAAACAAGTGAACGTGACATAAATTGATATACCTTACGTATGAAAATACGGATTGTTTAATTATTGTGTTTAATTGAGAGTCAACAGCAGTACATATAAAGTGCTTTTTGAAATATTACATACGCTCCACGGTGAGTAAAACATTACATTATGAACTATCCTTCTAGAATAAACGTTAATAGTATTTTAGAAAATAATTTTCTTTTACGAGACATAAAAAATAATATTTATAATAATCAATGATTTTTCCATGACTACCAAAAACAACTCTTAGATAAGCATGATTCATGAAGAACGACGATTATGAAACAAATGCAAAATCTGTCTTGAATTTTCTGTTGCACATTTCATAAAATAGAATGAGCTTATGAAATGGTATGAATTGCTATGTGTATGGATTGAGGACATTATTGTAATTTTAATTGGACCAAATACCTGTTAATATTTTTTATTTCTTTTGAATTAAATTTCCTAAATTTAGACAAATAAATAATTCATAAAAAGAAAACTGCTAATAACTTTTTTGTTGTTTCGTAGAAAAAATTCTTTCGAAAAAAATGTGATTAATTTGTTATAATTACCTAAATCAATATTTAGAAATAAATCTAAAATCAATCTAAATCAATTTTTTTGTTACAAAAACCAGTTAATCATTGTGCACATTATATTTATACATTAAGTTACAGCAAAACCTTGTTTTAATCTGAGAAAATGAAACATTATGTCATATAATACATTCATATTTTTATAAAAGCGTAATTTTTGTAAAAATATTTTGAAAGAATATACTAATATAATTGTATTATATTAATATAATAATATTATTTTCGTAATTTTAATTTCTCTGGAATATTCTGTTTTAGAAGTTCCCGTCTAGGGTTTACTTTTTAGTGTTGGAGTTACGCTTGAACATTCTGCTATATTCTTCTTAATATAGATAAAAGTTTGTTATGGACATAAGAAAATTTTTGATCAGTAAGTATTGTGATATCTAAACACAAAGTATAAGTAATTTTAAGTATTTCTAAATCTAGAATAGCAGTTATTAAGAGCATAAAAATCTGTTTTCCTGTAGACATTTTTAATGTAGAATATTTTATATATTTATAGGTAATCAAAAAAGAAAACTAGAGGAAAGAAATGAATCCAAAAATGAAAGTGACGAAAAGAAAGCAAAATTTGTATCAACACTTAATCGTACAGAACCTCAACCAGGACCTTCATCCTCTTATCTAAGTAATGATGAATCACTTGAACCTCACATTGATGATCCTCTCCAAAATGATTTAGGTCTACAGATTGGACGATCTTTTCACATGACACCAAAAGAGAAAAGTATGTTTCTGAAATCTTGTTGGATTCTGCCTATACTAGTTATATTTTTGTTGTAATTATTAAGGACATTTAAAAATTGCTATTTGATCTTTCTGTACAAATTTCTAATGTCGAATATTTTATATATTTATAGGAAATCAAAAAAGAAAACCAGAGGATAAAAATGAAACCGAAAATGAAAGTGACGAAAATAAAGCTATATGTACATCAACACTTAATTGTACAGAACCTCAACCAGGACCTTCATCCACTTATCTGCCTAATGAATCAATTGAACCTCACATGGATGATCCTCTCGAAAATGATTTGGGTTTATGGATTGGACGTTCTTCTCAAATGACACCAGAAGAAAAAATTACACTTCTAAAATCTTGTTGGATTCCACCCATGAGTTATGATTTTAGTAAAGATGTAAAACCCTCCGAAAGAAAATTTAAGCATGCTTGGATACAAACATATTCACCCTGGCTTGTATATTCGAAAGCACTCAAAGGCGGTCTTTGTAAATTTTGTGTCCTCTTTCCTCCACCCATTGGTTCAGTTAAAGGTATTCTTGGATCATTTATGATAAAGCCTTTTACACGCTATAAAAATTTACATGAAGATTGTAAAAAACATTCTTCTAATCATTGGCACAAAACTGCAGTTACTGCGGCCAGAGATTTTACTGCTAATGCTCCAGTTGATGTGCAACTATTACACGGCCACAAAAAAATTATAGAAGAAAATAGTAAGATTTTAAAATCGATAATCTCCACAATTTTATTTTGTGGGACCCATGATCTGCCTTTAAGAGGAAAAGTTCAAACTGGAGGTGTGTTTCAGGATTTAATTAAATTTCGAATTGAAGCTGGTGATAAATACTTGAAGCAACATTTTGATGAATCTAACGCTAAAAAAAATGCAACATATATGTCTCCTCAAATACAAAATGAAATTATTAGTTTGTGCGGGGCTGTCATTAAAGATGATATAACAGAAGACGCAAAAAAAGCATACGCATTTAGTGTACTAGCGGATGAGACAGCTGATATATCGGGGAAAGAGCAATTGTCAATTGGTTTAAGATTTTTTGATGAAAAACAGATGAAAATTCGGGAAGAATTTGTTGGCTTCGTTGAACTTAAAGCTCTCGATGCTCATACAATTGCAACAGCAATAGACACATTTTTGGAAAAGGAAGGACTTGATCCGGAAAAATGTGTAGGTCAAGGTTATGATGGATGTGCAGCTATGGCTGGCAATGAAAACGGAGTACAAAGCATATTACAAAAAAAGTATAAACAAGCTAAGTTTTTTCATTGTGCATCGCACAAATTAAATCTTGTAGTTAATGACTTGAATAATGTACCAGAAATACGAAATACTATCTCTACAGTCAAAGACATTATTGCATTTTTTCGAGAGTCTGTATTAAGACGAAACTATATCCCGAATATTCCTATGTTTTGCGAAACTCGTTGGTCTCAAAAGTACAAAAGTATTTCTGTTTTTAACAATCATTTTACTGATATAATATCAGCTCTGCAAAAATTATCACTCATAGGAAACAATCAAACTAGGAAAACGGCATTCCAACTTCATGCAACTACAACTACAGGTAAGTTTGTTGTTGCTGTGGCTTTAATTGCAAAATATTCTGCGATATTGGAACCGGTGGTGAATGCTCTGCAGTCCAAAGCTTTGGACTTGTTGCAATGTTCAGAGCATATCCGAAGAATTCTTGGAGTAATAAAAAGTCATCGTAATGATCCTGAGCAGATTACAAGAGTACTCATGGAAAATGCAAAGAGCATAGCCGAAAAATGTGGACTGGAACTATTACTACCTAGAATTGTCGATAAACAAAAGCATCGTTCAAATCCTCCAGCATCCAATAAAGAAGAATACTGGAGAAGATCTTTAATAATTCCTTATTTAGATTCTCTCGTATCATCTTTGGAACGTCGTTTTTCAGAAGATCATTCAGCTGCGTTTTCATTGTTGATTCTTCATCCTCAAAATATGATGAAGATGACAATTGATGATTTCGAAAAAAAATCTAAAGAATTTGAATTATTCTACAATTTACAACGATTGAATTCCGAAACTGAATTATGGTATTCCACGTGGAGCAAAAGAAATTTGAGTGAAGAACAATTACAAGATATTAAAATGGCAGATTTAGTTAAAGAGGCCGACATTTTTTATCCCGAAACAAAAAAAGCGCTACTCATTTCTCTTGCTCTACCGTGCACCACTTGTACTGTAGAGCGATCATTCAGTACTTTACGCAGAGTAAAGTCTTGGTTAAGATCAACAATGACAGAAAATCGACTAAACGGTTTATGTTTAATGAGTGTACATAGGGAATTCGTAATAGGAAAAGAAGAGAAATATCTCAAAGAAATATTTGAGAGATTTGCAAAAAATCCACGCAAACTTGTTTTAGTTTGACAGTTCGTTAGTTGTTTTATATAGTCTTCCAATATATTTTATAATGTGTATTTTCTTTATATCATTAATAAACTAGTGTAATTGAATATATAATTTTTTTTTTAAAAAATGTCTTCATAGTTTATTAATATTGTCCTTAAATGATATTCCTAAGGCAACTCAATACGAAGTATACATCTATGGCAAGTCGATGTTACATCAATAGATGTACGAGTGTACATCTATATCGATATCGAATTGATATATTTTTAATATTATATATCGAATTACATAAATTATATATCGTATTGATATATAATTGATATATTTTCGTATTAATGTTGTTTGCCCCCCCCTAATGAAAAACCTGGCTACGCCCATGAATATAACCATTAATAATATTGCGAGAAAGTATGTGCTGTTGTAGCAACTCTAGTTTCAGTTAGTTAAAACATAATTCAGTTTATGATGAGGTTCTTACAACAATTTATACAGCTAAATTTCGATTTAATATAAAATACTAAGTAGGAACTGTGTCTACCTTTCGTTGCAAACAATGCTAGCAGCGGGTCTACAGAACCCAGCACCTCTCAAAACGTTTATTACTCAAAAATCATTAGGAAATTGCTATCGCTTATAACACAATAACATAACTAGGGATAACACAGGAAGGTATACTTAGAAATAGATTTCTAGTCTTCTACTCAAGAAATAATGAATTAATTGTTTCTTTGTATTGGGAGTTTGGGACTTAACTCTGCCGGGTTAAAGTATACCATGAATATTTTTGGTATGTTTTCAAAGAAAGCTTCCCAAGATTAGCTAGACAACTAAAACGTACATTTCTGACGATTAAAATAAATTCTTGTATTCATTCTTAGACTGTGCGTTTCCTTGCAGTTATTTTTGACTTGGCATTTTCAATTCTTCCGTAAGCAATCATTCCAAAAAAAAGTTAAAACACAAAATTTGTTAATGTAATATCGTTTTCGAGTGTTCATAATGGTCAGAAATAAATTACAACTAATGACGACGGCAGTGATATTTTGTGTCAGATTTATCCTAAAATATTAAGGGAAATGTGCGATTGGAAACAATCTTCATAAGATATAACTTTAAAGGCGTTTATCATTCAAGAACTTCGACACGTATCCTATCGCACACACCTTTGGTATGCGAATCTTTAAAGATTTGCTCACACACAGTTTCAGCATCATATCATTGCCATCACGACCTTCCTCCTTGATCTCTGCTTCTCTCGGCAGTGGAAAAATGCATTGCATTTTCCTTGGCCCCATTGATAAATCGCTCAAGTTCAAAGTGTCGCAGGCGTTTTGTCTCCGCGCATCTTCTGCATTTACTGCAAAATCCATTTTCACCTCTTCGTATCTTTTTGTCCTGACATGTGAACTTACGTCGCCAGCATCTCTTGGGTGATATGAATAAAAATGAGCTATTACTTCTTTCTCGAGTTTTCAAAGCAATTGCTTCAAGCAGTATGAATAAAAGACGTTAATAATTGCTCTTATTTTGATGAATTTTTCCATTGATGAGTGAATAGTCGGCCGAGGAGCAATTGCTTACTTTTCAAATGATTAAAATCGAGAATTTGCTTCTAGTATGAAGCAGTTACTTCGAATTTTCGGAGCAACCTCTGTAGGCGACTCAAATCGTATTGAATGGATACAAGAGAGGTTATATACGACTGCTGTGAGCTGGTTGTAAGGTTTTAGGTAGTGAGTGACTGAATGATAGATTTCCTACGATTTCGCCAACTATGCACTGTACCACTTAACCTAAACACAGTCGATAACAACAGGAACAAGCACGCATCGCCATGATGGAAAGACCATGCGCGACGCGCGGTAAAGTAGACAAACAAAACAGAAGAACATCGACCAATCGCAACAAATCAGTTAGTGAGCAATTACTTAGAGAGAGAAGCAAATGCTCCAAGTTTAGCAAAACTTTGTATTCTATGAAAAGACGCAATTGCTTATGAGAAGTAGTTGTTCCTACTTGTGCTCGAGAGCAATTGCTTTGGAGTACTTACTTATTTTTATTCATATCACCCCATCTCGGCTGCTTTCAATCTCCTTTGGTTTACTATTGTAAATTGTCCATTCTTCAGCCAAGTTTATTCAGAGATATCGGAAGAAAAAAGTGTGCTGGCTCCAGTTTATTCCATTATTGGTAGTGGTTGTTTGACCTACAGGTGTGTCGATAGCTTTGGACTAATGAACTGGGAAGATAGCTCATTGTAATGCATAATTAGTATGTAATGATTGATTATTTGTCTCTATATTCCGTTTGAAATGTAAATGAACACTGTAATTGGAACCGCGAAGAGAGGATTGACTAGTTTATTGAGAATCGAAGTTTTATTTAGCATTCCAACACACCACCATCCTATTAACGTTTTAGAACTGTGTTGCATTTCTCTTAAATTTTTAATACAAAAGAATCCCTATAATAGTGGCATAATAAGAGTATCCTTACTATCCTTTAGTATATATACCTTGACATTTAATTGTAATAAACTGCTTCAGTTTTTTCTTGAACAAAATTTGTGTTGAGAAACGGTATGTAGATTAATTTATGTTGTCCAGAATTTCACTATCCACGCTCCACCCATCGCTACACAAGCGCCATGTTGCGGCAATCCCATACGTAACCCTGAAGGCAGCACAAATCTCTTCTATTTGCTGCGCTGAAAGTTGAATAGGATCAGTTCATTCTTAACATATGCTTCACGTCTTTTTACAGTAATGGGCGTGCTGTGCGCCAAGTACTCGGACTGCGACATCGCCAACAGCTCCTGCATTGAGGATCCCCGCGATGGGAAGAAACGGTGCTTGTGTGGTGACAGATCCGTCCCTAAGGGAAAGCCTCCCTGCAAAAACAAGCAAAGAAGTAAGTCCTGTATTTCTTCTCATCAGCAAAATGTCTGAAGTCAGTATCATTCAATATGAAAATGAATGTATTTTTGTAGTACCTAACAACTTGTTCAGAATAATATTTTCTTAGATGTCAATAAAAAGGGGATTTTCTTGACAATTTTTCCAAACATAAGGTGGGGAACTTGAAAGCCCAGCAAGAATTACTTTAAACGCGACCAAACCGCGCATTTATTGAACAACGAAAAGTGCCAGGCGAACACAAACAAACACTGATAAATTTTATGGCAGGTTACGAGTGTGAATTTGCAAATAGTTATTTAAAAACCGTTGTAATGTTTTCTGTGTAAACGAGCTCACAATTCCACATTTTCAGAAAAGCTCGAACTTGCCTCAAAAAGGGTTCAAATTCTTTCTTACAATTTTTTCTATGGAGAGTGCTGGATGCACTGTGTATGATGATATAAACGCCATTTTTTGCTTTCTTTTTTTTCTCAAAAATAACAATTTTTTAAAAAATATCTCCCACGTCGATAATATTTACAATATGGGAATTTCTTATCCACCATTGCTTTTTTTAGTTTCTCTCCTAATGAAGGAACTTTCAAGAAAACATTTCTGTACAAACAATTGTTCATAATTTCCAATTAAGCGTAGAAAAATATTTGTTACTCTACATTACTTTTAAGTTATTAACATGTAAGATATCATTGTAAACGCCTTCAAATAATATATTTATTTCAGTTCAAAAATCTGTATAGTTCTATTAAAAAAATAAAATATTGTTCAATTTCTGAAAAATTAAAAATATTTGAAAGAATTACTCTTCTGCATAACACTTGCCTCGTGTATTAAATGTTAAATGATCTATATTCAAACTTTGCTAGTTAATTATTAATAAAAATCGAAAATGTAAAAATAAGCTTCCGAATGTCTTACCCGGGTGTTTCGACATTATTCCTTCGGACGCACCGCGATTTTTGGCAGCAGTTTCGTATTAGCGAGTAGCACGTATTTTCTGCAAAATTTGAAGATAATAGCGAAATCGAGGGGATTAACAGTTTCTCCTGCTGACCTCAAAGAGGTACTTCAAAAAATTCAAGATAACAATAATTCGGTAGAAAAACTTCTTGATAGAAAGTTTTAATTTGCAATAATATGTGTGTCACCGTTCCGTGAAAATTCATTTTGCAAAATAATTTGTTTATAATAGAATGCATCACTAGAAGATAAAGATATCGGCATGCAGTTTGCACTATTGACTAGAATACAGACAAACACGTAGTAAAATTTTACGTTCAGTTTACGTTCACATCGCAGGGCAACAATTTCGGCGTTTTGATAATTTATTTATAACGCAGACGAATTAAAATATCGAAACGACAGTTTAAATTATGTATTTTGAATACAAAGGATATTAAATCGTCAGCAACAAGTTCCACCGATTTACCTTAAGTCAGAAATCATTAACATAATATAATCGGCGAAAAGCGAGACAGTGCAAAACGATCTGAACAGTACTTGACCATGGAGGAATATATATATATATATATATATATATATATATATATATATATATTCCTCCATGAGGAATATAGAATATACAGGGTGAGTCACGTAACTTTAGCACCTCCTGTAACTTTTGAACGGTTGAAGTTATTGCAATGCAGTTTTCACGGAAGTGCATGAGGGAAAGGGGCTTATTGATACATGTATTGATTTCTCATGACGAGCGTAAAAATTCCGATTACGATTTCCATGACGAGCGTAAAAAGACAAATCCAATGATGTACATATTGTCATATGTTAGATAAGCATATTTTAGATTAATTTTGATTTTTGCGACTGGGGTTTAACGGACATTTTGAATAGTCCACCACACAAGGTCACGCAGCGCTCCACCAGCAACGCGCGCCCGGGCAAGGGAAGGGAGATTTGAAGATACGAAACATATTCCAAATATTCACAAAACCATTGCAGTTTTTTCTGGAACAGTGCTTTCCAGCCTTCCGCATTTTCAGATTTTCGACTTTATTTGATCGAAGGAATTAAAGGATGGAAAATAAGGATTTGTCATAAGTTTGTATCGTAATAAAATTGTTTATAACTTCAACTCCATTTAATGGGGTTTCATCAGATACCTATTAATGGGATTTTGAAACAAAGCACAATAAGAATAAATAATTAAAACTGTACAAAAAATATTGCGTATTTTGAGCAAACAATTTCAATGTTAATAAGAATATAATAATAACTTAGGGATAGAAACAATCTTATTTCAATAAGTACTACTTAAGACAAATTCGTATTTTCAGTCCCTAAGAAACACAAAATATCTGAAAATGGATCAGGATGGAAAGGAGAGTTCAGGAAAAAATGCAACAGTTTTGTGAATATTTTTCGTATCCTCAAGTACTAAAATCCCTTCCCTTTCCCGACCCCGCGTTTGCTGGGAGAGCGCTGCGTGACCTTGTGGGGCTGACAGTTACAATGAAAATATCCGTTAAACACTAGTCGCAGAAAAATCACAATTACTCAAGAAAATGCTTATCTAACATATGACAATATTGATATCTTTGGATTTGTCTTTTTACGCTTGTCATGATAGACTGAAAAAATATGTATAGTCCCATTTGAAAAAACAAAGTTACCTCAAATATCTCGTAAAATACAAGTAATAAAAGAGAAATCAATACACATATCAATTAGCCCCATTCCCTCATTCACTTCCGTGAAAACTGCATTGCAATATCTTCAACCGTTCAAAAGTTACAGGAGGTGCTAAAGTTACGTGACTCACCCTGTATGTGTGTGTGTGTATGTATGTATATATATATATATATATATATATATATATATATATATATTGTGACCGTACTTACCTTTGCTGGCTCACGGTTACACATATCATAAAATTTTTTTATGTATGGGTACAGGAGTTCTTTAAGGGGGTTACTTTAATCTACAGTATCTGGATTCAAAGGCCTACTATCATATAAACAGAATTTATTAGAACAAAAGAACAATAAGACATCATTACATTACCAACATAGCTTGCATCATTGCTTTGATCATAATTCTATGGTTCATTCTGTACCTCTCTAACCTTCCCACCATTGCATTATCATTCCCGCTTATGCAACTTCCAACCCTTTGGAAAAACTACGTGCCATTCATATGCTACCACGCACATCATTACTTTCAACGCTACACAGTGAGCATCCTGAACTGGCGTTTCATTTAATTTTCCTTCTATTTGTTCACAATTAGAATTACTTATCTGATCGTTACGATCGTCGATTTCTACGTGACGCGTTGCTGCCCGTTCCGCCTGAGGCCGGGAGGTAACCTTGATGCCCGCGATGCTCCGTCTGCCCACGTGTCACCGCAGCCCGTTTCCAATCCACCGGCGTCGCCTTCCCACGGTTTCTTTCTTCACACGATGACTTTAATCGTATCAGCTCAGCAGCTCCACCGCATAATCACACATCAGCACAGCCGCACCAACTATCATTAACCCGCATCGCCCACGTGTCCGTGCACTGTTCCCCTTTTTTATTAAATTTCGTAATTATTCTCTCTTAAATAAGTTCACCACAATCCTTACACTCGCTTATTGCACAGTTCATCACAATTTTTCTTTCTTAAATACCTGTTGTCCCGATTACACTGGATTTCTTGTACATCAAAGCATCGCACTCTAACCACCATTGCATACCGTCCTCACGCCATGCTGCTCCACCGCCAACTGTCGCTTTTGCGCGGTCAGACCGATCAGTTCCCACTACCCCGTGCGCTCGTTCACGACTCTGTCGATCCGTTCCGCCGCGGTTCCTCACTCTGCGCGCTACTTTTGAATGTGGTGGAGCGCCTATTCTTTGTGTTTTGACCAATACGGTCAAATAACCCCCCACGTTATCAAGATTTTTTTTACACAGTGAAAAATAATCTTCTAATCCACAATTTAGATCTCTTCCTCGACCATCTGTCGCCAGCACCAAATCAATTGTACATGCTCGCACTCCTTCCAATTGTGCGACATGTGTCCCACCTTTCCATCCCATCCAAGCCTGATTTTTCATTATCACCGTCGACACTCCCACCGCCTTCTGCAACGCTGGACCCGCGACCTGGATTTCTCTTTCCTCTAGGAAGTATCTGACTGCCGAACGCTGCACCATAGTACCCATGGAAAAATAGGAATACTCATTCATGCCTTCAAGTATTTGACCTATTGATACTGTCGTCACGTTCGTATGTCCTGTCACAACCGTCGATGTCGTACCTTCCTTCTTTCTGTATTCTTCATTCTTGACTGCTCCATCGCCGTGAATCGTTTCATCCTGAACCTCTCCTTCATGCTTAACTTCATCACCGTCTTCATCTCCTCCCCCATCATTAATCCCTCTTTCGTCTTCATTCTCTTCACCTTCAATTTCTCCTTCATCCTCATCCACCAGTTCAGAATTCACGAATATAACAGCTGTAGAGCCCAACTCCTGCTTCTCCGCATCATACCCATCTTCCACAGAATCTTTCCAGTTAGTTTCAGATCTTTCTCTATCTTCACCCTCGTCTGCTTCCTCATTTAGACACGACTTCATTGCGGTTGGACACTCCCGACAAACCCTTTGACAATTTTTCTTCTTAATCCGGTGTTCATCTTCGTAGTCGATTACTTGAAATGACTTGATGGAAACCTCGTTGCTTACTCTGCGATTGTTCGTGTTGGGGCCTCCCATCAACACGAACCCCATCCGTTTAAATTTTGATTGTAGCCGGTCCCGCTGGTACTTGGTCTTGCTTCGTTATCACATGAACCTTCTCCTCCGTTTCCTCCATTAGGTTGTCTCGATCTCTCGCCGTTCCTTCGACCCTCGCTCTCCTGCTGCCTACCATATCCTCTTTGGTTTTCTCCACTCCTCTGATCACCCCAAACTCTAGCGTTTTGCTTTCCTCCTCTCTCTGGCTCGTTAGCGCCCCTCACAATCATTGCATTTACATTCACCTCATTTCTATTTTTCGGTGCATTAGCGAACGTCAGATCGAAGCTCCCTAATGCGTCTTGAAACTTCTCTAAATCTGTATGACACGCGCTCCTAAGCAAATTCTGGGTAGTTGTTGGAAATTGTCTGATTAGGATGCACATGATTTCTTGATCGCTCATGGGTGGCGATAACGATCGGAAATCCATGATGCGCCTAGCCGCGTAATCTCTCATTCCGCCCCCACCTGATGGCTTGTACACACTGTTCATGAGACCCATCTTAAAATTTAGCTGGATATCCTCGCTCCAATATCTTCGAAAAAACATCTGCTTAAACTCCGTTACAGTATTTGGAAATGGTGTGATGGTGTCTGCCCAGGTCCTCGCGTTATCCTGCAGCATCTGGTATATTACCTGCGTCTTACTCTTCTCAGGGAGACAACTAACCGCTAGGTATCGCTCCACAGCTCTCATGAACGAGTATGGATTCTCTTTTACGTCGCCCGAAAATTTTAATGAGGATGGTATTGCTATATTAACTGGGCCCCCTCCCACATTTGGCGCCGTCTTAACCTCTTTTAATTCTTGAACTTCTATTTGCAATTCCGCGATGTCGTCCTCACATTTCCGAACGTCCTTCTGCACTTCCTTTCTACAGGCTGCCACCGACTCCTTCAATTCTACCTTCGTGTCTGCCAACTCCCTCTTGCAGTTTTCTATCTTCCGTTCCATCCCTTGTGATACTCCCTTCACTTGCACATGCAGTGACTCGATGGCTTTATCCTGTGCCTCAATCCGTCCTTCCATCTTTGTGGTAATGTTTCGACTAAGTTCACTGCATATCTCTTGAACTCGCCCGTCTATTCTTTGTTCCCATGACTCGAACTTCTCCACTATAACCTGGTATTGTTCTTGTATTTGTCTCACTTGCTCTTGTTTATGTTCCTTCAGTTCATCAATGATTTTCTTTCGCTCCTCAACCATTCTCCTTTGGGCCCGTTCTTCCTGCTTC
This sequence comes from Acheta domesticus, assembly GCA_031308135.1. Classification (NCBI taxonomy): domain Eukaryota; kingdom Metazoa; phylum Arthropoda; class Insecta; order Orthoptera; family Gryllidae; genus Acheta; species Acheta domesticus. The sequence goes on along the minus strand of JAHLJT010009355.1, from coordinate 58,693,288 downwards.
TCTAGCTCCTCAGTTATTCTCTTCTCTCGTTCTTCCTGATTCTTTTGCTCCTCGATCATTCTTCTTTGTGCCCGTTCGTCCTGCTTCTCTAGCTCCTCAACCATTCTTCTTTGTGCCCTTTCTTCCTGTCTCTCTAGTTCCTCAACCATTCTTCTATGTGCCCGTTCTTCGAGCTTCTCTTGTCCTGCCATGATTTGATGAAGCATGCTCAGTAAGTCCTCTGTTCCGTTTCTTTTCACCATTCCCAGATTTGGTGTCGACGCACTCGCCCCCGATAACTCCATTCTGGCTCTATCCGAATCTTCTAGTAACGACTCATCCCATTTACCTCCATCATCCTCATCATAATGATCTCTGTCCTCGCGCTTCTCTTCCTCTCCCATCATTGTGCCCGTTTGCTTTTCCATTATGCCCCCAAATTGCACCCTACTACACCTATTTCTGACTAATCGCCCTCCTACACGCTTGATTCCACCCAAAATCTATTGCCCAACTTCAGAATGCTCACAGAGGCACACACCGAATACTACAAATTACTTCACTTCACACCAACGGCATCCTAATTACTCTCAAAAATGACCCTAACACAATCTGAATTGCTTTGAATTAGATGTGAGTGATGCCGCATATATTACGATCCTATACATAACTCATCAAAAACACATACAAGAAAAAAAAACACACATCAAACAAATTATTGACCTCCGTCATCCACCTGGGAACAATTCACAAACAAAATGCACTCAAGCTCAAAACACCTAGAAATACACACAAAATAATTAAATGTAATTACACTGACATCTGTAACAAAATTCACATTGACATAATTCAACTGAATTCAAAATATTCATTAGATTATCATTGAATCAGCCTCAGATAGTCTTCCTGCACATTACTGAATGCAACTTATTTTTTTTTTCATCCACCTAAATAAAAAAATCTCGATAAATCTTATTCAGTTGCAACTACTTGAATTGTAATGTTCATCAAATAATTAATGCTACTATGTCTCCAAAATAGCTCATAACTTCATAATATTCATTTACACACACGTCCAATCAGTGCTTCAAAATGCACTGGGCAGCACCTAAAACCCAAATTTATATTCTAACATGAAGGATTTTGTTCCTAATGTATTGCTCATTGAACTCAATGAATACACCTACTGTAATAAGACTTCAGAAATCATACCCTAACACACTGTGTTTATTTAGATACACACTGTAAGGACTCTTCAACAAAATTATACCCTGATAATTACAATCATGTACACACTCACTGTAATACCACTTTCCAATAATTATGCCCTAACATATTATTCATTGCCACATATACATTATGATCTTGTTTCATAAAAATTATCCTTGTATTGTATGATGATATACACATAGGAATGCCTTACAATAATTACCCTGGTATTTACACTGAATTCAGCGCCTTTTTACTGGCCACGTTGTAACAATCTTAAAAAGAAAACTACATTCCAATATCTGCACTACCTTAAAACACATTAATTAAAATTCCCATCTATTTGTTATTTAAACTCAATAGTCATCAAAATGTTTTCTAAATTGTAAATGAATTATTTCAAACAACACCTTGACACAGAGATTTGCACTTAATGTTCATCAAAATGTTTTCTAAATTGTAAATGAATTATTTCAAACAACACCTTGACACAGAAATTGGCACTTAATACTTATCAAGATATTTTCTGGATTGCAAAGGAATTAATTTACACAACACCTTGGCATATGAAATTGGCACTTAATACTCATCAAAATTTCTTCTAAATTGTAAATGAATTATTTCACACAACACCTTGGCAAATGAAATTAAACTAAGCATTCATCAAATTCTCTTCTAAATTGTAAATGAATTATTTCAAACAACACCTTGATACAGAAACTGGCACTTAACACTTATCAAAATATTTTCTGAATTGTAACTAATGCTCATACAACATTTCTTTTGATTTTCAACTAAATTATTTCAAACAACACTTCACTGATTCCACTGCAATATGTTAGAGAATATTGATATATTTAATGCACTTAAACTCTCTTTGAAATATTTAAAACTGGAATGCTGACATTATCAAGAAATTTACACTGTCTTCTGCCTTTTCCAGTCATGCAACTAATTCAGATACCTGCTGATTAAAGTATGCACTTATGGGGATTGAATTTTGTTCAAATCTCATTACAAATTACCAATCTTTCCCTGTCCCTGAATTTCGGGCGCCAATAATATGTGACCGTACTTACCTTTGCTGGCTCACGGTTACACATATCATAAAATTTTTTTATGTATGGGTACAGGAGTTCTTTAAGGGGGTTACTTTAATCTACAGTATCTGGATTCAAAGGCCTACTATCATATAAACAGAATTTATTAGAACAAAAGAACAATAAGACATCATTACATTACCAACATAGCTTGCATCATTGCTTTGATCATAATTCTATGGTTCATTCTGTACCTCTCTAACCTTCCCACCATTGCATTATCATTCCCGCTTATGCAACTTCCAACCCTTTGGAAAAACTACGTGCCATTCATATGCTACCACGCACATCATTACTTTCAACGCTACACAGTGAGCATCCTGAACTGGCGTTTCATTTAATTTTCCTTCTATTTGTTCACAATTAGAATTACTTATCTGATCGTTACGATCGTCGATTTCTACGTGACGCGTTGCTGCCCGTTCCGCCTGAGGCCGGGAGGTAACCTTGATGCCCGCGATGCTCCGTCTGCCCACGTGTCACCGCAGCCCGTTTCCAATCCACCGGCGTCGCCTTCCCACGGTTTCTTTCTTCACACGATGACTTTAATCGTATCAGCTCAGCAGCTCCACCGCATAATCACACATCAGCACAGCCGCACCAACTATCATTAACCCGCATCGCCCACGTGTCCGTGCACTGTTCCCCTTTTTATTAAATTTCGTAATTATTCTCTCTTAAATAAGTTCACCACAATCCTTACACTCGCTTATTGCACAGTTCATCACAATTTTTCTTTCTTAAATACCTGTTGTCCCGATTACACTGGATTTCTTGTACATCAAAGCATCGCACTCTAACCACCATTGCATACCGTCCTCACGCCATGCTGCTCCACCGCCAACTGTCGCTTTTGCGCGGTCAGACCGATCAGTTCCCACTACCCCGTGCGCTCGTTCACGACTCTGTCGATCCGTTCCGCCGCGGTTCCTCACTCTGCGCGCTACTTTTGAATGTGGTGGAGCGCCTATTCTTTGTGTTTTGACCAATACGGTCAAAATATATATATATATATATATATATATATATATATATATATATATATATATATATATAGTGACGCAAATGCACATCCTGCCATAGTCAGACTCGAACCTAGGAATCTCCGTCAGAGGCACTGCAATGACATCAGTTGATGCCCTGAGCCACTTCTCCCGGTATTGAATTAGAAATAGTCTTAAATTATAGATTATACACTACAAGAGAACACAAACTACTTCAATCACAAATATTTTTGCTTTCAATGCTTACAATTTATTCCGAAAAAAGTGCAATTTTTAAACAGATCGAAGCCCCTTTTGTGCTGCGCTATAGCGAGCGGCAAAAACATCCGTTCTATCAAGGACGGGTCACGTTTCAGATGACACAAGTGCTTCACCTAAGCACATGTGATGCGGGGACGGGGAACAGGTGTTTAAAACGTTTTAAAATTGGTTGCAGGAAATGATTTCATTAAGGATAAAAACTGTCTTCAATATTGTGGTTGTAGGAAGACGTTGAAAAAATATTAGAACTGTTGCAATTTTCGAAAAATCGGGAGTTTCAACGAAAAGTCTTAGGCGCTATCCAAGGGCAAAGTTTAACCAACAAGTTTGGAGTCAAGAAAATTTTGAAAATGTTGAGGCAAAATCAATATGTTTCAAACTTAAGAGGGCCTCGAGTTTAAATCGATCGGAGAATATATTTAGAGACAATTTTTTAAATATTTTAACAAACATTTTTTTGTTTTAACAAACTTTTTTTTAAATTCCGGGCCTCAAGAAAATGTGCGCAGATAATCTCTTTCCCCACATGTCATATACAGCTTTTACTGTTTTTTGACCAAATAAATAAATAGACAAAGATCTTCCCGGTTTTATTTATGAATAGCGGCATATACAGTAAGTCTTTTCCGCCCAGGGTGAGCATCGTTCAGTATGGTGACGTGTGAAGAAGGTGCTCCTGTCTTTCCCCATATACATGGTGACCGACGAGGAGGGGAGGGGAAAGGATGGTGATCGGAAGGGATGTGAAATGGGAGGGATAGGAAGAAACAGTTTGTTGAAGATGGAAAATGCTTGTGGAAGGGTGGTGAAAAATCGGAGTTGGTTTTCTTTTTATTGATTTATTGCTTAATTTGTTGATTTTTTTGGGGGGGGCTTTCTTTTCATTTTTCTTTCCTCTGATAATTCGGGTCTTCTTTTTTTAGTCTGCTGTCTTCGTCACGTCCGTAGCTGTCGCAGTATTTCTTTTTCTAAATAAGTGCGTGAATTGTAGTGGGGGAGTTTCGTCATTACGTCCGAGGTGGGGGGAGCTGAAGGATGTCAAATGGGTGATGGAGTAGTCTCATGACGGGTGGGTTATTGAGGATATGGGTGTGCGGATCAAGGAAGGGGATGAATTTAGGGTTGTTAATGGCTTTGTTGACTCGAGTCTTGGCGTTGTTGTAGATGTCCGTCTGTATGGGGTTTAGTCCTACTTTTTTCTTGACGTCGTTGTAGCGAGTCGGGAAAGGTGGTCGAAATGATAGTCTGATGAAGCGATTTTCGAGTTTTTTCAGTCGGTCATAGTTAGTAAAAGAAGTCGTGGCCCAAGTCTCGCATCCGTAAAGAAAAGTTGATTTTATGTAGGTCTTGTATATGTAAGTCTTAGTCTTATTGTCAAGTTTGGAATGAGAGATGAGTGGCGTAAGTGAACTGATGATACAGTGAGCTTTGTTTACTGTCAGTTTTACGTGTTCAGTCCAGTACAGTTTCCGATCAAAAGTCAGTCCTAAGTATTTGATTGTCTCGCTCCATGGGATGGGGATGTTGTTGATGGTGATGGGGGGAACTTGATGAGCAGTGTTGGAGGTAGAAAAGATGACTGCATTGCATTTCGTCGTGTTAATAGTCAGTCTGTTGTCTGTTGCCCATTGGGTCAGTAAGTCGGCGTTGCGTTGTAGTTTTGTCAGTACAGTCCGAAGTCCGTTGTTGGTCGCGGTGAAAGCAACATCGTCTGCGTAAAGGTAGTCCGTTACGTTATGTACAGTAGGGATGTCATTAATGTACAGAGAGAAAAGGGTGGGGGAGAGCACGGCGCCCTGAGGGACGCCGGCGTGGATGGGACAGCGGGAGGACAAACAGGAGAGGTATTTATTAAGTTGGCTGTCCGGGTGACGCCGCGTCCATGGCAAAGGTGCCGACGTTTCGGTCGCCATTCTGCGACCTTCCTCAGGGCGTAATGCGCGGAGCTGTACTGTGCACGGGTTAATATAGGGCTACGTTCCCCTTCTACCTGTGTACCGGTTGGCCGGGTGGTCGGCCGGAGGAAGGTCGCAGAATGGCGACCGAAACGTCGGCACCTTTGCCATGGACGCGGCGTCACCCGGACAGCCAACTTAATATTGACTCCGGCCGCGGAAGCCTACGCTCTCAGGAGAGGTATTTGACTTGGAAGGATCTGTTGGAGAGGTAGCTGTGGAGGAGATGTTGAAGGAAGATGGGGATGTGAAGGCTGATTTTGAGAATGAGGATGTCATGATTTATGGTGTCGAAGGCGGTGGTGAAATCGATGAATAATGCAGGGACAGGTTTGTGATTATGAAGTCGGGTGCGTATGTCCGAGGCGCGGCGTAGCGTCTGTAATGCAGATGATCTGTCTTCCCGGAAGCCAAACTGGGTCGGTCGTAGATGAGTGTCAATAATGGGGTTTAGTCTGTGAAGGATGATTTTGTCGAAGATCTTGCTGACGATGGAGATGAGGCTAATGGGTCTGTAGTTCGTCGGGTCTCTGTTGCTCTTCTGCGGTTTCAGTATCATTTTAACTATGGCGTGCTTTCAGGCGTCGGGGTAGTATTGCAGTCGGATGCAATGATTGAAAATGAGCGTCAGGTGTCGAATGGCGATCTTTGTCAGTCTCCGTAGGGCAGTCGCTTTCACTCCATCGGGCCCGGGTGCTTTTGTCTCGTCTAGTGCGTGTAGTTGGTCTTTTATCTCGTCTGATATCGTCCATGGGTCTTGAAAGTTGTAGTGAAGGTTTGGAGTTTTCAGGAAGCGGAGGATAACATTGTCTGGGATTTGGGAACCCTGAGAGGAGAATCTATTTTCAAGCATGGAGGCAAAGGTTTCGGATATTGTTTGGGGATCATGTGTTCTGTTACCGTTCGGAAGATCTATGGGGGAATTATGTTCGTCTTGGCCCTTGTCTTGTCAATCAGTCTCCATAGTTTTGGGGGATGCTTAGTCGTAGCGTATTTAAGTCTTTCCTCTAGTTTCTGTCGTTCGTATTTGTCCAATTCGTCTCGTATCTGTCGGCGTAGTTGTAAAAATAGTCTTCTGTCTTGTTGCCGGCGTGTCCTGTAAAATTGTTTAAGAGTCCGTCTTTAAAGCCGTATTAGGGAAAGGATATGGGAAGGAAGCTGAGGTTTGGATTCTGGAATGGAGGTAGTGGATTTGTAAAGGGATCGGTTAACATGGAGGTTGAAGTGGTTTATTGCGCGGTCTATTTCTGATGTGGATTCTAGGGTGGAAGGGGGGTTTGATTTTTTTGGATATCAGGTGTTTGAATCTTTTCCAGACTATTGAGAATTGGCGGGAAATCGGGATTGGATCAAGGGAAAATAGGTTTATGGTAAATATTACGGGGAGGAGGTCGGATTCTAGTTCTTGGTTGGGTTATGGGGCTGTGAGGGTTAAGGAGTTGGAATGGATCACTATATCAATGATGTCATGGGGTAGGTCGTTTACAAGGTGGGTAGGTTCGGTGGGAACGGCTAATGTCAAGTTGTTGTTTCTTCGTATGTAGTCGCGTAAGTGTAATCCTGCGGTATTTGTCCGTCTGTATCCCCAAGAAGTATTTTTTGAGTTTAATCTCCGGCAATGATAGTTTTGTCAGTCGTTAGTGCGTCTAGGTCAGAGTGTAGTAATGGAGCACATGGGGGTTTGTAGGAGGATATGATTGTTATGGGGCCGTGGGGAGTTGACAGTTCGATTCGGGTGTTTTCTATATGGGATGTGGGAATGGCAGGGAGTTGTGTATGGGGAATGTTTTTACGGATAAGGATAGCGGTTCCTCCTTCCAGGGTGGGTCTGTCGGTTCGGTAAGTTAAATAGTCAGGAATGGAAAAGGTTTGGGAGGGTGTCAGTTTCGTCTCTTGTATCAGTAGTATCCCGATGGAGTAGTCTTTTATATATTGTCGTATGTCAGTCTTCTTGTATGGTAGTCCTCCGTTTGCGTTCCATGTCGCGATGTTAGTCAGTCTCAGTTGTTGCGCCATTTAAAAAAGGTCACACACTTTAGTCAAAATAGTCATGATTTTTGCCATGTTGTCAGTCGGTCCTTTAATGTTTATGATTTCTTTTGCTGTTGTGATGATTTTCTGGATGTTAAATGATTTGATCATGGTAATGAGTTCTTTGAAGTCGTTCATGGTTGATGATGATTGCTGCTGGGATGGTTCGGTTGGTGATGATTCTGAAGTGACTCCGGCGTATTATCTGGATGAAGAGGGTTCGGGTTTGTTGCGGGGTGGTATTGGGTAGGTTGAGAAAATAGACAATTGCTGAACAGTTTAGGCGTCAGCTTTGATCACAGACGGATGGACAGACGTTTAGTCGTCCCTAGATTTTTCGGTATCAAGGACCCACAAAACATGGATTCTGACTACACTTTGTGTTAGAGTCACTTTTTATTACCAGAGCCAGGCAATAAGACTTCTGTCGAAATTTCGCGGTTTTCTGGCGCACGATTACAATATTTTCTTTTCTCTAACTGAAGTGCGAGAAAGTAAAAAGGTTTTAGAAGACACGGCGTAGTTTCAAGCACCTTATTACGGAGATTTTTGTAAATAACAGCTGAAAATTTGGAGGTACAGGTCATTCTAGCTTTTCTTAATCGTTATGTGTATAACGGAAGTACAGTGAAACCTGCTTTTAACAGCCACCTTCATTAAGAGATCTAATAAATCGTCATTTTTTCATGTAATGATTCATTTTCCCGTAAGTCACGCTCCTCATTCCAGAGGCCAGACACAGCTTATAGATTTGCCTCTATTAAAATGCCTAGAATTGTGTTACTGTAATAGAATAAGAGGAAGAGTGGTAGATACTATCCATTATCGTGTTGCGACGGGGGTGCATTTTCAAAAAGAAGTGACAATACACTCGCTCTTCTCGCAGGGTGATTATATTTACGGTAGAATCAGATGTTTTTAACGAGTGTTCATATAAAATAATGCATTCGCTTCAATACTTCTCATCAAGTTTCCCAACCCCTTCTTCCCCTGTCAGAATTTGATGGTCGGGGGAGAATGCCATGAGCGCGAAACCAATCTCGTGGTCATTCGGGAACAATTTCGTGGGTCAGCCCTGCGCGCAGCATTTCAATAATGCACTTAGGAATCAAACGTCCTTGCGAGTTCGATTCGAAGGGGGTGGAAAGTGTTACGCGAGGAAGAGAATGATCAAGGATGTTCGACACTAGCCGAGGAGGCTTGTGTCCCAGGAAATGAGAAAAGACTACCGCTAGAAACTGGGGTGTCCAGAGAAAACGAGAAGCCTGGGGCACCTATGGGGCCCCCTTATAACAAATAAAAGCACCTCCCCCCAAATGACAGAATTAAAATTTCCACGCAACAAAAATAACTTGTAGTGGTGAATTCTAATTAGGAGAAAACACATTGTTATGAACGACAAAAAATATATCGGGACCCAAAATGAAGTTGGTATCTGCGATAAAATGTCTACCTCCCTTTTGGCATTCCCAGTAGAAAATGCACTTACATTTCTAGGTGTGGTATGATAAGGGTAAAGAAATGTAACAATATATAAAAGGTCAGAGTTTGTGACCAAAGCTATACAGTTACAAAGGGAAGTAAACTGGCAAAACAAACTTACAAGACATCAGGGCCGTTTTATCAGCATTGGGGTCCCTTGGGCCAGATTAATTTTGGGGGCCCCCTATTCTTACTTTCACCAATCACTTCTCCACCCAAAAATTCGATGCTAAAATATAAAGAAAATCCTATCAATTCTCACTGTATTTTGTTTCTTTCAATATTTTGAAAGCATTTCTTAGTGTTTCATTTTAACATTATCAAACAAAATCTTTAAACAAATTTATAATTACATTAAAAAAGATAATTTTTTTATTGAATTCTTGTACAATTTAAAATTGAAAAGCGTCAACCAGCAATATTCCTTATTAAAGATATTATCCAATGATGCACGACACATAACTCTGTTATGTCAATTTTTGCTTATAGTTTAATCATACATCACATTTTTGTTTTTTTATTTCAGTTTTTGAAAAAAAAAGTATTAAATATTTTCTAAGAATTATGGGGGTGCCCTTAAACGTTGGGGGGCCCTTGGCCTGAGCCCGTGCATAAACACGGCCCTGCAACTCATTATTTGTAAAAATGTAACATCCATTGTTGAACAGGTTTGTGTCTCATAATACAGATGCAGTTTGTTGTTCAAGTTCTATTTTGTAGTTTATGGGATCTAATCAAAATTATTTTATGGAAAACAGCAATTGGAACAAACTGACTTCCCATTACCTCGTAACTTTGATTAAGCAGCTGATTTTTGACATAACATAAGGACCGCAAAAAAGAGGTTTCACTGTACGAGCCATTTTGTAGTAGTATAACTGGTTTTCACAATAATATGATTTTCAAATTTGACATCAAAATGTTTTGATGGTTTGTTTAGTTGCTGGATTCCCCTGCAGAGAGGATGTTGATTGTCTGGAAAATGCAGAGTGCATTCTACCATCAAACATTTCAACTAATGCCAATGATACACGTAAAATTGACGTAAATAAGTTGCTGACAGGGCAGAATGTGAAGATCTGTTGGTGCCGAGAAAACTTTGAGATAACTGATGATTTTCATTGTTCCAGTAAGTACAAGCTCATATTTTTCCTAAACATTACATCTCTATAAAAATCATAAAGAATTTTACTTATTTTCTGATTAATTTAAAAATTCTATTTTTCAATAATTACTAGGAAAAAGAAATTAATAGAAATAGAAAGTAACTTCAAGTAGCAAATTAATCACTGGGGTTCCAAGGCCAATTACAATCATCCAACAGATGATTATAATAAACAAAAGAAAAAAACAAAAAACTTCCTTGTAAAATATACCAACACAATGCTTCATTCTTTTGAGATTAATCATTTCATATCAATTTCAGCCTCTTAGGTATTGATAAATATGAAAAATTGCCAAAAATTAAAAGTGAACAATAATGACTTAAAATAAATTCATCAAAAGTCTTAAATGGCTTCAGTATTTTAATGTAAATAAAATAATTGTGTTCTTGTAATTTGTCAAATTTTATTGTTATAAGTAGGGCCCGGATTTTAATGACATGTCATGTACTTTTTCTGAACCTTCAGGTGAATCTTAAAACAATTTATGCACGAATCCAGGTATTGTCGAATAGAAAAACATATTTTTATTGTATATATAAAGTCATATTTACACAGATTTTAGTAAAAGGTCGTATTTTGGCCAAATTTTGCCTTTGAATAAAAAGCTTCAAAATGTGTCTTGCACGACAACGTATCAGGTGAACAGGTTTATTGTCACAAATAAACTCAACAATTATACCACAAAGGATTATTTGAAACATATTATTCTTAGTATTATGATGAACCCCTCATAGAAGGCAAAGATGCATTTCTTCCTTGCCTCCTGCACGTTGTGAAAATGGAACGAAATGGTAACAATTGAATCAATGAAGCAAAGCTACTCTGCAGTGACATTGCCACCTTTAAATACACTCCCATGATGTCATGTGATGTGGAGAGGAGCTTTTCCAGATACTAAACAATCCTCAGCGACAACCATAGGTCTTTTAAATTGGAAAACCTGAAAATGCACCTTATCATCCAATGCAACTTTCCAGAAATTGAAGACTGAGAGGAAATTGGAAAACACTAAACCAGACGTATGCAGTAGTAAAGCAAGACATTTTGTTTGACGAGTTTTATTGTACTGAACTTGATTTGTCTTACCATAGCCCGTTAGTATGCGTAAAAGCCGCGGCACTTCGCCGATCCTTATGGAAGCCAGCGAACGGACGAAGTTCACATTGTGGCCGCTGGAGCGCTGGTCGCCGACCATTCGCGAGACCTTCGGGCCGTTTTAATGCATAGGGAAATGCCCGCATTTCGGACGATTTTGGTCACTGACTGTGATATGAAGCATTGCAAACTCGTGTTGGTGGTAATATTATACAATACTGAAATTATATTTCACTGTGCAGTTTGCTTAAAAGAAATTGTGGAGTGAATGCTTGAAATTAACATAGCATGCGTGAAATCTACTTGGTTAGTGAGCCAGTAGTGATTCTTCTTGGCATATAAAATGCAATATTTATTCTTAATTATTTCTGATATTTAGGTGTTTAAAGAGAACTATAATGCACATAATGTCTTTAAGGTTTTTAAAGACATTGGATGGAAACGAAATGAATAGAAAACTATTATTTTATCAGTTTTATACTATCTATTTTTATATTTCAAGCTGTATTTATTTTTTAATCTATATTACACGCTCAAAAAAGTAAAAATTCAAGATATAATTGTTCGTGAAAAAATATCTAAATAACCGGAAGAAACTAGTTCTAAAACGGACTACGGACGCTGTTATAAATGTTGACGTTGTTGTAAATAATACTCACAAAAGTTCACTCAAAAAAAGTACTCCAAATCACTATTGCCCTGGTAAAAACGTTCTTACCAAGAGATAGAATCAAAAAATTATTTCCGACTAGCGAAATTCATATTGGCGCTCTCATGGAGATACCAGAAAAAACTATTAGATATTTTCAATACGAGCAACTAAAGTACAATGTAGACATTATTTCTAATTCTTTGCGTAGTCCGCTTCCAAATTCCACAACAATGACAGAACAATAAATCAAACATCATAAATAAAAATCAACCATCAGACTTCTCGTGATATCCAATGACGTTTGTGAGAAAATGTGTCACTTTTTGATTGAAAAGTTTACAATACGAGAAATATCTAAAGCTGACTCAAACGATCATTTCCAGTACTTGGGGTCAGTATGTTTTTATTGAACATAAACAGAAATTGTTTGTGCTATTTGTGAGTGTATTTTCAAAATTTGTATCGAATTTTGCGAATAAACTGAATTGTTAGGTAGCCGAAGTTATTTCCACCATGGGTTGCATATTTTTATAACGTTCAGAAACATTAAGAATGTATGTTAATATTTATTTACTATATGAAGATAATTTGCATGGGTGGATATTAAATAAATAAGTCTCATCTTTAAAAGACCCTGATGGTTATATGTGGTAGAACAATTTATTGTGAAAGCTGTACCTCCACTTCCAAGGTTTGTTGTGAAAAGAAACCTTCAAAAATATATTAAGCCAGCTTTGCAAAGAAATAGTTTCCTTGCATGTGACGAGTGCGCAGATTTAATAACGATCATTGACATAATTTTAAACATTTTTTTTATCAGAGGTCTTGAAGAACATTGCTGCTTTTACTAAAGAAGTAATGGAGATGCCTAAATACTTGAATTCAAAGCCTGTCAGTCGAAAAGTTCTGTTTGTAATGCGGATCTCCGTATATTTGCGTGTAGCAGCAGATCGAGGAATGGTCGGCGAGCAGCGCTCCAGCGGTCAGTAGCGGAACTTTTACATATAACAAGGACGGGGCCGGAGTGCCGAGGCTTTTAAAGCATACTAGCGGGCTATGGTCTTACACACAAGCATTTTTAAAAAAATGCTAGTTAGTTCCAAAAACTACAAAATGTAAGGACTACACTCATAATCTGGGTGTAGTGTAAGTGAGTGAATTTTGTATTTATGTTGTATATAAAAAATCAACAGGAATTTTTAAGAAATAAACTTATATTAAGTCATATTTTATTTTTTCAGGCAATATTTATATACGTTTTAGGTCATAAATGCTTCAATATTTTGCTGATTTTTAGGTCATCAAAATCCGGGCCCTAGTCATAAGTCTACAGCAGACATTTCAAGTCACACGCATGGTTATATTTATGAACTAACAATATGTTTCTTGTTTCAGTGGGAACATCGCTGCTACCATCTACAATTTTAATATTAATATCTCTATATGCACTTTTTATGGACGAGACAGTACAGAAAATAAAATACTAACCAAACTAGCATAAAAGATTTTATATGTCAGCCATAGGGAACAATTCAACTGCATCAAACTATCGAATAAAATCTCAGCTAAGACAATTGGACATTTATACAAATGCAACAAATACATACTTCACATATGGAAATGCAAAATTAATCAAATTTTCATCTGTTTCATTCAGTGATTTACAATTGGGGTGTGCACTCAAATATTGGAACTTGCATAACACAATGTCAGGTATTAAAATTATACTCCAACATAAATGCATCTCAGCAGTGCATAATGAATATTTAAACAAATATACTTAAGTTGTCTCGGCAGCTTATTTCCTATTTATTCATATTCTGGAATCACAAGAGTCCTATAAATGTATACTTTATTTCCTCTATTCATTACAATAGGCCTCTCACCTATATTATTTCATTTTGATACTGCCGTGTCCAACTGGTTAGAGAGAACTGAGACCGTTGTTCTAAAATAGTAATAAAACAAAAATCTTAAGAATTTTTTATTTCCTTGAATGTGCTTGCATTGTTATTTTCGTGGATGGTCCATTAAATATTCAACTAATAGTACATTTCACATGTGATAATTATTAATTGATTGTCTTTTCAAATAAGCAATATCCAGTGATAATACATTTTTACTGTTTAGTTATGTAGGCACATGTATACATTTTTCAGAAGGATATATAAATAATGGCATAAGAAATATTTAAAATGATAATTATATAAGTGTTTGTACATATGCAAGATATTTTGCACAATTTTTGGAAAGTAAAGAAAATAAACATGTTTCTATTATACACCATACTTCTTTCTTCATGTCTGCACTGTAAGCACCAAAATTCTGTGTAAAATGTAATTAACATCATCGAATAAAGCACACTACAGCATCTTTCCTTTTCCACAAATATTTGTGCTGATCTCAGCACCTTATGTCCTGAAGAGCCGAGGAAGGAAAGTAACAAGCTTGTGGAAATAGTCTCAAAATTAACTTCTATGAAACACTACTGCACTGCCCAGCCTTCCCTTAAATCAAACTTAATAGTTTCAATTATTTTTTTGTAAGTGTATTTACAATATGTGTACTTCTGCATGAATCCAGTGACCCTGTAAGTATTTCACAAAAAGCTGCAATGTATGTATTGCTGAAAAAGTCAAGTTTTACCCTTCCAGTATCAAAATACAAATTGCACGAAGTTTTTGGAATCTGGATATAACTTCATTTTATGTTCATGGTTGTATATTAAGAGAGCTATTTAACTTTATTTATCAACAAAAAGTTAAAAACTGTGAGATGTACTATGACAGAGAACTGCAAATAATGTACAAATGACAGAAAATTATATCTTTATCAAAAAAGTAAGGTATCCATTGGGTAAAATAGATAAGATGTTAAAAAAAAGGACGTGTTTTCAAACAAATAGTTTCGCATCATGATAGAAACACCAAAACCTTTTAAAACAAAAACTGAAAAATTATGTTAAGATGCTATTACCGCAATATTATCTATTTCCAAAATACACTTCATATACATACTGACACACATAAATGCATTACTTACATTATCTTAAGAAGTGCCAATATTAACAAAACGCAATGTATCAGGAATTGATGAAATAAAGTTATTCTTAATAATGAGGGATTTGCACAATTTTCTTTTTTCTTTTTGCATTGTGGCATAACTAGTTTTTGTGCCAACATTTTGGTCTGGATTTGAACCTTCATCACTGCTATATATGTATGATACCATGTCACATTATAGATTCATGTAATAGTACATATATTAAAATAAGTGCAATATCATACCGTGTTTAACTTTATAGAACATGAAACACTGTTGTGAAGTGTCTACTACCTAATCAGAATCAGCAACATGTTGCACCAACTGCACCGAAGCAAATGGAGTGAAGTTTATCCATGTGGCATGGGGATATTGTATGGTATCCGCGTCATAAAATAACTTAACAAAACTATTTACATTACTATTAAACAACTCAAGTATGATTTACTAAGGGCTCAGCTCTAATAGTCCTATGCCACATCAAGTTCATTCTAAGAAATAAGAAGATAAAGGTTTTAATTCTGACATTCCTTAACACAATAATAATAATAATATACTTGATATGACAAGAATACTGAAGAATTGTGTTAGAAGGTTATTATACACACCTACCTGAAATCCATGTGTACAATCAAATATTTCAATTACTATTTGTGACCCAGCAGAATTTGGGAACCTGTAAAACTTTACTTTAATTTTTCATTTTTTTTTCTTTCTTTGTAATTTATTTTGAACAAATGTTTGTCTTTTCTTTCTTGAAAATAACTGACCAAAGCACATGACTGTCTGCAAGGCTTTCATAAACAGTAAAGAGGAAAAAGGAGAAAAAAGTTTAACAACTTTTTTATTACTTATTATAAAAGAAACAAACAGAACTGATCCAACTATTCTCTAAAAAGACGTGCAAATTATAATGATGCATTAAAATTTTTTACATTAATTAATAAATTTTATACAGATTTTCAATCACAAATTACTGTAGAAGTTCAACAAGATGTATTTTTCCAATAGTAACACTATGAAAATGATTGTGCAACCTCTATTGCACTTTGAAAGTCCAATATGTGACTTCTCATTTCTTTCAATTTCTCAATACCTCTTTTATGGATTTTTGTTTTCTCATTACGATAATGCACTTCTGTAATTAATTTTTCAAGCATATAACTCAGCCACAAGACATTATTGTAAGGCTGAAAAACCTGCCAGTCATTTCTGAAAGCAAATGAAGGCATTCAACAATTTCATTTTATACTATTACACAAAATTTGTTGTACATGCTCTTCCTCTGGCAACTTTTACTCTTTTGGGGTCAAAATCATAAAGTTTATTGAAAACTGTACTTACTCAGTTTTGTCTCGCATCATGCGATAAATGTCAAATTGATAATCGCCTTCTCCTTCAAAAAGACTGGGATCTTCAGCAAGATTATTGTATATGCAACAACCATCATATGTTATTCGTGAAAGTGTAAAATCAATCACTGATGCCTAAAAAAAAACAATCCCAAAGAAATTTTGTTACTCTTCCAAATGGAATTGAATAATATTAAATTATTTACACATTTACACACAACATAGCAATAAAACTATTTCAGAACATGACAAACTAAGTGAACGTAAGTCAGTAGCAGTAGTAGCAGTAGCAGCAAGCATTGCTATCCTCATCATAGAGGTGTGTAGTGGTGGTGGTGGTGGTGCGGTGGTGGTGCGGTGGCAGTGGTGGTGCGGTGGTGGTGGTGGGGTGGTGGTGCGGTAGTGGTGTGGTGGTGGTGGTGCGGTAGTGGTGTGGTGGTGGTGGTGCGGTGGTGGTGGCGTGGTGGTGCGGTGGTGGTGGCGTGGTGGTGCGGTGGTGGTGCGGTGGTGGTGGCGTGGTGGTGCGGTGGTGGTGGCGTGGTGGTGCGGTGGTGGTGGCGTGGTGGTGCGGTGGTGGTGGTGTGGTGGTGCGGTGGTGCTGCTGTGATGTAGTGGTGGTGCTGCTGTGATGTAGTGGTGGTGTGGTGTGGTAGTGGTGGTGTGGTGTGGTAGTGGTGGTCTGGTGGTGGCGGTTGTGGTTAAGGTAGTTGTTGTGGCGGTTGTGGTTAAGGTGGTTGTTGTGGTGGTGGTGGCGGCGGTTGTGGTTAAGGTGGTTGTGGTGGTGGTGGCGGCGGCGGTTGTGGTTAAGGTGGTTGTGGTGGTGGTGGCGGCGGCGGTTGTGGTTAAGGTGGTTGTCGTGGTGGTGGTGGCGGCGGTTGTGGTTAAGGTGGCTGTTGTGGTTGCGATTGTTGTTGTGGCTGTGGTGGTTGTTGTGGCGGTTGTGGCTGCGGTGGTTGTTGTGGCGGTTGTGGTTGCGGTGGTTGTTGCAGTGGTTGTTGTGGTGGTTGTGGTTGCGATGGTTGTTGTGGCGGTTGTGGTTGTTGTGGCGGTTGTGGTTGCGGTGGTTGTTGTGGCAGTTGGGGTTGCGGTGGTTGTTGTGGCAGTTGGGGTTGTTGTTGTGGTTGCGGTGGTTGTTGTGGCAGTTGGGGTTGTTGTGGTTGCGGTGGTTGTTGTGGTTGCGGTGGTTGTTGTGGTTGCGGTTGTTGTTGTCGTTGCGGTGTTGGTGATAGTTGTGGTGGTTATGGTTGCGGTGTTGGTGATGGTGGTAATCAGGTAGTTAGTGGTAATAGCAGCAGCAGCAGCAGAAGGGTGGTGGTGGTGATGTCGTAGTGGTGAGAGCTTTTGAATGAGTGGAAAAGAGAGAAGTGCCAAGGTACTTATAAAACAAATTTGGACATAAAACAGTTATGTGTTAAAATAACATTTGGAACCTCTGACACGTTTTCCAAGGACTCTTAACATTTTCCATGTCATAAGTGAGAAAATGTTATCATACATGTTAAATTTGTACTTCTCACATTTCTTTCTTCCTAACACTATAAAAGAACAAAAACTAATTTGTACTAATAAATCCAAATACTCATGAATAAACTAGTAATTTGCTTACAAGTAATACTGTATTAAATCTCACACTCAAACACGTGGTGTTAGATGATAGGCCCCTCCCTCACCAGGGTAATCACGACTGATTGATTGTTTCCCAACATTTTAACTCCTCTGCATTCACTATACTAATGGGGTCATTAGCCCCATTAATATGGTGAATATTATTTGGAGGAGGCAGTTTTCCTGCCCTGCAGGTTGGTGATATCTGGCGCTGGTGCAAATCATCAGCTTACGAGGGGAGTCTCCCTCTGGATCTCCATCAGCAAGGTACGGCCCCAGTCGAGGCAATGTCTCCCAACTGGTCTCCCGTCATATATATCTTGACCAAGTTAAGAATGATATTTACACAAGCACAACACGATCTGTGTTTACAGCAGAAACAACAGAGATGGAGATATAAAGATACTCAATTCAAAATGGGACCATGCCAAACTATTGCCGAAAAAAAAAAACACGATTTATTTCATTGTAAATATAATATCTTCTCAATATTATAATTGTATTTGGACATGTCTGCACCTCATATTGAAAGAAATAAAAGTTTCCTTTTCTCCGCAATATGATTCAAAATTTTGGAACTAATTCCTTTGATGAGCAGAAAATTTGTATTGTAACATTCATATAAATCATTTAATTTACCTCAAGTAGTTTCTCAGAATATATACCAAATAAAATTATTTTTATGCAAGAAGCAACTATACCGTAATGAAGAATATTGACTTATCACAATGAAGTTAATGTTTTGGTACTTTATTGCATACCTAATAAATAACCTGGAGTATATGTAAAAAAGAGAAAAGAGATGAATGAAGAAGAATACAAAATGTTTAAATTCAATGAATAAGTACTAAAAACAAATACTAAATAAGTAATTAATACTAAAAATAAAAATAATTTTTTTATTACATTATTGAACTACAATGGTAAAATAAGAAAAGTAATAATAATAATAATAATAATAATAATAATAATAATCACTATCTCCTCTGCTGTTTTGCATTAGTTTGATTCCTCTATCAAGACAGCTGTCGCACACTGACTTTGGTTACAAGCTCCATGGTGATGAAATGCCTGTATCACATTTATTTTACATGGATGATCTTAAAGTTTTTGCTAAGAATGAAGCGATTCTCTCCCAAATGCTGTCTGTCGTCAATGATTTTAGCAATGACATCTGCATGAAGTTTGGTCTTGACAAGTGAGCAAAAGCCAACTTAAAAAGAGGCAAAATGACCTCGTCCGAGAACATTGAAGTTGATAGACACACTGTGATTCAAGATCTTGAGCCAGGTAAAACTTACAAATATCTGGGCATTGAAGAATGTGAGACCATCTCGAACGACACAATGAAAGAGAGAATTCACAGGGAGTATTATAGACGAGTGAGACTTGTCCTGCAGACCGCTCTGAACTCAAGGAATAAAATATCAGCAATAGGTAGTTTGGCGGTGCCTGTAGCCGAATACAGTTTCGGACTAGTAGACTGGACTGAACAGGAAATTCGCATTATGGATCGAAAAAACCAGAAAATTGCTTACAATGCATCATGTTGTCCACCCCCGAGCTGATGTACATAGACTTTATGTGTCACGTAAGGAAGGAGGAAGAGGCCTCAGACAAATTGAAGCCTCCTGGCACAATGCAATAACTGGGATGGGAAAGTATGTAGTCAGCCATCAAGATGACCCTCTAATGAGGCAGGTCATGAAATCTGACCGAAGAATGAGAAACAGAGGCATTGTTAGTGTAGCTAGAAGCATTGCGAAGAAAACTAGGCAAGACACGTCGAATAACACAGACACTGAACTTCTGATGCTGCTAAACATGAAGTGTGAGACACAAAAAATCTTAAATAAATCGTGGAGACAAACCACCCCACGGACAATACCTAAAAAGAATGGACAAGGTGCAGATCAATAAAGATCAATCATTTATGTGGCTTAAAAGGGGAAGAATGAAGCCAGAATCGGAAGCACTTGTAATAGCTGCCCAAGATCAGGCCTCGAGAACACGACATTATGATAAAGCGGTTCTCAAAATTTCCCAAGATGATAAATGCTGCATTTGTCAGGAACACGTAGAAACCATCGATCATATTGTCTCAGCTTGTCCAATCCTAGCAAACACCGAATACTTCAAAAGACACGACAGGGTGTGTAGCTACCTCCACTGGCAGATCGGTACCCGCCCTCGAAGTTCCAAACACATGCCCCAAGTGGTACGAACACTCACCGAAACCGGTGACGTCTGTTGGATTGTGTACGATATTGTACGACCAACAAATTCAAACTGATCAGATGATAGCAGCAAACAAACCGGATATAGTCATCCGGGATTTGGAGAACAAATCGTGTTTACTTGTGGATGTTGCTGTACCTTGCGATCAAAACGTCGTTACCAAGGAGGCAGAGAAACGTCTTAAATACAAGAGTTTGGAAATCGAGATCAGCCGAATGTGGGGCGTAAAAGCACAGGTCGTACCGATAGTTATCGGAGCTCTGGGATTTGTTCCGCAAAATTTGTGTAAGAACTTGTCTAAACTCCCAGGTAATCCAAAAGACTGGGAAGTGCCAGAAATAGCTTTATTTGGAACAGCCCACATTTTGCGCAAAGTATTGTAGAGGCACCGACAGTCCCTAGATCTGCTCCTTAGGTAGCTGGTTGCAACCTGGAGTAGATTTTATATTCAGCCGACACATAACATCTTAAGTCGTGATTTAGAGGAATAATAATAATAATAATAATAATAATAATAATAATAATAATAACAATAATAATAAAAAGCATCTTAAAGGGACAAAAATAAATGTCAGAGCAGATTTTACATTGTGTCTCTGAAGTTATATTGTATCAGCTAATTCCCAACCTCTATGAAGAAGGCCATGGCTGATTCCCTAGAGGCAATTTCTGAACTCGCTTCACACTTTTATTAGGGAAACTTCAATTAGTTCCATAGTACATGTTCAAAATATACAATAGAAAATCAAATGTAAGCATCTCAAGAGTAAATTTACAATACAAGATACGTGATACATAAACAAGTGTTCATGGCTAAGCATTAAAGCCATTAAGCAAGGGTTGAAGAGGAGGTGAACGACACGCAATGGTGAGCCCGTGAACATGACATTAATTAAAGAACTGTGGAGAACAAATTTCATTAAAAAAATTAAAAACAATAATAATGCAGGTGTATGAGAGGGCAGGGTTTAACTTAAACCTATTATAATTTTTTTGAAAATTCAGGGTGAACAGTGAAAATTGGATGCATTTTTTCATTTCATTTTATATTTAGAAGGAATTTAAAGAAAAAATTTTTTGAGAAAATTTTGAAAATGTACCAGGGAAAAGCACCCACAAAACTCAAAGAATACTTTTGAAACTCGCAGTCTTGAGCCAGGTCTGGAGAATATTCATTTTGGCGAACATTCTATGAACAGTTTATGAGCTAAAATTGTTCAAGCACAACTCACAGTAAGCCAGACAAATGGGGTGACGTTTTGAGGGGGGAGGAGGAGAAGAAAGAAAGGGGGAAAAAAAAAAGAAAAAGAAAAAAAAAAAAAAAATCTGATATCAGGGGACACTAAAACGTGTATTTCCGTTAAATTCTCGAAATAGATTTTCTGCAGCATTCCTCTGTGTGTATCTATATGAGAATGTAACTAGTGGTAAAACAGCACATACTTTCTTGGGCTTAGTAAGTTACGTAATATTCTTATAGCATTATTTTTGTCTATTTCAACCCATCTCAGTTAATGAGCACTGGCAACAATGGATACATATTATGTTATGAATTCTTGCTAAAATGCCATTCTTGCCATAAACGGAACCGTTTTTCAGGATTCATTGTTGTGGTTTTATGGTAGTTCTTATAAGACATTTACTCTTGCGTGTGTTTAGAATATGCAAAATAATTTTCTAATGTGTCCAAGTGCATTCTCAGTTCATTCTTAACTTTTTCATTTTTTTTTAAAATGAAGACATACAACCAAATAAAACCATAATTAGTCTTTTCATAACTAATGTTTTCAAATAAAAATTAAACCGTTATAGAAGCAGTAAGCAAAAAGCCTGCTAAACCGTTTCATTTTTCTGTTCCAACTTCATACATTAGTTTTGAAAAAGTTAAAGTAACATGAAACAGTACATGAACAAATACTATAATGATTCTTTTTTTTTATTTCCAGCATATCATGCTGACAAGCAAGGATAATTTTACAAACAAATTGAACATACAAAGTAAAGGCCATCCTATGATTGCATTCGAACTACGATATCATTACCTTACCATTCCTCACTTTACTTAAGTTGAATATACCGCTTTATTGAACGTAAAGAACATAGTAACACTTGTGATGTGCCACCCTCAGAGCTGACCAGCATGATAATGTTGCATGATCACGATAGTATCAAGCACTGCTTGATCATGCGATATCGAGCAGCACGACTGAGAAAGAAGTGAAAATCCGTGATATATTCCATCATGAAGACGGTCCTTGAGAGGTAGCTATGGAAAAAGCGTAGTAACTTGTAAAGGTTGATGGGAAGCAGGAGGGCAACTTATTGAAAGAAATCATGTTCAAATTTGATGCACCATTTATTACTAATTAAAGTGGAAGGAGAGAGTGGGGGGACATGACATATAATATGAGATGTATAGGAGACGAGCTTCAATGATGACGGCCTCTTACTCCATCACTCTGTGGTCCAGGTGTTCCTGCAAGGGTGGCGGAGCTCTGCAAGGGCGCCAGCATCAAGAGGCTCTAGACGCATCGTATGCACGCTCTGGCTACCTCACGTCTGCCTTTATCTCCTCTCCGGCTCCGCTGGGCCTGTATATATTAGGGCCTCAATTGCATTCGGCTCCGCTTTTTAGAGGTCGCTGTTGGAAGGTTTGTGTCGATGCATGCCGCTCGCCTTGGAAGTCGCCTGAGCGCGGTGGGATGTAGTGGCGGCTCGCCACACATTCATCGTTACATTTTTCTCAATGGCGTAGCTGGGGGGGGGGGGGGTCAGGGGGTGGCGTAGCCTGGGTGACACCATTCTAGAGGTGACACCAATTACATTCTTTTATAGTAGAAATTATATAATTTAAATCATTTTCTTAAAAGTTTTATACATTAACAGTTAGTTTTCTTAGTTTTAGTAGTTTGAAAACTTTATTGTTGGAAATATATAATTTTTATGGTTTACTTAAAAATTATTTATATTAATTTAATAAGTATACATTTAAATAATAAGCATATATTAAGATTTTATTGCAATTATTCTACAGTAAACCAGTACAGTAAATCTGTCTAAACCGGAACCTGTACAAGCCGGAAACCTGCCTTAACCGGAAAATGTCTCCGTCCCGTGAAGTTAAATGGCATTTTTACATGGCATAAAACGGAATCTGTCCAACGCGGAAACGGAACGGTTTTCATGTCCTGTAAGGCGAAAAAAACCTTCATAAAACGGAATTTCTGTTAATTTAATGCAGTTTGCAGAGAGACGGGAGATACTCTTATTGGAGTGAATGCATCTGCAAGTCTGTTTTAATATCTCTGTTTGTGTTATGTGTTGGAAATGAGCTCCCGCTGTTATCGTAGAATTCGACATTGAGGTCATCTGTCTCTCACGGCGTAGGCTGTTGGGGAATTCCCTCTCTCCCGACTCTCTAAGCTTGGATAGGTGTAAGGGCATGGCTTCAATTTACGTGTCTCCCTGCCTCGCGTTGGCAATCGTAACCCCTTGACCAGAGCCCAATTGCTCAAGGCCATGCGAGGGTGTCAGATACACCTATACCGCGATTTTTCTAACTTTGCCTCTCAAGGCCCGTCTTCACGATAAAATATGTCACGGTATTTCGCGTCTTTCTCAGTCGTGCCGCTAGATATCGCATGATCGTGACCGTATCAAGCAGTGCTTGCGATCATGCGACTTCTAGCGGCAGACCGGGAAAGACGCAAAATTCCGTGTGATACTCAATCGTGGCCACAGGGGCTTGAGGGACAGAGAAAAATCACAGTGTAGTACTCTGGGCTGTGACGCATTGTGTGCTGCAAGAGTCTGCGAGAAGTTCGGGTGCAGCCACTAGCCAGTGAGGTGATGTGTTTTTATGAGTTTCACAACCAGTTTGACAATGATTGAAAAAAAAATATTAAAATTTTTCAACTTAAGAAAACAACTGAAAAGGTATTAGTAAGAGAGCAACCCAAAACGCAAAACCTCTAGATTAACGTTGAAAAAAGTAACATTATTTAAATAAACAAGTCGTGAAATATTTCTTTTTACCTAATTGTCAGAAATATTTATGTTTAATATTCATTTATTGGTGATTTCTTCCATAAATGTGTTTTATGTTTGTATACGTTTTGTAATTATAATAAAGTCACGTTACTAGTTTCAGGGCGGAAATATCAACATAAAAAGTGTCATAAACGGGCAATCCTGCCTAAAACGGAAACCTCCATAAACCGGAAATTTTTTTTGTCCCAATTGTTTCCGGTTTAGACAGATTTTACTGTATTTTTAATAAAATAATGTATAATCAATGCAGCAATAGATATTTTTATATTTGATTTATGAGGGGGGGGGTGACATCATTAGTTTTCATAAAAAATATTTAACATTTTGCTTCTGGATCCAATGGACCCTGGTTGCCCAGATAAGGGTTAAAGGTCCGTCTTCAAGGAGCAGATTTCATTAAAGAAAAACACCTGTATCTTCAATATTAGAGTTGTAGGAAGAAGCACCCATAAATTGCACTAATACAATTTTCAAACTAGTTGTGCAACAAAAGCACATACTTTCTCGCATTATTAGATCAGCTATGTAATATTGAAATGCTCGTATTGCGTTTTCTGCGCTACTAGCACCTCAGCTATCACTTGAAAACGTCCAATTCAACCAATTCAAACACAACCCCTGTGATGCATATCTGCAATCATTTTGATAGTCAGGAGCAACAACAATTTCTTACAAATTGACAAATTGGACAAATGAAATAAACAGAAATAAATTTGAGTGTTCCAATATTTGCAGAAAATTACACAGAAATGAGCAATGCACTGTTGTCAATGCAGCATCATCAAAATATGTGCAATTCGTTTGGCATAAATGCTAGGCGAATAATACAATTCTTGGCAAAACCCCATATTTCCATATGTACAGGGCCATTTTAACAGCACTGGGGGGGGGGATGGCCTTGGGCCTGGGTTACTATGGGGACCCCCTATTCTTACTTTCATCAATCTCGCTCCCCATTTCAATGATGAAATACAAAGAAAATCCTATCATCAACAAGTAACAACGACTGCTAATTTGTTCGTGAAACACATTTTGGAAATTATACGTGTATATATATGCAGTATACTGAAAGTTAATGCTGGAAAATCAATTTTGAGATTTCAATGGAAAGACAAATTTTGGGGTCCCCTGATACTGAAAAAGTAAGTTTTTTTCAAAACTTCCGTTTGTCCATCTGTAAACACCACTAGTGCCTTAACCATATGTATGATTGCTTCCAAAATGGATATTGCCCGATCAATCTGGCTTAGCTCAAGGCACTGCGATTTTGAAAAACTTTTTTCAAAATTTGGGGGTACTTTACATGAAGCTCCCTGGACATTTTCAAAAATGTCTCAAAATCAGCTCAAATTTTTTGTAAGAATAAAGTAAAATAAACTTATGAAGGTTGAGTAGGTCCAATTATCACGATTAACTCTGAATTTTTGAAAATTGCAAAATTTTGAATTTTTTTGGCATCTGCCTACAACTACAAAATTAAAAATAGAGATTTTTCCTTCAAGTAAAATTAGTTCTACAAAATTAGTTCTTTCAATAAGGTCATGTACATATTTTTACTTTCAAAAAGTCTGTGCCATTCTTTAGCACCACTAATTAAGCACAATCAGTAACTGCTCGATGAAAATATATTTCACTTTTGTTGAATTCATTCATTAAATAACTAAATACAAGAATTTATCTTTAAATTTTGCTAACTTGCAATTTCATATTATAAATTAGTTTTGAAAATATCTGAACTTAGTTTTGACTTTAGGCTGTATGTTTCAGCAGTAAATACTTTATTATTAAGTGCTAATGCATGAAATCTAAGTTTCACATACAGTAAAACCCCTTTATAAGACACCTGGGGGAATGGAATTTTGTCTCTTATAAGCGGGAACTCTTATAAGTGGGAAATGCATTTTTGATGTGTTTAATGAGATGTTACCATATTTTTAGTGGATTAGTATGATTTGTACACTTATTTTAAACTTGAGGAAATATAAATTAGTTGATTCCAGATATATTATATAGATTAGTAGATTCCATTTAACCAGATCTTTTGTGTGAACTTTATGACATTTAAAGCACATGTGCTCATAAACGAATTATGTGAACAAATGTAAATATTGACACGAGAGTTATAAAAAATATACAATTGTGTAATTTTTGAAAAAACAAATGAATAGAGCAAAATGATGTTAAGAGTCTTATAAAGTACCTTTATAACTATCATACCAAAAGTTTAAAGAAAAAATTTGGAGCCTTTTTGGGGAAATCTTGTTTTTGTAAATGTTTATTATTTCACTCGATATTACGTGAAAACTTTTTTTTTTGTACACAACATTAATGAAAGACCTAATTAGAGAGAAACATTTTTAGTATAAGAAAAAATTTCTATCTTCAATTTTGTAGCTGTAGAAAAACACTGAAAAAACTGCAAACTTTTCCAATTTTCGAAAATTTAGAGTTAACAGTGAAAATCCTAACACAATGGTAAGTGAGTGAATTTCCTTCTCTCTATAAGTGAATTTCACTCTATACTTACAAGAAATTTAACGAAAAAATTTGGAGCCATTTTTGGGGAAATTTTGAAAATGTCCATGTACAGTACCCACAAAAATTGAGAATGTTTTTCAAAACTGCAGAGTTCCGAGCAGAAACAGGTCAATTGCGAAATATTCATTTTAGAAAATAATGTACAAATAGTTTTGGCACTAGTGTTATTCACGGACAGACGAAGGGAAGTTTTGTAAGAAAAAAAAAACAAACCTTTTTCGGTATCAGGGGACCTCAAAACATGCATTCTGTTAAAATCTCGAAATCGATTTTCTGCAGCATTACATTACTTTCTCTACATTACGTGCATAGGTACGTATAAGAGAAAGTAACAATTGGAAACGCTGGTCAAAACACTAAAAGCAAAATACTGTGATTTATTCAACTCTGCCTCTGGTAGGTATCAGCTGCTGATGGTTTCATCCAATCGGGAGCTTGAAAGTCAATCTCGTGACGTCACTAGCGACACAGAAGCTTCTGATTGGATGAAACCGTAAACAGCTGATACCTTCTAGAGGCATGGTCACAAAAGTCGCACTATAGGCATCTTTCTTGTTGCCAAAAGACACAAAGCTTACTGAATCAGAGAGTATTATACACTAAGTCTACAAGGTAGACTTCGTGTATAATACCTTGTAGACTTCGTGGTATTATATGTACTGATTACTGAATGAGCTTTCTTCACGAGAACTCCCCCCCCCCTCGCCGGTGGCACTGGTGTTGCGAACCCCTGCTCGAGCCTATTTTAGCACATGTCCCAACCCTTACCATGCTGAGGAAATTCCTGATTCACCTGGAGGAAAATTCCACGCCTTGTCTCTTACAAGAGAGAAGAAACACATGGCGGGGAATAAAATCTTGTCCACTATATGCGAGAATCTCTTATAACGGGGTCTCTTAAAAGCGGGAAATAAATGCATTGTTTATATACAATTGACCTCGGGACCGTGAATTTTGTCTCCTATAAGCGGGATTCTCTTATAGCGGGGTTTTACTGTATCTGGAGTCTTAGGGAAAGACTCAGCACATTAGAAGGCTATGGCTTAACTCAAAGAGGGTTGTAAAGCAATATCCCTCTTCTCCCAGGGAGGAGAACGATTTACCATGAAGAATACCTCATGTGGGAACTCAAAACGGCTGCCAAACTCGAGTTTTTACACTAATATTTGAAACTAACAAATAATCTGTAAAAGTTTATCTTTGTTGTATTGATATTTCTTTTTTAAAACATATAATCATACTGAATAAAATATTTAGCAAACATATCTGCAATTCTAAATACATTTCATAATTTTAGTTCTTCAAAATTAACATAACAAAATAAATATATATTTTAACAATTAAAAAAAAATTTTAATCAATTATTTAAAAAAAATCATTTGATTTTAATCATTAAAACCCTAAGAAAAACTGTTGGCTTTTTTGACAAAAGTAAGTGGTAGTATCACATGTTGCAAGAACCATCAGCCAACAACTTGTATGCAAATTGTACCTCAGCTTATGGGTCAATGACCCCCATCTTGGTCAGGTTTTTCGAAGTACATAAATGTAACTTCAATCTGTGCACGTATTTTAGAGCTCTGTGGGTAATATAGTTATTCAAATTGTTGTTCTCTGTGTTCTCAAGGTAGGAAGTCCTTCACGAAGAGGGATAATAGCCAAAATCTATAACTGATTTGCCTCTGAATATAGTTATTATTACACTGGAGAAAATTTTTTTTATTAATTCTTGCCAAAAAGGATCATTTTATCTGTGCATCTATTGCAGAAAACCTGCACAGAATACACTTTTCTCCACAGCACATCACATACAGTTTTTAACCGTTTTTAAATAAAAAAAATAAATAAAGCTCACTCATTACACAACTGCAGAGGTTTCCATAAAAAATTGGAAAAAACGACAATGAGATTCCACTCTATATTTATATTCACAAATCTTGTTGACAATACACATCACTCACTTCCATACACTAACCTAAAACCGATGTTAAATAAATAAATAAAGCTCACTTATTTCACAATTGCAGAGGTTTCCAAAAAAATAGGAAAAATGACCATGAGATTTCATTCAATATTTATATACACAAATCTTAATGATAATACGTATCACTCACTTCCATACACTAACCTGAATTCCATGTGCTGGCACAACCTGATCCTCTCCATACATTTTACACGTGATACTTTTATCTGTTGTACGCTTTATGAGGATGTTTCCCCAATGAAGATCACGATGTTCAAATTCCAAAGATGCCTCTGCCACTGCCAAAGTGTAAGTAACCTAAATGTTAGAAATACAAATGAAAAATGAGAATATTTTAGTAAGTCAATTCTTTTCTGTTCTTCATTCTTCAGAGCCGTTCTTATCTTGAGCAATAGACGAGTGTGAATCTAGTCATGATATCCTCAGCACATGCACAAGAGACACACTTGTCTATCACTTTAGATTCTTGTTAACAGATAGCAGGACAAAAGACAATTAAAAAGAAGAAAAGAATAAACTATTATTTACACTTGGCTTAACCAAACTCAACCAGGCAATGTGAATGCCCACTTTCTTCTCCAAAATCCAAAGGATCTAGCTGCTAGGCTTTAAATTCAGCTAGACAAATCCTACACGGAAAACTTTGACATGAACTTGAACACTTTGGTGCTTAAAATGGATCACTAAGTTTCTTGAAACAGAACTTTTAAGAGTTTGGGATAGTTTCTCTAAATCCCTTGTTCGAATTTGAGTATTTATAGGTAAAATGGTTTGGTTATCGACGTCTAGAAGACGAAATGATCTTAATTTATCTAGGGCTGATATATAAGAATCAAATTCGATGATATTTTTAAAATCTATATATTCATATGATCAATATCATTGATGTCCAATTGTTTTTATTGTGATTAGAGGATCTATAGATTCATCTAGTAGATATAATAATCGTAATGAGGGTAACGCAATGAAAATTAATGTAATTGCGGGTAAAATAGTTCAGATAATTTCAATAGTTTGTCCTTCGAGTAAAAATCGATTAGTGTAAAGATTGAAAAATAACATGGATATAATATATGCAACTAAAACAGTAATTATTAGTAGAATTATTAAAGTATGGTCATGAAAGAAAATGAGTTGTTCTATTAGAGGAGATGATCTATTCTGTAAATTTAAATTGGATCATGTAGCCATATACTAAAAAAAGGATTCCTTTATTAATGAAGCTTAAATTCATTGCACTTTTCTGCCATATTAGTAATTAGAAAGAATTGGTAGTTCTGAGTATGAGTGTTCTGCGGGAGGTAAATTTTGATATCATTCTAGTGATCTATTTAAATTTATGGGGAATAAGAATTTTCGGTGAGAAATTATTCTTTCTCATATAATAAAAATTAGTATAATGATTCCAATTAATGAAATAGTTGAACCTAATGATGATAAAATATTTCATGAGGTATAAGCGTCTGGATAATCAGAATATCGACGTGGTATTCCGGCTAATCCTAAGAAGTGTTGAGGAAAGAATGTTAAGTTTACTCCGATGAATATTACTATAAATTGTATTTTTAATCATTTGGGGTTTATTGTTAATCCTGTAAATAAAGGGTATCAGTGAATAAATCCTGCTATGATAGCAAATACTGCACCCATAGATAGAACGTAATGAAAGTGGGCTACTACGTAGTAAGTATCATGAAGAATAATATCAATTGACGAGTTTGCTAAGATAATTCCTGTTAGGCCTCCAATTGTGAATAGAAATACAACTCCTAATGATCAAAGTAGAGATGGATTATATGATAATTGAGATCCATGAAAGGTAGCTAATCAACTGAAAATTTTAATTCCTGTGGGTACGGCAATAATTATGGTTGCTGAAGTAAAGTAAGCTCGGGTGTCTACATCTATGCCTACAGTGAATATATGATGGGCTCATACGACAAATCCTAATAAGCCGATAGCTAATATTGCATAAATTATACCAAGGGTACCAAATGCTTCCTTTTTTCCTCTTTCTTGACTAATAATATGTGAGATTATACCAAATCCAGGTAGAATTAGAATATATACTTCTGGATGTCCAAAAAATCAAAATAAGTGTTGATATAAGATGGGGTCACCCCCTCCTGCGGGGTCAAAAAATGATGTATTTAGGTTTCGATCTGTTAATAATATTGTGATAGCACCCGCAAGAACAGGTAAAGATAATAATAGGAGGAGGGCAGTAATTCCAACAGCTCATACAAATAATGGGGTTTGATCTAATGACATTCCAGGTGCTCGTATATTGATTATTGTTGTAATGAAATTAACGGCTCCCAGGATTGATGAGATTCCAGCTAAGTGTAATGAAAAAATGGCTAAATCAACAGATGCTCCGGCGTGGGCGATTCCTGTTGATAAAGGTGGATAAACTGTTCATCCTGTTCCTGCACCATTTTCGACTATTCTTCTGGTTAATAAAAGGGTTAGTGAGGGTGGTAAAAGTCAAAATCTTATATTGTTTATTCGAGGGAAGGCTATATCGGGTGCACCTAGTATTAGGGGTACTAATCAATTTCCGAATCCACCAATTATGATTGGTATAACCATGAAGAAAATTATGACAAATGCATGTGCAGTTACGATAACATTATATGTTTGATCATCTCCAATTAAATAACCTGGTTGTCCTAGTTCCGTTCGAATTAAGATACTTAAAGAGGTACCTACTACCTCAAGCTCCGAAAATGAAGTATAAAGTTCCAATGTCTTTATGATTAGTAGAAAATAATCATCGTTGCGATAAAGTGGCTGAAGATAGGCGATAGATTGTAAATCTTTTTATGAATATAATTTCCTTTATCATGGCCTTATATTCAATAATGATTTTAGACTGCAATTCTAAAGGTGTAATTTTACTAAGTACCCTTCGGATTATACATGTTATACAAGTTATATGGTTGCATAACTTGAACTATGAGGAATGACTGGAGCTTGAACTATAAGGAATGATCGATTTTGTTGAAACAAATGTGTACACAATTCTTAAATAAAATCTGACTACAAGATTATCCTCTTCAACACTAATCCAACCTAACAAGGGAATTGTTTGAAGCTGTCAAAAGAAAAATTGAACAAAAATTTATGGTAATACAAACAGAATAGTAAATTCCTGGAATGTTCTCCCAAACTATATTGTGGAAGCTGAAAAGGTTTCCTCCTTCACAATGGAAATGAAAACTTGGTTCAGAGTACGAGTGCTGAGTACTAGAGTAATGATACTAGTGTGAGGAGATCCAAGTTTTTAATTCCTGAAAATACTCCCAGTTCTATCATCTGTTCCAGTATGTGGATACTACTGCTGGAACATAAACAGCAATTGGACAGAATACTGTAGTTGTATTCTCAATTTTTAATGAGCTACAGCTTGAACCAGACCCTACCCCAAATTCACCTCAATGAGACCTCATTACACATATGTATGATATTTTTTCACATGTAGTGTATTATGAATCGAATAAATGCTCCATGAACTCTTCATATACATGACCCAAAGGGGCATTTTTTACTTCCAGTATGCCAAAAACAAACCAAATCCAATTGCAATTAAGTGTCAAAACTTCTTTTTCCAGTTGTTAATTTGCAGTCTTTCCTTTTACATGCATTATCTTAAAAATTGATCAGAAATAATTATTTAAATAACGCTGCTAAATAACTCCACAATGACACATGCATTACATGTCACACTTCAAATCAACATGCACTACATGTCAAACTTCTCTTCTTTTCCAACTAATAGGCAACACTCACCATACTGGATACTGAGATTGATCTGAAATTTTACCAGTCTGTTCAGCACCATGCAAAAGGCATGTGAGTTTTTAAGTAGTGTTTTTGTGACAATTAGTATTGGGACCTTTTGGAACCTCACTGCCTGTCATTGTGGAAATTGCCACTTGCTGCCACTGGCATTGTGGCCGTTACATCGCAGCACCAGCGCTGTCAATCTATATGTTGTCACTGCCTAATATTGTCTTGGAGCGCATGGAGAGTGACATGAACAATAAGTTTTTGAACAAGTTCAGAAAGGCAGGATGGTCCAACAAATGCTTCAATAATTCAAATACAATTATTGAAAAAGATAAATGTTCTCCTAAAATATCTTCATATCAAGCCAGGATTTCAGGGATAGAATGTGGTTCCAATTAACAGATTAAAATAAGTAAATGAAGTTGACTTTTGCAGCAGAAACAAAATTTGTACTGTATTGGTATCTCACAAAATTGTAGGTAGCTAAATTGTAAAGTGAAGATGCCAAGCACAATGTAAATTACTTTTATAGTTTTCTTAAAACTGCATTCATTCAGGAGATTCTTAAAACAGACTTCAACTGGATTATTAATATGCATCACTGTGCACTTCTAACTAAAGAAAGAAACTAGCAAATATACTCTTTGTCCTTTAACTTGAATGAATGAACAATTGGGCTACAAAATCTGACACCAGTTGACAGACGTAATAAGTCATAAGTTACAAGTCTTAATGTTCCCAGCGCTACTGATGCCGCAATTTGACAACCAAAGCTAGGAAGTCACATAAGGTCCTGTCTAAAGTCCTATTTTTAATATTCCATAGCACTTAAAAATTAGAATATACGGGTTTTGCATGATGTTGTACCAGCATGATGAATGATGGGTGTAAGAAACTGCTGTCATATATAAAATATCCAGTCATGGTGGAACCATGGGTGGGAGGGGAGGGCACTCATGGCACTTCACCCCCACCCCAGAAGTCGACGACATGTATTCACAAATATACTTTTTACTAAATTTCTATAGCAATGAGAAACTTTCAATTGAAAGTTTTAATTATTTATAAATCAAAAGATAAAAATAAATTTTAAAATCAGCTTAAATGAAAAAGTACAAGAAAATATGTTGGCTGGACACTTCACCCCCCACCCACAATCTTCGTTGTAACAATACGAATACCCTAAAACAAAACAAAAATGCCTACCTGCATAAAAGCTGACCAGGATTGTTCGGCAGAATTAAATACAAAGCTCTCAAGAGAACTCCCCACATTGCTTAGTTCCAAAATAATAAAAATTTGATCTTGAGGAAGGATTTCAGGTGAATCATTCTCGGAAGCTTAAAAAAAGGCAAACAATAATCATCTTAATAATCAAAGTCTCTGATAAAATGAAAATAAATTGCAATCAATTCAGGGTGGATACAAGTTACAGTTTTCACATAGGAATCTATTTTAATTGCATTTCACAGATGTCTCCGTTAAATCTCCCTTTAACGCTGCTTTGTGCCCAAGCTTTCCCCCCCACCTTTCTTTTTTCTATTTGGGGTTATTTTCACCTGTTTGTAGAAAAAATGAAGGCCACCTAACATGTATTATCGTCACACATTTTCTTGAGCCCCTATTTCACTACATCCAAGAGAAATGGGCGATTTTATTTTGTTAACAGGACTATTATATCAAATCTGTATTGCTGTCGATGCAAAATATTTTCTATTACACAAGGACAAGCATTTCTGATTACCAGATTTTGTCAACAACATTCCTTGCTATCATTTATTCTGAATTCAATAATGTTAATAATGGAGCGGGGATAGGTATTTCGGAGCTGAAGAAAATGTGCATGAATACTACAATGTTTATGCAAAATATTAAAAGGTGGATTGCCACATTTAAAGCAGTATCAATATTTAATCTCTCGTTTAAATTCATTTGAATTTTGGCATATTCGTCCACAGTATTTGTGAGATGTTTACAGAAACAAATCTTGTTGCTGCATTAACTTACTTTTTTGTTCATCATAATCTTGCCAAAGTTTCAATAGCTTAGGAGGATACTTTCCTTGCACACACCAACAATCTATTAACTCAGGAAAATTGGGAGTACTGAAGTGTTCATTCTCTCGAAGTTTGCTCAGCTGTCTATAAAATAAAACAGTATGACCATCATCAGAATAATTTTTTAAGTAACAAACTACATTAAAGCAAATGTTTTAAAATTGTTAAGCACCTCCTCAAGGCTTCAAAAAAGGCTTTAACCTTTCTATGAAAACACCAGCATGTGGATATTAGTTTGCATATAAGAGGCATGAGGAACAATCCAATACATATTTTTCTCGAAGAGTAACCTTATAATTTTTTCAAAAAAACTTATTCTAAATATTCAGTCACAATAAAACCACGAATAGAATTGAGTAAGATGTCTGTTTAATATTGAAGATGCAATACAGGTTCGAAAACGAAATGTATCCAATTTCTTGTTACCAGGGCCCAACAATAATGCAGGGTTGCCACTTATTTCAACCTGGAGCAAACTTCCTTCACTTTTCCTGGTCTCCACTTCATTATTACTTTCTCGCACTTAAGAAGCAACTTCTTAAGAAAAGATAGTTATGTAATGCTGCATGAAAAAACGAGGAATTTTTGGCAGAAAAACTTTTACAGGGTCCTAGTAATGAAAAAGTGGATAAATTGTTGCTAAATTTAGAAACAAATCCTCTAACACATGGTGCAGCCAGAATCCATGTTTTTTTTATGGGCCAACAAACATTTTCGAACATCGAAAATTTTCAAAATTTTTTCGGCATCTTCCTACAACTACAATTATGAAGATACAATTTTTTTTTTCTTAATGAAATGTATTCATAAAAATCAGATCTTCAAATAAGGTTACGTTCAATTTTTCAAAAATAGGAGTATTTTTTGTGAAATTTTGACATGGGCAATTTTTATTTTCTTTAAACTATTTTTTCTTAAAAACTGCACATCTTTTATTAAATTGGGACCTGAGGTTGCATAAAGGATGCTCAGCAGAATGGTGCAGCATTGTGTTTGATACAATGCCTAAATTTGCAAAAATATAAAAAAATTAAAAATTTGTCTGCATCTTCCTACAACTACAACTGTAAAGATATAATTTTTTTTTCTTAACAAAATGAGTTCACATAAAACAGATCTTCAAATAAGGTCATGTTGAATTTTTTGAAAATATGAGTATGTTTTCTATAATTTCGTGACAAACGTAATTGCCAGCACTTCGTTTCCGGTGTCTTCTTACTACTACACTTGTGCAAATAAAATTTTATTCTTAATGAAATGTATTTATCAAAAACAATCTTCAAATAAATTTATGTTATTTGTTTGAAAATATTTAGTTTTCACACCACATGCTCTACATTTGTTAAGAGTAGACCCTGGAACATCATGCACTAAAACGTTAAAAACGTTATGAAACCATGCACTTTAAATTGGCAGTACATGCACTATTTTAATAGCCAGTATATGCGCTTAAAACTCAGAATATGTGTGAAACAAAAATATAGTGAGCCACAGATAACATTTATTTATATAAATTTTTATTTTACACTGTAGTCCAAAATGCATATTATAAAAATATTTTATAAACATTATAATAAACAAAAAAAATTATTAAGCAATGAAAATATCTCATCTCTATGCAGAAACCTGGAATATATGCCCTTAAATATAGCACATAAAAATATGCGAATTAATGAAAAAATTTCCAGAAATACACAATGACACAACAGAAAAACGGGCTACTTTTGTTTTATTTTTGGTGACAGATGAAATTTATATATATTCCCTTTCAATGTGTGCAATCAGTAAAAATATGCAATTGCATGAAGTTCCACAAATGAATAAGTGGTGCTACAATTACACTGCATGTGAAAGTACAAGCCAGTACTTCCGTTTGTGATGAATTTCGCAGCAGTTTTCCTCAGAATGCCCGGTGATGTGTTATATACCATTTAATACCATCTGAACCCTAAAAAAATTACTGCGTATTGAATAAAAGAAAATGGTACATTAACCGTATAACTACTTCAATAACGTAAAGAAAACTCTGCCCACAAAAGGTTCTCCACAAGAGCCTGTACTAATTTAAACCAAATTGTTTTTCCTGCAGTTTGAGGCAGTGTCTCATAGTATATAAAAAGGCAGTACAAATTACCTTAATATTACAATTTGTAGAATATTAGCCATTTAACTAGTTTATTAGTAATAGAGTTATTTATCAACTGTGTATGATGTATTATCCGTGCATATTTCCTTGAGCTCTCGCTTTGCTAGTTGCGAGATGTGTGGGGAGTTTGGTAATTTTGACAAAAAGTTTATTGTCTCAGATTTGTAGTTCATTTCTCGATGCAAAATAGTTTATATTACACTTGGTTATCAGATTTTGTCTACAACTTTGTTGCTATAATTTATTTTTAATTCAATTAACGATGGCAAAGGAGTGGGGGGACGTATTCTGTGGCTCAAGTCAACGTGTGCTACGACTGCCCGATAAACAAGTTGAAATCTGAATACAGATGGAAATAAGCGTTTTTGCAAAAAGTTGATATTATTCGCCAAGGGAGCACACATAGTTTTGACAATACTGCGCTGGCAACAGTGCTTGTGTATAATTTGCTGCAAATACCAGTCAAATTCATTTTCACAGACAAATTAAGATTCTGAGAAACTACATACAATATTATTTAAAGCACATGGAGTCACAAAAAAAAAAAAAAAAATGTAAAAACATCGCCACTAATGAAAATTTTAACGTTGTGAGAAACAAGGCAGTAAAATTACATTTTTGTAATTTTTGAAAAAACAAAACTATAAAGCAATATGGTGTTTATGTCATCATATAGAGTACATTTATGAATCATGGAAAGATGTTAACTTACGCAGTTATAACTATTTCAGGTAAAATTTCCTCAAATGACTTTTGAGATTCGCCATTTATCTGGCAATCGCCTTCAATTGGCATTATTTTCAAGACGGTTGGTTGGTGGTGAAAATTCAAGCGAGTAAATACTTCTCCATATACACCTTCACCAATTTTAATGCAATCTGCTAGATCACTGCAAAATAAAACAATTAAAAATGAATTAAATTTGAAGATTACTTTAAAATGCTTCCAATACCATTTATACCAGGATTCAAAATAATCACCTCTCAGGGAATGCTTCATCAAAAGCAAGCATATCAGATTGTCCACAGTGTTCCAATACTACATCCTTAAAGGTTATTCCATCTTTCTTCACTTCATCTACACATATTTTTCATTAAACCCATTAATATGGAAGACAAAGAAGCCCAAATGTCTGTAATTTGCAACTATTTTGAGGGAAAAAATTATTTAAAAAATAAAGAAAAAAATGTTAAAAAAATAAAGAAAAAAGTATAAAAATATTGTGAACTCATTTACTTAATTCAATTGAGTTAATTCATTTTTGGGAGAGGTCATTCAAAAATGCTTGCCAAATTTAGCTTTTATCATTTCCTCCTCCTTTGCCCTCCTATAAGAGCTTGCAATTACAAATAAAAAATGTAACTTAAAATTACAGTAAAAGTAAAACAACTCTTACCTAAATCATCATCATATTTTAGATCATTCGGACTTGAATCTGGGAGCCACCATGACAAATTTTTATCTATGCACTGTCTTTGCAAAGGTGTACTGATGTAGACTTCTCTGAAGCCTGAGGTTCTCTCGTA
Source organism: Acheta domesticus (assembly GCA_031308135.1). Taxonomy (NCBI): domain Eukaryota; kingdom Metazoa; phylum Arthropoda; class Insecta; order Orthoptera; family Gryllidae; genus Acheta; species Acheta domesticus. Next base: position 58,655,024 of record JAHLJT010009355.1, on the reverse strand, counting down.
GATCTGACTCATATTCTGAGCCAATGGAACAACCAGATGTGATCTGCGTTGAGAGAAGGACTTTTTCTTCATTGCTTTGTAGCTGCTTCTACTCTCCGACAGTGAAAGTTTTGCTTTAAAGGAAATGATAAGAGACATTATTATTACATAAAATTCACTGGGTTGCTCCAATTACAGGATTATTTGAATGTACAAAAGAAAATTATTTATGACCAAGTATGCTAGTTGTTTACGAGTGGAAAGGGTTAAGGCAAAAATTTCTATCTTGAATTTTGTAGTTTTAAAATGTTAACTTGTTGCAGTTTTTGAAAATACAGAGTTTGCTGGAAACCACACTAGCACCAATTTTTTTGTTGTCCTTTGATACACGAGTAAAGGACAACCTTAAAAACTGGAGCAGTTTTTGAGTATTGTTCAAAAATCTTTAAAATTGTCTACATTTCATACAAAACCAATAATTTTCAAAAAATTGTACTTGAGCTTATTTCAAGACACACCTTGAAAGAAGAGATTTCATTCACTAAGAAAGAAACTTTTGTAATATTTGAAAAATCAAAGATTTCAAGGCAAATGAGATGTGCACCATTGTCCTGAGCATGCTTTATGCTATCCGAGGACTAAGTTTAATTCAAAAATTTGGAGCCCTTGTTGAGAAAATTTTGAAAGTGTTGAGACTTCGTGTAACATGCCCCGAAAAATCAAAACATCCATTTCAAACTCGAAGGGTTTAGAGTTCCTTGAAATTAATCAATTTGGAAGAAAATCAGCTGAATGGTCTTAGTGCTAGCTTAGATCATGCGCAGGTGAGTAGACAAGTTTTGCTGTCAATTTATTTTTAAGTATCAAGGACCCTCAAAACAGGGATTCTGACTACACAAGTTAAAGGAAGTAATTTACTGTACATAGAAACACAAATTTACACCTTTTTTTGTTACCAGGGCCCTGCAATAAGAGGTCCACCATTCATCTTCCAGTTCATGATTACAATACTTTATCTTTTTCTTCTCAGAGTGAAAAAGTAAAACAAAATAGTGATCATCCATGAAATCATGATGCATCTACTACCAAGAGTCAACTGGTTTAATGTCAGAGAAAAAGACTCATTCCACATAAATTACTTTTTAAACTGATTTATGGTATAATCTCAATTTTATATTTTTTTGAGTTACAACAATATTCCAGAAAAGCAACGACATAACTAGAATCCCTAATTACATTTGTGGATGTATTCCTGGCATTATTCTTGGTTTGCCAAGCAATTCAGACCAATAACTTAAAATGTCTGGTAAAGAGAGAATTTAAAATAAATGACATTTTAGTAAGTTAAACGAAAAAAAGAGTGTAAATTCACTCTTTGTATGCATTGAAATGAAACAATTCACATTGATACAAGACGATATTCTACATCCAATTACAAAGACAGTATGATTAAAAAATATTTTCTAGGAAAAAAAATTCTCAAACTCGGTAACTTTGTTTCTCGCTTCTGCCACTTGCAGAACAAGTGAGCAAGAGGGAGAAAATCTGGTGACACAGAAGGGAATATTCTTTTGTGAAATTCTAAAGTCTGAAGAAACCTTAAGAATGCAAATTCAACATACTAAACTTTGAACAGGGTGCCCAAAATCTCAGAAGGGAGGAGGTCCCGAAAGATGGAAACAATAATACAAATGAAGATGAAGCTGGTAGTGACAAAAACAATTTTAAGGGAAAAGAAAATATTGAGAGTTCAGGCAAAAAGATTTCCTCAACATCACATCCACATGACAATTTACTAGTCAAATAGTCAATTTGCATTTTTACTTTGAGAAGTAAGAGTTAGTTAAAAATAAAAAAAAAAATTATATGAAGGGCTCTTCAGAATTAATAGGTCATCTTATTTTCAGGAAAATATGGTAATTTAATAATATTTAGTACAAACAAGTTTAATACTTACATATTTTTTCACAAACCGATCCACCTTGTGAAGATGTATCAATGAATTCTGAAATTCTTTTACTTGCATCCAATTCTGTGAAGATGGTAGAACAGTTTGAAGTCATTACTGAATCAGCAATTTCTGAATTTAATGGTGGTTTGGAATTATTGATGGCACTGAATGTATTTATCTTTTCTTCAGGTTTGGAACTTCTTGATCCATAACTTCTTCGAAAACATACATTTTTTATTGACGGCGAATATGTTGTGTCCTGAAAGTGTGCAGAATTTTCCTTCAATGAGTTTTGAGAATCCACATGTCCAATATAATCCCCTTCAACATGCGAGATACATTTACATACATGATTTTTCTTGGACTGATTTGTTTCTTCTTTTACAGAATCACTTGACAATGTTTCTCTGTCATTTTTATCTGATTCTTGAGTAACTACATTCTCTATACTTTGACAATATCGTTCACAAGTATTCCTAGATTGTTCACAAACTTCTTCCAGAAGAGTTTCACTTTTAACCAAACACTCTGTACTTGTCTGAAAATGTTCCTGTAAATCACTGTTATCTGCAAATGGATCTGGACTTTGTTGCAATGAGCAGATATTTTCCTTTTTGTCTGAAAAATTTTTCACTGATTTATCTGGTTCAAAGTTATCATCCGTACCAGAATCTTCATAATTTGCATGTATAAATGGTTGAACAGTTATCTGTTCTAAAGCAACAGGAACAGGATTGTGTTTCCTGTACATTTCCTTCCAATACTTCATGTTCATTTGATTTTCATTTTCTTCTGAAGAGAGAGGCAAACGTGCAAAAGTACAAATTTTTTCATTTTCTTGCTCATGGCTAGTTTTACTACTAAGTCTCTGCTTAGTCACACAAAGGATAGGAGACAGCACGCAAGAAAGCGATTCTTGTGTGGGACAGAGAAGTGTAGACAACTGGTGACAATCCTCACTTCCACTGCATTCTCTTTTTTGTTCATGTTTGTTTTGATTCACCCTGGATGGCTTTGTTAGAGAGGCATGTTTAGCAGGAGTGCTGCTCAAAAAATTCACAGTTATTTTCTGTCTGTTACAACACAGATTTGAAGATGATGAATGACTGCAAACTGCATATGACTCATTTTCTGAACAGGTGTCTTCACAGAGTTTTTCACATCCTGAGGCACTCGTCAGTGAGCTCTTACCTGCAAACAATTTGTTCAGTGTCAGCAATTAATTAGTTATAGCAACAAACCTATAAATAAGCAAAGTATAGTATACTTTCTCATTAAACAAATTAAAAGATAATGTTATGGTAATGTATATCCTTTTAATAGGATTAATCCCAAATTAGGATTTAGAGGAGTATCCTTTAAATTACTTAAAAGCTGACAGCAACAATGCAATCTGTAAAAATAAATCAAATATACAGAGACAAATTACACACAACATGAGTACCTCAGGGAACTATATTTGGACATATCTTGTTTTTATTGTAACATAAATGATATTTTAACAAAGCAGCCGTTGGGAGAACTGAAGTCGTTTGCTGATTATATCTGTCTGCTAGTCGAAGCTAGTTCATGAAATGTACTTTTTGAGAAAGCTGAACTGAAATTGAAGATTTTATATGCGTGCTTAAATATTCCAAAAACTCCTTACATTACATACGGTTGTTACATTGACATTATACCTCAGACCTCAAGCTACATAAAACTGACTGTGATTGTACAGTAATAGAGTTAAAATTGTTAATTACCTTCACAAACACATTGACTTTAACTTGAAATGGAACTTGAGCAAATATTTAAAAAAAATAAGATATCTCATTTATGTATTTCACAAGTTAAGCTGTTTCCTGAATACCAATCAAGTATTAGTTTTATGCTGGCTTTATTCTGGACATCAGCTTCTAAGGTATTATAGCTTGGGATGGAGCAAAGATAGTATGGTTGGAGGTTCAAAAGATAATTGTAAAAATCATTTTTGAAACTGTTATCCATCAGAATCTTTGTGTTGAGAACAAATATAATGCATAGATGGCTCAAAAAAATTACCACCATTGGTAATTGGGAAATTTAGAAAGCAAAGGTGTTTTAAAAGCATAAAAAATTTACCAACTAAATATGAGTCAAACAGTAGTGCATGGATGACCAGCAGCATCTTCTCCTCTACCATGCATGCTCTGGATGCAAAAATGGGAGCAAAAAATAGGAAGATATTATTACTGCTAGACAGATGTCCTACACATCCTACAGATCTGCAGCTCAGGAACGTAAAATTAGTGTTCTTTCCCCTGAATTGTGCTAGTGTTGTACAACCACTGGATCTGGGCATTATCCATTCTTTTAAATGGAAGTATCAGAAAATGCTAGTTGAAAAAGCTCTGTTTATGAATGATAATGGTATGGACTCGAAGCAAATGACCATAACAGTACTTGATGCCATGCATTTTGTAGCTAAAGCTTGGTTAAGTGTAACCCCCGAAACAATTTCCAATTGCTTCCATAAGGCTGGAGTGAAGTTTGTGGCAGGGGAGAAATGCGAACAGGAACATTTGATGGAACCTGATGACTGGTCAGAAATGGAGGGATCTTCATTTGAAGATTACGTTAATGTGGATTCTGAAATTATAACTTCAGTATTACCTACTGTGGAGGAAATAGTTTCTAACCACCTAGATCAATAAATTGAAGAAGACACATCCAGAACCTGCTGTTTCAACAACGGAAGAAGCAATTGATGCTATCTCTGTGTTGAGAAAATACATTGAGAGTCAATCAAGTGGTAAGGACTCATTCAAAGCATCGTAAAGTGTGGAGAAGCAAGTTGAAGAAATAAGATTACAGAAAAAAGGAAACAAATGTCAATTTTAGATTTTTTTAATTAGTTTAAGTGTAATTAAAAGTGTAAAATGAGTGTTAATGAATAATAATTATGTAAACAAGTACTAGCAGTAAATAATGTAAGTACTCGCTTGTACTTGTTTTTTTTTAACTTTCCTGTATTTTACACTTTTTTCCTTCAGTCCCCTGAAAAGTGTAAAATGGGGGTTTTACTGTATTTGTAAAAATATGCAAAGTTTACATTTTCCCAAATGCAATAAAATGTTTGTTTTCAGCTCTTCGTAACGATTTCCAACTAGTAATTTTTTAAATTTATTTATGAAATAATAGATAGAGGGTCCATGAAACAAAGCTGATATAAAATAAATTACCATAAGGCTACCCCTCATGTCACGAGTGTTGCGTTGACGAGCGCCACTGAACGCCGATGGCATCAGCTGCATCAATACTTGTGCACATATCATATAACACGCATTGCAGATTAACACTATCTTATGCAAAATGGCACACAAGGGCTCCTGGTGATGTGCGTTGTGCCCACAGCTCAAGCACAACCCTACTACCTAAGTTGAGATAAAGAGCAATTTCTAGCATTGCAAAGAGCCTTCTAGGCAGTGTTGTACAGACATGCAGTGCACACAGACCGTTGTAAATTGCGGGAAAATTGAAACTACTATCATAAAATAGGGGTATTTATAACAATACGAATATATGAAAACTGATGGGACCAACAAGAAATGTCAATGCCGGAAAAACATTAAAGCCAGGTTTTACTGTACTAAAATACCATTTCCTCTCTCAAATTATTTGTATTTCTCTGACAAATCATCTGTTGAGATATGTAAATTATTTTTGGGTAAAAGAATAATTTATTTTTTCTTGTTGAAGAAAGCAATCATTATGTGCATTTTTAAAATGTTCCCAACGCTGATATTACAGAAGATAAAATAAAGTTGGCATACTTATAGCAAGCATATATATATTGAGAACCCACCCAAGAGTCTTTATTGAGATACAAAATCAGACACAAGGAATGACGTGATTGCAGATGCAATGGGGTATAACCAATTTGAGTCTATTTTACAGTGCTTAGACTGTGAAGACAATGAAAAATATGATTGAAATGATAAACTATGGAAGTTAAGACCACTCATAAATCAAGTAAAAAGTAAAGAGAAAATATTTCATACCTGAGAAAAAACTTGCTTATGATGAAAGCATGGTGAAATACTATGAGAAGCATGGATGTAAACAGTTCCTAAGAGGAAAACCTATCTGATTTGGATAAGAAGTTTGGAGTTTAAATACTGTATAGGGATATCTGGTAAATTTCCAGATGTATCAGGAAAAGTCACCTCAACAAAACAACAAAATCAGTGATGCATTTGGAAATTCAACATTGTCATTTATGCAGATGATACAAGAATTTCCAAATTATGTTAAATATTTACCATTTCATTTCTTCTTTGATAATCTGTTTCTAGATTCATTGGGCTACAGGAGAGAAAAGGGCTTCAGAACAACTGGAACCATTTGAGAAAACACAATTCCTGGCAATAGCCCAATTCCTAAAAAAATACAACCAGTTTAAAAAGAAAGAGTATTTTGTTTTGATCATTTGCAAAGATGATGTGTGTTTTTGTACAAAAGTGGATTGACAATTCTGAGGTACCTATTGCATCAAATACATTTACAATAACCCCTATCTCCAATGTAAAGAAACCCTATCTCGAACAAAACCTGCCTTAACTGGAAAATTTCTCCAGCCTGTGAAGTTAAATGGCATTTTACACACCATGAAACAGAACCGCTTCAGTGGCAGAGTTGCATTGCAGAGTTGAATTGGCAGAGAGATGTGAAATGTTCTGAATGAAATTAATGTATCTGCAGGCCTGTTTCTCTATCCCTGTGACACTTGATTTAGTCATGGAGGGAGAGGGGCTTCCGTAGAATTCGACATTGGAGTCACTTGTCACTTAAGGCATAGGCCGTGGGGGAATTCCCTCTCTTGGCTTAGACAGACTTTATTGTATACATGTATATTATATTACAGGGTGTCCGGGGAGGAAACATCAAAACTTCGAAAATAAGCTCTTAAGACTATTCTAAGCATATTTTGTCTAATAAACTACATGGATATTCCAAATGGTTGGGCTGCAAGGAGCACTCAAAATTTGGTTCGAAAAAACAATTTCTAGGCAAAAATATACATTAAGGAAGCATAGAAACTCTCCAGAAACATGTAAAATGTTTATTATTTACACCAAAAATGAATATATTTGCTCAGATAGAAAAATTAAGCAAGAAATAAAAAAGCAGTCGAATTGTGTAAATTGGATATTTTTTATTCCTCGCTTAATTTTTCTTTCTGAACAAATATATTAATTTATTTTGTGCATACTAAACAATGTATATGTTTCTGGAGTGTTTCTGTGCTTTTATAATGCAAATTTTTGCCTAGGAATCAATTTTTCAAACCAACTTTTGAGTGCTTATTGCGGCTCAACCATTCGGATTATCCACATAGTTTATATGTGTGTGAGCTTTTTCATACCAAATTCTGAGAGTACTGAATAATGCTTACTTTGGGAGATGATCTTATGTTCTTCCTTTTTCTTTCTAAGCTCTACCATCTTGGCCTTGAACCTGAAATAATAACAATAATAATCATAATATATTAAAAACTGAAATGAAGAAAAAGTAGTAGTTGCCAATTAACAATATAATTATTCACACAAAAAGCCCACATTTATTTCGAATACTACATGAACATTGACTAGACCAGGACTTAACTGCCTCAAATAAAGACAATATTATTTTTATTATTAAGATCTCTACACGGCTCCAAGTGTCATGTTTTTCAACTCAAAAATTTTTAGGAAACATCCATTACTTAAGGTAATGAAGTTTCAATTTTTACTTTCTAACTATCGCTTATGCAATAGAGAGAGAGTTATGTAATGCTGGGGGGGGGGACGGCAAATTTTTGTTAGAAAAAGTCTTAAGGTCATACGTAGGATTTTTTTTCCAAAATGTTCTCCCCGGTAAATCATCGGCTAGACTCGAAGCTTTGCGATTTTGAAGAAATTTCTTTAAAATTTTGTAGGACTTAACATGAAGCCCCATATTCAAATTTTCCAAATAAGGCTCAAATTTTTTTCTTTAAATTTCTTGTATAGAATGGAGTAAAATACACCCATAACCTGGCAACAAATGGGTTGGGTGTGTGAGACCCACGATGTAACAGAAACTTCAGCCAACCGCATTCAGATAACACCCGAAGCTTGTTTGTCTACCTTCTTTTATTTTCAAATGAAATGTTCAGTGTGATAGTTATTGCCATATAAATTGTATACGTGATAATATGCGTAATTTTGTTTCGTGCTTGGGTCTCCCAGGCCCAATGCATCCGTTCGTGTATCTGTAATCGAGTAGGTATGAATATGTATTATTAGAATTATTTATTGTTGCAATGTAGATAAAAGCATACTTCATAAAAACAGCCAAAGAAGCCTTAGGGCAAAAAATACTCAGCTCTAAGAAGAAAAAACATCTATGGAAATGGAATGAAGAAATTAACCCTTCGTTGCACGATTTTTTCTTTTAAGGTCAAACTTTTTTACGGAATAATTTGGATTGTGCAGATATTGGGAAAAATAAATAAAAAATTCTAATTTACATCTGTACCTTCAAATTGAAATTTTTTGCTTCTTTGCATATATGCAAAGATGTGCGTTAAGTTATACATTTAACCTTTGCATGTAGCAATATTGTGGAATAGTAAATATGACATGTATAACAAAGTGCTTGCAGAAAAGTTTATTATAATAACCCATTGTAATTTTATTCGTTATCATATTATATTTTTTCTATTCAGTCATTTATTTGAATTTTTATTTGATCATTTATATATAATTTATTTGATTTTTTACTAATTTTCATGATTACGTTTTTTACATCATGAAAATTAGTAAAAATCAAATCAATTCGAACACAATACGTAATCTCCAAAAACACTCCTGATGTCGCAGCACAATATATAATACAACTTATCAAGCTTTATACTCGGTACAAAAGCTTTGTACTCCTTATAACATTTACTTATCATCTGGCATAAACGTACATTGTTGGCAACAAGGAAGCAGCCAGGCTTCCGGATTTCAGTGAAAGAGATAAGACAAGAATAGCACGATCTCACGAAAGATATCTTCTCGAAAGGTTGGTCAAGAGCAACAATCTTATTGAATGTTCTGAGTACAACACCGCAATCACTGGAAGCTCAATGCAAATTTACGCGCACCTTTGCAGATATGCAAAGTCCAAAAATCCCTCTTTAAAATTACAACTATAAACAGAAACTAGATTCTAAATAATTCAATTCTTACAAAAATTTTCACTTTTAAACCACAAAAATCCCCATTCAATTAAAGTAATTAACAACCACAAAAAAAATCAAAGTAGGGCAACAAGCACTCCCGGAGCGAACAACTACTCACCAAGAAAAAATATTTCAAAAAGACTACTTATGCTCATATTGTCGAGTACCGAATGAACCTAATGGTAAATAAACCCTTTCCGAATACGTCATAGTGCACACAAAAGTTTATAATACAGAAATATAACCGCAAATCACTTCCAAAAGTGGCTTTGCATATCTGCAAAGCGGTGCAATGAAGGGTTAAAGAAGAAGTTAATGAAAAAAAACAGGCCTACTAAAAATATCTGCAACAAAAAAGAAAACAAGAAAACACACATAGAATATAGAAAAAATCTGCCAGAGAAAAACAAGTAATAAGACAAGCTCAAAAAGCGAGTTGAAATAATTTCATCTCTAAAATCAAAGAAGATGCCCACGGAAGACAAAATATGGCTCACAAGGTTCTTCGACATCTTCAAAAAGCTGAAAAAGAAACTGCGAACATAAATTGTATAGGGAATACCACATGGTTACAATTTTACAAGAAGGGGTTTCACATTTTGAATTCAGGAATAAAAATAAATAAAAGGTGCGTTATTTATAGTAACTTTCATTATTTAAACCACTATTTATTTTCCTTGTACGATATTTTTGTTATAATCATTCCTGTTAAATAATAATTGAAATACACAGATGGTATCCAAGTATACACAACATATTCTTTCTCCCCAGCACGAAAGAACTGAGGCAAATGAAATGTAAACAAAAAGAGTCCTAAGTAACCAAAAATCTGGTTCAAGTATTCTGTCTACTAGAAATTTAACTTACCTCCTAGGTAGTTTGTAAGTGCTTTGACAAGTCTGCTCAATCACTATACAACAACTATTCAGTATTTTTTTCCCTGTCATTTATGAGGCAACACCATTCAAAAATTTACGCAAAATCATGCACAAAACACCTCTTTAAACTATATGATGTCTCAAAAGTAAAAAAAATATCATACTCGTCCTCAAGGGCATCCAAATCACAGGAACTGTCGATTAAATTAAGGAAAGAGTCAGGATTTAACTTTTCCTTAACTTTGCCTGATTCCTGTCTGCCTTTTCTATCACTTTTTAATTTTAAAGGATGCCTTTTTAGTGGGGTTGAATTAGGTTTTTCAGTGATTTTTCTGCAAATTAAAAACGTAAATACACACAAGAAATACCTGAATTACATTTAAAAAATAAACAGTTTAAAAGCACACTTACTTCGTTCCTCCTCGAAAAACAGACTCAAAAACCACTGTTTGCTTTTTATGATCCAAAACCAAACAATTTTCTGCTTCTGGAGAATTTTCCTTTTCATCTTCATGTATTTCAACTCCTGATTTTGATTGTAAATCACTAACATTAACATTATTCTTCTCGACGTGGCCTCTACCAAATTATAACCAGAAGAACAATTAAAGAGAGTTATGCTATATTCCTTAGTTTAAAAAATTAGCATTTGCAATTGGAGAAAAAAATCTATCTTCCTGAAATCTTTAACTCTTTCCACAAAATGAGTGATGGCTCTATATTTTTGTGAACATTTCTTTGCAATATTTCAATCAATGGTCGAGACCATAGGCAACAATAATGAATAACTTCAGAAATCAAGCAAGCAGTACTTTTACCACCACATAATAATTGTATGAAGTGAGCACAACACACTTTCTGGACCAAGATATTTTTTATAGCTCTACATAAAATTTCCAATTTACTACATGAATAGATTTACAGTAATACAGATGAATAATTTTGGTCATTCTTTATCTAATGCCAATTACTGGAATGAGTGGAACTTATTAAGAAGTTCAAGTAGTGGGCAACAACCCGGTACCATGTTCCTTATACAATTTGTAAGGATTATGTAACATAATAACCCCATTGAAACCTTTAGGCTTGTTTATCCATATTTTATGAAATTATATTTATCTTTATGTTTTATCCATCTCTTACAAAACTCACTTCATCAAATTGCTCGAAATCTTACTTAAAACCATTTCCTACCATGTTCTTGGGCCCACTTCAAAATGAAAATTGACATTTTGCTGCAAATTTGGTCAGTGATTTCATTGCTGAATCAATACTTGTCAATGAGGTTTAACAGACATGGCTACATAGCAAAGATGCTTAAAAGCTGTTTCGGTTTATGTACCCCACATTCAGAAATATATTATGCACCTAACATTTATTAACTCTCTTTCAGTCCTAAAATTTACAAAATGTAGAGTCAATATTAATAGTATCTATTACAGGGGGGGAAATATTTATAGCACCCAAATATCAAAAACACTCTGTTACCTTTATCCATAATTCTGAAGTTTACTTTTTGTATTTTCAATTCTGTAGTTAACTTTTTCTATTCTTGAGCAACATTAATTGAAACATATTTGGATAATAATTGAATAAACTCGTAATGAATCCCTTAGTTTTAGACTTCCAGCTGATGCTTGGTGCAGAAATACCATGAAAGTACCATAGATTGCAAAGTTCAGCTAGCATTACAATATTTATCTCATATTTATTACTTTGTTACCTTTTGAAATTTTATTACGTACGAGTTATGTATTATATCATATAAATATTGAATCTGAAATTGGAAATATTTCGCATATTGTTGGCTTCTTGGTGAAAGTTACCAAATATACTTTTCTTGAGATACAAGACATGCTAAGCCATTAATTAACAAATACGTATGTCAGATTCATAATTTTCAAAAATGCCATTCTATTCAAATCTCTTAAATAAGCGTTTAAAAAAACAAGTGAATCGTCATTTCGGTTAATTTCCATATAATTGAAATGTACTTATTGTATAAGCAACAAAGAATAATTCATTTTCTTACCTTGTGTCCTTCAAAAGTGCATCAAAGGGATCTAAAAAATCACTTGAGCCACCACACTCAGGATGCTCAGGTATACCAGCAAAAATAGGCCTCTGGCTGATCTTTTTTTTATGTGGTTTGTTGCTTCTTGTCTTATCTTGTTTCACTTTTTGCTTCACATCCTTAATGTTTTGGGAAAACAATGCCTTGAATAAATCTTCTCCATCATTAACTTCATTAATAATTTCCTTGGCAAAAGGTCTCCTTTTCTTCTTCCGAAGGATGGTTTCTGCTTGATAAGCTTTTCCGTACATTTCCGATTAACAATAAATATTATAGAACGTTATAGAATGACAGAACGGGAACCAAAAACGCTAAAGGCGCATTTCACCACAGCACAGAGCATCCATTCTTTGTTTGCACAGCATCAGACCATCAGAGCAACACAGAGCTCTTTTAACTACATCCGTTGCAACATCTTTGGAGCAACATGCAGCGCACAGAGCACTCATCTGGGCCAAGGAGGTTATAATACATGTATGTATTATGTATTATAACCTCCTTGATCTGGGCCACAGTATGAAAAAAAAAACAGTATTCATGGAGGAATTCTGTGCCTGGGTCGTGGCGCTCGACACCAAGGAGGTTATAATACATGGAGGCGACATCGGCTCCCAAAAGTGAAGCCAATCGCTGGTGTGTCCGCCATGTTTTGTAGCCCAAAACATTGGAGTGCGTCTCGGCTTGCTAGCTACATTCTTTTTGTTTATTGCTTTGCGTTCCTCTGTACCGCAAGGTATTTATTTTTATTCTTGGGAGAAAACATTTAATGAACATTTTTTCTCAGTGAAGTAAATTGTTTGGAGGTATATTTCATATAAACAGCGGCAAGATTTTGAAGGTTTTGAAAATGCCTAAAAAATGTTCTAAGTCATATTTACGGTTATATTTTCACATTTTTTAGGTCATAAATGCTTACATATTTCCAAAATTTTTAGGTCATAAACATCTGGGCCCTACTCATACACATTGCATGCTCAGTTGACTCTGCAGTCACCACCAATGCTTGACAAAATTTGAAAACTAAATACTGCAGTATTATCGAGAATCAATGTTAATAAAAATCAATAATTTCACACTGTAACTATTTTGTTGATTAGCGACTTGATTTTGCTTTTTCTTTCTGTAAGTCTGTCATCAGTTGTATTGAAAACATTAATTATACCAACTAAAATAAGTTCTAATTAAATGTGAAGATTTTGATCTACTCTGACAAGTATAAATACAAGCTAGTTGTGCTACAACAGAATTTATGTTCTCGCGTTATTTCTAAATTGGCAATTTTTAAAATATACAGAGAGCGAGCTGGAAAGGAGACTAGCATTATTTTTGTTTGCCTTTGTTCTAGTTTTTTGCAGTCTTTTCATAAACACATGAAAATTTTAAGAAAAATTTGCAGTAATTTTTATGAAAAAAAAAATGTTTAAAAATATTGTATATTTCATGCAAAATTTTGCAGACTACTCATATTTTCATAAATTTGTACATGACCTTATTTCAAGATTTGTCTTTAAATATCATATTTCATTAAAAAAACAAACTATGTTCAATATTGGAATTGTAGGAAGACTTCAGAAACAATTCGAATTTAATGAAATTTTCAAAAAATCAGGGATTTCAACAAAAATGAGACCTGCACTATTCTTTCAAACATCCTTTATACTATCCAAGGAAGTCATTTACTATAAATAAGAACAAGATTTACCCACTTTTTTACCTGGTCTGGCAATGAGAGTTTTTGTGTTAAAACTGTTTACATTCTCGCCCCCACATTGTAAAATTATTTTGCGTTATTTAATAGTAATGTCACAATTGTAAACATTAAAATAAGTAAAATTGTACGTCTGAAAAAATTTTGTATTATCTGATTACCTTTTACAAAAAAGGTTGATTACAAAAAAATTAAATGTGTTCCCTCTTTGAATTCCTTGAATCCCTTTGAGTTCCTGTAAGAAAGGTTATATTAATTATACATATTTGTTTTTCCGAATACAATATTGAATTTGCATTAGAAAAATATTTGTTTTGAAAACATTTTCAAATTGATTTGGCTTCAGAAAAACTAAAGTTGAACATATTTCAAATTTTGTTCTTGTCCATAGATTTTTCCTCAGTTCCATTATTAAAGCCTTAAATACTTCTGTGCAAGGCAATTGGAATGTAAATTTATTATTGGATTTGTTCAGGCAATTTGTTACCATTTCGTTCCAGAATTTTTAAATATTCAGGCTCCTTTCAAATTTACAATTTTCATTACTTTATGTCAAATTTGGAACATGATTAGCAGTTTTCACATCTATTTACGTGACATTAGTTTCAACTCCTTGCTTGTTGAACCTTCTAAAAGCTGTTGTACTCAGACTGTGTTGCCCCCCTTTTTTTAAGATGTACATAAATTAAATTCGTATCAGCTTTACACAATTAATGAACCATTTTCAAAAATATTTCTTCTGACAATGAATTTTGGGGAGGTTTAATATATTTTCCAGGTCAGTTTTTCTCAATTATCTGAGTATTTCTGTCTGTTAATTGCAAATAATTATATATAAAACATCTTTCTTACGGAAATATTAAAATATGAATAAATAAAATACAGGGGTGGAATGGTAGACTTCAGGCTTTTTGGGCTAATTGCAAAGCGGGTGGCCTAACCGACCTTGCAAGGGGCTGGCTTCATTTTCCGCAATGGGAAAGGTCGGCCATGCCGCCTCCATGTATTATAACCTCCTTGCTCGACACCCATCATTGATTTGGTCGCGATCTAGCGGCAAGACTGAGAAAGACGCGAAATGTCGTGAGATACTGCATCGTGAAGACAGGCCCTGACGCGCCATGTTATAAAAATTGAAGTATAGCGTTAGTCCAATGATGTAGATGTGTGTATGTATACACACACATCATTGCGTTGGCCCCATAGCTTTTGCTTTTCACTATGGGGCTAAAAACAGTTTAGAGTCTTGAAACGAGTTGGCACTCAATGTTGAAAGTGCGAATTTTACAACTTTGCCCCTCAAGCCACAATGGAATATCACACGGCATTTCGCGTCTTTCTCGGTCTTGCCGCTATATGTCGCATGATCGCAAGCACTGATTGATACAGACCAGTACCCTGTGGAGAGGGTGCTGTACAGACGCGATCATGCGATATCTAGCGGCACGACCACAGAGAACCCACTTGTCTATGGGCACGACTGAGAAAGACGCGAAGTACCGTGACATATTCCATTATTAAGACTGGTCTTTTAAGTTATAAAAATCGCACTATATAATCTGGACTCATTCTCATGGAGGGGGAAGCAGCCATCTTGACCCTTCTCCAATGAGCTAATAGCGTCGAAGGTGATCTAGCCAATGGATAGTGTGTACTAGTAGACGACGACTGGGACATTTAACAATAATCGTTTTGTGCGGGCACCGTAACAGACATAACAGGTTAAACTCTTCCACCAAATATAATTATTGCATAAGACTCTCTAATTAGCAAGCAGATGAATTGAAAACATGAAATATTAATGATGTATTAACGAAAATGACGAATCACAATATAAATCTCGACCAAGTTGAGAATGATGATTACAGGAGCGCGCCACCGTCTGTGTTTACAGTCGAAGTTCCTTTAGTTTTCTGTGGCCGAAACGACAGAGACGGAGATATAAGGATACTCAATTCAAAATTGAAATAGGACCGTGCCAAACGATTGTGGAAAAAAAGAGCGATTTATTTCGTCGCAAATCTAGTATCCTCACAATAAATATTTTAACTGTGTTTGGACATGTCTGCACCTCATATTGGAAGAAATAAAAGTTTACTTTTCTCTGCCAAACGATTCAAAAGTTTGAATCTAATTCTTTCGATGAGCCGTACCATTCATATAAATCGTTTATTTTAACTTAAGTAGTTTCTCAGAATATAAACCAAATACAATTATTTTTTATGTAAGAAGTAACTACCACTATAATGAAGAATATTGTAGATACTTGCGACAATTAATTTAATGCTTTGGTACCATACTGCATACCTAATAAACCTCCTGGAGCCTACTTAAAGAAGGATGAATTAAAAATACAAAATGTTTTCAACGAATAAGTATTAAAGATTCATTATAAACATAATTTTTATTATAGTCTTGTACCAGAATGGTGAAAATAAAAAAAAGCAGCTTACAGGGACAAAAATAAAATAATCCGCGCAAATCGTGCATGTGTCTCTGAAGTTGAATTTTATCAGCTGCTTCACAACCTCTGTGAAGGAGGCCATGATTCCGTTGAAGCTGTCTCTGAACACGCTTCACACTCCTGGCGACTTTTGTTAGCGAAACTAACTGACCCGCCTTTAAACTAACGCGTTTACAACAACTCGCGAACTAACAAACCCGCGTTTGTTAGTTCTACGACGCGCCGCAATTGCATCCTTCATTCTTCACTTGGTCGAGTTATACTAGGATTTGTATTTCTTGGCGCGCGTGGGGACTTTTCTTCACGATGGATTCTTTTAAATTCATTTATTTTTGCTGATATAAGTATACAGCCATATAGCAAATTACATTCCAAAAAATATTCAAAACATAAACTATTACATCCTAACTTTATAGAATCATATCGGCAAAATTATTTTCTTTTTATCATGGTGGAAATTATTGTATCCATGTCTAAACTTTTTAGGAGGTCCACAATATTTTGGACTGTGGTAACATTAAGTTGATCAAATTTTTCCGTCATGATATTTCTTAAGTTGTCAAATAACGTTGAATGCCATAATAAATATCAGTGGTATCATTCTCCTCACCACTTTCACACAAACCTGAATTGACAATTTTGAATCTATTCAAACTATGATTTAATGATGGATAATTTGATCTCTATTAATGATGATAATTTCTTTTCTAGTTAATTAGAAGTTTTGAAACCATGGTATTCATGATGTTCTATAATAATGTAAGAAATACTCTTTGCCTTTAGAGCGGCCAAGATTTTCAATATTTGCAAAGTTATTTTGAGTACAAACCTCCTTGTTTGTAGCATCAGCTACCGAAATATTGAATGGGTAAACCATACCATCTATTATGGCTGATTTAGCTTTTCTATCAGCATTCTCATTTTCATTTATACCAACATCCAAGTTACACAAATTTTGAGATTATTCTATATTGTATGTTTACATAATTTCTTGATTTCTAAAATAATGCATGATTGATTCTTAGTTCTATTACTATTAGATAGAGAAACCAAGACACTCTTTGAATCAGAAAAGATAATAGATGAAGTAGTTTTGAATTCAATAATCATTTTTACTGCTTCAAGCTTCATGCTTTGATAGCTAAAGCTTCAGAAGTAATAATGGAAATTTTACTATTAACTTTCTATTTAGCCTGTTATCAGCGCTCCAAATAGCAAAACCAACTGGTCACTTCAAATCATTCTTTGAACCATCAGTATACAGAATAGTACATTTCTTGACATCTGAAAAGCTGAAAAAGTGATCCATAAATAAGACATTTGGGCAAGGAGAAGTTTCAATATCCTATCCAAAATCAACGTTAACATCTAATTTACTAAGCTGTACAAAATAATCATAATCGTAACATGAGTCACAATCAAATTTCTTAATTTGATTGTGATTTGATTTAATATTTCTTCACAAGAGGTGGATAATTCCTCAAAACATGTAACTAACAGAGATTTCTTATTATTTTTCTTATACAAGAAGAGTTTTGAGTGAGACACGGACACACAGAACATCAGTCTCTCTCTCTCTCTCACTTTTTTTTATTTATTTTTATTTTTATTCCAGCATTATAAACGACCTTTTCTGTTGCAAGACATCGTTCATAATCAGGCGTTTTATGGCACAAATGATGACGTATTATATTTTATGGCTCGAATGATTGCGTCATCACACATTCAGCCAATCGCAGCGAGATAATTAGGGGGAGGTGGAGGTAAACAGAACAGACCAGCAGTGATGTCATGTCTACCAACTTTTTGGTAGATCTACCAATTTTCACTTCAGTCTACCTATCTACCACCCTAGACCTAAAAGCTACCTATTTTTTAAAATTAGTTTGACATATATCATCACTTTGAATTATTTTTATAACGACGAGCGACGTTGCGTGAGCCATGCGACGACGCGTCAAGCATACAGAGAGTCCAGGCCATAAACCACAAAAAAACAAAAACGTCAACAACAGTTCACCGTTCGTGCCATTTCGCGCCCATAGACATTATTATACTGTTCTGTGGCCCATTCCCGGTTGGTTTGTTGCGGAATCAATGATGAATATTTGCTCTTGTTTTGTTGTTGAAACTAAACAACTATGTTTTAACGGTGCTGATTGCTGTTTGTTCTGTGTTGCGTGCATTTATTTATAATGGATTCTGACAGCAGCGAAAGCGATGCACAGAGTTCTAGGTTAGGAACTCCGCCACGAAAAGCTCGAAAAAGGCACTATGTCCAAAAATATTCGAAATTATGGGAGAAAGACAAGGAATTTGCAGGTTGGCTTCAAGAAAGTACCAAGGGTGAAGGATATTTTTATTGCAAATCATGTAGGTGTGACTTAAGTGTGCTGGTGGAAGATTTATTCTAAATAAACATGCAAATAGTTTAAAGCATGTAGCATGTGTGAAAGGTGAACTTCTATTCCGTGGTTTTATGCTCAGTTTAGTTTAATATTGAATAATTAATTAAAATTTTACAAACGAAATTACTAACAATCAATTGATTTATCATTACTTGCCTATGATTGTGCATGTATATATTTTAAATCCGCAAATTATACGCAATTTCGTTTTATCTATTTTTTAAATATATAAAACACCAATCTTTTAAAAAGTTAACTACTCGTTTTTCAGGTATAGAAAGTCAACTATCAATCGCCCAGTTTGGGCAAACTCATTGAAAAAGTCATTTGAGGATAAAATCAAATTTGGAGAAATAAGAATGGCTTGTTTTTTGGCAAAAAATAATCTACCTTTTAACATTGCTGGTTAGTATGCTTGCGGCTTGGTCTACAAATTCATTATTTAATAAATGTAGGCTATTTTTGTTGTATTTCAATCACAACAAATTAATTTTAATTAAGACACTATAGGTATTCAAATAATATTATTTTTCAGGTGACCTAAAGAAGCTTATTCAAAATGTTTACTCAGATTCTGAAATAGCCAAAGAAATTACATTCGAAAAATCTAAGGCGCAAGCCATTGTTACAATTGTAACAGGAAAATTATCACACAGCGAATTATTTAAGACTTTACAAACTGAACAATTTTCTTTGATTATTGATGAAAGCACAGACAAATCAACAACAAAACACTTGGCGCTCATTGCCAGAACACCAGTAGATTTGAATGTGGAAGATAATTTTTTTATGTTTAATACCAATTGTAGAGGGCACTGCCTCAGCATTACATAATGAATGCAAAGAATATTTTGATAATGAAAATATTCCTTACAAACAGAACATGATTGGGTTTGCAGCTGATGGTGCAAATACTATGTTTGGTTCACACCATTCATTGTCCACTCTATTTGCAAATGAGATCCCTCATTTATTCATGATGAAGTGCATTTGCCACTCGTTTCATTTATGTGCTTCTTATGCCTCCAAAACTCTTCCAAGGGGTGTAGAGGATTTTGCAAGAGATGTATACAATTATATCCAAAATAGCCCAAAACGTCTGGGTGACTATAAAGAATTCCAGTCCTTTCTGGATACAAAACCCCACAAACGTCTACACCCAGCTCAAAGAAGATGGCTGTCTCTACTTCCTGTGGTCAAACGGCTTTTAGAACAGCTTCCATCTTTAAAGTTATACTTCCAAAATGCTGTTTTGAATGACAGGCTACTTGCAGCTCAATCCATGTGAAATCCATGAATTCAACAGAGCTATACTTAAATTTTTTAGATTATGTGTTGCCCTATTTCCATGACATTAATAAAGAAATGCAATTAGAAAGTCCTAAACTTTATTTGTTATATGAACGGATTTTTACAACATACAAAACTATCTTGGAATGTTTTCTTAAACCAGAATTACTGCAGCTGACTGAATGTGAAAAAAACAGTAGCAAGGATCTTAACTTGGATTTAGGGAACAACATTTTGAATTTAGAACATAAAATAAACAAAACCATTTAGCAATTGAAGAAATCTACCTTGGTGGCAATGTTATTTCCCTGTTATTGAAACAAGACTTTGTGGCTAGAATGAATGAAATGGAAATAATACAGTTTTTAAAAAAATGCATTCTCTTTTATATGGAGAGTGTAAAACAAATAAAGCAGCGTTTTTGTTTTAATCAAAAGCAAAGATTAAAATGTCTTAAATTTATGAATACCAAACATATCATTGAAAAACATGCAGTCACAACTATTGCTAATTTAGGAGTTCTGTTTCCAGACAAGTTAAACATAATTATTGTTGTCCACTCTAGAATATTTTTTTTATTTACATTACATATTTATTTTTAGGACTATGCCCAGAAAACATGACCGAATTGGACCGAGAGTGGAGATTATTAAGAAACATGACATTTAATTTTACAGAAAAAATGTGGATCCTACACCTGAAGAATTCTGGAAGCATGTTTCATCCATTGAAAAAGGAGACCAGTCTCCAATGTTTCCCCTGCTATGCGAATTCATGAGAAAATTACTCGCACTTTCACATAATAGCGCTAACACTGAGAGATTGTTGTCTGCAATTAATAATATGAAAACCTACCAGAGAAATAGAATTTGCACGGAGACTCTAGAGGGATTGTTGCGCACTAAAAGATTCATGGCAAACAACGGGCAGCCTAGCGCAGAACATTAAAAATTTTTCAATAAAAATATGTATAATTTCCAAAAATAAACATTTTAAGAACAGTTCATGCATTTTTAATCTTAAAAAATCTTCTAAATTGAGGTGGTACCAATTTTGCATTTGACATTCTACCAACTTCTACCAACATTTGGCACATAATCTGCTAATTTTCTAAAATTCGGATTGGCAACACTGCAGACCAGTTTTCTCGCACAGATGTCAAATACCCGGGACATAACAGGAAAGTTCTTCGCAAATATAAGTTTCATTCTCTTATAAATTTATAATGTTGTCACACAAAAAATTGCGTATGCAACTCGTTTATAATGTTGCTTTACTGCATTTGTACAAATTTGAAAACTCGCTCCTAACGTCGCTCATTTTCAAAACATACTCAAACTATAAAACTTAACATTATAAACTAATTGCATAAACTACTATTAAATCGAAGACATTTTGTCACGTAATTCATTTATAGAAGTGTTAGCCTTGTCTTCAGTAAAAGTTACCCTGATTCTGCAAGGATTACATTGGTTGGTGTAGATTTTCTGTAGCCTAGTGCAATTCTTAGTGATTTTGACTGAAGTCTCTTTAAATTTACCCAACTATTTTTTTGCACAATTAACAACCAAGAAGCCTCCATATTCAATTCGTGAAAGAATCAGTGCTCTGTATAAAAGCAACAAAGTACAAGGATCTGCTTCCCACCATGTTCCACATAAACAGCCCATAATTCAAAGGTACATATCACATTTTTATGAGACTAAATATGTGTTCTTTCCACTGCAATGAGTGATCCAGGGTCATGCCCAAGAAAACAGCGGAAGGGGAGCTATGTGTCATTGACATAAATATAAAATTTATGAACTTTTAAGTAGCTCTTACTAAATACAACAAACTTACATTTTTCTGGTACTAGAAGAAGGTTTCTCCTTTCTAAATATTCACTCAATAATTCCACAGCATCCTCTAGAATATTGATGGCATCTTCCACTGGATCCATACAAAGCAATACCATCTGCATATTTTAACATAAACACATCACTTGGTATAATAAATTATAATAAATTTTCCAGTTTGTTGGTAAATAGAAAAAAGAAGAAGGCTCAGAATGCTGCCTTGAGGAAGACCCTGGTGAGCTATATTATTCTTGGAAGTAAACAGATAATTTATAAAATCTAGGTGTCTTTCAGACATGTTGAAAATAAAGTGAATTAAGTTTTTTGAAATACCTATTTCAATCAGGTCCTGAATTAATATTGAAGGACAAACACAATCAAAAGCTCCTTTGATACCTAAAAACAATGTAGGTAGATTTAGTTTTTTATAAAATTGGTGATCAATCTCAGAAACTAGGATAGACAAGTTATCAAGACACTATTTCATCTTTCAAAAACCAAATTGACACTAGCTTAGTTGGTTATGCTTAAGCCACCGTACTAATCTATCGTTAACCATTCTCTATAGAAATTTAAGCAGACATGACATATTGTGCATCCAAACATTTGATTGCAGTACGGCGCCTTATGGAGTATTGCCGTCTCTTTCTATTCAATACAATTTTACATAAGACTCTCTATTTCTACCGCAAGCTGTGTTGCTTCAGGAGGCTCGAGGTTATTCGACTCGTCCATTTTGTTTCACGCGCAAATACTTAACAAGTTCATTCAACGATTGCTTCAGTTGTGTTTATCTTAGACAATTGAGTTTTTTACCAGTTATTCCCAGAACTCTTATGAATGTGGTGGTTATATTGTAATTTAGTTTATGGTTTAATTTCCATGAAATTAATTATAACTGATAGCCAAATGCTTATTTCTACATTTTGACGTCCTTAAATTTTCACTATGCGAGAAACTTTTTTGTTATTGCAGAAAAGCACAAACACCCAGAAGATGAAATGACAAGGGAAGTCCAAATTTTGATATGAGACCAACCACATTTCTGTATGAATCATGGTTCTTGAGTTAGATGGTAATAAAAACAATATTTCGTGCTCTCCGAACCAATATTTCATGTCGTTCAGTGATCTTGAATACTTCTCAGCAATTCTCAACAGGCGATGTGAAAGGAAAAATAGAGTATTTATTTTTGAATTTCACTTATTAAAAACAGTGAAATACATTTAAACATACCTAAAAATGAATTAGAAATTTTACAGTTAATAATATTAATGCCAAAGACATTCAACCAGTAGTTGTCGTAAAATGTGCTTTCAAATGCAAATATGAGATGAATTATTAGCCGAGTGTTCGAAAAGAATATTATGCATTGTCCACACAAACCCTTGCAATATTTGATACCATCCATGTCATCTCATCTATGTGAACGGGCATTTCCCCTTTATTTTACATTAACTAAAGTGGATGTATTGGACATATAAAATGACTTGGGACTGAAAATTAGCAATATTGATATCGATGTCATTCGCACAAAACAATTCAAGCCTTGTCAGTATGTGATGAACTAACAATGTTCCAACTGGATTTGGACTTGTTTTGCAATTGATATTTCAGTTTTAACTCTCATTTAAAAGTCTGCTTTTTTAAAAATAATAATTCTAATAAAAATAATACATCTTTTTTATCAAAAATCTTTAATTTCTAATATTAAGCCATCTATTTAACATGTGTTGAAATTATTTCCGTTCAAGTACTATTCTAATTTGCTCCAGGCTTGTAAGTGGTACGTAACTGAAGGAAGGGTGAGATCCCCTGCCGAAATTCCATCTTGCTTATGAATAAAAAAGAAGTAAAAATAACTTTGTCCTCTGTGACCTCCACACTCACAGACTGGCGAAACCCTGAGTTGTCAATGTCTATCGACCTTGGGAAGACAGCTCCCCTTTCGTGGGACATACGGTATTGGAAGCCAGTACAGCAAACATTCTCAACAATTTGCCAGTTGGTAGAACACCAGGCAAAACCCACATACTATTAAAATTTTGAAGTGTTAGGGAGTATTAGAAATAGTGTATTAGAGACGTTTTGCATCAAGACCTTTCATGACCTCCGCGCTTCCTGCAACGAGCAAAATTGCATCGGCAGTGCCAAAAACGTTAATCAATCGATGTCAGATTATATAGCGCGTTCGTTCTTTGAAGACTGATGGCAAAGGTCATATCCGTTGGTCTCTTTTTAGTTTCAACGGCGCAGTATACTAATTTTTCCGAAGTCGTAAACCAATGCTATTTTTAAGAAACGTGAAAAATAAACTTACATATGGTGCACTTGATGTTATTGTTTTGAAACTTTTTTTTGTTAGAACCCATTATTGTGAAAATTTTGTTTCTAAGCAAAAGTGAAATGTATTTATTTGTTTGTCCCATATCGAGATAACATTTTCAGAGGCTCGTATCTTTGATATAATTGTATTTGGATAATTCCACGTATGTGTTCGACCTTCTTGTCTTTCCGAACCCGTCAAGTAAACCCCCGTTTTTAACCAGCACCCTCTCCAGGGAGAGGGAGCTGCTCAGACCCTGACGACAGCGGTGGGGCGGGGCGATTTCCGCACTTCGACAGGCTGCAGGTTATGAAAAGTATGTATACTAATTGTCGCAAAATCACTACTTGCGATACTTCTTTCTTCAAAAATCAATATTTATGGATTTTAAAAGGTGCTGAACAAGCTGGCAAAATTTCATGTCAATCCGAGTATCAAGCACGGCGAGTGTTGCGTGTAAGCGCTGCTGAGAAGTGACAACGCTGTTCTCCATAAGCTCTGTAGTGCAATCAAATGCTTGGACGCTCTATAGACTTCAAAAGGTATTTTATTCATTCCTGGTGATAATTTAGTGTCTACATTGTCTAAGGCATTCGTTAATTCGAGATATGAAAAAGGATTATCTAGGAATTCATTAGTTACACACATCGAAAGGCTAGGTTATTCTTATCTAAGTCTGGATAGATTTTATTGATCCCAACTTTTCATGTCTTGGAATGTTTAGAAAGTTTATTTTTGAAAGTTTGATAAATGAAAGTTTATTTTTGAAATAAACTTTCATTCTCTCTCTCTTCCTCTCTCCCCTTCTCTCTCTCTCTTTTATTTTTTCCCTATTATGAATATGAATTTCCCATATTTCTTCTATGAAGTTTTGTTTGTTGAAACATTTGCGAAGAACAGCAAAAGCTTGTTTTCTATCTTCGATGGCTTGCTCACAGTTTTTATTCCACAGTGGACATGGATTGCATTTCGGATGTTGTGATGCAGAGATGTAATTGTACTCTGTGTTTGGTGTGGAGAATATAATAGCTTTATGAATAATGTTAGTTAGTATTTTATCTCTGTGAATTACATTAGAATTCAGAAATTTCAGGCTATTATAAACATGATATATATCAATGAAAACTCTATTAAATACCGTCCTTTTTAAGTTATATTTAAAAGTCTTTATGGATGATTTTTCACTATCCAGACCTGTATTAATGATAATAGGGAAATGGTCACTTTCCCAATAGTCATCATTTCCTGTGTATGAGAAATAGAAAGCTAGGTTGGGACAAACGAATGTCAAGTCAATCATAGATGATATTCCGTATGAACTAGACATGTACGTAGGAGAACAATCATTGAGTAGGAACATAGCCTCAGAATCATAATTGTTGTAAATAATTACACCGTTTGGGCAGTTTCTCATGCTACCCCAGGAAACATAATGGGAATTAAAATCGCTTCCTATACATCATGTTTAAAAACTTCATTAATAAAGGAAACCCATACAGAGTTATTAAAATCAGATGATCTGTAGCAAGCAACCACCAATCACCAACCACAATCAGTGGTGGCTGGCGCCGCAAGAGTCTGGTTGTTGCAGACATACGTATATACCGGGTCTTTATCGTATCTTGCAACCCAGGTCTGGAAACACCAACTCTTGTTTTGCCAATTTGGCAACGCGTGAAATACCTTCGACGCCCTTTCACTTTTAGCGAAGCCCGGTCGCGTGCCCTTAGATTTCGGGCTGAGAGAATGTGTCTAATTTTAGTTGGAAGAAAGAGAAAGCACGTATTCTGTCCTTGTTACTCTTCAACGTACTGCAGCCACTACACTGAAAAGAGTAAACGCCTGTCTCTTCATAAACGGTGGTCACTTTGAGCATTTACTCGACTGTTAGTTTTTTGTCATTTTAAGATAATTATATTTTATTACTTTTTATTAATTATTTTCAGTAATTATTAATGTACTACTTAGTTACATTTTATTAGTATTTTTAATAATTTTATCGGTCACATGCGTCTTTAGCCATTTTAACATGCAACCCTACAGGCGTGTACCTATCTGTATGTTATGCAAATTAACATCCTTAACATCGGGTTTTAACATCTTTGGCAACGTGAATAAACAACCATTGATTCACCGCAAGTCAATTTTTTATTAAGAAAGAAACAAGTCAGTGTAGAAAACAAATCAGATTCAAATAATTCAGAATAAAAGTAACTCATATTAGTTTTTGAGATAATTATTGTTCATTGTAATAGGTTTTAATAGTGCAGTTAAAATGTGTTTTAGGTAAATTAGTTTCCTTTTCCTCGCATTCCATCAAATGAAACTCTTCTTCGCTTATCATATTTACTGACGATCTGAGGTGTCGCCACTGGAACTCGACGCGCCAACTTCCTCACCGAACGTCATTTCTTTAGTTATCTTTAACTTCAGGAGAATTATTTGTATCCATCTTTTTTCAAACCATGGTATACGAATATTGTTTAAATAGATATATCGCAAGCAATACCCCACAATATCATAGTAATATGCCGCAACAACAGAATTCATATGTTTACTATCGCAGTAATATAAATTTTTGCATAAATCGTGAGATTGACCGATAAAATGCTGAACCTACCACAAAATGTTACAGTGTTATTACTGCCTCGTCCAAATTAAAAATCTCGGCTCCGCTACGCTCCACCTCAATTTTTAACTTTTGACCTCTGCGGTAATTACTCTCATAACATTTCTAGGTATGTTTATTGTCTGTTACTAAAGTTTTCTTATTTGCTTAATATGCAGATTCCATAATAAGAATAATACATTATTATTATTGCTATAAAATGAAGAGCTAGGCGGTAATATTTCACGATAAATCTTTTCGATTTCTCTCTGAGCTGGCTTTACTTCAATAATTATTGTTACGTTGCTGTAAATAAATCGATAACTCCCCTCCACATTAATATTACAGTTTTGTTTCTTCAGCATACTGGGCAGAATTGCTTAAAGAGACGTTCTGTTTCCACGCTCGTGCCTCAGCCCACCCATCCCACCCACTCTGTGCAGCGTGAAAAGATTTCGGCATGAGAGCCGTGTACCTGCCCGCTGACACTCTTGAATGGGATCAACAAAGAAACAGGAAATTTGCTGCAGCTTATGACCTGAGGGTTGCCTCCTCTGCTGTCGCGACGTGCCAGGCACGGCTGTCTTGAAAGGTGTAAAAGAGACGCGGTTGCCAAATTACCAAAACACGAACAAGTGCTCTCAGATATGAGTTGCAAGATAAACTAAAGACACTGTATATAGGGTTGTTGCAGATATACGTGTAAGCCACAATATAAAGAGTTCCAAGGGAGCGGAGTTCAGGGTAAGAATCGACACATGTAAGATGCAGTAAACAACTGTAATATAAATAATATGTACAGATTAGCGAAGTCCAGAAATATAATGTGAACAAATAGGCTTAAAACTAAAGATTAAAACTAACCTGAATCAATACAATTGCCGATGGCTAGCCTTTGTATGCATCAATACAATAACATCGATGCACACAGCTCGGAGTCTTGTTACCAACTGACTCTCATGCGCATGTCGCCAAGCGACGTTGCCAAGCTTGATTACACGCAAGCTTACATCCCCCCTTTTTAAGACCGAGGGTGCGCTCCATCGGTGTAAGGAACAATCTTACTAGCATGAAAAATATTTGATTCATTTTTCCTTAATCTACTATCTAACAAGAACATTACATCAGAAATTTTCTCTTTAATTTTAAAAGGACCTACTCTAATTGGATCTATTTTACTTTTATTCAATTTATTAACGTTTTGTACATAAACTAAATCTCCTACCTTATAATTTATCTGTTTTACATTTTTATCATAATATTCTTTATTGCGATTGTGAATTTCTTTTGATTTCTTAAAAGCTGTTTCTCTATTGGCGATTAAATTTGTCAAATTATTGTCGTTCACTTCATCAGGTAGAAACGAGTAGTTTAATCCAGTCAGCAAGTAATTGGGAGTGAATCCAGTCGAACTGTGTACTGTGTTGTTATAATCCTTTACACATTCCTCTGCTACCTGAGGCCATGATTTATTTTTATTTTCATGAATTTTACATCGTATTCTGTTGACCAAGTCTGATTTGTCCTTTCGTTTAATCCGTTAGAAAACGCACAATCCACTGCTGTGAAGACTAAATGCTACTTTATGTTTATTTAAATACTGCTTAAACTGTGCTGAATTTATACCAGGATACTGATATGATAAAACTAATTTAATACTTCCATTTTTTTCTACTTTCTTGATTAGATTTATAAAATCTTTTGCGACTTGAGTTTTTGAGGTTATTATATAAGCGAATCTTGTAAAATGATCCACCGCTAAATGTAAATATTTTTTTTTTTACTTTTATAACCTTTGAAACCTCCTATTGTGTCTATAGACACTATTTCGAAAGGTTCCTTTGCTGGACCTAGTTGAGATAAAGGGGCTTTAAAGATACCTATTCTCGATTTATTTTTAATGCAGGTTTCACAAGATCTACAAGTCAATCTTATGTGTTTATACATATTTTTGAAGTAAAATTTTTGGCCAAAAGTTAAAATTAACTGTTTTGTGCCTATGTGACCCTGATCAACATGTACCTCGGTGACAAGAGACTTTCCGAATTCTTCAGTTATCCATATTTTCTCTTTATTATATAGAATTTTATAAATTATATTATCTTTAATAATGCAGTTATCGTCAGCTTTAAACAATTTCTGATTTTCTTTGATATCATTCAATTTCAGTAAATTTGAAGTTTTAATTACAGAATCCCTGTTTGTATCCTCATGTGATTCCAAAACCGGTTTCCTAGACAAACAATCAGCTTCAATATTTTCTTTACCCGGATTATATACAATTTCAAAATCAGAATGTGAAATGTAATTCAAAATCTGAACTAGTTCCATATCATTACTTTTTTTATATTGAAATTTTCCAATGTTCTATGATCCGTAAATATGACGAACTTCTTTCCTATCAAATGAAATTGCCAGTATAAAATGGCTTCTTTAATGGCTAAACATTCTATAAAAATTGCTTTCTTCTTTTTATGGGCGTCTGTTAACTTTCTAGAAAAGAAAAACTCCGACTTCAGAGAGTTATCTTCCTGTGGCTGTTTCAATATTGCTCCAACTCCTTCGATACTTGCGTCGGTGAAAATAAATATTGGGGCCTCTGGATCAAAAATTGCCAAAGCAGGAACTGTGCACAAATATTCTTTTGTTGAATTAAAACTCTTCGTACATTCTTCAGACCAATCGAAGGGTACATTTTTTCTCAGTAAATTTCTCAAGGGATCCAGTAAAGCTACGTGATTTGGTATAAACTCCAAATAAAAATTAATTTTTCCCCAAAACTAATTTGGGAACTAAACTACTCTAATTTGTTTTTTTGTTGTAGGTATTGGAAACGAATTAATAGCTACTAAATTATCATTTATTGGCTTAATCATATTGTTTCCAATTTCATGTCCCAAATATGTTATCTTTCCTTGGGCGAACTGACATTTATTTTTATTCAGTTTGAAACCTTGTTCATATAATGCTTGCAATACCCGCTCTACATGATTTAAATGTTCTTCGTAAGTTTTAGAGAACACCAGTATATCATCTATATAATTTACTGTGAAAGCACCTAATTTGTTTTTTCTTATCACGCTTGCTAAAACTCTTTGAAAAATCGCAGGAGCAGATTTCAAACCAAAAGGTAAACATCTCCACTGCCAGTGGCCATGATGGGTTACAAAAGCCAGCTTATATCTATCTTTTGCCCGCACCGGTATCGACCAAAACGCCGAGTTCACGTCGAATTTTGAAAAAAACTTAGTTTCTGGCACGTACCGTAAGATCATCTATCCTTGGAAAAGGCTGACTTTCTGGCACCACTATTTTGTTGAGCTCTTTAAAATCTATGCACAAGCGTGATCTTTTCCCTTCTTCTTTCTTAAAAACCATGGTTACAGGAGCTGCATAAGGACTGCTTGACTCCTCTATTAAACCTGCATTCAACAAATCTTCCACTTGTTTCTCAATTTCTAATTTATCTTGAAAAGAGCATCTGTAAGGTTTCTTTGAAATATATCTATTTTCTGTCAGTTTCACTGTGGCTTCATTATCTTTTACTGTTCCTATATCAAACTTTGATTTGGCAAAAATTATTTCATTTTTTTTATAATATCCTCCATTCTATTAGTGCTTATTTCACTAATGTGACTTTTCTCATCTAGATTTTTATCTTTCTGTTGTTTCTGTGATATACTCAAATTTTCATCCTGACAGAGCTTGAATTTTTTTATTGAATCTATCTCGCATTCATGTTGGACAAACATTTATTTCACAGCCCGCAAAAACAATTTAAAATGAGAGAACCAAATGGGTGGACAATAGGCTTATTATAATTAACGACTGATTTATTTTGCTCTCTTTTGTCCCTGTCACTCACAGCTGTCGTTAAGACATTTTTAATTTTATTATTAATAGTAGAGTATTTACTTTGGTCTATAAGCAAAATACTAAGAATCAACTTTCCACACCATTTACAAGACATTTCTCTCCACAAGTGTGAATTAAACGAATTACGTGTGAATAGTACCGATTATAATGAATCGTACCGCAAGCCGCCCACTGTTTCCTCACACCTCTTTCAGCGCCTGTGAGGTTGGTCATTCCGATAAGCTGGGCTGATTTATGTGGTGTGTGTGTGTGTGCGCGCGCGCATGTGAGTGAGTGTCGTGGCGTGAGAAAGCCCGCCACTGGCCCCACTGATCTACAGTGCCGAAAGGACACGTACTGTGGATGTGTTGAGGGCTCCGAAAGAACAGAGACTTCGTTCTCTCTTCTTCAAAGTTCGAAACTGAGTAGGAAGTACAAGATGTCAAACCTACCATGATTTTACGCATGAAACTGTTCAATTTCCAAGTATATATCATTTAAAAGTAAATATAATTGAAGGATGTTTTTTTCAATACGGGATACTCACAGTAACGCTGAACATTATCCCGAGCGTTTTATACTATTGAACTAAAGTTTATGATATTATCTTAGCTTAATAAAATTATTATTCCCTTAATTATTATTAAAATTCTTTTGAAAATACAGAAAAAAGTAAATCTTTTTTAACATAAACTTGAATGCAATGTCTAAATATATTTTTTTAAATATGTTCCAACATTGGGGGGGCAATTGCCCCCCCTTGCCCCCCCGAATCCCGCCTCTGCACATTATAGTGGTAAAACATGGATAAATCAAAGGCAAAAAATAATTGATTTCCTGTGCCAATTTTGAAAATAACAATTACATTAAGTAAAGATCAAAATGAAAACATTTAAAAAATCCAAACAAAAAATGTTTCACTAATCACTCAAGAGAAAACTCGCTGCAACACACCGCTTTCGGCAATACGAACAAGGTTTTTGCCGTGCAAAATGGCGCCTTGGGTGGCCTCACCCATGGAGCTAAGAATACATGGAGGTGCCCTTACCTATCTCTGCAATGTTACGAAAGTGAAGCCAGTCCGCCATATTGCTTAGCCCCCACACGTCACGTCAATACGTCATTAGCTGCTTGTGACGTAGGAGTATGCAGGCCGACTATGACCATGTGACCATGTACGACAGCCATCTTGCTTTAGTTTACGCTAGGATTGTGTTAGAGTTTCATTCTGCGCCGCTATTATCAACAACTTCATATTTAAATTATTACTGTAAATAAAATCCAGAATATGGATTTTTAATGGTGTTGTCCAAATGACGGGGATACTATGACTCGAAACGGGAAACCGAGTATCAGTGTTTTCGTTTCTGGCTGTGAAAGAAATGGACATGCGCCAAAAGAAGACGAAAGTTTCTACGAAATCATTATTCCAAGGTAGGGAAACGTTTGTAATTGATTTGAGAGCAATAATGTGGATGTAATTTAAAAAAATGACTAGGCGTTGAAAATTATAGTACACAAATCTTCTTTAGGAATTGTAAACAGCAAAAGACTTTATCAATCGAACAAGTTTCGTCCAGTTTCTCTTAACTTACTGAGCAAATGCTAACACGATCCCTTGTTCTGCGTCTAGAAAATAAATGTAGCTTTCTCTCCCCACAGTGACGATCAGATTAAACGGTCATTTTTTACATTAAATAAATGCATCGTAAGATTAAATCTCAGCGTGATTGAAGGATAAGAGGTTATGTTTGTTATTTTACTGTCATGCATTTCAACATACACTGAAAATATGATGAATGCAAGAAAAATAGGAATGACCAGGTTTATTAAATTATGTTATTAAATACTGTTAGGATTAATAATTATATTACAAATTTTTAACGAAAATGTTTTAACAATTTTCATTATTTCTAACGTACATTAAATTTTTATAGGTTTGTGAAGCACATTTTCGTCCTGAAGATATCCAATGTATTTCTGAGTACTATGACGAGAACGCAAAGAAACAACGTACCACTAGGAAAATAGAAATTAAAATATAGTACAATGCCATCAATATTTTCGAATTGTTCTAAATATTTATCGTCAGTAGCAACATCAAGAGAGATTGTTTTAAATACCAAAATCTGCAACGTGTAATTAATGACGACCTTTCATTGAAAGCGAATGCAAGAACAATTTTTGTCTTGAAAATTTTCAGAATGTGATCAGTGTGTGACATTGTGACAATTCATTGCATTGAAGAGTATAGTGCCACATTTTGATTAATGTTACAAGAAAAATAAATTTTATACTGTAAATTATTGTTTGTGTTAAATATATAAGAAACTGGTGAAACTACTTTTTGGGTTCCTTGTGGTTGTGTTGTAGTTTATTCCTTAATGTGTTTTCATATGTCTTTCTCAATCCACACATTTGAATATTTATATTACGACAGTGAGAAAGAGATTTTAATATAACTTTCATAATATTGGAATTTATAGGTAAGTAATATTCATGCAGTAATCATTTTAATAAGTAATGGCGTGCACATTTGAACACCCAATCCTTGTTTTCGCTCCCTCGAACACAGAATGCATTGTACAGAAAGAAATGCTATTTATACGCAATAGTTTATTTCATTGCTTTTCTATTATTAGGAGGAAACAAACTACTGTAAATTCTGGATGCAAACTAGTGACCACCACGACATTTGTCTTAAGCTGTGGCTGGAAACCAGAAAAACCATAACAAGGGTGGAGACTAATGGCCCAAAAGTGACAATGTCATGACAAATATTTTATGTTACAGGAATAATATACAAATTCAGATAATTACAAACAGTATTTTACAGATTATGCCAGGGTATCAGTTGATCCAAAATAGAGTCATTAATGTTTTACAAAAGCCAGCCAAACAATTTTTCACTGACCCTGAAATATAATGTATTTTGTGAGTTGTTGCCTTTCTTTATTTGCGAGCAAATTGTCGTTCATTAATTTTACTGCATGGGTCAATCTGATTTTAAAGTACCTACAGGCTATTGCCTTAAAAAAAAATGATTATCAAAAACGTCCTCCTTCATATGTTCTTGGAGGTTTATGAAAACATTATTTTGCAGTATTTCTCGTAACACTATGTTTTCTAGGAGGGAAGGGAATTTTATGGAAGTACTTCTTCTAAATATCTTTTCTGCTGTAACACACACGTCTACAACATCATCTGAAGGTATAATAAAGTTTTTTAAATATTAGAAACAATGCCAAACAACGCAACTGAACACGATCAGAGCTAAACAAGCCATAGAGCACTCACGCGGTTTGTTTATGCTACAAGCTTTCTGGACTAACCAATATGGCGGAGGTGGCTTCAAGTTTATGACGTCATGCCACCTCCATGTATTCGTAGCTCCATGGCCTCACCGCCAAGGCGACAGTCATCACGGTGTAAGATATATAGGTGTGTCAACTAGCCGCCTTTTGGGCAAAATTTTTGAAGCCAGTTTGAGGCTAGTTCTTCGCTTATCCGCACGATCGAATTGGGCATTGATGATGGCGTCTCGCGCATGTAGTATTTTCTGGTATTTTCGTTTCAAGAAAGGTATACCAGTCACTGAATAAACGTAATCGTAGAACCGCTAATGTAAATGGAATCTTTTAAGGCCTATTATAACGTCTGACGGCGGTATTAATTGTTTTAAATGTTTTGTAGCGAAATCCATGCATATCTGCAATTATATGATTTAAGTACCAAAGAATGAGGATTTCTGTTTAAAAACAGGAGTTGGAGCTAAAACAACAACAGAAAACAGAAGGGATTCTAGTTACGAAAACCATTTAAACAGTGATTTACTATTAATCATTTCACATTCATGTTGCTCAGCAGTCAACAGGTTTGCTCTTCGCAACAGTATATTCATTACTGCCCTCACTGAAAAACAATGTCAGTGCCAATTATAATTTTCTAGTAGAAATATTTTTCCTTTTTTGACAGATGATCTTATGAAGTGAATTTTGTCTTGTTACTGATGCTTTTGTACACATTTTGCAATTAATAAATTACATGAACTAAAATAATGCATGGGTTCTGTGTCACAGATGTACAATCTACATTAAGAACAAACGCTACATATCTTTAGGGTCCTAACATGAAATTAACAAAATCAATACCTGGTCTCATTCTGATAAAGAAATTCTTCACCAACAGAGTAATTTATATGTGGAATCAGCTATGAAATTCTCTTTTTGCAAACAACACAAGATCTCAAAACCAACTACGATGAATGTAGATCCATGGACTTAAGCCCAAGACACCTTTTTCCTTTTATAATATACAGAGCAGCGCCTCCACTACATAATTCCAGCTTGTCTGCAGCTTGTAATACATTCTCAACATCAAACAATGTATGTAAAGCTGTACTAAAAGAGGAATTTTCATTATCAAATAAAATATTTAAATTTGAATCTTTAACAAGAATAACCCACAAAATAGAAATGTAGTTTATTATAATTCAATTTGATTCTTTATTTCAATATTAATAATATTCAATTTATACATATTATTTTCTGAAATAATTACAGTTTACATACTTTCTTCATTTCCTAAATATATTAATGTACATAAATGTCACATAAGTAACTTGCATATAAATTTTACATTTATTGCAGTATTATCATTATTAACATTCATTTGTCTGTACCTAAATTTCAAAATGCTGTTGGATATGTGCAAACCATTCATTGTAAAATTGCTTTGACTATGAATTTATGAACTAGAATAATCTACTTTTTAGAAAAGCCTGATGTTATTCTTGTAACTTTTAATGACATCTGGTGACAGGTAGAATATCTTAATTTCTGCTTATGTAGGGCTTTTCTCACCCAGAGTATTATGAGTAATGAATGTTATTGTCTATTTGTAGTGCTGTGGTGGCTAATAGAAGTGGGACAATGTTGTGTTTCAATTGATAACGTTAGGGTTCTGGGTGTTGATAAACATGGTAAGGTAAGAATTTTAAATGATTGAAAGTATTTTTTATGCCAGACTCATGATCCAATTTGTGCTATGATTGTAACAAATTGTTTTTGTAGTTGTTTCATTTTTTCACCTGAACTTTACTTGCATTTTTCCACAAACCTAGATTTTACTGTGAAAGAGTTTCCATACTATTCCCGAAACGGTTTATACGGTTTTCAGTTATCTGAATTGTATTCTCACAATGAGCTTCAATGAAAAACTAACATCCACTTAATTTCACTTCCATTTAGATGGCTACAAAAACATAAAATTAATTTCAAAAACCAAATATGAAAGTCTTCATCCTTTTTAGAATCACTGCACAGAATATCACCACCATGAATAAACCATGTTCTTACTACTTTATATGCAGAACCTCATGTCTATATTGAGATAACATCAGTTGCCTTTTTATAATCAGATCTTGGTAACAATATGTGCAAAAAATACACATTCTCTGGTTCACATTTCACAATCATATTCTATGAGCTTTGAAGAAGACTAACCATTTATTTATTCTCAAATATTTTTTCAAATATCAATAAGTTTGTCTGACACCCTTTGGATACATTCAATGAATCTTCTTCAAGAATTACAGTTGATTCCATCAACATTTTTTCATAATTACCTTCTGAAAATGAAAAAGTTTTAAAAATATTTTTTTAATTGATAGGTGGTAAATAACATTTCATGAAATTTGTAATTTCATATAATCAGAAAAAATCAATAATTAATTATAATTAAAAAATAGAAGACAATAAACAACATACACATTCACTATATCAATAAAGTTCAGTATGAGGATTACAATCGTCAGATATGTTTGGTGAACAGGCATGATGTTTCAATGGCAGTATCTGTGTCTTTGCCCAAGATATCCACTAAAAGTTCAACAAAATTAAACAAGAATGATAAATTATATGATAAACGAATAAATTCTTACATTAATTAACCTTAAAAATTACCATTTTAATTATAATAAATTCTATCTTCAGGTCTGGTCTGTAAATTATATCCTCTGCAAGTAACCTTATTTATTTTTTAAATACTATTGAAAACGCATATCAAATGCATGTTTACTATTTCAAACATTCCTAGAAACATCACATAAAAATCTGTTTGGATTATCTTTCATTTTTTGTTTTTTTGGCATGCAAATTCTACAAATTTTGCACTAATTTAGAGCAAAATGTTAACTTACATATTATTTGATTGCACAATTTAACTCCTGGATTTTTTCCGAATTGTTGTGTAAATACTAACTACACTATTGGTTGATTATATCACAGTATTGATTGTGTATGATTTTACAATGCTTGTTTATCAATTTGATAATTAACTTATAGTCTAAGGTGAATAAGTAGTATATGTACTTACCACATTTCGCTTAACATTGTCATTGTTGAAATTCTTGACGCAATATCATTATTGTCATTTAATTTTCTCCTTTTCTGGGGAAAATGTCAACCTATTTCTTTTTATATCTTGATTTTCGACTCACTTTGGAAACTTCTAAATTTACTTCATACTCCGGAATAAAGTTTTTACTACGAAGAGATCAGTCAAGTCTACTGTTCATCGTGCTATCAATAGAAGCCATCTTGTCCCAACAAAAATGCCCAAGTCGTTCGCAGCGCTTACCTAGCGAGAACTGTGAGTACTAGCCTCACATTAGCTTCAGTTTTAGACCGGGAGTGAACACACCTATATATATCTTACACCGTGCAGTCATCCATCTAGGGGTATACATATATACATCATTGGTTTCACCACGCTTCTGGAGGGTTATTTTACTCTAG
Organism: Acheta domesticus; assembly: GCA_031308135.1. Taxonomy (NCBI): domain Eukaryota; kingdom Metazoa; phylum Arthropoda; class Insecta; order Orthoptera; family Gryllidae; genus Acheta; species Acheta domesticus. The sequence continues at coordinate 58,617,638 of JAHLJT010009355.1, read as the reverse complement.
AGTTTACTCCGCGAACCGACTGAACGCGCAATTATTCATACACAGCAGAGTGCGATTCAAGAGGTCGTGTGCAACTGTGATGGTATGAACCAATGCGGACCAACAGGAACCTCTAGTTATTTTCTTCCATTTTTCTGTTTGGGAGTTCTTGGCGGCGACGTGTTAGGTTATGTTAGATTATGTTATAGTCTTGTGTGGTGTTTTGAGTTAGCGTAGGTTAGTTTTTGTATCTTTATTGTCCAGTTTTTCGAAAATAATTACGAATTAGTATGCAAACGTCTAATTTTTCATTTGTTGCTAATCTCGCGCTTTCTAACATTGTATTATTATTTATTTTCTTTGTTTCACTTTTAAAATGTGTTAATCTTTCAACTAATTATATTTAAAATGTTGGAAAGGGATTCTGGAACTCAAGAAAACGGGCGCAGATGATCTTCTCCCCCATATGTCATATACAGTTTTTACTGTGTTTTTTAACTGAATAAATAAGTTCTTGTTGTTATTATTTTTGCTTTCATTATTGTATATTTACTATCTTTATTTCGTGTCCACATCGGTAAAAAAGAAATTTACAAAGTCCTCCACAGTTTATAATGTACCTGATAAAGTTAACATCGTACTTCACAAATGAAGTACTTTGTTACACTGTTTAAATGCCCTTAATAGACATTCTCTTTTGATCTGGATTCTGAACTGATTGCTTATAATTGTAAGATACCTACTAAGAAAAAATAGTTTATGAAATTATCCTACTACTTGTATTTATTTTTTATATTTATTTTTTGTTTTTGTAATTAGTATGCAAATTATTCGTTTCTTCCATATAGAAGAGCTGATGATTTAGGCAAACATAACCTCGTGACAAAATATCCATTGTCATAATTGAAAGAAAACAATCCATTCTCTCCCGCACCCATATTTATCTTCACACTAGAGGATAATATTCCGAATACTCGCTGGAATCATCTTCAAATACTATCATTTGCTCTCGTCGAGCCATAACAACACGTCGGAGGTACACGCACATTGAAAACTGAGCTTACTCCGTAGTTTACCCGGCGAATTTTCGCGGTGTAAATTTACTCACGAATTTACTCTCGTGTAAGCGATTTACACTCGAGTAAAATGTTGGTGAAACGCTGCAAGACGTTACTCTCGAGTAAACATGATTTACTCCAGAGTAAACTCTTACTCCTTGTTTAGTGAAACCAGCCCTAAGAATGTTTGAATACAGAATGAAAGACGTGTCAGTTTGAAAGCAATGGTTAGTCACACATCACGTTACTATGGGACTTCCCGGGATTGAGTGGAGTGAGTCTGATTCACGACCTGTCAAAACACTTGAGGGGCATTTTTTCATTGTCTTCTGCTATTTTTCTCTGGTAAGAGGTGCCCAGCTCTGACGATCCACAAACAACTCATTTTGTGGGTCTCTGACAACAAAAAACTTGGATTTTTCTTGCTCCAATTTCTAGGAAATAACATTCTCTAATATGTTATGCATTCAGAACCTGCGTTTTGTGGGTCCTTGATAGCGTTATATTTGTTTTCGGCGGAAATATATCTCTCCGTTCGTCTGTGAAGAACACTAGCGTCTTAAACTATTCACAGAATTTTCCCCAAAATGAATATTGAATCAACGAATCTGGCCTGTCGTAAGGTCTTGTGAATTTGAAACAATTTTTTTTCATTTTGGAGGTACTTCACATACATGCTTCTGGGACATTTTCAAAAATTTCTCAAAAGTTTATTTTCATTCAAAATTTTGTTAAAATACAGCAGTTCGCTTATAAAAATGGCAGAGGTCCGATTTCCAATGAACTTCTAAATCTTCGAAAATTATAAAAAATAATATATCCCCCTCCTACAAACTCATAGTGAAGATAGTGATATTATTCTTAATCAATTTTGTAGGCACTGAAAATGAAATATTAAAAAAAGATATGCAAATTTTTTTGAAAATTTGATTAGTTTTTGCGTTGTTTTGGGGATTAGAGACAATTAAAAAATGTACTTAATATTTTCCCAAAAAGTCTCGATTGTATAAAACATGTTATTGGCATAAACACTATTTCATATAAAAATTTTGATTTAAAAAAATTATACATAATATAATAATATATTCTAAATATTGTAAGGTTTAATTTAATGTGCCTGAGAACACAAGTGCTCAAAATGATCACTTGTGAATTTGATAGAAATTTGAAAACTTTGTGCTCAAATTAAGGCATTTTCAGAAATGTTCAAACGACTTTTCCATTTCCGTTTGTTTTCTATTTTTACAGTTTTTATCAAAGATGAAATGATATTTAAATTGTTCTTAAATGTTTTACCTACCAAAATATTCTTAAAAGTCCTCTCCATCATTCTGCCAAATATTATTTTCAAAAATTGCTTTCTCTGCGTTCTGGGTTAAAGGGTATTCAAAAGCTTTTGAATCCTTTCTTTAACTATAAGGCTGAATGTAAATACTACTTTCTCCTTCTGAAAAATTGAATTTCATGGAGATAGATGACTTTGGAAATAAGCTTTTCAATTATGCAAATGTTGGAAATCATGCGTAAGAATTATGTTTGCTACCACTCGTACGGTTCATTCTTGTTTCTTAGTACCAAGTAGCTCTGATAAACCGGAAAATTGAGATCAACACGTCGGCAGTAATCAAATAATAATGAAAAACACTACCATTTGCGCACGAAGTGTGTTTTGATTCATTATTAAAATGGCGGAGAAGCTGACGTGAAATGGCGGCGTAAGTTGCGCAAGGGGCGCCTCCGCAGCCGCGCAATTCCTGCGGCGAGGCGAGCGCTGCGGGCCCCCGATCGAAGGTAGGGCACATGCCACGTGCGCGGCGGGCACGAGGGTGCTCCCACTCCGCGCCCCGTGTCGCTTGGGACAATCTTCATAGTCACCCTCTTCACGGTCAATCGAATTTGCTCATTTATACAGAGTGTCTACTCAAGAACGGTGTGAACGCGGTGCCTCGGGCTCTCGCATGATGGGACCTCGATTCCGCGGCCCCTGCATGTCGCGCGCTTTCACACAACTTCCCTCGCAGGTGGTGTTGAAAATGCCCTCCGCCTACGTCCACAATTCATGATTTTTCAAACTCGTTTAATAAATTTGTTCTGTCTGTTAGATATTTCCCATGACGTTTCTCAAACGCCGTTATTTTTCGTGCATTGTTTTTGTTTACTCTGTATTTCAACTCATCCTACAGAAAACATCAGACGGTGACACCAGTTTGAGAGAACTAATTACTATTCAGACTAATTACTATTTTCTTGAATTTCCAATAATTCACGAAAAGTCTTTAAATAAACTCTTTGTTTTGAGATGATGCTATCTGTACGAAGTAATGCACTATGCTATCTGCACATTTGTAATTCCAATCCGAACGTATCCTTTTCGTGCTTTGTTAATTTATGTGAGGGGGAGAGAAAATACTGGTGAAGAGAAGAAACATTAGAAAAAAACTGGTACCGTTTGCGGATTCGATGTATAACAGTCAGCGTATCGGGTTGTTGTACCCAAGATTGCAGGTTCAAACCCGATCGAAGGGAAATTAAGGGCGGAAAAAAACTCCTTCGTACGCCTTCCTTCGAAGGGGAAGCAAAGCCGGCTGACCCATGTAGTAGATTTACTGCATGTAAAAGATCCTCAAGCCTAAAAGAAGCCTCTGAGCTAAATTCAAATTGCCTGTATCGTTGCCTGAGATAATTCCTTCTTTCTCTGCTAGGTGAAAGGAGCGTAGCGAAATTTGCATGGTCAGACGGAAGAGCGGGCCTGATGGCCCGATTCTCGCCACGTAAAATAAGTCATTAACTTAACTTTCTGTGCCGAAAGAAAACAAAACCCTCCCATGGGAACGGCCCCTCCGCCGGGTGAGAGGAACGCGCGAGGCCACGCCCGGGAGATAGTTCGGGAGGCAACTGTCCGAATTGTTGGATAAACTCGCTGCATTTTAGACTAATTTATGCATCATTAACGGGCATATCAAATTCATCTTTAGGTTACCCTGCCCTCGGTTAACCTTCCGGTGGGCGCGCGCCAGCACTCCGTGTTGCCATTGCGCTTTTGTTGTTCTAAAATAGAGTACGCCTATTGGACATGCCAGAGGGATTCAGCAGTTTCACTTAGAAACATTATAAACGGAACACGGAAATCTCTGCTTCGTTGCCTTCCCCCTATCAGATTTGAAAATAAAAAAAATTCTGTCTTCAGCACTCCTTGCTCTATCGCGCCCACTCGTGTAAGTATTTTTAGTATTCCAAACGAACATTTTACTTTTCAGATTATTCGTTTACATGTACGAATTTATCATGTACCTCTGTAAGCAAAATGTATGTAATTTTACATGTATCTCTGTAAGCAAAATAAAAGATGTTGAAAGTTGGTTTTTGTTGATTTTTTCCTATTACTTGTAGTTTTATTGTTGTTTTTCTTTGCTGAGGGGCTGGAACAGACGAAGTCAGGTATTTTCTTGAGTTACAATAAACGGCTTGATGAAAACCAATTGATCCTTTTCTAAAATTTCAGGACAGTAGACTGTTTAATTTAATTTGTTTGTCTATTTAATAACAATTTTCTAGTTAAATTTTTCTTTGTTACATTTTGTTTTATAAGGTTTTCTTAAATAATGTATTTTTTATTCTATACCTAAAACTAGCCACATTTCTGTGATTAATAAAATGTATTAACATTTAAAATGTAATGAATAGTTGTGTGTTTTTATTCTTCCTTCATTAATTATATAATAGAAGTTTTGAGGGTGCAAACGATTGTTTTCTCGAGGCAGCATGCAGTGCTCCTACGCGCCCGCTTGTGTGAATAAAAAAGACGCGCCCTCCGGAAGGTTAATGTCACTGCCTTTTTACACCATGGAAAGCCTTGTCCTTAGCCACTCCGTAACTCTGCGTGGCTCGTAAGCCGAGGACTTTCACCTGCCGACTGTCACTCGTAAGTCCGTAGGAATGCTTGAATCAAGTCAGGAAGGTAGGGGGTAATCGCGGTGACGAAGCTTGCCGTGATTTATGGTGAAGAGTTGTAGACGGTCACCTGGATCCTTAGTTTCATAGTGGCACTCGCGTCATCTTCAAGGTGGAGGCAGTGAGTAGGCGATGCTAAGCTCCTAGTTGCCGGGTCTTGCCCCGTAACCCACCAGTTGGGCCCCTGGCGCGTGGACCTTTGGGCAAGATTGGATGAAGGAGATTCTTCGGAATGCTCTGGAATTGACAGAAAGAAGTCCGGCGAGAAACTGATACCTACCGTCAGGTTGCCCAGGTTCTGGCGAAACTCAGATCAATAGCCTAAAAGTGTAGGCAGTGAGGAGACGGGAAGGGCCCCAAGCCGCCCGAACATTAGTTCGGAAGGTCCCCTGTTGAGCTTTTGGCTTCGTCGTGGCAGTGGTCCATAATCTGGGCAAAGAGGAGGGACTTGTCCCGACACATGTGAGTGGCGCATTGATTCAACTACCACTAGCCTGGATAGCTATAGCTCTGAGCTGTCAGGGCGGCCCCAACCCAGGCATTGTATGGGGAGGTTGTCGTGAGGGTAAACTGCGTTCCGGCGGGATCCGGATACCAGCCCGTCCTCGTATTTGTGCGGCGACGGGGTGTGTGGATAGCGGGTAACGCCTAGGTGCCTACCCCGGGGACTTGCGCCCCCTGGTAGAACATAAGTAGCTGTGAAGTTGGTGCCCACGCAGGGTTCCAACTGTGGAATCCGGAGGGCAGGGAAGTTTGGTGGCGCTCATGTTGCGACCTACACATTCCCCAAGGGCCGTTAAAGAAACACAGACTATCGAGCCTCGAATGCCCACTTGGAGGAAAGAGATATTATCTGCCCAGGAAAGTTGAAGTATATGGGAAAATCTCTTGGTGATAACAACAAAGGGCATTGTGATGTCCAGACAATACAAAAGAAGTAAATAATAACAAATGTTATTGTTCATGCTTACAATTTCCAAGTTCAAACTCGTACCAATTATAATGCCCTTTACAGTTTATCCTGAAGACTTACGAGAGCTGACGCACGGTCTCCGTTACCAGAGGATGTACCAGTCTGTAGTTCAGATCACCAAATGTCCAACAACAAAATACCGTGGTGGGCACATTCGGCATAGACCGAAATACATATTCACAGTCACTGTACACGGACGCACTTTCCAAAACTCAGTCTGTCTTCTCCGGCGCTCGCAGCTCCTTATATTCCGGAGGCGACGTCGCGGGCAGTGAGTGACCTCTGAGGCCCCGCACCGGCAGACGTGGCTCAGCGCATCAGCTGATGTCACTGTACTGCCTCTGACTGGCACGTCCCAGGTTCGAGTCCCGATGGCGGTGGGTTTTTGGGTCACTAGGTCGAACGGTCAACTAGGTCGGATTCAGTCGCTGTCTAGAGGAGAATTCTAATGGCCGGCTGCTCTAATCGATAGTTTTCTGCGGTTTCTCCAATCAACATCAGGTGAATGCCGGAGCAGTACTCTAAGAAACGGGTCACGGACCGCGCGCGATCTTTCCTTCCCCTTCCTTGTCCTATCATCACCCGTTACAAGCACACTAATATGCATTACACTACCATACATGCCGGGAGACGGTCGGAGGCTTAGAGCTTGTCCCGGCTGGGGCGGTGCCCTTCGGGTGGAGGATACCAAGATCTACCGAATCTGGCATATTGGGAACTTCCGAGTGACTGCCGAAAGAGAGAAGCAACCACGGAAGCTGTTCTGTGCGCGATGCTGCCACATGCCCCAGAATTGCGAAAACGAATTTCGTTGCAAGCTCTGTAGAGGCACTGGCCACCGCACAGACTCTAACAAGCTGAACAGAAAGGGTACCAAACATTGCCCTAAACGCGGCAAATTTGAACTGCAGCAAGAATGCTGCAACTGCGGCGGGCCGCATGTCGCGTCCTTCACCGGCTACGAGCATTGTACAGGAAAGTAAAAAGGAGTTCTGTTTCTTCTGGATTTATTCAACACCTGACTAGCGCTGGGACATTGCCCAGGCGAGTGGAAGATTGCAAATTTGTGTATTATACCGAAATGTGGTGGAAGTCTCTTCCTCCCGAGCAGTTACAGACCAATCACGCTACTCTCGCTCTTAGGAAAGACCTTAGAGCGCCTGGTCCTGGAGCGTATGCAACAGGAAATACGTCGACTGGGTCTGTTAAGGGACGAATACTTTGGTTTTCGAGCTGGTAGCAGCTCCGCGCAGCAACTGACGCGGCTGTGTACAGAAATCGGCCTTTCTCTCGAAAGGCGGGAAAACTTGCCAGTGATATTCCTGTATATGCGGTCGGCCTGTAGTGAACGAGGAGGTGCTCTTGTGCCTCACTGAGTCCGGATTTAGCAAATGCTATGTCAGGATTATTGCCAGCTTCCTCACAGAAAGGCGATATAAAGTGCGAGTAAATGGCGTAACCTCATCGCTCAGGCGAGCCGAAGCGGGGGTACCGCAAGGAAGTATACTCTGCCCGACACTCTTTAGCCCAGTGATGTCGAGGTCTTCTACTGGTGGCAGTATCACGCGTTGTGGATCCGTAACATGCCACGTGCTACTCTTTGCAACTAGCGTCGAAAAAGTCGGAAAAGGAAACTATTAGTAACCCCGCCGTTTTACAATAGGGATGGCGTTGTCTCTGGTGGCGGGTGTCAAACTACGTGATGGGGCGATTTCGTCGTGGCACTCGTGCTACGAACTCCCGCTCATGGCATCGACCTTGACAACACTGCTTTAGCCTGTACATTAACAACACGCTGCTGCCAGTGGAAAATAAAACAGGATTGCAGTGTTGCGGACTCCTGAAGTTCGCAGACGATTTTGCGTATTACGCAAAGTCGGCGAAAGCCCGGCAAGCGGTAAAGTTCTTAAATACTTGCCTCGCCGACTTCTCTGATTGGCTCTTCCGTAAATGAGTAGCCCTAAACCTAGAAAAAGTGCAGCCGTCAGTTTCACCCACCAGAGGGCAGATCCCACTGAGCGGGTACTCACATTTTCCAGTCTTCTCGTGCAAGCTATCTCGGCGTTACCCTCGACCGCGCCCTCCGCTGGCACTAGCACGTCAGAAACTTGCGCGCGAAGATCGAAGCGCGCACCACACTTTTCAAACCACTGCTCTGCTCTTCCGAACTACGACCGGCTCAAAAGCGCCGTTTGCTCACCGCCTGTACTCGCTCCTTGTGGACGTACTGCGAAGTAGTCGCGGCCGCTCCGGTCTCCGCGCTTCGCCCGATTTTTTTTCCTTTCTTGCGTCTTTTACGCAACGCGTGACTTTTAGCCCCTGGTCGAGCGTTGAGCGCGAAGTAATCCTCCATTACTTTTTGGTATCAGTGCCTTCTGTATTCCGGAAGGCGCTATATTTATGTGTCGCGTCTCGTCTCGTCTGTCAGTTGTCAAGAGGACTGCCATGTAGCATTTCCGCGTATGTGCCTCATACCGCGCGCCCCTGTGTCATTACCCAGCGTCCAGAATTGGGAAGGATTAAGGATATGGAAAGGGTTTAAGGACACTTCACAGGGGTTGGACTAGCCCTTGTGAAGCAGCCTAATTCGTTTTGCAGGAACAAATTTCACGTGAGATTCGACGGAAATCGAACCCTGACCTCCTTACTGAAAGGCGAGCTCTGAGCCACCAGAAGAAAAAATCCACGGCTTAGATCGGGTTTGAATCCGCGAACTTGGGTGCAACAGACCGATACGCTAACCGTTGATTTGGAGGTCGGATAACCGCGCGGCGCGCATTTCCTCGACCGTCCTCCAGACCGCTACCTTTCGAACAGACTTGTCTACGGGATCCTAGGTATCTAATGCCAGCTTCCTGAGGAACTCGTCAGGCATGCCAAAAAGGCGTTGAGATGGGCACTGGGTTCAAAAGCGCCGCGGGTTCTCCGCGACACCGGCCGGTCGACGAACGGCGAAGTGCATCGGGCATGTTTTAACCCAAAGGACCTTCATGTGCGGCGCTACCACCTCGGGAGTTCGCAAGGTCGGCGGGGAGGGAACGAGAAAGTGCAAGAGTAAATAGTGAAAATAAAATGTAGTATAAATGAATGAATGTAATGCGACAAATAGTGTGAATCAGTGCGAGAATTGTAAGAGAGTGTAAATGAGAAAAAAATTCAAACTAAAACGCAATGTTTAAAAGATAAACATTTTTTCTAGATTTAAGGAAACGGCCAAAGCGCCAATCTGTAAATAGGTTAGTTAAGGAATGTTAGCTATAAGTTAGTTGTAGGATTAGCTTTAGCTAGATTAAAAGTACTTCCCCTTTTGCCGCAAAAGCCAAGTAGAGCTGTAGCGCGCGCGCAGATAGTACTGCCCCCAAAACAAATAAAATACCACTTCGCCAGGGATATTGGTGGGGAGAACTTGAAAGTTTGTAAGACTCGTTAGGCTTTAGTATAGCTATATTTTTAACGTTCTTTGCTAATATAAACAAAAATACACATTAAAGATCAACTGTAAGCTGTTCTTCAGCGTTATTCCTTTTGCTATTCTTCGGCTAATCCGAATAGTTGTATAAAATGATTTTCAATTAGTTCCGAAAATTCTGTCACATAGCCTTCTAAAACAGTGTTGAATTCTTCTACGGATCTGATTAACACTTCCACATTTTTGCTCCCTAATTTTGAAGAGTTAAAAAGTGCACTACGAATTTATTTGCCACCTGATGATGGAAACCAACTGTTTCCGAAATGTTGTGTGAAATTTGTATTCTTTTTAATATATAAAGCTGTTATTTAAAACATTTCTATCTTGCAAGTGATGGACCAGCTGATTGATATGTATTAAAAATATAGACAGAAACGGAAAATATTAAACGTCTTAAATACAAGAGTTTGGAAATCGAGATCAGCCGAATGTGGGGCGTAAAAGCACGGCTCGTACCAATAGTCATCGGAGCTCTGGGATTTGTTACGCAAAATTTGTGTAAGAACTTGGATAAACTCCCAGGTAAATCAAAAGACTGGGAAGTGCAAGAAATTGCTCTATTTGGAACAGCCCACATTTTGCGCAAAGTATTGTAGAGGCACCGACAGTCCCTAGATCTGCTCCTTAGGTAGCTGGTTGCAACCTGGAGTAGATTTTATATTCAGCCGATTCATAACATCTATAGTCATGATGTAGTGGAATAATAGTGATAATGATAATAATAATAACTCATTTCTTAAGTTCAAAGAAAAATACTCCACGTTGTAAAAAATACCAAATTAAAAATGACACAAGGCTAATGGTAGCTGAGAAGCTAACAGAGAAAATCCAAGCCTAGGCTCAACGTATTAGACGTTACAAATGTAGAGTTGACCTTACTGAGAAAACTAAATAAAGAAAACAATTTTTTTAAGAAAAAATCCGTGTTTTCAATTTTGCAGTTTTAGGAAGACGCTGAAAAATTCAGACTTTTGAAATTTTTGAAAATTCAGAGTCGACCGAGAAAATCCAACTTGTGCCATCTTAATGAGCGTATTTCAATATGATCTTACAAGAAATTTAAAGAAAAAACTGAGAAGCATGTTTGAGAAAATTTTGAAAATGTTCTTGGGGTATCATATAAAGTACCCCCAAAATTTAAAGAATGTTTTTCAAAATCGCAAAGCTTCGACTTGAGGTATATCGAGCGGGTAATATCTAATTTGGAAAAAATCCTACGTATGGTTTAGGCTCTAGTAGTGTTCACACATAGAGGGACGGACGGTCGGACGGACGGACGAACGGACAGACGACGGATGTTTAAAAAAACAAACATTTTTTCGGTATAGGGGACCCAAAAACGGTATTTTTGTTGAAATCCCGAAATCGATTTTCCGCAGCATTACATAATTTTCTCTATATTTGCGTACATTACTCGCCGACATTGACCAAACAGACCTAATGCCTTTTGAGTACGAGGCACGCGCCTCCATACGGCCGCGCAGCGTCCGGCACCTTTTCACCATTCGCTGGTGCTCTAAATAAAGACCCCGCCCTGTGGTGCACCGCCGACCAAAGAGACATCATCCATAGTGCCTGTAAAGGTACGACTGTGTGTGTGCCCCTCCAGACGATTCCTTAGTAGGTCGATAGTGAAGTGCGACGAAGGGTGTCCTAGGGGAACAAAAAGTGTCGTGATTGCATGCCACACCCCCAAAGAGCCAGTGACAAGTTGAGCTGTCAGACTAAAAAGATCACGAAATAGTGAAGGTGATGAGTAAGCTACGGATTTTTTGACTATTTGAGGCATTAGTAGTATTAATAGGTTACTTATTTTTAGGCATTAGTAGTATAATATTTTAATACACCTAATGTTTCAAAATGAATAAGAGCTAAAATACTGCGTTTTAATTGAAGGACAAAAATCGGCAAATGAGCAAAACCCCAAAGTTTAGTGATGAGAGTAATGAACAGAATGTAAATATCTTCGAATTAAGCGTATAGATAGTAACAGAAGTAAGTTTAAGTTAAGTTAGATTTTAAGCACCCCACCCTAATACATATGTACCTAATATAAAGTAATTATATAAATGCGTACGTATACAAGGAATGATTTATTGTTACCTTGCAAATGTCGTATTTGTAACCTTTAATTTTTTGAATTTTAAGGTTCCTTTGAAAATGAAGGACAGCAAATGGAAGAAAGCAACAGTGATGATATTACATTTGGTTTGATAAGTTGTCTTCATCAAATAGTACAAATGATGTCATTGAAAGTATTAGTGATGTCATGGTTGATGGTGGTCCAGAAGAAATGATAAATATTAGTTTAGATACAGATTCATTATTAACACAGATAATATTTATTGTACAAGTTGTTTCCATAATTTTGGTATTAAGTGTATTTCCTTCCTTCTTATTAATAAAAATGTCTGTGTAATTTGTCTATCTCTTCTCCTATTACTTATAATATAAATAATTTGTGGACAATGCACTAAGGCTTACCTTTATGATCTAAAGTGATAGGACAATTCGATTACCTTGATTGGTGATATCCACTATGTTCCAATTCGAATTAAAATTGCATTAATTTATCTTCATTTAATTCGAATTAAATATAAAAAAGTAAATAAAAAGCAAATTCAAAACAATAAAGTAACTTATTAAGAAGAAAAAAACATATTCAAAGCCAACTTAATAAGAATAATTTCAAATCACTTTTCCAGAGCATTTGGAATTAAAATTTTTCAACCCCAGTTTCTCCATACTTAAATTCTTGACTTAATGTACTTCGCTTGTAATGAGACGTACTAACGCTAATGATTTATAAAAGAGTCGAATTCTGAAAGGCTGTTCACTCGTAGACGAATTAAGTTAAAACACATTAATTTAAAACTTGAATAATGAAGTCCGCATAATCTCAGTCGTAACGCATGCGTTGCGTGCATTGTCATGAGTACAAGGCAGGATCTGAATAATAGAAAAAAAATCGACTGAAAATTAAAGCCTGAATCCGAACAGAGTGAGCATCTCGAATACGAACAGCGTAGAGAATAGTGATCTTCTGTCTGCTCCTCACGAATTCTAGCTATCACAAGGTCTCTCCTGAACATCCAAGTGCAGCGTCACCGCTTTCATTTCTCCAATAACGTTCGAAGTTCTTGTGCTGCACTATGTGCAATTGGCTGTTGGGATTAGGTTGCCGGCCGTCCCAGCACGCTGGTAGTTGAGGGCACCCTGTTAACTTGTGCACCCTTGTAGCGTGCTTATTTTATTTTATTTATTTATTTAAGGTCACTTTTAAACAACAGGGTCATAAGCGACCACGAGTATCAATTTACAATTTACATAAGATACATTGATAATTCATATAAGATGCATACATTTATATAATTATTCTATTATTTATAAAACTTTTGAATGATTGAACTGAATGAGATGTAGATAAAAGGTAAAGGAGGGCTTTATATCAATATATCACGTTTTGCGATTTTTAAGAATTGTATGATTTTTATACATTCTTCTGGGGAGGAGAAGGACTTAAATTAAGAGTCGTTTATGTTTAAGGACTGTCGTATATGGGCTAATTCAGGGCACTCCAGAATAATGTGGGGTGTAAATACTTGGGATCCACATTTAGGACTGGGTGTAGCGTGCTTAACTCACCCAGAGAAAACCTAACTCTGTAAACCTATAGTAATAAGCTCGTTCTTCAATATCATTACCTCGGGAGCACTTGTCTCCCTGGCTAGCTGCCTTTCTCCACCTCTGAGTCTCAGATAGCCGTTCTCAGACACTTTTTTCCACAAAAAACCGCGGCTCCGCCCAAAATAGTCACGCTTAGGGTGGAAACGTTTTATTTCTGCTCTTTCTCGGTTTTTGTCGATCGTTATGCAGCAGAAGCACCTGGTCTCCGTCTGTTTCGTTTGAGTCTTCCTATAGGTTTGGTGTATGTCACACCACAATATATATTATTACTATTATAATATACATATATATATTATATTAACGTTAATTTTACTACAGTTAAATGTTATTTAAAAAAATACTATCATTGAAGAAAATAAAATATCGAGTCTGCAGTATATTAAAGTTTACTTATACAAATTTATTACAAATTATGATAAGATACTCGTACAACGTTACTAATGGTTTTATAAATCGATGCTTAAATCTTCTTCCGAGCTTTCGCTGGCGGTTAGTTTGCGTTAGAAGTACATACATTTTTTTATAGTTTTCAATGAAAAAAAAAAACGCTGTTTTCCTGCGAACGATTATAAAACTCTCGTTTTACGAAGTACTTCGTAAGCGTGGGAAAGTAAAACTGCGTCGCCCTAATTAGGGCGAGGTCTGGAAAAACTTGTCCCACTTGCTGCCCCCTTTCTGGACACCACTGTTCAAGGTCGAAATAAGTTGAGGCCCGAGATCAATATGGCAGGCGGTGCAGCGGAAACATTCATGAGCCTCGGCCCCGCTCGGAGCCCTTGGGAAACTTCGCCCTCGGCAGCCCATTCACAAGCCTCGGCAGCCTCTCGAGCAGGGTGGGAAACTGCCACCTTCCACTGCATCAATGGCGGATGGTTCGCAAGTGCTGCGATACTGCAGCCCACTGGCCTTTCTTTTTAATAAATGAAACTAGTGGTGCTGCATCATCACATATTTTCTCGCATTATCTCTACTTTTGCAATTTTCGAAAAAAGAACGTGATCTTATTTCAAGATCTTTAGAGAACAGATTTCATTAAGGAAAAAATATCTACGTTCAAAATATAGACGACATTCTTTCTCTGCCATTCTTTTACTAAGCCACATAAGTTTCTAAGTTAAATCTTAAATACATGAAACAGGAGAAAATTTAGACAAAAAATATCATTCGAATCCCTCCTACAATTTGAATTTCCGCCTTCATTTGTCAACAAAATGGCGATTGAAAATTGCCTTCTATTTACCACAAAACGACCCACAAAAATTGCATTTTTCGGGTTTTTCGAAAAATAGTGGATTTTACCGAACTTGAGACCTGCACCATTCTATTACGTGTCTTTTGCGGTATCCGAGAAAAAAATTAATAAAAAATTGGAACCATTTTTGAGGAAAGTTTGAAAATGTTTTTGAGGCTTCTGTAAAGTACCTTCAAAAATTAAATTTCCCTTTGAAAGTCCCAAAGCCTGCAGTTTTTGTAGATCGATCAGGGTATAACAATTTTGAAGAAAATCCGCTGAACAGTTTAGACGACAGACTTTTCGTTGACAACAGACGGACGGACAGACGATTTATTTTACTCTATTTCTTCGTATCAAAGAATGAAAATTCATTGATTATGCCTAAAACACATGTTAGAGGAAATACACCCATAGTCATAAAAAATCTTCGTCCAGAAGGACGAGGTGGATTACGACCATTGTTGGCAGGAAGGTAGAGGGTACCGCGCATACAAAATGATTACACTTTCACACTTGTAGGACCAACATTTATTGCTCTACACGGCCACAGATAGTACGTGTTAGTATGGCGTGGGGCCACCATGTTGGCGATCACACGCATCCTGACGTCGCGGGATGCAGTTGCCCAGGTCTCGAATGGAGTCCTGTGCTAGTCTATCTCATGCAGCTTGCACCTGAGTGCGCAGTTCGTGCAGATTGGTGGGTAGGGGTGAGATCCTGATCGCACACTCCATTGCACCCCAAACATTGTAGATCGGGGAAAGGTCTGGCGATGCGGCTGGCCATGGCAGAGTACCTACGGCTGCAAGGCATGCTCGAGAGATGGCTGCGGTGTGCGGACGCTCGTTGTCCTGTTGAAATAGGGCATGAGCATGGGCATTCATGAACGGCAGAGCCACTGGTTGCACTATCTTCTGAACGTACCTTACGGATGTTACGGCGCATCCGACGAACACTAACGGTGAACGGGCACCATGGGATATCGCGCCTCATACCATCAGACCAGGCTGGCGGGACGTGTAATGGGATACCATAAACAGCTTGTGTGGTGCTCCTCCACTGCGCCTCCAGACACGAGCCGGTGGTCGTTGCGATCAAGACAGAAGCGGGATTCGTCGCTGAAGAAGACTCGCTGCCAGTGTACATTGCCCCAGGCCCATTGTTCCCGACAACAGGCGAGTCTGTAACAACGTTGCTGGGGTATGCGTGGCAGGCGTCGTAATGGTCGGCGTGCGGCGAGCCCTGCATTGTGCAACCGCGTGCCAATTGTACTGGCACTTACAGGATGTGACAGTGCAGGCTGCATAGCCCGCTGAATAGCGTCTAGCGTTGCCGTTGGATCTGTTCGCGCGTGGCGATCCTCCCTTCTCGTGGTGCGTGGAGGACGTCCAGATTCTGCATTTCGTATGTGCGTGCCTTCCTCAATTCATTGTCGCCAACAGCGGGTGATGATGCTGTCCGTACGACCGGTGTGGCGCGCAATACGGCGTCAGCACCAACCAGCCTCCCGCACACCCAAGATGCGGCTCCTCTCTAACGCGTCTAACTGGGCAACTGGCAATCAAACGCGTCACCTAGGCATAGTGGACGTGCAGCTGACGCTCTGGCGACGCTATAATTCTGGTTTCACGTGCCATTTCTGTTGAATTTATTACTAATAAATATTGTATTCTAAATTTTTGTTTTGTTTTTATAATGTGAACAAACATTAACAACTATTCAAATACCTCACACAGCCCAACAGTAATTCTTTACTGTTCTTGCAGAAAAATTGAGAGGGTGAGTGCGATGGAGAGAGAGAAAGGGAGAGAGAGAGAGAGAGAGAGAGACGAGCACTTTTCCAGAAGAGAGTGGCCACCTGACCGACTTCTTGAAAAATTAAGCTGCCTCGTGAAAAAAGAGAGACAACCACGTAGAAATAGGTGCTGCTATTAGCGGGACGGTATCGTGAAAGGCACGTTCTAGGCTGTACCCTTCCAATGACATAGACGGGAGAGGTCGAATGAAACGCATGTTCATTATCACAAGCTATTTATTGTTCTTGCATAGGCGAAGCTCGTCATTAAACGCTGTAAGGCGGAGCCTCCTCTATAAAAATCACCGCGCAAAAGAAATTAAAATTCATACTGATACATGTGGTTAGTCTGAAAAGCAGTAATTTAATTACTGAGACTCGCCGTTGTACTTTTTTGTGCAATAAAGTATTATTATTATTATTATTATTATTATTATTATTATTATATATTTATTAACAATGGATTTATGATGTAACTATCATATCAACATTTTTCTTTGGAAGTTCGATAACGGCCATCCGTAACGTTGTAAAACGTGGAGGCGTGGCGTCGTACATTCACTTCACAGGCTTACCGGCGAACGTAGGCCGCGGCCTGGAAGCCTTCAAGGGTCTGAAGAAGGGCGTGTTCACCAGGTAGCATTACTATGCAACTCAGTGAGAAGAGCCGAGCATCAACTAGTTATCCAAACACGTGGTAGGAACGCTACTCCCTAATGTCTGTATCGGGAGAGGTAGTGTATTGAAAAACAATGAAAAATGTAGATAAAACGACGTCAAAGAACAGGACCCCCTGCTGTTCCTATAAACGAAAACCTAGAACTGATCCCCAAATTAACTTAATACTGGCGAGAAAACGACATCTCCTGCTTTCTAAAGTGCTGTTAAGTACGAACGTTTCTTGGTTGTCTGTTGTAGCCTTGTGGACAGTGAAGGTAAATTGTGCTTATGCCATAGTGTGATATCATGTAGTTGCGTTTGCTTCAATTGTGGTGTTGGCTAGTTTTCAAGGTGTGATTGGTGCTGGTGTGATTTGTTTTGAAAATGAATTCAGTGAACAATATACGTGGTAACAATTTGAATCTTCATCCCAGGATACAGGTGAAAACCTTTAGTCCGTCTTCGCCATATCTTTCCATAATTCAAGAACAAAAACAATACAAATCTCACCAGCAGGAAGGGGGCGTGTCTACGATGGGTTTAGGCTGAGCCAGGAAGTAGAAAGGACGCGGAGGCAACGCCAGGGGGCGGCAAGACACGTCACAGTGGTCTGTTGTGTACGTCACAAACGCGCACTAGCAAGCTCTGAGGGAGGGAGTTCATGTGGGGCACTCACGTCTCTTTAGTTACGGAGTGGGAGTAGATCATGTGATCGGTCGGTCATGTGACCGTATCTACATAAGGTGAGGTAAGGGCTTATTAGCCAGGATACATTTGCGGCACGGAGCCGAGTGGCATCTTCATTAAGTGCTCACGCACTGCGCTCCAGGGCGAGCGACCGGACTTGTCCGGGGGAGACGTCAGTCTCACATTTAGCGACGCAGTCAAGCGTTCGCTGTATCTTGCGGTCAAGCAAGAGCGGGTGGGGGACTCGCAAGGCAGTCGCGGGTGGCGGCTAAGATAAGCTGTACTTAGGAGGGATCCGTAAAGCACGGATAAGTGTAAATGAACTTGTGCAACATTATATTTCTTTAGTTAAAAATAAACTTGTTTTGTTACGAATCCTTCGTGTCTGTGGCTGATTAAT
This sequence comes from Acheta domesticus, assembly GCA_031308135.1. Lineage (NCBI taxonomy): Eukaryota > Metazoa > Arthropoda > Insecta > Orthoptera > Gryllidae > Acheta > Acheta domesticus. The sequence goes on along the minus strand of JAHLJT010009355.1, from coordinate 58,599,745 downwards.
TAAACGACGCCACACTCCCACGCGTCGCCGCGGCTGCGCGGGCGGCTGGGACGGTTGGTCCATGTACTAATCATCACAATATATAACAGTAAACCGGACGTATCTGTACGTGCTGTTCCAATTTGCAACTTTTAAACATTTGCAAAACGTATGTCACGTTCAAATCAATTATTACCTTTTTGTGCATCAGTATGAACCGATTTAAGTAAACTATGAATCTATTCACATGAAATTTAAATACAATATATACAGTATCAATGGGGACGACATAGATATCCTTAAGCGCTGACCGGATGAGGTGTTCAGGGGATCAACTAATGTCTTTGTAGTGCCGCTTACCGGGAGGTCCTGGGTTAGTGTCCTAATGATGGCAATATTTTATACACTAGCCAGATAGATAGGTCGAGTTCTGTCTCTGTGTGGAGGAGAATATTACCGACCAACTGCTTTGTTCGATAGCTTTCCGTGGTTTCTCTGATCAACCTCAGCCGAATGCAGGGGCAGTAACCTAACAGAGGGGCCACGAACATCGCGTGGTCTTTTCTTCCCATTTCTTGTCTTATCTTACCCTTTACTTACACACACACGCACTTACACGCACCACACGACCACACATGCCGGGAGATCGGTCGTGAGCTAGAGCTTGTCTCGGCTTCTCACTCGCTGGGGAGATGCCCCTCTGATTGGAAAAACCTCGTTTTATGCTGGTTGAATTTGTTGGTTGAAAATACGTTTTCTAGTTTATGTAGCAGGATAATATTGCGAAGCTTTGAAAAGAAATGCCAAAAAGTATATGCTTTGGTAGAAAGACCAGTTAATAAAGTAATTAAGAATAAACGAATCAAAATTTCTGAAATTAATTAGTAAAGGCGATTCACTTTTTCCAACAACCAACACACCAGAAGCTAAGAATAGGCATTCGGAGAATACAATAGCTAGGCTTGCAAATCACCCTAGAGCTAAGTAGAAAGGGCTTGCGAATCACCCTAGAGTCGTACTAATCATAAAAAATACTTGACTTCTTATAAAAACATTCAAAAAATACAATCATTGCACTATGAAAGTAACACTTATCCTATTTGCAATTTTCAAAAGTCCATAGTTATCCGTGAAAATCGGACCTATGCCACTTTAATAAGAGTATTTTACTCTATTCTAACAAGAAATTTAAAAAAAAATTTGGAGCCGTTTTTGAGAAAATTTTGAAAATGTCCGGGGGGCTTCATGTAAAGTACCCCAAAATTTTGAAGAATCTGTTTCAAAATCTCAAAGCTTTGATTCAAAGCTGATCGACCGAGGAATATCCATTTTGGAAGAAATCGTACGTATGGTTTAGGCGCAAGCAGTATTCACAGGCAGACGGACAGACGGACGTTTTCCTTTCAATCGGTTTTTCGGTATCAAGGACCCACAAAAGAGGGATTCTGGCTACACCACGTGTTAGGGGATTTTTTTCTTAATTAAGCAACTTATTTTATCCATTATTTCGTTATTAGCGCCGGCAATGATTTTTTTCCACTATTTCGTTATTAGCGCCGGCAATGATTTTTTTCCGCCGAAAATTCGCCGTTTTTTCGCGCAGATTTACATCACTTTCCCTATACTACGTACATCACTCCGTGTATACGTGCATATACGAGAAAGTAAAAAGCAATTGAAACCAAAACGTCCGTCGATCCGTCCGCCCGTCCGATATATGTGAACAACATTAGCGCCTAAAATATGCGTACAATTTTTTTTTTTCAAATTGAAGAAACCCTTGTCCACCTGGACTGAGTCGAAGCTCTGAGATTTTGAAAACATTCATTAATTTTTGGGGGTACTTTACATGTAGCCCTCCGGAAATTTTGAAAATTTTCTCAAAAACCACTCCAAATTTTTTCTTTTAATTGCTTGTAAGAATAGAGTAAAATACACTTATTAAGGTGGACGGAGTAATATACGTAGTGTAGAGAAAGTTATATATTGCTGCGGAAATTTGATTTCGAGTTTTTAACGGAAATACATGTGTTGGGGTACTCCGCATAGCGAAAAAGTGGTTCTTTTCAAAACGTCCGTCCGTCCGTCCATGCATCCGTCCGTCTATCTGTCCGTCTGTTCGTCCGTCTTGGGACCAGTGCTTCACTCCAGAAGATGCCAGGTTTGGATCCCAGACAGGGATTTTAATTTGATTAATGTGTTGTTACAGAAATAACTATGGAAGGGTGTTCTAGTCAATGCAGATAATTATACAGGACTTGTCTGTGTTTTCACAAATTGTATCTTTTAAACATTTTTGCAATTGTTATTCAATTTATGAAACGTATGTCATGTCAAATCAATCGTTGTCTTGTGTGCATCTGTATGAACCGATTTAAGTAAAATTATGAGTATTTCAACATTAATTTGAAATACAATTTAACCAGAACCCATACGATCAATTTACATATCTCTAACGGTACTGAAATTATTATTACTTTTTCGCCTTACGAATAGTTTGTAAGACGAGAAAGTTGTGTAATCGTGCGTCGGAAAACTCTTTCCAGCTCAGTGCGCTTGTGTGGCGTAGTGGTATCAGTGCCAGCACGTTAACTCTGAGGAACTGTGATCTGATGTCGGAATGGAAAAAAAACTCGCTGGTTAAAACACTTTTGCTCTTTTATGTAGGTGTATGTTATTTAGGAGAATTTTAAATAATTCAAAAATATATGTGCTTTGGTGGCACTTTGTGTTGAATTTCACGTTTTGAATATGAATGCGGAGGAATAAATGTATATACGGTGGAAGTTTTTATACTTTGTCCACTATTATTTGTTATTTTTTTACACGGACAATCGGACATTTACGTGTTTATGCCTTTGCTCGAGTTCGGTCCACGCGCGCTTATGTGGCATGAATGCCGGCAAGTTAAATCTGAATATTTGGGTTCGCGTCTCGGAAAAAAATTTGCTGGTTAATGCAGTAGTATAATATTGTGGAACATTTAGAAACAATGCGAGAAAGTATGTGCTTTGGTAGCACTACTAGTTTATTTTGAAGTGCATATCATCATTCAAAGATCTACTATAGAGGGATAATTTGCGTCATAAAAGAAATATCTTTGTTTAAAATCAAAGGTGAAGGATAGGTTTGAAATTTTTGCTATTTCAGAAATTTTAATGAAAACAAGGGCTAAATCGTATTTTAATTTACTTTATAGAAAGAATAGAATAGAAATTTGAGAAAAACAAAGTAAAGAAGAATTTTGAATCCATGTTACAAATATTCTGAAAATGACACGAGCTTAATGTAAAGTGCCCCCCCTTTAAAATATCTTGATCTCTGGAACGGAAGAACTAGATCTTACTCCACACGTATTTACCAAGTTTCTGCTCAAAAGCTTCTATTGAGACAGAGTTATGTGTGACACACTCATCCATCCAGACATCGTGATTTTCAGGGACAACGAAATCGCGCGTATCTCGTCGTCATCTGCACCGAGCTTCACCATCTGTGAAACAGCTGAAGTAGACGTTGACGTTTGTGCGAAGAGCTCAAAAGAACCTTAAACATGAAATTTACGACCCAAACTTCAAGATTATATTTTTGAGGTGATTGCAATAGTTCCCTTCTTAAGCAAGGAGAGGAAAATAAATAAATAAAAAATTGAGTAGAAGAAATATCAGAAGAACAATTATATAGGATAATGGTAGAGTTGAAGGAGAAGAAGAAGAAGAAGAAGAAGAAGAAAAATTAAACCGAAATAGTGACTTAGAAGTGGACGAGAAAGCATTGTGAGAAGCGTGGCCGGCAGCCGCGCGTTCCTGCGGCGAGCCGGCGGGTGGCCGGCGCGCGGGCGGGGTGCGGGGGTGGGCGGGGCGCGTGACCCGGGCGTTCAAAGGCGGAGGGCGCGGTCTGCGACCTTGACGGCGCGCCGCCATTGGCTGTCCGCCCGCGAGCCCCTCCTGCCATTGGCGCGCCCCGGCCCCGCCGCCCCCCCCCCGGGGGCGACGCGAGGCAGGGCGCGGAGGGCGCATCACTTTTGCATGACGCGTCGCGCCCCTGCGCCCGCGCCCACGCCAGCGCCCACGCCAGCGCCCGCCGCCAGAGGCCGCCCGGACGCCTTCGCCCTCGCCCTCGCCGCCGCCGCGCACTGCCGCTCACCGCCGAGGTACGTACTCATCACCGCTCTCACTATTATTGTTATTATTATTATTATTATTATTATTATTATTATTATTATTGACCTTTTTCTAAGTCAAATTGGGCTTAAGGAATATGTCTTTTGAAACTTTAACACTAGATTCTGCTCGTAAGAAAAGGAAATTCACTCTATCCCTCTTGAGCTCACTATAATAACTTTCGAACACTGTGGAAAGTTTGATGATGATTATCATTATTATTATTATTATTATTATTATTATTATTATTTATTATTATTATTACTATTATTATTGCCTGAAGAATTTTGTTCCTGACTTAATTTCATTGATAAAATGTATGGGATGATCCTTTAAGACAAAAAACAAAGCGTAAGTGTTAGATGCTTTTATTCATACCAATAAACATATATGAATAAAAACATCCAACAATAAACTTAATCATTCAACGACCGTGTCTCCAAGTGTCATCCAATACATTTTATTGCTTTATTATTATTATTATTATTTCTATTATATTTTATAGAAAGTTTTATATTTTTGTTATTGAATATTATAATATTTTTTTATTTGATTTTGAGATGGTTTATTATGAGTTCATGAGTAATAGAAAGATTTTCAAGTTAAATAAAATTTGCCTTCATTTGTTCTTTCCCGTATACGTACGTACGTATATACGGAGTAATTACGTAGTATAGGGAAAGTTATGTAATGCTGCGAAAAATCGATTTCGAGATTATACCGGAAATACACGTTTTGGGGGTCCCTGATACAGAAAAAGTGTTTTTTTTCTAAACGTCCGTCCGTCCGTCTGTCCATCAGTCTGTGAACAATACTAGCGCCTAAACCATACGTGCGATTTCTTCCAAAATTGATATTCCGCGGTCAATCTGCGTCCACTCAAAGCATCGCGATTTTGAAAAACTTTCTTCAAAATTTCGGAGTACTTTACATGAAGCCCTCCGGACATTTTCAAAATTTACTAAAAAACGACTCCAATTGTTTTAAATTTCTTGTAAGGATAAAGTAAAATACACTTATAAAGGCGGTATAGGTCATATTTTCACAGTTACCTCTCAATTTTCAAAAATTTCAAAAGTTTGAATTTTTTTTCGGCTTTTTCCTACAACTATAAAATTGAAGACAGACATTTTCCTCCAAATAAATTTTCTTCTACAAAGTGAATTATTTAATTAAGGTCTTGTATATTGTTTTGAAAATTTTAGTAGTTTTCGCGCAATATTGAATGCAATACGTGACATTTTAAAAAATACAGAAACAAGATTTTTTCAAAAATGACTCCAAATGTTTTCTTTAAACATTTGGTAAGGATAGTACTAAATGTATTCAATGAGGTGACGTAAACGATATATTGTTTTTTTTTTGTTTTTTCAAAAATTGCAAGAACAATTTTTTTACTTGTATCTCACGTAGTTAATATTTACATTAGCGTCGATTTTTTCACATTTTTATATTTATGTGTACATGTGCTTTAAATAATGTCAAGTAAAGTTTTTCGAGAACTCAACCGTTTTCTGGGCAAACTAGCTCAAAATTCCCCATTTTCAGAAACTCTCAAACGCCATTTTCTCATGTATGGCTCCAAATTTGTTCTTCCAACATTTGGGACGGATAGTGCTAATTGCAGTCTTCAATACGATTGAAATGTTCATTTTCGGGATTTTTTTGTTTTTTCAAAAATTATACAAATGTAATTTTTTGAAAGATCTCTCACTCCATTAATATGCACATTTCCAGCAATTTGTAAACAATATTGTATTTATGAGTTAAAGTGCCTTATATGATTCAAACGAAGTGTTTCGAAAACTCAAAAAGTTTCTGTGAAAAAGAGCTTCAAATTTCGAATTTACGGTAGCGCATCAAATGCCATTTTCTTAAAAACGGCTGCCAATTTTTCAAAGAAAATTGCCATGTATAACAAGGTTTTATTGTTCTTTAATATTCTAAAAATAATATTTCCGTTCTACTATTAGTAAACCAAAAAATTAAGAAAATGTTTAAAAAATGTGATTTGGGCGGCCATTGATGGCAGGTGGCAGGAGTATGTGGCAATCCCGAATAACTAGCCCAGACCCAATGAAACAGAAAAGTAGTACGGGAAAGAGTGAGCCATTCTGTAATATCACTAGTTCGTTTTGGAACGAATGGAGTTGAATGACATTAAAAGAAAGAGGTTCAGTGTTTCAGAGCTCGTTATTGGCCTTGCATGCATCAAAAATGTCAATTTTATTATAGTTGTTATTATTATTATTATTATTATCATTATCATCATCAATACGTTGTTTTCCTATAACCCGGGAGCTTATAAACAGTGTTATATTTTTTATCGTCAGTAGTATCATGTTCCCTATAATATTAGCAATAAATAATTCTGTTTTGACAATAGAAGCTCGATTCCCGAAGAAAGTGTTTTTTCCAATTTTCCAATTTCGTTGCTGCCTGTGACATCGGAATTCATTTGCGTTTTTCTAAGACTTATTCTATGCAAGGTGGGTCTTCAACGTCATTTGAAACAGCGTATACGTTGCAATTATTCTGACTGCCGGTAGTGAGGCTGATGTACTGACGGCCTGATGCCTGGTGAAATCGCCGGGCCACGATTGATACAAAACTGTCTCAACTATCCCCTTCATTCTAATTCACAAATTTTCGCTTCGCACTAACAGGTGGGCTTTACAGAATAAGAGCAATTTCCAAAAAACTGTGGGCCTTTCTCAGCAAAATGTTCACCTCTCAATAAACAATTATTCATCTAATACAGAACGGTGTGTGTTCTGTTCGAAATTATTCACCTGTGTGTAATTAGTTGAATATTGTATATACGGTATACATACAATTTAATATTATATTATCAAATGTTATTAAATCACATTATTTCATTATATTATTCAAGAAATAAGTTTAATAAGGACATCATAATTAAACAAGGCCAGGGGCGTAGTTCCAGTGATGCAGAAGCGATACGAGTTTCATTGTGGCGAAACGTAAATCTTCCAATATTTTGTCTGCGACTGCACCTTATTTTCTGACCACACTACGACTGTACGTAGTAAAGAGAAAATATTGTAAAGCTGAGGCAAATATCAGCGATTGAAAAATCTCGTGTTATTATAAACTCGTGTTATGGTATCGAAAAAGTGGACAAATTTTGTTCCTATACGTAGTAAATTACTTTCTCTATTTGCGGAACTTACATGAAGAAATATTACCCAAAGTTGTTTATAGAAAATGGATCCAATTTTTTCTTTAAACTTTTTGTAAAGGTAGACTAACAAACACTTATAAAGATAGATATCCGATTTTTAGTCAATTGAATTTTTGAAAATTGTAAAATTTTGTAATTCTTTGGACCTCCTCTTAAAAAGAGATTTTTGAAGATAGAAGAAATCTGTAATAATTTCAAATGAAATTTGTTCTTCACAATTAATTCTTAATTAATATCTTGTATAATTTTACGACAGTATTAATAGTTTTCGCGTAGCTTGTGTGAAATATTGGGAGTGAAAATCAAAAATTTATTTTTTAGTCTTTTAACTTTTTGTGAGGATAATGCAGATGTAATCGTCATTTTGTTTTTATCTTTTGACTATTCAAAATTACAGAATGTTTTTAAAATTTCTCTCATGTCGAAAAAAGTTATATTGCCGGCGTCTATGTACTTTGTTCCTTTTGTGAGTACAACTACTACAAATTAATTTTGATGAAGAGATTCAAAAACTAATCCAGAAAATGAACTCAAAATTGAGAATTTTCAGAATCGATCAAAAGACATTTTCTCAAAAACAACCGCAAGTTTTTCAATAAAAATTTTCATTTGGAACCACGTTTTACACTTTAATAATATTCGAAAAGTCATATTTCAATTCCACTATTCAGGGATCGTAAACCTGAAAAAAATGTGAAAAAAATGATATTTGATCAAACATTATTTCCTGAAACCTAGCGTACCCGTGCGAGAACTCTCTTATGCCCACCATCTTCCCTATTTTTCGATTTCCATATTAACCCTGTAATATACTCGTATATTTTTCTTCAAGACCCTCTTATCCTCCGTGACTCGTTCTATAACTCACCTTGTATTATAGTGAGGGTGTATTATAGTGTGATAACAATATAATACACCCTTGTCAATACAAACTATTCTTATTTAACTTTATTATCGAGCAAAGACATACACCCGTGTAATTCAATCGCGTCGAATATCAAGGAATTAGTAATTTCACATACAGTTGCAGATTCCACAGGCTCAGAACGGGTGGATTAGAATGGAGAAACGTCGTACTAGCAAAAATGTAATAGAATGATCAAGAATCATCTCATCTTGCAGATTACAGTGTAATGAACGATTCTTTGAGGCCTTTGGCTCAAAGTGTTATCTTTTAAAGCTCTAGAATGCTTCGTATAGGAGTTATTTAACGATATAGATTAAAATATCTTGACATGCGTTGCGAGTTGCATTCTATATGAATATTTGTATGCGTTTTTTCCAACATATCCTTCATATTTTTAAAGTCAAAGTGCAATTTTTCACGTCGCCGTTAAATTATCTCTTTAGAGATCTCATTTGCAAAGATTGGTTGCGTGTGAAAGCCGCAAAGGAAAGGTATACTACTGAAATAATATAGGAGACGATAAATATTACATAAAAGTAGACAAAATCATGTGTTAACGGATACATGCTGTAAGTTTTATGTACTTCAATATCTTTTGTAGTTAGCCAATTTTGAGAAAATTGAATGAATTGAATGAATGAATATTTATTTTGGCTTTAACCTTAATTATATTATTATAACCTTATTATATTATTATGTTATTTAACCTTAACTATATTACTCAGTATATACGTGCGTATACGGGAAAGTAAAAAGCAATTAGATGTAGATACAATAGGCATAAATAAAGTTATTTTCACTGCGAATGCTTTGTCCGTAATTTTCAGATATAAATAATTAATGTACTGAGCATATCACAACCATTTATTAAATTCAAAATTTGTGTCAATTGTAGACAAAACCAGTGTTGTAGGCGTTCAGCCGGCCCCATTCCAGACAATGATTATCATATTGTTCTAAGTGCTTGGAAAAATGTGCGTGTATTAATAAAATCAAATAAAAATAAAACATTACATTCATTAATGAACAATTTTCCTTAATTATTGTTCATAAATGATTGTGATGTTTTATTTCAAATGAAGTTTTTCGAAAACTGAAAAATTTTCTGTGTAAAAGAGCTTCAAATTTCGCATTTACAGCAGTGCTTAAACGCCATTTTGTTGAAAGCGGCTCCAAATCTTTCAACGATAATTGCCATTTAGGAAAAGGTTGAACTTTTTTTTAATATTTTTAAAATAATTTTTTGTTCTACTATTAAGAAACCGAAAAATTAATAAAAAGGAAAATATAATGTAGTTTGGGCTATCGCTGGTTTAGTGGGCAGCTGTCAGGAGTATTGGCAAGTCCGAATAGCTAGCCGAGACCATACGAAAAGGAAAACTAATACGGGAAAGTCTGTGCCATTCTGTAGCACAACTAATTAGATTATTTCTTCTCTGTTAGGGCGCCATCTCGAGGCGAGTTTTCACAATCCTCTTAATTTGTTTTCGAGGCCCGGCACATTGTAAACGCGACCGATCACATTGTGCTCTTGGACCCTCCTCTATCAACGCCTTGCGTAGGCCGAGGCCGCCGCCGCCGTGGGCTCGTGAACAAACCCACCGCGAGCGAGCGCAGGACGCTCGAAGGCACCGTACTCGAGGCTGAAATGCTCGAGCGAGTACGAGCGAGTGAATGGCACGCTTTGCAGTTCTCTAGTACAGTTTGTAACTTATTGTAGAAGTTACGTGTACTTGGCACAGTTAAAATACACTTTTAAATAATATTCACGTTAGTGGTGACGTCAAACTGCGTAAGAATAGGGAGAAAGGGAATAAAACTTGTGCACCCGCGGCGTAGTAATGTTTCATTCTGACTGAACTAAACGTTTCTGTGAGGCAAATGCGATAGGGCGAAAAAGGTGGGGAGTTCTTTGACCCATTTGATTATCAGATTCAAATGATTGATTGATTGCTAGTGATTGATTGATGCGTCAACTACTAGGTACCTGTAAGTGTAGTGCATTTGGTTTTTCTCGGAAAGTGGTGATGGTCTTTCCCCGCTGGATGGCGAAATCCGGCACCGACCTTCAGTCGGCTTGCGGGATTTTCCCAACTAGATATCTCCCACCAGCGGGCAGATTTTGCCGCAACATTACAGAAAGTGCCTCGAAAGAGTGTATAATAGATTAAATAGTGCCTGGAGATATTCAGAGAGGCGGAAGAGGCCAAGAGCACCAACTGTAACTGCAGTAACTCTAACCAGGAGGTCGCTTTCTTTCCACACTCATCCTTTTGCATAATATACACCCTTCTGCGCACTACACTACCAGACATCTCGCGAGACTAGTCGGAGCCTAGAGTTTGACCCGGTCCAAAATATTGGGAAGGGGAATGCTCCTGAAGCTGACTTATAGTTTGACGCCGCATTTCACATTCTAGCTGGAGAGGAACACAGCCTTCTCTGGCTTCATTGATTTATTGGTATTTCCAACTGTTTCGTAGCAAACTGTCATTAGCACCGTTTGTGTAGTGCATATTTTGTCCCGGGAGGTGGCGGTGCTCATCCGTCGGTGGATCGTTCGACCTATGCGTCGGCATGTGGGGCCGGCTTAGGTGGCTCAGGGCATCATTAATGTGACTGCAGTGCCCCTGACCGATTGATTGATTGTTTGTGATTCCGGGCGCGTCAACTACAAGGTCGTTACTACCGTAAGTGCAGTGCGTGGTTTTCCTCGAGAGGTGGCAGTGATCCTTTACCCGCTCAATGGCGAGATCCAGCGCCGACCTACCGTCGACTAGCGGGGTTTTCCCGCAACCAGGTATCTCCCACCCCAGCCGGGACAAGCTCTAAGCTCGCGACCGGTCTCCGGGCATATGTTTTAGTGTAGTGCATGTTGATGAGTGTGTGAGGGGAGAGGATAAGACGAGGAAGAGATAGGAAAGATTCAGTCCAGGCGAGCAGTCGCATTCAGTCGTGGCCCGTTTTTTTAGGGTACTACTCCGCATGGTGGTGGACGGAGAAATCACGGAAAACTACCATTCATAGCAGCCAGCCGCTAGAATTCTCTAGACAGCGACTAAATTTGACCTAGCTGAGAAGCCAGGGTCGAAAATCCTGACACTGTCGGTACTCAAACGTAGGATCTCCCAGTCAGAGGGACTGCAGTGACATCAGTTGATGCCCTCAACCATCTCTCCCGGTTCAGATTCATAAGTTTCTGGGACAATCTGCTCGCTATATTCCATTGGATGGGCACACAGCGCTGACCTAGGCGCAGGTGTGGTCAGCGACCGAGACCTGTCATCCTGCGTTTGCAGTGGTAGTGCGAAAATGGCTTGGTTCCAGCGGCTTTAGAACAGACATGGCCAGTGAAATGTTTGTTCAGAGCATCAAATATGCTGGAGTTTCTTGTAAGGCTCTTGTCGAAATGAGTGCAATTCCAGTGTAACATGACGTAAAATTACACCGCTCTCCCAGCCATGGACAGACACCGTCACACTGCACTACTGCCTCGAACACACTCCCACCGTCTGTCCCTTCGGGCCCGCAGAGGCAGCCTCCCAGCTGATCCTCGTGGTGGGTTCGTGGGGTGAGTGGGGGACGCGACCTGTCACAGCCCCGGCCTCCGCCGCCGCACCCTGACAGGTAGCGCTGGCTAGCGGCACAGAAGGGAACTCCTTGCACCCTCAAAGAGAGGCGCCTCGGGGCGAATATTTTCTATATTAATAATTAACTATATATATAGTTATATATAACTATATATATAAGATGGGACCATGTAATGAAACATTGTGTGTGTGCGTATATATATATATATATATATATATATATATATATATATATATATATATATATATTATAGCCCATAATACACAGTGAGTTTCCATTGAGACAGAAAATTAACCTGGTTCAATCATAGGCGGCGGAAAACGTGTCAACAATGTTTCATTACATGGTCGCATCTTACACTGCATTTACTCCCGTATATCGTCCGCATCCTCCGACTGTCCCCCCACGTGTTACTCATACGTTCCTCTACATTTCTCCCATGTTCACATGTCTCTGCTCATATTATTTCGGGAATTAAGCTGAAAATTCAAAACTTATTTCCCGATTATGAATATCTAACCTTATTTTCAACATATGGCTACATTACAATACATGTCGTTTTGGAGCTTGGTTTTATCCTTCTTCAGAACTGAAATTACACGTAGGAAAATTCAGATAATACACACAATTGTTACCAACGCTTTCTTTAATACAAGTACGTACTTTTTTCTGTTATTGAAGGTCATATCAACATCTAGGTCATTAGCGAACACAATTGTGTTCTACGTTATGGTTATGTGAAGATGACATGAAATAGTGATGATAGGGGAATAAAGGACGAACACAAATACAACCATGCTCGAGGCGGGATTGGAACCCGCGACCCTTCGGTACGAGATCGCTACGACACTACTGACTTAGCGATCTCGGCTACCGGGGCTCTGCATACAGACTTTATACATTTGTAATTTATACAATTTAACGGGAACTCCTGTTCCCAAGTCATAGTATGTTGTAGTTTTCACAGTATGTTCACGTTTGCTCCATTGGAGTTGGTAGTGACCTACATAGTCTAAAAATAGAATAAAATAACAATAAAATACATTAATTATTCAAATAGGATAGTGTTCGATCTAATTTATATTACAATCTCTCATCCTATGAATGTCATCATATTAACAACTACTTTATCTTAAAAAATCGTATTATTTTACATTAATCTATATTTGTTACATCTTAATTTTACTCTCTGCAATTAATTATAAAACAAAAGTTTTTGAATGTGAGTGTGAATGGAAATTAGTACGCATGAGAATATTTTTCACTATAATTAGCTCCTGCCAACCGGTGACAGACGAATGTGGACAAGACTGGATCATAAGTCTGGCGCAAGATAAGAGGAAAACCTGTTATCAGGGAAGGGGTAGAGGAGAGGAAGGGAAGGGGAGAGATAGGGGTAAAAGGTGAAGGTGAAGGTAATTGTTAGGGTTTTTTTCCTGTTTGAGGTTGACAAGAACTTTATCATAGCGGCTTGTAAATGTATTCATTTTCGTTTTTGTATTCATTGTCCTGTTAGTCTTAATATTTAAAGTTTCGAGGCATAGTCTTCCATAATATTTTCGTGATCCAGTGTTGATGGATTCTCGAAATCGATGTGGTACGAAGTCTCGATGCGGTGTTTCGTAAGAGAGTTGTGTCGGAAGGAAGGCTGATTGATATTGTTCACGTACCCCCGCATCCTATCCTTTAATGTACGTGACGTTTGCCATCTGTACACATATGAGCACTTTTTGCAATTGAGTTTATAAACCAACTTGGACCTCTGTAACTTGGGGATAATATCTTTCTTAAGCGATATGAACATATTTTTATTGTTGATCCTATTACACACACGTACATCACATCTCTGTTTTAGAGTCTGCTTTAAACCTATATTTACTTGTGGTACATATAGCAACACAATTGTTTTAATATTTTCATCTAAGTTATCGTTATTACCCCTGTTGGGGTCAAAATCTTTCATATGGGTTTCAAGTAACCTCCGGCAAACAATCCTTCCAACTAGGGTTACCGGGTAATCGTTTCAGACAAATAAACAAAATATCTTAAACAAATTATCGGACCAGAAGATTCTACCAGAGATTCTTAGTATTTTATTAAAGTACTGATAATTAACGTTGGTTTCATTCTCAGTAAATGGCTGATATGGAAATTTAGTACAGTGGCAGAGCATACCGGTTTCGTGCACCAATTCGTAATTATTATATCCTGATATCTATACAAGGTAAGATCCAAAAAGTTGATGGTACCATGACATTCTTTTTCTCAGGTAAATTTAATGCTGAGAAATGTCCCCAAATTGTCTCTGAGGTGAATATTGGAAAATAAAAATGTTGGCAAGAGGCGCATAATTATTGCTAAATACCTAACTTAATTGTTACTAAAATGACAATATACTCTTTATCTTTTCATTTGATTTTTTGATTGAAATGGTTCCCGAGAAGCCTGCTATCGATTCGAGAAATACACGATTTTTTACGTTTGCAAATTTATAAACATATGAAAAATTGCAAATCTGAAATTATAATAGTTTTCTTATCGAGACCATTTACAGCAAATTGGATACTTAATAAAGGTGTTGGATTGTATATGAACAATTATATTAAAATTAAATTTTGCGAGAGAAACTAATTGCTCTAAAATTAGTGTTATTTTTTCATATCAATGTAATTTCTTCAAAAAGAATTGTGTTAACACTGGTTATATAATACATACATGTATGATTATTCATGTATTTCAATGATCTTACTTCCGTTTCCATAAAACTATCATTTCATGTATTTTTTTGGAAATATTTCCACATGTGAAATTGCGACGTCCACCATTTTCGGTATTCGAAAGACGAACAGATGAACGAGCAGGCGACGGACAGAACAGAAGACGGACGATCGTTTTACCGAAAACATTTTCGTTATAAGGGCCTACAAAACGTAGATCCATTTTGCATAATGTATTCGAGAAAGTGATTTACGATTATATAAAGAAATGTTTTTTTCGGACTCAGAGATTTTTGAGTTTGCTATCGAAAAATCAGTATTCTTTTTGTAGAATTACAATACTTTCCACAAAGCATTGCTTTTTAATGTCAGGAGTCGCAACGTCAGCTAGATCGATCAGATAATATCAATATTGGTGCAAATTCTGTCAACAGCTTACACTCTAGTGCTGTATACGAAGAGGTTGCCTTCTGATATTTATTTATTTTATGCTTCAGATGATCAGAAAACGTCTTTAACTGTACTACGTATTCCCACCAGTAAAGTCTACTTTTTTGGTATCAGATGTTTATATGGGTTATTTGTAGTTCACAAGTCTCTTAATTGAACCACTAACTAGTCATTTATATCGACTTCGCTGTCGTTTTACATTATGAGGAATATTTTGATGACTGAGGTTATTTTGTAATAATCTTACACTGAACTTTCAAATCTTCGTGAATGGCTTCATTTAAAAACTAATAGTGCTACATAATGGCACAGACTTTCCCGTATTATTTTTCTATTTCTTTTGGTCTCGGCTAGCTTCTTGCCAGCTGCCATCTATTGCCAAAGTATTTTTTTTTACTTTTCCGAATACATACGTATATACGGAGTAATTTACGTAGTATAGGGAAAGTTATGTAATGCTGCGTGGAAAAACGGTGCATTTCTGGCAGAAAAAATCGTTACCTGGCCCTCATAACGAAAAAATGGATAAATCCAGTTGCTAAATCAAGAAAAAAATTCCTTAACACGTGGTGTAGCCAGAATACCTGTTTTCTGGGTAATTGATACCGAAAAAACAATTGAGAGCAAAGTATATTACTCCATATGCACGTATGTATACGGAAAAGTAAAAATCGAATTAAAATAGTGCAGGTGATTTTTGAATATAGAAGGAGAAAATTTAATTAAAACTAATGGACGTTAAAAAATTAGAAATGTTAAACTATTTTTTGAACAGCCTTTACTGCATTGTTGGTAAGTTAGTCTAGAGCTGTTGTTCTTGATGCAATCAATTCTGTAATATTAGAATTTTAAATGATGGCATCTAGACGATCGGTGGATGCAGAACTAGGGGTTAGAAAGGGTAGATATATTCAACTTGATCTTCCTCTACAGTAAACCCTCGACATCCGCGAATTCGCTATTCGCGAGTTCCGAACATTCGCGATTAGAGAAATGCTACCGGTTTTAACATTCGCGACTTCAACATTCGCGAGTGCGTCTTTGGTCGTACTTTTTTGAAAGCTAGCACATTTTATTATCTTTATCAGCGTTATCTGGGAAACTAACTCGGCAGACACCGGAACTCAATGTATCACGTTCTTCGAAAATATCAAAGTTGGAATGTCAATTCACATTTATAGATTAATACAACTGTAAAATAATTCAATTCAGTTGCGCGAAATGGGAGCGCAACTGAATCAACAGCAAAGAAAACCTCGAACGTAATGAAGTAAAAGAAGCGAAATTGCGTCCTGCACCAATTTCAATGTCAAAGCTAAAATCTCAACAAGCTCTGGTGAAAAGGGCATTCGAATGTTATGCGAACATGGAAATAACTTCGAAATTTAAGAAAGAAATAGAAGCAGCGACTTTTCCATGTTTGCATACGAGGTGGGTGATGAACCAAAAAAGAAATCCTATATTCAATCACTTTCAATTTTGAAATTAGTTTCAAATATTGTTTTATTTCTTCTCTTTGGGATGTTAATTGTGAATTGTTTCAGTAGCACTTACTCATTTCTTCTGCAATTGTTTATTAGAATATTTTCTTTCTTCTTTATACTGCTTTTTGATATCCAGGAACCTAACCCACCTTTCTTCATTAAAATATAAACTCAACATTCGCAGATTTGATATTCGCGAATATTTTTGGGAAACTAACTCTCGCGAATGTTGAGGTATTACTGTATCTTAATTTTGGTTCAGTGCCCCTGACCGGCAGGTCCTAAGGTTCTAGTCCCGAAGGTGGCAGGGGTTTAACACTAGCTTGATACGTGGAATTCAGCCATTGTCTGAAGAATTCTAGCGGTACCGACTGCTCTGATCGGTAGTTTTGCGTGGTTTCTCCGATCAACACCAGGTGAATGCCTGTGCAATACCTAAAAAAACCGGCCATGTACCGCACGATCTTCCGTTTCTCATTCTTGTCCTCTTCTCTCCCCTTGCATAAACGCACTTGTAAGTGTATGCACTACACTACCACACGAGTCAATCCATTTTAAGTGGTCCAATATTTAATAAATTGATCGCTCGACCATCTCAAAAAAATATACTTTTTATATAAATTTCCGTGTTTTGGTTGTTCAAAAACCTCTTTAATTTTTACTTTACCGTATACTATACGTACGTATAGTGTAGGGAACGTTATGTAATGCTGCGCGTAATAACGGCAGATTTTCGGCAGAAAAACTCTTATTACAGGGCCCTGGAAACGCAAAAATGGATAAATCCAGTTGCTAAATTAAGAAAAAATCTCCTAATACGTGGTGCAGCCAGAATCCCTGTTTTGTGGGTCCTTGATACCGAAAAACCAATTGAAAGCAAAACGTCAGTCCGTCTGTCTGTGAACAACGCTAGCGACTAAACCGCTCAGCCGATTTTCTCTAAAATTGGCACTCCCCCATCGATCTGGATGATCTCGTGGCCCATTGAAATTGAAACCGATATTTTAATTTTGGGGGGTACTTTACGTGGAGACCCCGGACATTTTCAAAATTTTCTCAAAAACGGCTCGATTTTTTTTCATTATACTTCTTGTAAAAGCAGAGTAAAATACACTTATTAAGGTGGAATAGGTCCCATTTTCACGGATAATTTATTCGGCGTCTTCCTTCAACTACAAAATTGCAGATAGAGATTTTTCATTCTAGTAAAATTTGTTCTTCATAGTGAGTTCTTTCTTTAAGGTCATGAACATTTTTTGTTCAAATTTTAGTACTCTTCGCGCAATATTGCGTGCAATATGTGCAATTTAAAAAAATTACAAACATAAGATTTTCTCAAAATGGTTCCAAATTTTTTTGGTAAACGTTTGGTAGAAATAGTGATAAATATACTCTATTAGATGACATAAACGACATATTGCTGTATTATTTTGTTTTTTCAAAAATGACAAAAATGTAATTTTTTTGACTTGCCTCTCACGTGGTTAATATACACATTAGCGGTGATTTATTGACATTATATTAATGTGTACATGTGTTTTAAATCATTGCCACGTAAAGTTTCTCGAGAACTCAACCGTTTTCTGTGGAAACTAGCTCAAAATTCCGCATTTTTAGAAACGCTCAAATGCCAGTTTCTCATAAATGGCTCCAATTTGTTTCTTCAAACTTTTGAAGTGGATAGTGCTAATTATACTCTTTAATACGACGTAAAGTTCATTTTGGGATTTTTTCAAAAATTAGTACGCAAATGTAATTTTTTTGAAAGGTTTCTCAAATCTTTAATATGCACATTGCCAGCAATTTGTATTATATTTGTGAATGTAAATGCTTCAAATGAAGTTTTTTGAAAAGTCAAACATTTTCTGTGAAAAAGAGCTTCGCATTTCGCATTTTAGTAGCGCTTAGACGCTGTTTTCTTAAAAACGGCTACAAACTCTTAAAAGAAAATTTCCATTTAGGACGAGGTTTTACTGTTCTTTAATATTCTAAAATTAATATTTCCGTTCTACGTTTGACAACACTGCGATGGATATAGTGCGTTGTTTGCTTCTTGGTTGAATTGGACGTTTTCAAATAATAACTAAGATGTTAGTAGGGCAGAAAGGGCAATATTGCAATCTTGCGTAGCAGTTTCAAATAATACAGGAAAGTATGTGCTGTTATAGCACCACTAGTTTTTATTGTACCGGGTTTACAAATGGCAGCCATTTTTGTTTTAAGCCGTGCGACATTTTTCGCGTTTGTAGACATTTACTCATTTCTAAATTACTCATTTCTGGGTTCTAGAATTTTAGAATAAAATGCATTGGATTCAGAATACCCTAGCCTACAAATCAAAATAATATTTTTGTACCTTCTATGTTTTGTTTGGGAAATATTTGCAACCAAATCAATGGATCGCGAATGAATCAGATTCGATTTTCAGAGAGTAATTTCTCAAAGAAGAAATAGAATCACGGCCTTAATTGTTTCTGTGCTTGCACACAACTGAATAGTTACTTTCTTGAAGACATCATAGGTAAGTACAGTACCACTTGAAAATTACTTTTAAAAATTGGAAATTTGAATTTTTTTCAAATTTTCAACTGTAATATCTCTGTTGGGGGACCAGATAAAAATCTGAAAATTGTACACTTGCTACATCGTAATGATACCAAACTCCAGCAAAAAGCTTAACTTTCAGATTCGAATTAGTTTTTCAAAAAATTGCAAACGAACGCAAAAAGAAGCTTCATTTCCACATTAAAACAACGTTGTGACAAATTGTAATCGTATTATTTTGAAGCTATTTGAAAATCTACAATTTAATTTAAAATACTTTAAATATTATACTATATTATTAGTAAACATAAATGCCACCTAATATATTATTTTGAATACTTCTTTACTTTAAAACAAAATTACAACTTGACATCTACGTTTGTAATTGAAAATATGGTGATTTTGATGTTAAAAGCTGAACCGGCTAATATACAAATAGATTATAAAAATAACATAAATAAATTCAGCTCTTTGTTTATTTTTCACCATTAAATTAGTCATCCTGCTTATTATTTCCGGACATTTGTCCTGCGAAACGGACAGTCTCACAGCACTTCGTAGGTGCAAATCACGCGACTGATTTGACAAACATTGCGACAGAATCAGGGGTTATTTGTCCAAAGCAATTTAAGAAGGTTCAGTGGAAGCTACTTTTAAGATGCATAGATGGCGACTGAATAACATGTTGGATACAATGACAGTGTGTACACTGTAGACATTCAGAGCTTAGAGCGTCTACCGGATGGTGTAGTGCCCAGCTGGAGGCCTGTTCCTGGAAGGGGAGCCTGATAGGATTTTGGAACCTCAGTATGCTGAAAAATTATTTGCCAACAGATCTTATTTTCCTGTGGGGGAAACTCTTTTTTCAGGGATAAAATATGTACCACACAGACGGTATTGATGGCCATAATAGTTTACGCGCCCAAAACAAGAAATAATGAAGCTTAATCTCTGTGTTCCTCCACAACGCTCACGTGCAGGGCTTCGGGGTTTACACACCTTGACGCTCTGCATCCCGGATGTCTGCCCCATAGGGAAGACGTTCGTACATCGATGAATGCGTTCTGATTTCGTTGAGAGGGATCAGACCCCGCTCAGTTCAAAGGGTGAGATTGGGTTCGGGTTTGGGGAGGAAGGAAGAATCCCGAACAGTTATTGAAAATTCAGCTTCGGCACCCATCTGGAATTGGTCGGAGTGATAAGAGCAACAAAGTGATACCACGGATCAAGTGATAAGAGCAACTGAGGAAAATCTCCAATGATTTTATATTTTGAAGGCTTTTAGTTTTAATTATATCAATTACGTTGGTCCATCATTGTAAAGACAGAAAAATTCTTGAAATAGTTTTATACAATATTCAATGGAATACATAGCCATAACGTTTCGGAAATTACTGGTTTCCATCATCAGGTGACAAAACAAATAAATAAATTTAATAATTATTTTTTATAAATATTTTTACATTTTTTAAAATTATTATAATTATAAAAATTATAAAATTTTATAAATATTATTTATTATAAATAAATTTAATTATAACTAATATTTCTTTATTTAAATATTTATTTGTTTTGTCACCTGATGATGGAAACCAGTAATTTCCGAAACATTGCGACTATGTATTTCATTTAATATTGTTTAAAACTGTTATTTCAAGACTTTTTCTCTCATTTCAATGATGGACCAACATAATTGATATAATTGAAAATATAGGCAGAAACTAAAAATATTAATTTTAGATTTAATGTCTAATGACGTAATGTTCAGCAAAATGCGGTGAGAGGCTGCGTCATTTGAAGCGACTTTTGGCCATGAGGGAGGGAGGCGATGGGGTGGAGGCGGGGGCGTCGCGCTCTGTTGACTTCGTGAAAGGGCTGATTGGGGGGGGGCGCAGCCGCTTTCTTCTGTGTCGAGATTCGCACAGATTACGCCAAGTAGCCCATTCACGGTGAGAAACGTTCATTGGAGCAATTTGTACTCAATCCTTGTGTGTAGAAGGCACTGTTGAGTTGAAGCTGAAAATTCCTAACAGCTCTGCCCAGCAATCATATGGACCCAGTCGATCATATTTCACGTCACATTTCGACGTTCATCGGTAGAAGACAAAAGTGTTGAGTTCCGTCGTAAAAAACGAACAACGTATGATTGATATTCATACACAAATAGTTAACTTAAGTACTGAAGACAACTGTTACGAAGAACGTGCAATTCTCCCTTTCTCTCTCTCTCTCTCACTCACTCTTTCTAATGGCATTTTCCATATTTACTAGCCAATAACTCTACTGCCAAATTGATTATACGAATATCGAAATCACATCCTTCGCAGTAACGTATTTTCGGTCTTAGGGGTTTTGAAATTGATTATTATCATTGATATCAAACTCAACGAGAAGGGAGAGATTCATAAAAACTACGCTCATTAAACTAATGGATTACTACATCAATCTTCGTTAGTTGCATGTTCCACTGGACTATAATCTATTCACGACCACTACTAGGCGGTTAATTTGAATCAGAGGATCGTCTCCTAAGACATAGGATCAGTGTCAATGTGAATAAAAGTCAACTATTACTTTTAGTTCTCATTTGAGTTTTATTGCATTCATTTTATTCCAAACATTTTTATCTTAACTAATTGACTTCAACAAAGTGATTATATTGTGGATAATGTTTAAGCAAATTTTGACTAATAAATTGGAATAGTTCTAATTTTCAATCTTCTAGAATTTCTAAAATGTTAGGTAAGTCATACGTGAAAGTGTGTGAGAACGGTAGAGAGAGAAGGAAACAAGGATACGAAGGGAAAATTGCGAGCTATCTGTGGGCTGTTTGTTAAGGTACTGCTGGAACATTCACCGGGTTGTGATCGAAAATAAACACGGAAAACTACCGATCAGAGCAGCCAGCCGTAGAATCCTCCATCAGACAACGGCTGAATTCGATCCAGCTATACAGCGAGTGTCGGAAATCCGCCACGGTCTGGACTCATTCCCTAGGACCTCCCATCAGTTCAACAGTCACTCCCATCAGCGGCAACAGTTATTCTTACTGAACCCTTTCTACCCGTAAACATTTAATAACCTTAACCCATTAACTGCCAACTTAATTTTGTAGGCATAGCGCTCGCTCATTGTCGTCGCTTTCCTGCGCGCACAGCTCCGTCATCGTTGGAGTCCTGGGGCACCATATTTTCATTATTGGTTTTTCGAGAAAGATTGGAACCGACGCAAGTTATAGTATGTAAACCTTGGCTAGGAGTATACAATGCTATAGCGATCACGATTGAAACGACATCTGGCATTCAGGAATGAAAATACTTGTTGATGGTATGTTTCGTTTAGGATGTTTACATCTTTTCAAGACAGAAAACTCCCAAATTATATTACAATATGTCAAGCAACAATGAAAAAGGTCTGAGATCCCCAGTTGGGGATCAAGGCATTTAATGTGTTAATGCGATTTATGAAATTTGTAACAATTTTACGAACTTTTACATTTGGAATCCAAGTAGAGAGAAATGTAACGGCTCAAAAAATAAACCGTGTGCGCCCATCTTTTCCTTCCGTAGTCGCTGAGCCATCCCAGCCGGAGGGAGTGTCCAGGGTGGGAAGCGTTTGGCGTCGCGAGAGGCCCATTTCCCCGCCTCCGCTCGGGGCTCATCTGCCTCTCAAAGCGCGCGGCCCGGGGCGGGGCGGGGGCGGGGGCGGGACGGCGCCCTCGGGGGAGGATAACGCGTGCGAGATTGCGCCATTACGCAGGCGCCGCCCAATTTCACTTGCCCCTCCGAGGCGCGTCGCCCGCAGCGATCGCAGCGCCCCTTTGGCGGGAAGCGCTTCAAGCTTAGCGCTGCAGTTGTGCGCCTTTAACCTCTCACATTCGCATACAAACGCCACCTCGGTGCGGGGAACAGTGATCGGGGCCCTCGGGGAAAACGGAGGCGCGAGGAATAAATTGCGATATAAATGAAGGAAAACGATGTGTTGAAAAGGTATTTCACCTTACATTACGATCTTTTCTCCAGGTTTGTGTTAAAGCTGTCTGTGACGTAAATCGGCTGTTTCGGTGTCAACCAAACGGAAGGTTGATCGCCACTACAGTGACGTCACAATAGTGATGTAAAAGGTCCCGATTGAATGGCACCGTAACAGCTGATAGTCTGTCAGGCTTATGATATATCGAAATTTGGTCATTTTCTACACTTGTGGTCCATTCCGCGAGACACAAATAGCCACGTTCTTTGTTGAAGAACTAATTCAACATCCACAATGTTTCTCAAAAAGCACAACTCTTATCTATATCGAGCTAAGATTGAAACTTATATATGGGCAGGTCTTTCGGCTGGAAAAAACTGGAGTTTCCACGAAGCGATCATGCATTTCGAGGGTTTCGATTGATTGATTTTTGATTGATTCACTAGTAATTACGGGTTCGTCAACTGCTAAGGTCATTCGTCCAGAAAGTGTAGTGCATGTGTTTTCCTCGAGAGGTGGCGCTGATCTTCCCCGCTGGTTGGTTGAGATCCGACGCCGAACGATCGTCGGCTAACGGGTTTTCTAGCCAGGCACCCCGGCAACCCACCAGTCGGGCCCCTGGCGCGTCGACCTCATGGCAGGATTGGGTGAAGGAGACCCCTTGGGGTGCTCTAGATCGCACAAATAGAAGTCCGGCGGTTAAACGGTCATTCGCCAGGTTGGCCACGGCCCTACCCAGGTCGGTAGCCTAACGTTTAGGCAGTGGGGAGACGGGTTGGGAGCCCCAAGCCGTTTGGGCTTCGGCCCGGGTGGCTCCCAGATGGGCACTTGACTTCGTCGTGGCAGTGGCCCGATACTCTGGATAAAGAGGAGGGACTTGGCGTCCAGACTCATGTGAGTGGCGTGTTACTACACAGGTAATATTGACTCCAGTACTAGCCTGGATAGCTAGCAGCTTTGAGCTGGCAGGGCGGCCCCACCCAGGCATTGAATAGGCAGGTTGCCATGAGGGTAAACGGGGTACCGTCCGGATCCGGTTACCTGCCCGGCGACGTCCTTGTATGTAGTGGGGGGTGAGGATAAAGGCCAAAGAGCCCACGACACCCACCCCATGGACTTGTCCCCCAGGTAGAACAAGGCTTAGCGGAGGTGGTAGTCCCGCGAGACTAGCCAGGCACCGCACCAGCCAGAACAAACTCAAGCTCCCGTCCTGTCTCCCGGCATTTGTGGTAGTTTCGTGCAAACTATAAGTGTAATTGTGTGTAAGTAGCGGGTGAGGAGGACAAAGAAGAGGAAAGAAAGATCGCGCACGGCCCGTTTGGAGGGTTTCGATTTGTTACATAAGTAACATAAGTAAAGAAATATACAAATACCAATTAAACCCCCGCAACCTTTTTTCCCCTTAGCCACGAACACCCGCGACCGTCCCTAGGCCAAATTTTTCAAAGAAAATTCCCATCTAGGAAGAGGTTTTAGTGTTCTTTAATATTCTAAAATTAATATTTCCGTTCTACCATTAGAAAACCGAAAAATTAAGAAAACGTCAAAAAATATACTTTGGGCGGTGATAGGTGGTAGCTCGCACGAGTATGTGGCAATTTCGAATAGCAAGTCCAGACCTAAAGAAATAGAAAACTAATACGGGAAAGTCCGTGCCATTCTGTAGCGCCACAAGTTTGGTATCAAAGAAATACAAAGCATGAATTCTGGTTACACCATGTGATAGAAGAATTTTTACTTTCCCGTATACTTTGAACTCACTTTGGAGAAGAAATTTTATGTGGAGGAAAAATCTGTCTCCAATTTTATAGTTGAAGGAAGACGCCGACAAAAATTCAAAGTTTTGCAATTTTTAAAAATTCAGAGTTTTCGACCGACATGAGACCTACGCCATTCTCTTAAATGACCTTCAGGCTATCCAACAACAAAATTTAGTCAAAACTGTTGGCGCCATTTTTTGAAAATTTTGAAAATGTCCCAGGGGTTTCATATAAAGTAGCCCCCAAAATTAAAATATCGATTTCGAATTCAAGGGCCGCGAGAAAATCGATCGAGGAGTGTCAATTTCGGAGAAAATCGACTGAACGGTTTAGTCGCGAGTGTTGTTCACAGACAGACGCACGGACGTACGGACAGACGTTTTGCTTTCAATTGCTTTTTCCGGTATCAAAGACCCACCAAATGGGGATTCTGGGTGCACCATGTGTTAGGAGATTTTTTTTAATTTAGCAACTGGATTTATCCACTTTTCGTTACCAGGGCCTAGTAATAAGAGTTTTTCTGCCGAAAATCCGCCGTTTTTTCGCGCAGCATTACATAACTTTCCCTATACTATACGTACGTACGTATAGTAGTACGTATCTTTCTGTAAAATTTGAGAAATTTTAGAAAAATCAGAGTTAACAATGAAAATTAGACACATGCCAACTTTTTAAGTGCATTTTCCTCTATTCTTACAAGAAGTCTTTTAAAAATTTTGAGCGAATTTTTAAAAAGATTTGAAAAAGTTTCAGAGGCTTTACGTAAAGTACTCCCAAAAATTAATGAATATTATCAAAATCGCAGAGCTAGGGGCGAAGTCACATCAACAGGGGTTGTTCAGTTTGGAAAAAATCCTATGTGTAGTTTAGGCGCCAGTGTTATTCACACACGACAGACGGACGGACGTTTTGAAAAAAACAACAACACATTCTCGGTATCAAGGACCCACAAATTCTAAAATTTTACTACATATCGTGTTAGTGGAAGTTATTTACAAGATATTAGAATACGATTTATCTACTTTTTCAGTATCAGGACATCACCATTCCAGCTTTTCTGTTGAAAGATCGCATTTTTTGTCGCAACATTACACAAAGTGCCTCGAAAGAGCGTATAATAGATTCATATAGTACCTGGAGATATTGAGAGAGGCGGAAGAGGCCAAGAGCATCAACTGTAACTGCAGTAACTTTAACCAGGAGGTCGCTTTCTTTCCATCCTCATCCTTTTGCATTAAATACGCACTACACTACCAGACATCTCGCGAGACTAGTCGGAGCCTAGAGTTTGACCCGGTCCAAAATATTGGGAAGGGGAACGCTCCTGAAGCTGACTTATAGTTAGAAGCCGCATTTCACCTTCTAGTGGGAGAGGAACGCAGCTTTCTCTGGATCCATTGATTTATTGGTTTATTGGTATTTCCAACAGTTTCCTAGCCAGCGGTCGTTAGCACCGTTTGTGTAGTGCATGTTTTATATCGGGAGGTGGCGGTGCTCAACCGTCGGTGGATCGTTCGACCTACGCGTCGGCTTCTGGAACCGGCTTAGGTGGCTCAGGGCATCAGTTAATGTGACTGCTGTGCCCCTGACCGAGTGGCCCTAGGGTTCACGCCCCGACCGTGGCAGAATTTTCGACCCTGCCTAGATAATTGTAGGTGATGGTGTAGCGGTTAGCGTAACGGACTGCTGTATTCAAGTTTGCGGGTTCAAACTCGATCAAAGCCGTGGATTTTTAAGGGCGAAAAAATCCATCATACGCCTCCCTTAGGAGGGGAAGTAAAGCCGGCTGTAGCGTGTTAGTAAATTTACTTTCATGTAAAAGATCCTCAAGCCTAAATGAAGCCTCTGAGCTAAATTCAAATCGCCTGTTTCGTCACCGATGGAATACCTTCTTTCTCTGCTAGTTGGTGAAAGGAGCGTAGCGAAATTTGCTTGCTCAGACGGAAGAGCAGGCCTCATGGTCTGTGTCTCGCCACGTAAAATAAGGCTTCAATTCAATAACTAGGTAGAATTGAGCCGCTGTCTGGAGGAGAATTCTACAGGTCGGCTACTCTTATTAGGGAATTTTTGCCACCTCGAACGTTAAGCACTATCGATCTTCTGCTCATGCGCAGTGCCGGTTTCGCATTACTTTAGTGCATCTGCGCATGAGCAGAAGATCGATAGGACATACCATTCGAGGTGGCATAAACTCTCTATTGGTCGTCTTTGTGATTTCTCCGATAAACACCTACTGAATACCGGAGCAGTATTAACGGGCCACGGAATGCACGCCGTCTTTCTTTCCTCTTCCTTGTTCTATTCTCACCTTACACTCACACTTCCATGTATTACTCTACCACACACATCAGGAGACCAGTCAGGTGCTTAGAGCTTGTCCCGACTGGAGTAGTGCCCCATTGAGGGAGATACCTGAATAGAAAAAAAAAACACCAGCCGAGATGTAAGTCGGCGCCGGAAATCCTGTGGGGGAAAAAGACCGCCACTTCCCATGGTATAAAAAACGTGCACTACACTTACTGGACTAATGACCACAGCAGCTGTTGCACCCGAAAACAAAAAATAATCAATGTCAAGATGGCAGTGGCCCGATACTCTGGGCAAAGAGGAGGGACGCGGTGTCCCGGCGCACGTGAGTGGCGAGTTACCATGCAGCTAATATTGACTCCGGTACTAGCCTGAATAGCTAGTAGCTTTGAGCTGGCAGGGCGCCCCCCCCCCCCAGGCACTGAATGGGAAGGTTGCCGTGAGGGCAAATTGGGTACCGGCCGGATTCGGTTACCTGCCCAACGACGTCCTTGTACGTAGTTGGGGGGTGAGGATAAAGGCCAAGAGCCATATGTGTCCACTCCGGAGACTTGTCCCCCAGGTAGAACAAGGCCCACCGGAGGTGGTAGTCCCGCGAGACTCAATGTCAAGATACTCAGTCAGCCGGTGCGTCCACTGCTGTAATAACATGTAACAAGGGAGCCGCCTTTAGGAGTGTCCCGGTACTTTTCATCGCGATCAGCGTTACCTTCTCAGTGTTTTCAGAATGGGAACAAATCATTATCTTCGTAAACCATCGAAAAAGGAAAGAGCTAATTCTGAAGAGACGGAAGAAAGAACGAACACATTTTTCCTTGTATTACTAATGCAGTTGGTTCTTTTTATCCATTTAACCTTCCGGCGGGCGCGCGGAAGCACTCCGTATTTTCATTGTTCTCAAACGGAGTACGGCTATTTGACATGTCAGGGGGCTTCAGTATTCTTACTTGGCAAAATTCTAAATGAAACGCAGGAATCTCCGTTCCTTTGCCTGATTCCCATCAGTCATAGAAAAGAATTGAAGGTAAAATTGTTCTGACTGCAGTATTCCGTGCTCCATCGCGCCCACTCATGTAACTATTTTTTCTATTCCATACGAACATTTAACTAATTCAGATTGTCAGGTTACTTGTATTTTCGATCACTGTAAGCCAAATAAAAGATATTCAAATTGTTTTTGTTGGTTTTTTTCTATTAGTTGCAGTCTGATTTTTGTCTCTCTTTGCTGAAACGTGTGTGACAGAAGAAGAAATAAGGCATATTCTTGGTTAGCTAGAACCGGCTTGTCAAAAACCAGATAATGTATTTCTAAATTTTAAGGACATTAGACATTTTAAGGACATTTACTTAATTTGTTTATTTAGTTACAATTTTCTAGTTAATTTTATTTTTATTTTTCACATTATATTTTGAATTAGGTTTTCTGAAACAATTTGTTATTTATTATTTTATACCGAAAATAGCTACATTTGCCTCATTCGTAAAATGTATTAACATTAAAAATGCAATGATGAATACTTGTAAGTGTTCATTCTTCCTTCTTCAATTAAATAATGTAAGTTTCGAGGATGCAAAATACTATTTTCTTGAGGCAGCACACAGTGCTCCTACGAGCCTGCTTATGTGAGTATCAAAGGCGCGCCCACCGGAAGGTTAAGGAAATTTCTGAAAACTAATTATAGTTATGGGTTGGAAGAGAGATAAGATTACTATGATACCAGCTGTTTACAATCACGGTAATCTGTGAATGAGTTAACAAGTGAAAGAAGGTATCTAAAATATATGTATTGGGAAAATATAGAAAATTAGGAGAGATAATCCAATAAATCAATTATGTTATGTCGTGACGGTAAGCAGCTTTTCATCTCAGTCGCGTACAACGGAGAATAATAGAGCGAGGAGCTAAAGCTTTGTAGGAAGCTTTCTTCAGAATAGAGGTAATTAGAATTCCTAATTTTCGACCTGACTGATTAAAACATTCAGTAGAGAGGAGTCCTTGAATCATTTAGTTGAACCTTTGTCAGAAAAACTCTTTGTCGTAGGAGGAAATCATATCACCAGTTCATCTGAGGAATGGAGAGATAGTAAAGATTGATTTCTCTACGATGTTTATATAACACACATGCTGAGGAATACCGTTTTTGTACATGCAACACTACTAATCACACTCACACGCAGGAAGAAATCAATGCATCTGACGAATTGACATAAAAATATCGTAAAAATTAAATATAATAAGCTACTATATCAAATATAAAGAAAATGAAACCTCTATTTCTAATGATAAAGTCTAATAACATTGCTATTCAGACACATGACTCGCATATTCGCTACGTCAAAACCAAAGATTCGTCGAAGAAGAATTTGCGTAACATTCTATCGATTCAGTGTAGCTTTCTTCGACCACTGTAGGATATTACATTTAAAAAAGATGAGAGAGACGCATTTCTATGCAACCTAAAACAAATGTTTGACTTTTGAAGAACTCGGATGTCAACTTCGGTTTGCAAACAAAGCGAATTCAAATCGTTGTCTTAAAATCTGCATTTCCATCTAAATGCAAAATTCCTGTTGTATAATGAATGTATCTCCATAAAATGGCTGGTTCACTGGAAGGAGAATCACGTAGAAGACGGGGTGCCATTGGAGTACGTAAGAGGAGTAAGCTCCTATGGAAACCATAGGGATGATCAATAATAGTTCATTTTATTTTAAAATACTATAATTTGAATTATGTATTTAACAAAAATAATTATATTAATTTAAAATTTATATTAATTTTTAAGAAAAAATTTTAAACAGATTTTGTGCACCTCCAAAGTTGCATTTTACAGACAGCCCTCGGCAATATATTGTGAATAATGAATACGAAAATTAATAATGAATACCTTGTCTATTAGCATTTAAGTTTTGTTCTGAACATTTAGCAGTCACAATAGGACGACGGCAATCATAACAAAGGTCTTATGCCAAGGTGCTTTTGTGGACGGTTCTCATAAGCCATGTGTGGACAGAACCTCGCATATGCAAGAGTTAAGTTATTTAGGTGTATCTATAAAAACCTTCAAAGTGTATTTTGTAACTCCATATCATACATGTTCAATCCATTAAATTCAGTGTTTCATTGTAAAAATGGGTTTATTTTTATTTTGACCTAAAGTAGTCTGTCAAACTAGACCTTTGTAATAACGCTTGGTACACTTATTGAAAATTTTTTTTCTCTATCATAAGTTAAGAAAAAATCGACATTACTCTCGGTTTTCTGTAGCAAGGGTTGGTTGTACTGGTTACTTTGTTTGTGATTAAACAGTTGAATGCTTTTCCTGGTAATGCAAGCTGTTTGAGAAAAAATCCGGGAATTTCGAAGTATCAGCAGATATTTTCGTGCCAATGTTATTCTGGAGGAAGCAGAGGATGCAATATATAGTTTGATGCCTTCTACATCTGTAACCACTTACGAAAATGCTTATGACTTATTTTGTGATTAACGAACGAAAATGAATGTTCGAAGCATTTACAAAGAGATTATTCTAGCATTTTTGAACTAACGATCAAAAACATTTAAACCAACTAGTATCTAGTTATACTTTAGTATGCTGAAAAAATGTATAAAAATATATGAAAAGACTGAGTATCCACGTAAGTTATTCATTCCCTATAATTTGAAATAATAGTAAATACTGATGACTAATTATTTAAAATTTATTTGAATATACTATTATAAAGTTATTGAATATTTGAAGAAAAAATGTGAGTTACTTGCTATTCTGATATTTTAGGCTTCTAATTAGCTAAGTTCTTACAAGAGGCTGACTATTACATACCTGCTTTTGAAAGTCGTTCTTTTTTTTGGAGTATTTGATGCTTGCCGGGGATTAGAACTTGCAGACTTGACGGTGAACAATATACAAGAAAAAGGAACATACTACCGGGTACATATTCCTCTGACCATTGTTTACATTTATTCCCAAAAATTGTGTTTTGTGTTAGTCATATTTATCCCAAGATTTATGCACTGATAAAATCTAAACCCGAATGTCCGCCAAAATAGTTTTTATGGTTTACTAGTTCATTGCTGTGTGTTTGCAGACCTGAAACAAAACACGTAACGGTATACTTAATACCCTTGCGGGCCTTTTTGGTTCTTTATGCCCTAGGGCCTTTTGAATACTTTATGGCCCGCTCTTATACCAACACAACACATAGAACTTAGTTATGAATTCGATTTTGTAAAGTTAAGATGCAAGCAAATGCAATAAATAAATGGCATAATGCTTAAATAAATAAAATAAATTGTTATAACCCTTATTTTGCTTATTTGATATGAAAATTGAAATTTTGGAATGTTTCCGTGAATTTATAATTGCCATCATTCACTCGCATTTCAGTGTTACGTATCACCTTTTTTAGAGACATAATTATATTTTTCTTCAGTAGCGGTACTCGTAATAGTAATAAGATATATAAGGCTTATCGGCTAACATCCTCGAAATGTTATTTTTTGGTGTTATGACATATTCTTAGTAACGTTTGACAATAGACGCTAATAACCTAAAAGTACCGTTTCATCAGCGCAATTTACACTGTTATTTACGCTGGTAAATCTCAAATACACCATAAAGAGTTTCATATATTTCTCAAGATTTTAATGGAAACCACTGTCCGTAGTTTTGTTAGCTTTTGCGAGAATTTCCACAGGAACTTCACAATATTCTTTCATTTTGTACGAACAAATCAGTCCAATAACGATTATGCAATAGAAATTAGATATACACTCTGTTTAGTTTATTTGACGTCATATTGACAAATGACTATTACAATGCGTTTTTTCACTATAGACGTATAGAAGTAATATAAAATGTTTCGAATTCTTGTTTTATTCAGCAACGAACTAGTACACCATAAAGTTTTGTATGCACCACGGGCGTTACTAGATATTTTTGCCCCTCAGGCGACTTCCAACCCCTCGGGCCAGAGGCCCTCGGGTTTGGAAGTCGCCCTCGGGGCAAAAACATCTACTTAACGCCCTTGATACATAAATAACTATAATGGACTCTCGAGCATTTTAATGACCGTTGCTATGGACGCGTTTTTAAAGCGTTGTTTAGATGGTCGGTTGCTAAGTGGCTAAGTGCGTGTTGATTTTTCGGTATCAAGGACCCACAGGTTCGTGGGATTCTGGTTACACCACATGTTAGGAGACTTATTTTCTTAATTTAGCGACTTGTTTTATCCACTATTTCGTTATCAGAGCCCGGTAATGAATTTTGTTTTTCTGAAAATTTGCCGTTTTGCCAAAAGGTTCATGTGCAGTTAATTCTGTTGTAACTCCACTTCATGGCACTGTAGAACAAAAATAAATATTCACGTCAAATGCAACCGGCAACACACTCGGTAGTGTTTTGAATCTATATCGTTAAATAACTCCCAAACGTGGCGTTCTAGGGCCTTAAAAACTAAAATTTTGAGGCTGACGGTCTCAAAGAAACGTTTCTCACACCGTAATCTGCAGGATGTGCTCTTCTCGAACATTCTATTACATTTTTGTTGGTCCGGTTCTTCGCGATATTACCTCACTTGCGCAGAGACATGCAGAATAAGAGACATGCAAGTAGATATAAATGAGAGGGACAGAGAGCGGCAGAGACAGACAGGGACAGGGTGAGGAAAGGAGAGAGAGACAGTGACAAAGGGAGATGTTTGGGGAAAAAGGGAGATGAAGGGCAGAACATCGTCTGCTGGGTCTTCCTAATTTAGTATATTTACAAAAGAGAAACTTCGTGTGCTAGATAGAGAAAATAGCTTTAAATTATATTACGTATCATTAATCGTGATTAGTGTAAAGAATGTTGTGTCAATGATTTGATTTGATTTTTTCAGAAAAACTTGATATCATTTAAATTAATGTCATTGAACATTAGATTGCGTGTATTTAGTCTATTTTTTCTTTTTCTTTGAGCTTATAAAAGCAAAGAATACTGTTTCAATTTATGCAATTTATAAAAGAACAACAACTGCTAATTAGGTTAGAGAGTTAAGTTTATGAGTATAATTTTTTGACAATCTCACAAAACAAATTTTACAAATGACCTAGATAGTACTGTGAACTATAGGAAAGATCCTTAGGGACTGTAAATATTTCAAATCTTGTTTGTAAAAGTGTATTTTTGTACAGGTCTAATGTTTTGTTGTGTATCATTGCATTTGTTTATTTTTTGTGTATTGCATATTTTCTGTGTTTTTTATGAAATTGTATTCAAGTGGGTACAATTATATTGTGAATGCAGTTATTTCAATCGAGTCAAGGTATTTTTTTCGGCTTTCACCCCTTTTATAATATTTTCCCTGAGATTATTCTTTCAAGAGTTTTTCCTTTTTTGCGACCAAGTTAAAATCTTGGGCCATAAGCCAATGTGCAAAGCTCCAACCGCATATAATGGATGCGGACCTCGCAGGAGCCAGGTCGGTGTAAGAAGCAGCACTAAAAGAGTGTGCGTGGGTGAACCTCCCCCCCGGAGGGCACATTATATTTCGGGAGGAGGCACTGTTTCTCCCCCGTATGAGATCCAGCGCCGGCTTCACCCACACGTCGGCTTCAAGTGGTTTCCTTCCTTCTAATATCTGTGCTAGCGGAACACCGCCCCAGTTGGGTCAAGCTCTAAGCTTTAACGAGGCTTCTAACATAACAGTGTAGCGCACAACGCATTTATGAAGGTACTTTACGGTATTCGTCTGCTTTTCATCGGAAAAGCAAACGTATCAGAACAGCCGGCCTTTAGAATTCTGCTCCAGACTGGCTGAGTTCAATCCAGCTATGTAGCCATCTCAGCCGTAATATTAAAGTAGAACAAGTGACATATAACATTTGTAGCCAATTCTAAATGCGACATTTTAGCATTCGACTGAAGTGGGAGGGGTGACAATCAACATATCCCGGGCGACGAAGTGAATGGCGGACGAGGCTGGGCGACGCGTCGGCGAGGGCCATGAAAGCTTGAAGGCGCGCTATCGGCGCCGGGCGGGTTGGGTCGTGGAGGGGGAAGCGTGAGGGGGAGGGGAGTGGGGCCTAATAGCGCCCATGGGAAGCCGGCCAGTCCTCCCCCTCGTCCTGCAATATTCATCGCGCCCTCTTTCGCACCCGATCGCCCACGGCGCCCCCCTTCCCAGCACGCTTCCTTCCTCGCACTGCCCTTCCTTGCCCTTCTGGAGCTAAATGACGTGGCTTTCTAGGAACAGGACTTTCCTGGCTAAATTTCGATGTATTAATACGGAAAATTTGTTTCAAGATAATACAATATAAAGGAAAAATTTACTTGTAAACATTTTAATTTACCATTAATTCTGATATACTGAGTGTATCATCTGCGTTGTAAAATTGTTCTCAACCTAAGTAAGCTTATTCTATACAATGAGATTAGCACAAGTAAGAAACACACCGTTGCTTCACAGTAATGTAACGTCGAATAATGTGTACCATGGTGTCACGTTACGGCAAGAGGAATAAGTAAATTTTCTCGTAGGAAGGAAACATCCTCAGATGCCTCTCGCCGATTTGGCTGTAAGTAAAGAATAAAAAGTGGACTTACGTTTGAAAACAACTCTCAAATATAAAATCAGATTTTTAGTTCTAAAAAAAATATTTTGGGGAATAACTACCACTAAAGTAATACAGAGAGATTTTCTTCAAGAAAAAAAGGTGATGTAATAATTACTAAACGCATTTTTGAATTAAGATTTTAATGGCAAATTACATTTTACTGCGAAGAATATATTTTCTACGTAACCATATTAAAATCAACCGCCATTGGAGTTTCTGAAGTTCATTTATCTTGAATAGTACATTCTGCGGTGGTCTTCGCGCGTTCATTTTGTGCCGTAGGAGTGTTATCGATTGATTGGCTGGTTATTAGTGATTCTGGGCGCGTTAACTGCTGGGTCATTAGTCCCGTAATTGTATTTCATGTTTTTTCCTCGGAGGGTGGCGGTGATCTTCCCCGCTGGATGGCGAGATCCGATGCTGACTACCGTCGTCTAGCGGGGTTTTCTCCAACCAAGTACCTTCCACCAGCGGGGCACCACCCCAGCGGGGACAAGCCCTAAGTCTCCCGGCATATGTGGTGGTGAAGTGCATGTTAGTGTGTGTGTGTGTGTGTGTGTGTGTGTGTGTGTGTGTGTGTGTGTAAGGAGTGAGGATAGGACAAGGAAGAGGAAGGGAAGATCGCGCGCGGCCCGTGACTCGTTTGTTAGGATACTGCTCCGGCATTCGCCTGGTGTTGATCGGAGAAACAACAGAAAACTACCGAACAGAGCAGCCGGCTTAAAGAATTCTCCTGCAGAGAGCGACTGAACTCAATCTAGCTGACATGCTAGTGTCGAAAATCCTGCCACTGTGGAGTCTCGAACCTAGGACCTCCCGGTCAGAGGCACTGCAGTGACATCAGTTGATGTAGTGAGTCACTTCTCCCGATAGGAGTGTTGGAAATGTGTGGAGTAAATCGGTTGAATTTATGCCCACTGTGTCGTTAACGACCCCCTTAGAAAAATTGTCATCGCTTCGTTACATGTGTCAAATATTTATTTTTAATAATCCGAACTCAGAAAAAACACTTTCTAATTATTTCCTATCAACATTTTCTTGTCCGCCGCATTCACAAAATTAAAAGAATGCTAATATCAAGTTTTGAAAAAAAAATAGTCTAAAAAGTTTTGGTTAACCCATTTATTCCCAGAACTCTTTAGACTATTCTTAAAAAATATTTTTTGTCTCTTCCTCACTAAAGAGCACACGTAATGGTTCGTCAAACGTTTCATATCGTGGCTAGGAATGGTAAGACCGTTGATCTTGACAGATTAAGGATTACTTCCATACAGCCTTACGAGGTCGCAGCGGTTTGTGTACGCGTTTGTCCTGTTGAAAGAGAGCAAGGACATGGTCACCAGAACCACTGGTTGCAGAACTTAGTGGACGTACTTCGTGAAGGAGCTGTGAATGTGTACGATACTAAGTCTCACGGTCAACGGGTGTCTTAAAAATGGCGCATGCAATAACTTTGAGATTAAATCGTTTGGACGTGTGTCTTGTGTCTACACGCTATTCATCGAAACGCTGTAAAAGTTGCCTTAACGCACGAATTATCGCCACTGGAAGTAGTGAGACTGATATCACAGATACTGTGGTTTTACAGGCAGCCTCGAGCATTAAGCTTCGCGACGCGGAGTCATCTACAACCTTTCATTTGTTTTTTAATAATTATAATATTTTACTGAAGAATTCTTCGTAGATATTTTTAGTTACTAATATCTCTTGAGTACATATTTCAAACATTGTTATTGTGCCGTTGCAAATATGAATATTAAAAAAGCATTTGTATTTATGTAACTTTCCATTGAAAGGTAAATTTGTATTGAACAAGGAAATAAGTATTTAAAAATGAACTTGATTCTGCAGGCAGGAAATCACAGCTTGCAGAATGTCAACAACTGCGGTAGCTGGAGTTTTCCGTTTGTGGTGTCAGTACTTCCTCTTTTCGTGGTTCAGAGAGGCCTTCCAGATTTTCGTTCATGCATGTGGTGCTTGAAACCGTATAAAACATTTTTCACAGCCACAGGTTTATATGCCTAAAAATATTTGACCCATAAAGACCGCTACACCTATTTTAACCTGCTACAACACTTCAGCATAAATTAACGTGTGCTCTAGTCTTCTATTGAATTACTCCCAAATATTTGCCTATTTAGCAATTTTAGAACCCTTTTAGCCATTAAGCAAATCTTTACCCATTTCCACCCTTCTATATAAAATTAGAAAATCAAGAACATAATATAGCTGCGCACTAACTTACGTGATAAGTATTAAAATGTGACACAATTATAATTTTTATTTAAGTTTTATAAAACTGAAAAAGGAAACAATCACAAAGAAATATTGATTGGATTACCATGAATGACTTTATAACATTCATTTACAACACGGCGTTTCTGAGTAGGGGCACATTTCTTACAAATTTTACATCGAATAACTAAACTAAGATGGCATCTTTCCAAATCTTAGACATTCTACCCTGGGCATTTGCAGTTAAAGCAATTTTGAATTTGTATGGTGAACATTCTCTGGAAGCCTTTTTTATTCAAAGCTTTTAATTAACTTCACAATTACTTAATTTCATCTTTTTCAGCATGGATAAAAAGTATTTACAATTTGTATTACAAGCCTGCCACCATATAATAGAGTCGAGGTGACTGCTGTGTTTTAATTACTGCTTACTTAAAAGTGGCCGACAATGGGAGCCGATACTCGAGACAGGGCTCTGAGAAGTTCGACGACAAGACACCAAAGGATAGGCGGCGCTGCTGCATAATTGAAGCCTCTGAATAATAGAGCGCTCCCAGTAGGACGCCGTCGCCGCGGGAAGCAGCCAATCAGCACCCGCCACGCGCCCGCCACCGCCGCCACTGCCGCTGGGCCGACAAAACGTCCACAGAGTGGCGATGTCACCACTCTTTCAAGCCCTCCGTTCCAAAAACGGAACAGTAAACCTCAGTGGGTTTTTTCTTATTTAAAATATTTTATATTGCAAATTTTTACCTTCAACTGATAAAAACGTCTTAATAAAAATATAAGCAAGTTTTGGAAGACCTGAATGTAGGGTGTTGACATATAATTTATTGAATGCTAGATGTTGACTTTTAATCGCTGACACATCGTAAGCTTCTCGCAAGGACGTATCCATAACTTAGGTTGGTTCGAATCTTTTAAAATTGTTATTAGCTGCTGCATCCTTGAGGAATAGACCGGTCACCGGTGTAAAGCGAACGAAGTTGGCGGGGCATATGAAGCTACAATATCTAACGGTTTTTCTTCTGTTTAATAGAAAAGTAATGGGTATGCGAGGCATACTGAAATTTTTCTTCCTCCAAGAGTTATTACTCAACCAATACTCACATTTTTAAACTATAGATTCTAAAACAACTCATTTTCTCGCATTATTTCTATGTGCTCCACTATATTATTCTACTACATAAACACGAAAAAATGTTTTCAGCCAGAAAAGATTATGCCCCGCACCGAGACTCGTTCTCAGGCCTTCAGAGTTAACTCATCAGCCATACCACTACGCTACAGAAGAACGGTAAGGTATGCACTCGGAGTGACACGTAAAAATGTAATTGTCTCAACCCAATATTCCCAACACGTAATTTTTGCAATTTTCGGAAATATGGGGGGATCGCCGAAAATGGGTCTAGCGTAGTATTATTTACTATCCGTTGTTACATACGAGGAGAAAATTTAATGAAAAAAATTGATGCGGTTTTCGAGAAAATAATTTTTTTTAAATATTTCACACATACAGGAGAAATCTACTCGTTTTTTCAATATTTGTACCTGATCTTCCTTAAAGAGTTCTTTCTTATTGAGCTGATTGTTTACAATAAACTTTGCTTAGGGCAAAACTGCTAACTTAAATTCTGTAGTTTTGAAGTGGCTTCGTGAAAATTGCATCAAAATTCAAAGTATCCGTTTGAAACTTCAAATGTCTCCAATTCGTTCAGATCGATTGGGGAATACCAATTTTGGAGAAAATCGTCTGAGCGGTTTATGCGCTAGCATTGACCGCAGACTGACAGACGGACGGACAGATATAAATTTTGCCATTAAAATCAATTTTTCGATATCAAGGACCCAAAAAACACACGACCCACGATTATATAACTTACTCTTCTTACGAATTAAGTGTGAGAAAATAAAAACATTGCTTAACATCATTTAACTAGTGGTGCTAAAAGAACACGTACTTTCTTGACATTAATACATAATGGTTTATATGGACAATATTACATAATGGTTATGTAATACTATTTACACCACAATTTCTCTCCGAATTAACGCTTATCAGTCATCCTTTTTTGTAAAACTCATTTGAAATCGTAGAGCATTTGGTGCGAAAAATAAATAGTATGCGAGAAAGTAAAATAATTAAAAGTTAATAAATAATACGATACTGATAGCGTTGGCAAAAAATGCAAATAGATCAAAAAATAAATAATAGTAATAATCAAACTCTATGGTATTGAAATATTCTACAAATATATAAAAGTATTAGTTACCTCGAACGAAAAGCAGCCGTGATTATCAGCTTCTGTCATCTGTGCGGAGTTACAACAGTGGTTTACAAAAACCAACGATGACCGCTCATCTATTCGTATTCACATTTAACACAATTAAAGAACACAATTTAAAATGAAATAACAAATATAATATAAATATAATAAATAATAAGAAAAATATAAAATAATACACAAATTCCAACTTACCTACGAGGGCTCTGTAATAAGAATTTTTCTGTCGAAAATTCGTCTTTATTTCGAGCAGTATTCCATAACTTTCTCTCTACTGCGGTAGCGGTAGGAGCAAATTAAGGAATAAATTGCATTGAGAAAAATTCCTCTGGATTTAATATTGGAAGCGCGGGAGCACTTCGAAAATAAATGTTAACTTTGGTAGGTATCAGAATTTCAAAAATTTTAATTAAAATTGGAACTATACCATATTTTTAAATGCACTTTGTTCTATTCGAGAAAAAAAGAGAAAGAAAAAATGACAATCATTTGACGGAAACTTTGAAATTGCTAAGCTTCATGTAAATTATGCCAAAATTAAAATAATTTAATTATTTTCAAAACGATACAATTAAATTGTGTTCCTGAAGTACCTCCAAGGTTTCAAGTACAAAACTTGTAATCTTACATAGTAATGCGTAACACACACTTCCCCCTTTTATACAGGCATCCCGATTTTCGGCTATAAAATTTGACGAATCATCTCGCCACTTGGACCAATCTTAACCATCTGTAAAATAACTCTAATAAACATTCATTATGATGTTACCAATTTGAAGCTCAAAGCATCTTACAATTGGTTTTCTAAGACCAAATGTCCGAGAACGTATTGTAGATGTGTTTCCAAAATTTTTACAAACATATATTCTCTGATGAGAAGCATATTCCAGAGCTTCGCTCGCATTGCGTCTTGTCGTGAGGTCTTCGCTTCGGGCACTCAATGCTGCAGATTCCTCTTCCACGTCTGACACTCTGCATATTACGACGGGTTAGTGGAAAAAGTATATTTTATGAGCTGGATCTATTTAATACTCTGACGCGAAATATTCGTCACAGGATTGTTACACAGAATAAAACAACCAAAGAAATGAAAAACAACGCATAAGGCCGCCGGCCGTTTAAATCAATGAGTACAATGAAATAAATGAATAAAATATATTATAACGCCACATCAAGTCACACCTCATAATGCACCTCATCATTTCCAATTATGGAAATATTTGGAGCAACTGAAAAGGGAATAGAAGAATAACGAAATCCTCGTTGGTTAATTGTTCGAAGGACATGCAGCAGTGCAATACCAAATTACTGAGTCCAACCAAATTAGTTAAAGGCAATTGGAGATAATGGTAGAAATAGAGATGCTACAACAGCACCTACTTTTTCGTATTATTGGATAGGGTTACGAAAAATTTTATTATAATGTTGTCCACCAACAGACGTATAGACGTTTTGCCGTTAATCCATTTTTCAGTATCAAGAACTCATAAAAAATGGATTCTGACTGCTCAATGAGTTAGAGCAAGTAATTTACTATATGTAGGGGGCAAGCTTTTCCCCCTTTTTTGTTATCAGGCTCGAAAATAAGAATTTTCTGTCGAAAATTCGCTTTTTTCACGTAGAATTACAATACGATGAGTAAGCAGTATCAAGAAAAAAAACACTGTACAGAAATGCAGATCAGAAATGCAAAATTCAGAAACCAAATAAACTTTGAGCGCCCATAATAAGTAGAGTGAACACAAACTCTCGAAAGTTAACTTATTATTACAAAAATTATTAAAAGTAGTATATAAAAAGGACAAGTGGTTTCATTTTTAACCCATATCTGGGCAACCGGGGTCCATTGGAACAAAAAGCAAACTTTTCAGTATTTTACATGAAAACTATCGAAGGTTTTAGAACAGATTTTGTGGCTTTGTTTGCTATTGGGTTTTCTAAATGTACCCGCAACCGTTTTACGAATGTGTTACTGAATAATAAATTTAAAAAAATATTCATCTTATTTCAGTCGCAACCTGGCAAAGCGGGGGTCCATTGAACCCAGGTTGCTTAATCTGTATTTAGTATTGCATTTTCTGGTTTTGTTTGGTCGATTACTTGAAGACTGCTTCATGTCCAAGGAACGGACGAATGTCGGGTTGTGCAACGTTTTTTCATCGAGATGTTATCTGACACGTGTGTACCATAAGTACGACGCCTTCGTTGCCACAGTTGTTGCGGGTTAGTATGTAGGCAAGAGCCAGGAGAGTGAGATTTTAAAGTCGTGTGCGGTCTAGGTTTTGCGGGAAAACTGCACAGCGACAGGTATGTCGATGACCCTAACTTCATGATAGAAAATATGAGATCATACGATTACTTATTGTTGATATGGCAAAGAATTTGGTTCGCACAGAAAATTTAAAATGAAACAGTCAAACAGGATTGAATAACAAGAGTAGCTTGTCAATCACACACGCTATCGAAAAAAAAGCAGATTCTACAACTCAGTAAAATTATAACAATGACAAAAACAATGTCATCTGTGCTCTTGGGAAAGATGTAGGATACGAAGAGATGTAGCATCTGTTCAAAACCTGTCTGTAACGAACATATCCAGGTAAACAGTATGTGTGATCTATAATGAAAGAAAAATGTTTAAAAATCCAATGTAAAGTATTTTGAAAGATTTTGTTAAATTAAACAACTATATTAGAGAGTCATATGTCATTTTCTACGCCCAAAACGTACATCTGTAAGCTTAATACCGTTGGAGACACTCCTGGGTCCGCTGAACTCCGCCTGTCGGGTTGCGTCATTAAAATTATTTGCCCGGAAAGGGGTTAACACATTGATAGACCGCATTCTTAATACAAGAGAGCCACATCTCCAAAATATTGTAAATTGAAATACATCCATTGTCAGATTTCTTGTTTTACATTATGCGATATGCGACAATGTCATTTCTTTATTTTCATAAATAGCCAAGTAATACCAATGCAATTTAAATTCCTATCTGTATGTGCGCTCGAGAAACATCCAAAAGCTCTCCTGCTGCAAAATGAGTGATTTTAGAGTTGGACGGTGTTATGCATCAACCGGCTAAGCGCCATTTTTGAAAAAACTGAGATATGGACGCCATCAGTTGTATTGGACCATGTTTTAAGTGCACGCAACATTTTGGTACGAAATCAGTAAAAGTAGCCTTATAATTAATGAAAAATGTAAACGCCAGCAATCACATCAGGGATTTTATGTTTCGCAACAACCGGCTATAAACCTAGATTTTCAAATCTGCTATTCTTAATTTCACATTATGAAGGTAAGCGCTAGATATTCCACTTATGTTTGTGTAGTTTGGCGCTTCAATGAATGAAGTAATTAAATTACAGTTTTCAGAGCTGCAAATGTAATAAAACCTTTGAACACGATTATCTCAAAACTTGTGTGATGTCGCAGAGCCGGTTGATGCATAACACCTTCCAGTTAAGGTAGTCACATTTGGGGTGCGAGACTACACTGATGTAATTGTAAAGTGGTCCCTTGTTGCCCGGTTAAAAGATA
Organism: Acheta domesticus; assembly: GCA_031308135.1. Lineage (NCBI taxonomy): Eukaryota > Metazoa > Arthropoda > Insecta > Orthoptera > Gryllidae > Acheta > Acheta domesticus. The sequence continues at coordinate 58,557,009 of JAHLJT010009355.1, read as the reverse complement.
GAATTTTATTCGTTGTTCATGAAAAGTGTGCGAGCCACATGAAGTGAGAAACAATTTTGTGTGGTATGGTCCAGCAGCTTTCTTGCTGGAGCAGGCGGGTAACCGCGCCTCGTGCTCGCTTGCGCAGATGCAGCAGCCGGCGAAGGCGCGAGGCCTGGTGGCCGATCTATGGCCGCTGCTGCGGCTCATGCAGGCGTCGGGCCACTTCATCTTCGAGTACCGCGACGGCGCTGCCCTCGCCCCACGCCTGCTCTACTCGTGTGTGCAGGCCTTCGTGGTAAGTGCCTCCGCCACCACTCGCTCCACATCCCTACTACAGCCCGAAGCTCCAACGGCCGCTGTATTTCTATGAAGTGGCCTTCGTTTTAATCGCCCCTTTCACCACTGCCTCCACATCCCCACTAAAATCTTAAGGCTCCTGAGGCTGCTCTACTCCTGTGAAGTGGCCTTCGATATAATCACCCCCTCCACCACTCCCTCCGTATCCCAACCACAACCCCAGGCTCCAAGGGCCGCTCTACTCCTTTGAAGTGGCCTTCGTTGTAATCGCCCCTTCCACCACTCCCGCCACATCCCAACTAAACCTTAAGGCTCCAGCGGCTGCTCTACTCCTGCGAAGTGTGTCAGTTGTAACTGCCCCTTACACCACTAAAACCTGAAGCCTCCTGCGACTGCTCTATTCCAGTGAAGTGGCATTCGATGTAATCGCCCCTTCCACCACTCTCTCTACTTCCCCACTACAACCCCGGGGTCCAACGGCTGCTCTACTCCTATTGAGTGGTCGGAGTTGTAATCGCCCCTTCCACCACTCCCTCCACATCCCCACTAAAATCCCAAGGGTCCTGCTACTGCTCTGCTCCTGTGAAGTGGCCTTCGTGGTAAGCGATCCCGCCACTAGTCTGCATACCCGCTCTACAACACCCTGGGCTTTGTATCTGGTCTACTCCTTCCAGAAGGCATTTGTGGTAAGCGCTCTTGCCATCACTCCCATGACTTCCCCAACGCAACTTCTAAACCTTTACTTCTGCGAGCAGGCCTTTGTTGTAATCGCCCCTCTCCCCCACCTCCCTCCCGTTGTTAAACTATTAGCTGCCATGTGTGTCCAATAGCGAGTGTTAATTTTTTCAGCACACGTAGGTAGAAGCGAGTACTTATGCTCACTGCTTATTGATTAGAAGTTTTACTTTGGTGTGCGCTTGTGGCAAAGAAGTCATAACTATATAAAATAACTGGGAGCTATGAAATAATGAATGTACTGGAGGTAATTAAACAATATTGCTAATGCTCACGTATTGAGAATGTGTAACAGGAATGTGATTTTGTAAATTTCCATGAATTTGTGCTAAAAATATGTGCGCAATTCGTATAAAAGTGTCCTTGGCGTACTCATTTCAAAATACCGGCTGATGCTCCTTTTGTCATCTCATTCGTCGGCACTTCATCGAACTGCACGTCAATCCATTCTTTATATTTACTTTCTGTATAAAGTAAGCCTACATAAATAACTATTACATATCTTTATTTAGTGAAGACGAACTACATTTAACTGAAAGACATTACTTTGCTTGAGAGCGCATCAAATGACGTTGACAGTATGTGTTGTACACGGAAGTGCGCTACTGTATCAAGATATAGGAAGTACACGTATTGTGAGAATTCATTTGCAAGTGAACGTATTTGCTCTTGTTTAAATTGCAGGTGCATTTTATTTCTGACTTATGCGAGGTCTTATTGTTGTAGCAGTTGATTTTTTAATTAAAACCATGGAATTTTGGGTTTTCCAATTTTGCACTATTGCTCTACGCATAAAATAAGACTTCAATATTCTCTACCAGGCACAAGCTCAACCATAATCTGAATCATACTTACCTCTTAATTCCCTCCGGATCAAATGTGAGAACTGACTGAGACGGAATTTGTCAGATGTTTTACATTTTCTCGACAGTGCTTTTACATGTCGCGGTTCTTGAATACGCACTAACGGTGCACTTGGGAGAATAAAGGACCCGAACATGCTCAAGATTGGCACCTGATTTCCGGCTGAGCTTATTTACCGGTTTTGCGTATGGCAGGCGAATGTTGGAGCAGTTATCCAGCAAACGGGTCACGGACCGCGCGCAATCTTTACCCCCCTTCCTTGTCCTATTCTCTCCCTTTATTCACGCATGCTTACATATACTACCACACGTCTGGATACCAGCTGGTAGTTGTGAGCTTGTCGCGGGTGGGCAATGCCCTTCTGGGGGAGATACCTGGTTGAGGAAATCCCTCTTAAGCTGACGTTTAGGTAGGCGCCGGGTGTCACGAAGTGAGGATAAACACCGCTCAGCTCGGAATAAATCACTACTCTAAGGGGAATTAATGATCGTAGTATTTGACGTGCCAGGAAATTTCAGTTAATCAGTGACCGACGTGTTGCCGCAGGTGGTGGTGGGGTTCGCGACCATCGTCATCAACATGGCGTTCGAGGCAGGTGACGTGAACGACCTGTCCGCCAACACCATCACCACTCTCTTCTTCGTGCACTCCATCACCAAGCTGGCGTACTTCGCGCTGCGTTCCGGCAAGTTCTACCGCACGCTGGCCACGTGGAACCAGACCAACAGCCACCCGCTCTTCTCCGAGTCGCAGGCCAGGTGCGCGGCGCGCCCGCAGCGCGCGGTTGCCAGATGCGTCGTGCAAACATCCGCCGTTATACTGCGATTTTTCTAACTTTGCCTCTCACGGCCCGTCTTCACGATGGAATATGTCACAGTATTTCGCGTCTTTCACTAGATATCGCATGATTATGACTGTATCAAGCAGTGCTTGCGATCATGCGACTTTCAGCGGCAAGACCGAGAAAGACGCGAAATGCCGTGTGATATTCCATAGTGGCCATAGGGGATTGAGAGTCAGAGTTAGAAAAATCTCACTCTAGATGGCTGTAAATCAGCTTTCAAAGCGGAAAATTTGAATTTGAATTTGAATTAAAATAATATGTTTGAAGGTTTTTTTTACTAAAAAGCATTTACTACCTCAGTTGTGACCCTATGAAATGCTTAATTTGTTTTATTTTGTTTGTTTGTGAACATTGCAAATAATAATTTATGTAAAAACATATACTTTTTGTAATAAGTCATAATTTAATATTTAAAGAATAGTTTTGACTACAGTAGATGGGAGGAATACTTCAAGGGATAAATAATTCTTTTAAATACTTTCCGTACTTTCCCATTTTCACTCTCGTTGCTCCTCTTAAATATTCGCACTTAAAAAGATTACCACAGAAATGCTTACATATGCTTGTTTATTTCCTGTGGCTTAACGGAAAATGCTGGTAGTGACACCGTACTTCCACCAGATGAAGTCAGGATGTCCCGCGAGAGAGAAACGTTTTCCTGCCCAAAAGCGGAATACCGCCCAATCTGGCAACCCTGCCGGAGCGAAGCCAAACAAACACGCGGTCACGCTTAAGTCAACAATCGCAAACCAATGCCATTCCGTTACTAGAACGCGATATAATATTTCAATTCTATTCTAGAAGTTTGCATTAAATATTTACAGTTTTTGAAGTATGGTGAAGCCATGTTCTGTCCTTGTGGACCTTTATGCGGATACTCACATTGCGATGTCGTTTTTGAAGTGCTTCTTCCGCATTCATTACGTTTCCCTGATTGCACAACTGTTCTCTACGTCAACGGATACGAAAAGATGATTTGAACGAGGTTTTCGGCAGAACTCCGTATAAGACAACGCCGGAGCTTCTACGAAGCAATTACGCCAGGCGAAACGGTTTCAATTATTTTTGTAAAGAAGACTTGAAAGACTCAACTATGACTGAGGGCACAAAAAGGTCCTAACAATAAAAGCAGTAAATGATGAAATAGAAACGCCTTAGCTAAAGATATAATAAATATTTAAAACTAGTGGTTCTACAACAGCACATACTTTCTGCCGTTATTGGAAACAGCTACGTAGTACTGAAATATTGCGCTACTAACATCTTAGCTATTATCTGAAAACATTCAATTCAACTAAGAAGCGAACAACTCACTGTTTCCATCGCAGTGTTGTCAGAACTATGTGAATTCTACAACTGCACAAAAACAGAATACAAAAGTTTTGTAAACCTATATTAAGAAATAGAACCTATATTAATAAAAAGAAGCCTCGTACCCTCGACAATATAGAAATGCATTCCGTAGGACCATGAATAGAGAAGAGTATTCTGAAACCATGTAACAAATACTCTACTTACTACAAATAGTACAGCATTTGGTGCGAAAACAAAATATTTTCATGCAAATAGCAACATAAATTAGACGATTATAACTCCTTTTTCATAGAGCTCCATCAATTCACAACAGTTACACGTAATTCACAGATATTCGCGAGCGCAAATTGAATTCCATTGTTGCAGACCCTGCATTGTCGCCATTCTGAGAGCTATTAAATTTTAACTTTTTATTTCAAATATATCAAAATAAACAATTTCTAAAATATTAATGTGTAAATGTATAACAAAAGGTCGAATGTAAGAAACGAACAGAAAAGTAATATACAAAATTGCAAATTCTAATTTACGACGCATCCAGATGTCCGAAGCGCAGTAAATTTAGAGCGGGCTATTCTGTTTGTCACAAAATTATAGAAAAACTAATAGTATTTTGAAAAAATTAAGCATGACCTTATTTGAAGATGTAGTTTTGATAAATACATTTAATTAAGAAAAAATTGTATTTTTAAAATTGTGGTTATAAGAAAACGACGAAAATGAAGCGCAGTCAATTTCGAGCGGGCTATTATGTTTGTCAGGAAATTATAGACAAACTACTCATATTTTCAAAAAATTCAACAGGACCTTATTTGAAGATCTGTTTTTATGAGAATATTTCATTAAGGAAAACAATCGTATGTTCACAATTGTAGTTGTAGAAAGACGCCAACATTTGTTTTATTTTTTAAAATTTTTGCAAAAGTTTAGGGGCACTGGCAGTCATTGCATCTGCTCCCTACGAAGCTGCTTGCAACCCGGGGTAAACTTTATAATCAACCGACTTACACGACATTTAATCATGAATTAGAGGAAGATTATTATTATTATTATTATTATTATTATTATTATTATTATTCTAAATCACGACTAAAGATGTTATGTGTCGGGTGAATGTAAAGTCTACTCCAGGTTGCAACCAGCTACCTAAGGAGCAGATCTAGGGACTGTCGGTGCCTCTACAATACTTTGCGCAAGATGTGGGCTGTTCCAAATAAAGCGATTTCTTGCACTTCCCAGTCTTTTGAATTACCTGGGAGTTTAGACAAGTTCTTACACAAATTTTGCGGAACAAATCCCAGAGCTCCGATAACTATCGGGACGACCTGTGCTTTGACGCCCGACATTCGGCTGATCTCGATTTCCAAACTCTTGTATTGAAGACGTTTCTCTGCCTGCATCGTAACGACGTTTTGATCGCAAGGTACAGCAACATCGACAAGTAAACACGATTTTTTCTCCAAATCCCGGATGACTATATCCGGTTTGTTTGCCGCTATCGTGCGATCAGTTTGAATCTGTTGGTCGTACAATATCGTACACAATCCAACAGACGTCACCGGTTTTGGTGAGTGTTCGTTCCACTTGGGGCATGTGTTCGGAACTTCGAGGGCGGTACAGATCTGGCAGTGGAGGTAGCTACACACCCTGTCGTGTCTTTTCATGTATTCGGTCTTTGCTAGGATTGGACAAGCTGAGACAATATGATCAATTGTTTCTACGTGTTCCTGACAAATGCGGCATTTATCATCTTGGGAAATTTTGAGAATCGCTTTATCATAATGTCGTGTTCTCAAGGCCTGATCCTGGGCAGCTATTACAAGTGCTTCCGATTCTGGCTTCATTCTCCCCCTTTTAAGCCACATAAATGATTGATCTTTATTGATCTGCACCTTTTCCATTCGTTTCAAATATTGTCCGTGGAGTGGTTTGTCTCTCCACGATTTCTTTAACATTTTGTGTGTCTCAAATTTCATGTTAAGTAGCATCAGAAGTTCAGTGTCTCTGTCATTCTGGGTGTCTTGCATAGTGTTGTTGTTATTATTATTATTATTATTATTATTATTATTATTATTATTAATCATAACAGATATACCACCAAGGAAGGGAGAATCAAACGAGGAATTTTTCAAGGTGACAGCCTTATTCCCTTATAGTTCTCCTTGGCTTTAAACCCTCTCAGGAGAGTGTTAAGAAATTAGGGAAAATGATATGAAATCACCAAATACTCATTAATCATAATTTACATGGACGATCTCAGGTTGTATGCCAGAGATAAGAACCAGCTCTCCTCGTTGCTTGAACTGGCAAAGTCTTTTAGTGACTGTATGGAGTTTGGCATTGATAAATTCGATGCAGTGCACGTGAAAAGGGTGATTCTGACAAAGTCATCCTTAATCCTGACAAAGTCATCCTGATATGTGGCAGATATATCCAAGAACTTGGGCAAAAATATATCTAAAAATATTAAGGCCAACTTTCTAGTCAACCTGGATAGCTGAGATGGCTGAGAGCGTGTACCGAGCGTTTAGATTCAAGGGGTCTCGCCTTGGGCAAGGTTGTCTGCCCCTTGATGTATGTGTATCGCGGAGGGTCTCGTGTTCCGCCAGTCCCAGATCCGAGGAATCCACGTGTTGGTGTCTCATGTACAGTCGAATATGCGTCCCATCAGGACTTAAAGTGTAACCGACTGTCTTCTGGATAAAATTATTTGTATAAAGAAATAATTTTTGAACACAAGTTAATCAAAGATGAGGCGTGATATTCAAAATAATGTCTTGCGAACATTCGCAAAAATCTGTAAAACTCTTAAATAAAAATAACTTCTTATTAGCCATCAACACTTGGGAAGTACCTGAGACTGTTTATCCATTTGGTGTTCTTTACCGGACAGCAACTGTACTTCAGGAACTTAATCGAAAAGTTAGGACCACTCTTACCAAGTACGGCATGCACCATCCCAACAGTTCAGTGGCAACACTCTACTTACCTCGAAACGAAGGAAGTAGATGTGTTCTGAATTAAGATCTTGAGATTGAGACCTTATGCACGAGCAAATCAACAATCTTCCCAAATACTTTCTTCAAAAAACGATGGTTGCGAATGAATAAATTTGTGTCACGTACAAGAATTTTACCTTATTGAACCTGAATGAAGCGGATTTGACAGACCTGTATCACCAAAGAAATTGGCTAAGTGAGTGAACCCAGAAGCGTTTGCAAGGCAAGTTTTGCTGCTGAACTGAAAAAGAACACTGTGAACCTGGAATCGTCAGTCTTCTGTATAACGAAATTGGTCTCTTTCCTGAGACAAAAGGTTTCATCATTTCTATTTAAGACGAAGTAACCTCCACTCGCATTTACCAAAGATATGTGATTGGGGATATCAGTGAAGATCATCGATGCCACCTTTGCAATCAATGAGGCGAAACCCTCCAACATATAGTGAGCGAGTGCTCTGTTTGACACAAACAGAATACTTGAGTCGGCACAACGACGTTGCTGCAGTAGTTCATCAGGTCCTGGCTGCCAAGTCAGAAAAAGTACAGAACGAGGTCCCATACCACAAGTTCAAGCCGGATTCAGTTTTGGGGACGAAACGGTGGAAGCTCTTAGCAGTTAATGTCCCTTCTCCGTTCTACATTGAGAGCTTTCTTTTAAATGGCGTGCTATGCCCTCCACCTTTGCTGTCTTGTCTGAACCGATGCCTCCCGCCGCCTCAGAATCGGTATGACAGTGTGCTCATCTAAATATATTTATTTACTTATTTATTTATTTGTCTAGACTTTTTCTCTAGAATTTTTCTATTTTGCGTAAATTCTAATTTTATTCTTAATATTCTGTAAAGATTACATTTTATTTGTAATTTAGATATATTTGTTATTATTTTTTGTAGCACTGATGATGTCCGCAATGCGAAACCGAACCGAAAAAGAGTTATGCCAAAATAAACACGAACGAAAAACAACACCTGAAATCTTTTTCTATGATGCAAATGTCGTAAACTCCACACCATTTCCTACCAAAGTATGAAAAATATCTAGTTTTATTCTGGCTTTAACCGACATTTAAGTACGTCAAACACCGTGGTCACCGTTGATCTACAATCTTGATCGACGTGAGTAGGCTCGGAGGAATAATCTCACTATTATCCGTTCACTCTTTGAAAAATACTAGAAAAACAAAAGCACAATGCGTTCGAATGGAATATTTCCCATTCGTTTACAGAATGAAGAATGTTTGTTGAAGTCGTGTTTCCATTGTTCCTAAAATTAAGGAGACAAGGCGTTTGTCACATTTTACATTATACACTGCTCGCGTGACAATGTAAGGAGACTCTGACAGACAAACCTTTCCAGCGATCCAACGAACGTACTAAGTCACCGTGTATAATGTAGCGTGTATAATGCGCGGGGTCAGGTGACCGCTTAAAAGAGCGAATATTTATGGGATATTCAATTTGTTCCATGAAAACGTGGCCATCAATAAAAGTGACCTGTTAATCGTTGTGGCCGTTGCAATCTATTACAACGTCCACAACGATTGACAGGTTACTGTGTTTTACTTTTTGCCTAATTCAGATTCTTTCAATTTCCTGATTGGCGTGAATGAATATAGTTTCATATTCAATCCTAATATTAGATATACAATCCTAATAATATAGTTTTTTTTAACAAACAGCTATGAAGTTCTATTGTGAACACTTGTAATCTGCTCAAAATTTTCCAAATGGTTTTGAGTTAGCGTTGCGAATGCTCCACCCTCATTTGTGCAAAATTTCATCATTGGAGAAATAAAGACAGCAATTTATTTCTTCTGCATTCGTGACTTCGGATTGGAGCGACGGCCTTGGCTGGTTGCCCTAAATATAAAAGTTCTGGCATGAAATTGAAATCGCCCCCGGATGCTTAAATTCTCGATGACACTGAACATAAGTGGCTGCAATGAGGAGACGGGTTGGAAGCTCTGTGCCTTCCTAGTGTAAACGCCCGGGTGCCCCGAGTTGTGCTCTTGGCTTCGTCGTGGCAGAGAACGATAATCATGGGTGTTGAGGAGGGACACCACACAAATCGTGTACATGTATTATACCTGCGAGGGATGAAGATAAGAACCGATGTTCAGGTTCTTATCCCCTTTTCCCGGGAGGCGTAAAACCCATGATAAAGCACAAGCCGAAGATACTGCACTCGTGACTCAATAAAGGATGGTATACAGAATTTTTTTACGTTATGTCTCGTTTTCATCCACTGTTACCGTTCACCACTGTACTTCCTTAGGAAATGGTTTTAAATCTCATTTTACTTTTGATAGATCTTTGAGGATTGTTAATGATGATTGTTGTTTTCAAATTATTTTTTATTATTTTTTATGAAGGTAATGAAAACAATGGAACACTTTTGTCGAAATATCATCGTACATGAAGATCAAATGCTCCGCCAGATTTCCTCGAATGTTATTAGCACAGTATACTGAAGAATTCATTGAAACACGAGGAATTATTTCGAAGTAAAGCAGTACGAATTACCTTAGATACCAGAAGAGCTTCAAGATTATATCGCTTTGGTTAGTAAGAATAGTTTGGAGGCGAAGACTTGGTTTTCCACGAATGCTTCTTGCATCTCACATCTCAACTCTTTGGGGCTGCCTTTAATTAATTTTGCTGCTTAGAACAGAACTCGTGACCGTTATGACTTTCCTCATCGCTGAAATGTTTCTTACGATATGCTTACGTATTTCATTTTTCCAGAAGGAATGAACAGGGCAAGTTTCTGAAAAAAAATTAGAGACCTTTCTTTGTCTTACTATATCCATTAAAGATTTCCGCTAGTAACCCGTACAGGTCGGGTCGATACAAGTTGTAGAATCCATAAAGCCTTCAATAACTTATACGTTCCTGAGATGTTGTTAGGAAGTACTTGTCAAATCAATAACGAGTCAAAATGGCGGATGTTTCCTAATCGACTGATGACGTACTCTTGGGACAGAGAATTATGTTTTATTTATGAATGTAAACTTCAAGTTATGGTATGAGGTACAGTGACGATCCATATATGTTATAACCCTGTTTTTATAATACAGGATTATTTATATTTATTGAATATTAGGTTGATACTCGTTAGTTTATGCGTACAGAAGGGGAGAAGTCAACGCATACAAGTTGTCAGGGCGACAGGTTTAAATAAACAAACCCGGGAAGGACGAGCGCTCACAGTACGAAGACATACAGGAAGGGGGGAGCAATTTCCATTGTAATGAAAAGAATATTATGTATAGAGGGAGAGGATCGCTCTTTTAACTCTTTTAACAAATTTGGTACGTTGTAGTTATCATTAGAAGGGACGCATGGTGGGTGATATTGCAATTTTTATTTAAGACAACGTCGAACGTAGGAAGCGAGTGGTCTAGCATGAGATTATAATTATTATTTTCAGAGTTCAAGTAGTAAGAATTTGAATAATGTTGATGTCATGTAATTCTCAATTGAATTAAAAAATGACATGTATTTGCGAACTCTTCCAGAGTAGGGAAGAAGTTGTAGATTCTTTTTATTCCTTGAACTATTATTTGAATATCAGTAAGTGTCGCGGTAAGGCACCCACCGAGGCGAAACGCGGGGAAGTTTCACGTACGCGTTATAATAATTATTCGACGAACCGGGAATAAATTGGCAAAGCTACAGTTTTTAATTAGTAATTGACATAGGATAATTTCGCATTAAGCAAGATAATTTGTAGTTAACTGGTATCAATCAAAGAATAATTTAAACAACAGAACTTCCAGAAAGTGCCGATCTGTACAGTCTGTCTGTATAGAATTTATTAGGTCCGTTACAAATCGGCCCAATATGGAGGAGATCGTACAGGGACATTTCAGTATGCATACAATGGAGAGACAGACAGACAGATACACAAAGAGACAGATAGAGACAGAGAGAGGCATTGAGTGAGACAGAGAATGACAGACAAAGACAGAGAAACAGACAGAGACAAAGAGAGACAGGGAGAGACAATCAGAAACAGACAGAGGCACATAGGGAGAGAGTCAAACAGAGAGTCAGACACAGATGGACAAAGAGAGAGACTGACAGAGACAGAAGGAGACAAAGAGAGTCAGAGGGGCAGACAGAGAGAGACACAGAGAGTCAGAGGCAGACAGAGAGATACAGAGACAGACAAACAGAGAGAGTCAGACAGAGAGACAGAGACAGAGAGACAAAGAAAGTCAGACAGAGACAAATAGAGACAGACCGTGACAGACATACTGAGAGAGACAGGCATACTGAGAGTGAGACATTCAAAGAGAGAGAGAACCAGACATTCAGAGAGAGAACCAGACATACAGAGAGCCAGACATACAGAGAGAGCCAGACGTACTCTCTGTCCGTCTGGCTCTCTGTATGTCTGGCGTACTCTCTGTACGTCTGGCTCTCTCTGTATGTCTGGCTCTGACACAGTGATACAGAGAGAGACTGACGGACAGAGACTGACTTGAGAGAGAGACAGACAGACAAAAAGAGAGAGAGTCAGACGGAGAGACGGGCAGAAAGAGAGAGATAGAAAGGCAGACAGAGAGAGGCAGATAGAGAGTGATAGAGAAAGACTGATAGAGAGAGACAGTCAGACACACAGGGAGACAGAAAGAGAAAGACAGAGAGAGACAGATAGAGATAGAGATATATAGAGATAGAAACAGATAGAGAGAGACCGATGGAGAGAGACAGATAGAGAGGGAAACATACAGAGAGAAAGAGAGAGACAGATTAAAGAGAGAGGCAGATTGAGGAGAGAAAGTGAACCTATTACTGCTCACCTTTTATGATTGCTCTCTTGCGCAGACCACATACCCGGTAAACACAAATGCAGCAGTACAATAGGGTCCTCTTTCGTCCGTCTACTAATATCTAGGTACACTTAAGCCTGCAATGTGAGACGATGCTGGTGTGTATAAAAATATGAAAATGTGCACATTGGGTCTCTCCAAAAATGTGCTTGTAACTCACCTCTTCGAAAGTGAGGGAAAATATTTTCGTACATAGGCAATCTCTATCAATACTTCAAAATGAGAAAATTATCCAAAACAAATAAAAATAAATGGTCAAAAACAAATTCTCAATGCATATACCGCCAGCGTTCTTATTAATAACTTAGTGATAAAAAATACAAAATTATAGCCTTTTTATTTGTGTATTTAGATTATAACAAATACTTTCATCGTTTCAGCCGAATTCCAAGTCAGAGGCAGTGGATCGTGCCAGAGGGATCGGGACGCTCTCTTTGCTTGTTGAGAATCGTAGATGGGTTTACTCCTTTCCCGTTGTTGTGTCGGATGTTTCCATTTCGAGGGCAATCCTCTTGGACGAGCGTACACTGCATCACGACGTGAAGGGCCCTCGCTTGTTCTTTTCGAGGGGAATCTTCTTCGAGGAATGTAAATTCCTTCGCATTGTGGAAAGCTCCTTTTTCTAATGTTTGCGCTTTGCTGAAGCCATGTTTCTCCAAAATAGCTCATCGCTGTTTCAGGAACACAAGGGGTATGCGATATTATGAATACAGTCACGTAACAAAACTACATACTACCTTACTATTGAAAAGGTGAAGGGCTGCATTTTTCTCGGCACAAGTTAACAGCAATTCACGAATATAACACATACATTTTGAATGTAAATTCCAAGTCGAACTGTATCCACACAAATATTTGTGCCGAACCCAAATCTTTCACAACTTTCAACAATCGTAGAAATGATCATCGGTGTTCTGACGTCAACGCAAATGTAATAACTCATTCAGAGGAAAAAGTACTGGTAGTTTCCACGCCGCGGGAGCACTTGCTTATACAACAGGAGCTGGTGAAAAGAATTAGATATTCGATACGGAACAGCGTTCTTAAATTTCCTGTATTATGGACAGAGTGCACCGGGACGTGGGCTTTGTAAAATGAATAGTTCTGTTTTTATGTTCCCGTTTTTCAGGTGACAAACGATTAAATTATACAAAGCAGTTATTGATGTACGACTTGGTAAATTGATAATTTTATTTTATAATTAATCATGTAACAAACAATAACAGAGGCGAGTGAGAAGTGCCAAGCCTACCTTTGGTACGGGTAATGTTTGCACATAAAAAGGGGCAAGTTTGTGTCAAGAATAAAAATATCTAGTAGTCAATAAAAACATAACTAATTTTATAAAAGTTGTATTCATAGTTTAAACTTCTTTATTTGCCCTACTAACAGAATTTACTTTATTAAACACAGTTATACTTATAAGAATTTCAGGGCCTAATACTAATAGCACATTATTATTATTATTATTATTATTATTATTATTATTATTATTATTATTCCCCTAAATCACGACTAAAGATGTTATCTGTCGGCTGAATATAAAATCTATTCCAGGTTGCAACCAACTATCTAAGGAGTAGATCTAGGGACTCTCGGTGCCTCTACAATACTTTGCACAAATTGTGGGCTGTTCCAAATAAAGCGATTTCTTGCACTTCCCAGTCTTTTGAATTACCTGGGAGTTTAGACAAGTTCTTACTCAAATTTTGCGGAACAGATCCCAGAGCTCCGATAACTATCGGGACGACCTGTGATTTTACGTCTCACATTCGGCTGATCTCGATTTCCAAACTCTTGTATTTAAGACGTTTCTCTGCCTCCTTGGTAACGACGTTTTGATCGCAAGGTACAGCAACATCCACAAGTAAACACGATTTGTTCTCCAAATCCGATGACTATATCCGGTTTGTTTGCTGCTATCGTGCGATCTGTTTGAATTTGTTGGTCGTACAATATCGTACACAATCCAACAGACGTCACCGGTTTCGGTGAGTGTTCGTACCACTTGGGGCAAGTGTTCGGAACTTCGAGCGCGGTGCATATCTGCCAGTGGAGGTAGCTACACACCCTGTCGTGTCTTTTCAAGTATTCGATCTTTGCTAGGATTGGACAAGCTGAGACAATATGTTCAATGGTTTCTACGTGTTCTTGACAAATGCAGTATTTATCATCTTGGGAAATTTTGAGAACCGCTTTATCATAATGTCGTGCTCTCGAGGCCTGATCTTGGGCAGCTATTACAAGTGCTTCCGATTCTGGCTTCATTCTTCCCCTTTTAAGCCACATAAATGATTGATCTTTATTGATCTGCACCTTGTCCATTCTTTTTAGATATTGTCCATGGAGTGGTTTGTCTCTCCACGATTTCTTTAACATTTTGTGTGTCTCAAATTTCATGTTAAGTAGCATCAGAAGTTCAGTGTCATTCTGGGAGTCTTGCATTGTCTTGTTCGCAATGCTTCTTGCTACACTTACAATGCCTCTGTTTCCCATTCTTCGGTCAGATTTCATGACCTGCCTCATTAGTGGGTCATCTTGATGACTGACTACATATTTTCCCATTCCAACTATTGCGTTGTGCCAGGAGGCTTCAATTTGTCTCAGGCCTCTTCCTCCTTCCTTACGTGACACATAAAGTCTATGTACATCAGCTCGGAGGTGGGCAACGTGATGTATTGTAAGCAATTTTCTGGTTTTTCGATCCATGATGCGAATTTCCTGCTCAGTCCAGTCTACTAGTCCGAAACTGTATTCCGGTACAGGCACCGCCAAACTACCTATTGCTGATATTTTATTCCTTGAGTTTAGAGCAGACTGCAGGACAAGGCTCACTCTTCTATAATACTCCCTGCGAATTCTCTCTTTCATTGTGTCGTTCGAGATGGTCTCACATTCTTCAATGCCCAGATATTTGTAAGTTTTACCTGGCTCAAGATCATGAATCACAGTGTTTCTATCAACTTCAATGTTCTCTAACGTGGTTATTTTGCCCCTTTTTAAGTTGGCTTTTGCACACTTGAATACTCTCCCTTTCCGCTGTGGATTAGTAACCTGGTGCTCCACGACTTCATACTAGCCTTGCAAAACTCAACAAGTCTAGGATGAAATCGATAGATCTCCAGGGTCTTCAAAATCCAATCATGTGGTACACTGTCACCTTCTGGTAGTCAATCCAAGCCATGCTTAAATTACGTTTTCGTTTCTTTACATCATTCAAAATTATTTTATTCAGAAGCAAGATTTCCTTACAGCCATAGGAACATTTACGACATCCTTTCTGTTCAACTGGTAACAGATGGTTCTTCTCTAGGTGCCTATACATTTTGTCAGTATGGCTGCAGTTATAAGTTTGTACATTACTGGCAGGCAAGTAATTGGCCTGTAGTTCTTCGCCAAAGAGCTGTCTCCTCCTTTGTGTAGCAAATACGTGATACCGCGAGTGAGCCATTCGGGGAGTTCCTTAGGGTTTTCTAAAATTTTATTAACAGCCTTTGCTACATGAGAATGTAGTGCTGTTAATTTCTTAATCCAATAAATCTGGATCTTATCCACCCCAGGGGATTTTCAGTTTCCCATGTTTTTAATTGTTTGGCATAGGTCCTCTTTCGAGGATCCTTGAACATGTTTCACTGTTTCCACGAGTCCATTGGCAGCATCAACTTCAGATTGGAGCCACGATGCGTCTTTGTTGTAGGATGTGGTTTCCTCCCAGATTCCTGACCAAAATGTTTCGACCTCATCTTTTGAAGGAGGGGCAGCATTGCCATTCGGTTTTTGAGTCAGACTGCGATAGAATCTCTTCGCGTCTGTTTCAAACAACCGGTTCTGTATACGGAAATCTTCTCTATGTTTGTACCGTCTTATTCGTTGGGCCCATGCTTGGAATTTTCTCTTTTAGCTATTCAGCTACCATTAGCCTTGTTGCGTCATTGTCAATTAGATATTTTTGTTCAACATGGAGTATTTTTTGTTGAACTTTATACGTGTGGTTTGACTTAGAACATGCCTCGGCTAGGAATGATATTTCCCGCCGTGTGTCGGCTATCCGTTTCATAATTCTTTTCATCCATGGAGGTATGGAGCTTTTTACTCTGGCTGTCGGCCATCGGTGTTCTTGGCTGGCTCCAAGATTATCTGAGATACTAGATATCCAGTTGCATACACGATGTGATTGATTTCAGTAATATCTAGATCTCTACTTGAGGTCTGTACAATCTCATTTAAGACAGAATTCACTGTTTCTATCACTCTCTTAGCTTTAGCATTTTCGTAAATTCTCCTCAACGGTGCACGAGATTCGAATGGAAGTAGACGAACTCGTTCTATCTCGCGTCGGAGGAGGTTTCCGCATCATGTCCTTATCGTGTGACTCATGGCCAGATGAATTTTCACCACTGACGGACTTTCATTTGGAAGAGATGAACCTTGAAGGGGATCATCCTTTTCAGGGATATTAGATGGTTCTAAATGTTCGTCATGTGGATAGTTTGATCGATGAACATACTCCGCGTTTCTCTGGATGTCTGCAAGTTGTTCTGCTGTGAATTTTACACTGCTGACTATGTATCGTCGTTGACTGACAAGCTTCTTTGAGTCTAGTGTAGGTCTCATATCTTGGTTCCGCTCTCTCCATATCTTAAAAACTTCTATTTCTGAGCCCCCATTTTTCGCTTTTGCATAGTAAAAGCACCACATCACCTCTTTTAATTCCTCCCGTGTCCATTTCTGACGATGGCTTCGAGCTACTGCCGGTTCTGGGTCCCTGGGACTAACATCCGTGGGATTGCCAGATGTCGACAAGGTGATATTAGCTCGGTTTCTGAGCAGGTATGGGACATTGGTAGAACAAGGCACGTTAAGATTCAGTACATTTCTTGTTCTATCCATTTTGCTCATTGGTTTCAAGTGAAGATTCGCAGGTAGCAAATTCGAGTTCACAGATCACAGTTAACCTTTGGGTTGTTTCCTGCCATCCGTTACTGCGACCCATAGTGGCCTCGGGGCATCCCCCCGCAAAGCCCAGCAAGGGGTCCCTCCGATCGCCAGTCGGCATTACTAAACCCTACGGGATTTTCACTGACTGCTGAAGGCAGTCTCCTTCGCTGGCTAATGCCAGGTTCGGGCCTCCACTCTAATCAGTGGCCTAGTGTGCCAACCCAGTTTCTCTCCTGTACCCTCCATGGGCCGATAACAGGAAGTCCAAAGGCTCATGACTCTTCCCTCTCTACTTACTTCCCACTCTCCTCAAAATGGAGTACTCGTACTTCTTCGTCGTTCGAAGCCCTACCAGTAGCTAGGCTACCACTGACATAGCTCTCAGGCTCATGGGGGTATTCAAGCTCTACCACCAACTGCAAGGTCGTGTACTCTCTAGGAGGAGTTATTATTATTATTATTATTATTATTATTATTATTATTATTATTATTTTCCATTAGATCGCGACTAAAGATGTTATGAGTCGGCTGAATATAACATCCACTCCAGGCTGCTCCAGGAGCAGATCCGGTGACTATCAGTGCCTCTACAATACTTTACGCAAAATGTGGGCTGTTCCAAATAAAGCAATTTCTTGCACTTCCCAGTCTTTTGAATTACCAGGGAGTTTAGACAAGTTCTTACTCAAATTTTGCGGAACAAATCCCAGATGATCACAATTTGATCCCAATTTGATATTTACGACACGAGCGACGTAGGAGCGAGTGTCGGAATTTCTATGGGTGAATAATAGCCATTCTACGCGAGTAGAAGACTATAATTTCTCTACGACTTTCAAATATATATTTTAAAAATATTAAATGGGCGCCTTAACCTAATACAACGGCTACAGAATACGTTATGTTCTCTATCCTAACAAACACCAACTCGCATACTGTTTCGTGGTTCACCTGTCTTATGACGACAGTTGCGACAGAGCACAGATACAGAGCACTCAGCGCCTTTGTGGACGACTGCGACAGCCCTCGGTCGTGTATAATGAACTATGACGAATGTGTTTGGTCCACAGCCGTGCAAGAATAATATTCTCGCACGGGTTGTGGAATTGGTATCATTACTGCATCCGATACCGTGCAGAAATGAATACATTCTGGAGCAGTCGTACAGAAAATACTTTCCAACACGGGCCACGCAGGGAACATGAATGTGTGTCAGGTACCACTCGCTGGCGGTGACGAAGATGCGCCGGTTGGTGGTGCTGGTGTGCGCGGTGACGGCGGCCTCCATCCTCGCGTGGACCATCCTCACGCTGGTGGACGACTCCACCAAGGAGGTGCCGCACCCGGACAACGGCAACGAGACCATCTTCATGGACATCCCGCGCCTGCCGCTGCGCGCCTGGTACCCCTGGGACGCCAGCAGCGGCGTCACCTACATCGGCTCCTTCGTCTACCAGGTGCGGCGCGCATGCAACACTTGTTTGCTGCCAATAGAGTCCTGTATGTTGCGTAGAGGCGGTTAGTGAAAAACGGCATAAACAGGTATTTAGTTTGATGTACGAACATGGACGTTTACTGCATAACTGCATCCAAAATGTACTTAACCTTTATTCACTTAATCCAATGTTTCCGTTTTTTCGTACGCACAGGTTAATTTTAATTATGCTAACCTTCTGAGTTATGTTTTTTCAGTGGAGGATCTTTGCTTCTCAACTCCCCCTCTTGTCTCCTTTTCTACCTGTCTTTCTGTCTCCTCTCCGTCTCTCCTTCCTTCTCCCTTCACTTCTTTTCCTCTCTCTTTATCATCCCTTCCTTTCCTCTCTCCTTTTCACTAATCAGTCTTCATCTCCCCTTCTCTCCCTCCCTCTCTCTGTCTTCAATGGCGATACAAGCAAGATGAATTTTGCTTCAGATCCGCAAACTCGCAGTTCGGCCAGAGCCATTCCACATCTTGGGTGTGTTCTTCGCTTGGTCCTCGAGATGAGGCCAATGAAAGCTACCGGCATCTACAAGCCTCAATCTAGAAGGGACTCATCGGAACAAAGAACCATGTGTTTGTGTCGAAAACCCATCACCGTTGGGAATCGATCGGAGTATCATAAACACCATGAAATTAAGGATTTTTGACCTTAATATGTTGTGATAATGAATAAAGATTTCAGGAAGTAAAGAAAGGCTAGGTTCCAAATAAAAATTAATTAAAGACTTTCTGTGAAGAACAGATTTAATTTAGAAACAAATTACCCAGGTATGCAAAGTTTGGGAAAAATAAACGTTGATTTTTTCGAGACTTGTCATAACGATATATAAACGTTGATGTTTTCATTGATTTTAATGATATTTGGTGTTCTGACATTGAAAATGAGTTCCATTTTTTCCATCACATCAGAATTTTTTGTAAAACTGATTTCGATATATATTTGCTAAACCCTCTTTGAAAAGGAATTGTCTTGAAAATGTTTACATTAACTGTCTTGCAACAGTTTTTTTCGTGAAAATGTACATAAAACAATCGTTTCATGTTGAATCAAATAGATTATTCAACAATTTTATTTGTTAGAGGTTTAAATGGATGAAAACTACTGTTGCCAGATTGCACAGCCCGATTCTAGTCCAGAGGAAAATAAAAAGTTCCCTTGAGCTTAAAATTACTGACATCTTTGAAGGCAACCCAAACTTCTTTCCCTTTGTGACCATGCTCCTTTTTAATTCCTTATTTTTCATAAGCTTGCAGATATCTGAGCCAGCAAATACTCCCTCTTTCATCTTGGCTGGTTTGAAAACCATCAGCAATTGTTTCAGTTAGCCATAAAAGCTAATGAGTGTATGAGTGGTTTAATCGAAATTCAAATTGTTTATCTAGAACTACATTACTGATTGTAAGAAAATTATTCAATATTTAGTCTATTTTTTATAATGTTGGCAGTAAACGTATAGGTCTATAATTACTAATCTAGGGTCTTTACCTAGTTTACGAAAAGACAGAATAAAAGCTATTTTCCATATCTTCGGGATATAATTTAATCGTAAAATTGCATTGAAAATTGAAATCACTTTGGGATTGCATTGATTGAAATTGCATTCAAATAACTTTGAGATCACCACGAATAGTCCATCCGCGGTCGGCGTATTTTATTTTGCTGAGGAAAAAAGTCAGGTTTTCATAGCGTTGTCTTAAATGAACCGAGTGTCCAACTGATACAGAGGCATGCTGGCTTCCGTGATGAAGCAGGAGGGTTTTAAGACTCCTTTCGATGATTATATAAACAGATTCCATTCATATTGATCGTAGGCGATATTAAATTTGCTAATCAATCAGGGAACATTAGAACAATAGACCAGATTCTCCTCTTTTTCAAAGTACTTAAAAAGTTCCTTTTCTCTATTCCCGTACCAATAAAAAGGGGTTCATTTTGCCAATATTTTTTTCTTTCAATCTGGAGCCCAATGCCTCTTTCAAAAGGCCCGAAAAGAATCGTAAATGTTCATAAAAATCCAAGTAAAATTGAATTTCTTAAGAAAGTGACATGAAGGAAATTTGCTTTTTCGCTCAACACCAAAAATACATGAAGTTCAGCTATCAATTTTCTTGAATTTTTTCATTGCAGGCCTTTGTTATTATTTTCAATAATGTAATTACACGAGATAATTCATAAACTTTTCAAAATTCGAAATTTTTGAAAATTCAATAAAAATAGAAATTCGCCTTTTTTATAAACATATAATCCTTTATTCCAGCTGAAAAATTAAAGAAAAAATTACGGCCAATTTTTGAGAATATTTCGAAAATGGTAGGTCTTTTTGTGAAGAACCCACAACTTATTTAAACGACAAAATAAATGTACACCGGTGTGTATATGCAAACATTTTACCTTTCTTCTTGAACAGAAAGTAAAAACTCAACTATTCATCAATCAATCATTACATATTTATAAAATTTTTACTAAAATTATTAATTAAATAAAAAATATTTTGTAATTTACGAAATCTATTAAATATTTACATTTCTTAGTGTTTGGACGAGGTATCTGTGAACTCGACTACCGTTAATACGCAAGCGAGACACCATGCATGAGCAATAGAGCCATCTATGTGTACTATCGTTATTCAGGAAATATAGAATAGCCCAATGCAAGCTGAGGATTGTAGTCGCTAAATTGACGACCAGGTTGCGACTGTGTTTGTATTTGGTTTCATTGGTTTCCTTGTGTGTTTTTCTTACACATATTAAATATACATTTCTTGTGCCTAAGCAGCATGTCAAATTGCTTAAATGTCAATGTTTTGAGACGGCATTGAGTATGGTCGCCTCTGTGCGACGTCACCCGAAAGCACAGATTCCGTACGCGAATTCTACTATTCAGCCTGCAATTAAACACAAGCAGATGCACGCAGCTGACTGTGCGCGTGTGTTGTGCGCAGTTGTACTGGCTGGTGCTGGCGCTGTTCCACGCCAACCTGCTCGACGTGCTGTTCTGCTGCTGGCTCATCTACGCGTGCGAGCAGCTGGTGCACCTCAAGGACGTGATGCGGCCGCTCATGGAGCTGAGCGCTGCGCTCGACACCGTCGTCCCACACTCAGCCGACCTCTTCCGCGCCGTCTCGCCCGCCGTCGCCGACGACTACATCAACGAGCAAGGTGCGCAAGCCGCTACGCACACCCATGGCATCTGAAGTCGCAGGCTTCCGCGGCAGGAGTCATGTGAATGATTCTGGGTGTCCAGGTGACGCCGCGTTGAAGGCTGTGTTGTCGACTATTTTATCGTGGTCTTCCTCAAGGCTGATATGCAAACTGAGGCAGGCCAGCCATGAGGAAGACCACTATAAGATGGTCGAAACGTCGGCAACACAGCCTTCGACGTGGCGTCATCCGGACAACCAAGATCATTCACCCATGTCATCTACCTGGAACTTGGAACGTTGTCAATGTTCCTTCAGACTGAGGTAGCCTAGGGCAACAACTATTGCCACTGCAGTGTCTCTTATATCGGAGGCCCTAGCGGTCGAGTCCCGGTGGTGGCGGATCAATTCTTGCTGAATACCCACGTCGAGTTCAGCTGCTGTCTGGAGGAGAATTCTAGCGGTTGGCTTCTCTGATCTGTAGTTTTCCATGGTTTCTCCGATCAACCCACGGAAAGTGCCGGAGCAGTACCCTAACAAACGGGCCACGGACCGCGAACCATTTGTCTTTCCTCACACGTAAATATTATATTCACGACCACTACTCATGTTGAGAGACGAGTCAGAAGACTGTAGTTTGTCCCGGCTGGGTGATGTCCCGCTGTGTGAGGTGCCTAGGTGGGGTGGGGTGGGGTGGGGGCGCCCGCCTGGGTGCCATTACACCTATATGACTAACAATTCATAACAATTCTTTTAGTTTTAAGTCTGTATACAGTCTATATACACACACATACGTCTATGTAATAATGATCTGTGCCATTATCGATTAACCAGGTTTTAGGCTTCATGCGCTCCTCTTATCTGTAGATATGATCACAGGGGCAGTTTACCACTGCACTTCATGTTTTCTTGAGGAGTGAGAGTCATGATATGAATGGGAATGACTGCATGGAAGTTGGTTCATTGACAGTTACGTGGTGGTATGGGAAAGTGAAAAGTACCCCAACCTCATAGCAAAAGCATTGACGCCTTGCACAGGACTCGAAGACATACACTTCGGCTCGACACACGTGAACACAAATTCAAGCCCTTGGGTCGTCGACGCTGAGAACATTTTCTACCTTACACGAATGAATTCTCTCCTTCCCACCCGATGAAGCGCTTGAGCGGCGGCGCGTTGTGTTGGCAGACGTGGAGGGGTCGGTGACGATCCGCAGCATCTACAGCAACCAGCGCGACTTCTCCGGCTTCCAGCGCGGGGGCGGCGGCGTCGGCCCCAACGGGCTCTCCAAGAAGCAGGAGGTGCTCGTGCGCTCCGCCATCAAGTACTGGGTGGAGCGCCACAAGCACGTCGTCAGGCGAGTCCACGCACGCAGGCGTCTCAACACACCTTTAGAGCACATTTAGGGTCTGAAGATGATCACTAGGGGGCGGATTTTGATGACGCACACCAGCATCTCAACAAACCTTTAGAGTACGTTCAGGGTCCGAAGATGATCACTAGGGGGCGGATTTTGATGACGCACACCAGCATCTCAACAAACCTTTAGAGTACGTTCAGGGTCCGAAGATGATCACTAGGGGGCGGATTTTGATGACGCACACCAGCGTCTCAACAAACCTTTAGAGTACGTTCAGGGTCCAAAGATGATCACTAGGGGGCGGATTTGGATGACGCACACCAGCATCTCAACAAACCTTTAGAGTACGTTCAGGGTCCGAAGATGATCACTAGGGGGCGGATTTTGATGACGCACACCAGCATCTCAACAAACCTTTAGAGTACGTTCAGGGTCCGAAGATGATCACTAGGGGGCGGATTTTGATGACGCACACCAGCATCTCAACAAACCTTTAGAGCACATTTAGGGTCCGAAGATGATCACTAGGGGGCGGATTTTGATGACGCACACCAGCGTGTCAACAAACCTTTAGAGCACATTTGGGGCCCGAAGATGGTCACTAGGGGGAGGATTTTGATGACGCACACCAGCATCTCAACAAACCTTTAGAGTACGTTCAGGGTCCGAAGATGATCACTAGGGGGCGGATTTTGATGACGCACACCAGCGTGTCAACAAACCTTTAGAGCACATTTAGGGTCCGAAGATGATCACTAGGGGGCGGATTTTGATGACGCACACCAGCGTCTCAACAAACCTTTAGAGTACGTTCAGGGTCCGAAGATGATCACTAGGGGGCGGATTTTGATGACGCACACCAGCATCTCAACAAACCTTTAGAGCACATTTAGGGTCCGAAGATGATCACTAGGGGGCGGATTTTGATGACGCACACCAGCATCTCAACAAACCTTTAGAGTACGTTCAGGGTCCGAAGATGATCACTAGGGGGCGGATTTTGATGAAGCACACCAGCGTCTCAACAAACCTTTAGAGCACATTTAGGGTCCGAAGATGATCACTAGGGGGCGGATTTTGATGACGCACACCAGCGTCTCAACAAACCTTTAGAGCACATTTAGGGTCCGAAGATGATCACTAGGGGGCGGATTTTGATGACGCACACCAGCATCTCAACAAACCTTTAGAGTACGTTCAGGGTCCGAAGATGATCACTAGGGGGCGGATTTTGATGACGCACACCAGCATCTCAACAAACCTTTAGAGTACGTTCAGGGTCCGAAGATGATCACTAGGGGGCGGATTTTGATGACGCACACCAGCGTCTCAACAAACCTTTAGAGCACATTTAGGGTCCGAAGATGATCACTAGGGGGCGGATTTTGATGACGCACACCAGCGTGTCAACAAACCTTTAGAGCAGATTTGGGGCCCGAAGATGATCACTAGGGGGAGGATTTTGATGACGCACACCAGCATCTCAACAAACCTTTAGAGTACGTTCAGGGTCCGAAGATGATCACTAGGGGGCGGATTTTGATGACGCACACCAGCGTGTCAACAAACCTTTAGAGCACATTTAGGGCCCGAAGATGATCACTAGGGGGAGGATTTTGATGACCTAAAACATCGCCAAAAATGGTCAATAAAACGAAATCGAATAGGATACTCAGGAATTCTGTGGTGAATATTTGTTGCATCTCGTAAATATTGTTTGAATTAAGTACCATTAAAATGACATTAAAATTGATTAAATAAGCAAACAATGCATTGAAAATGACGTAAATAGGTAAAAAATGACTTATCAGTCGAAATTGTTGAAAAATCCAAAAAATGATATATGAAAATTGGTCATTTCGTTTTGTCATAACATAAAATGAATGTATATACTAAATGGCTTTGTTTTAAAACAAAAAGAAAAAATGACATTTCATTAAAATCCGCCCCCTAGTGATCACATTTTGACAATGAACATACAGGGGAAATTTTAAATAACGAAATTACATATGTGTCGTCTACTTCTGATTGCTACTCAACTCTTCATGTAATAGTGTTCACCACATCATGTTCTGATGCAATCAGAGAGATTTTGTGTTCTTGCCGAACATGGGTTTTTGATGAGTTACCTATAGGTCAGGCGCAAATGTTACATTTATGACTTTGTTAGATACAATTTCCCATCAAATGTGTTTTGAAAAAATGAAAGCATTTTCTACTTCTATACATGTTTTAGACGTTTGGAAGATTCATTCTGATACGTCCTGTACTATTTGTGAAGTACGGCGTCGAGCAGGTCCCGTCGTTTAAGTATTTTATTATACATTCTAAATCATTTTATTTCAATCGATTTGCGAATTTATATGGTAAAACTAGTTGGACTAAATCTTTATGATAGAAGTTTAATATCAAATCAAAATTCATAAAAATTAAATGACTAGTGACTACTATTTTAAGGAAAATACATATTTTTAAGAACTTTATTTAAGCATCGTCTAGTGGTAATGACTGAGACGTGTTTATAGTACATTTTTCCACAAAAATATCATAAATGCAAAAGGTGGATGAGACAAAAAATGAGTTTCACTGCAGCTTTGCCATTGTATTTAATATAAATGTAAATGAATAACCCACAATTAATTAACAAATCCTAATAAGTATCAGTACTTTAGTGAAATAAACCAAATTGATATTGTAATGCATTCAAAACAAAATTACATCAATTTAAATACGATGTAATGTACGCAATACTTATAACTGAAGTAGAAAATTAATACATGAAACAACAATTGCGATTGTGTAGGAGAATGAATATCATTTGTTTTTAAAGCAGCCCTGCCGGGGAATATCATCCATAACGAATTGAGTTTGCCTGCATTAAAATTAATCACACGATTTAATTCATCCCTTTTTTTGCTGGTGAACAAATTTATTTTCACTGTTTCCGCCAATAGGTTCGTGGGCAACATTGGTGACGCATACGGATCGGCTTTACTGCTGCACATGTTGACGTCAACTGTCACGCTGACGCTGTTAGCTTACCAAGCAACCAAGGTAAGGAATGCGCACTATTACCGCGAATAAGTTTTATTTTGGAGAAAATTAGGAGACTAACAATTGTCAAAATTCTGCTTGTTCTACTTCTGAAGCATTTTTTTTATTAATTGAATTCACGCATCGAGCGTGTAATCCCCGTTTATATCACAGATCAGTATAATAAATATATATAATCTGTATCATTACGAGCGAGTTTCAAAATATTTGAAGTACAAAAATTAAATTGAAAACATTGTGCAAAAATACTGTAAGATAGTCTACTAACATACGATTAAAAAAATGAAAAAATATTTTGTTCATTAATGTTTTACAACGTTGAATTTTTATAGTTCTTTCTTTTGAAAACTAGTTAAATCCAACACGTTTATTTTCAAAGCCACTTCACAACGAAAAATATAAAATATGGACTTCTCAATGTGAACAAGTATTGTTAGTCAAGAAATGATTTTCAAAGTCCGTAATAACACCCAGTAATTAGTGAATTTAAATTTCTCATCGGAAAATATGGCAAAACTTTATAGGTAATACGAAATAATAAGAAACACTAAAATATTGAAGAGATGTATTTCAAAATTGGAAACTCCAATTCCATGGCTTTAAAACGTATTTGGCCATTATTATTAATTTGAAAACTGGCAAAGTCTAAACATTCTATTGCTTTTCTTAAATGAAAAAATATAATAAATACCCATGTCGTGTAAATAATAGGTTATCCCTTTATAAACGAATTATATTAAAATATTAGTAAGTGATTTTCTAAGAAAGAATGGATCATTGTTCTCCTTCTTCTCGAGAACCCGAAAAATAAACTTTGCATTCTTTCATACTCATTGAAGAGATTATTTCCAAAGTAATTTTCCATAAAAAACAATTTTCCAAGAAGGGAAAGTACTCATATTTAGGCTTTTACTTCACGACAGGATTGAACTTTTCTTTCAACATATGAGAAACATAATTTTTGAACACAATAGTTGGAAGTGTGATGGGGAAGCGTTGTAAAAAAATATTGATGCATTAAACTAATAAAAAACAGAAATGGATGATACGTAGGTCAAATTGAAAATTTGCTTTGCAAGCTTTGCCAAGCTTAACACGAATGGCTGTGCTCGTCGAGCAGCAAAGCAATTGTTACAAAATACTACAGCAGAGTTAATCTCTGTTACTATAAATTATTATTGTTGAAATGCCTATTGTTTACATTTAATTTTCTGATGCAACTATATGGATTATACTGCTAATACTATTTCAAACCCAGGTTATGTGTTAATAAAAGAATACCTATTTGATACCTTTCTCCAGGTCAAGAGTCAGACCTATCCATAATAATGTATAGTAGATATAATAACCTGCATTTGCCATATAGTAACTTACAACAGAAATACTTCGTAAACACATGTGACTGTGTATCACTAACTTGTGGTCGCTCAAGACCTAGATGTTTATTCGACCATTATAAATAAATTAAATAAAAAAGTAATTGTGGCGCAGATCTCGGCCGTGGACGTGTACGCGTGCTCCGTGCTGGGTTACCTGGGCTACACGCTGGCGCAGGTCTTCCTCTTCTGCGTCTTCGGCAACAGGCTCATTGAGGAGGTGAGAGTCACGCAAGTCATTGATTAGAATTTAATAACGGTCATTCATTACAGAAATAAGATAAAACGATACGACTATCGTACCTTTTGTGCACGTAGTGCAAATCCCAATAATTTCAAAGTGCTTCAGAATAAATGTCACAGATAGTGGGATCAAAGATGATCCCTTTTTATCAAGGAACGTGTGAGGGGAAATATCATCTATCGATGTTACGCATTTGGTATTTTTCCCTTATAGACAGACAGCTCTATTTCACTCTTTTAATTGCAGGTCCACAAAATGCGTTTGCCGCGCAAGTAGGCGATAAATTCAATACTAATCAATGGCAATGGGAAATATTGTTATATTTCCTAGCACGTATTATTGAAAAAAGTAATAATATTCGATTCCTCTACTACCTTCTAAATTTGGAACTTATATTTTGAGATCATCTGGAGAATTATCTTTAAAAACCTTACGCAACTGAAATTTTGAAAATGATTTCTCTCTCAGTGTGACGAACTCAAAGCATTTTTGCTTCTTTAATAATAAAATGAACAAAACATGAAAGAAAAACAAAAACTAATAATTTATTTGCCACTATTTACAATAACTTTTTAACTATTTAAAACTCTATTAATAATAATTATTATTCCCATCTTGTTTTACATACGTAATTTACACTGCATTTTCTATTAATTACTAACAATCGATAACTAATTGTGATGCTTAGCAACACTGATTTTCTAATTTAATGACTTAATTTTACACATTAATTTACACATAGTTTAATAATTCCTTGATTTACACAATCAACAGATTTTTTACAGTCACAGTCAACAGTTAGTTAACACAATTCTAATGCAATATTTTTGATAATTTGTTTACATCTATTACTCCAAAGACTATTACTATTACTCCAACGACCTCGGCAGCAATTGCATTAGCACATTTAGAGATAAGTATATCTTTATTAATACCCACTTTTTCTCACTAAAATTACGAAACAAGGGTCGAACAATGAAATATTGTATGTCATGCGAAGTTGAACTTTTTTATCCACTCGCGCCAAGGGTCTCGTGATGTAAAGTTTCTCGTATGAATATAAAACACTATTGTAAACTCTTGATGCTTTAAAAACCAAGTTTTGTTTTATTTTATTTTGGGATGTATTCCACATAGTGTATGTCCAAAAATTTCAAGAAAACTACAATTTGTGATTTAATTTCGACTCGATTACGAAATTGAACAGAATTAAAACTGAACGCACGATTTTCTCTCATTTCATATGAGCATTGGGTTATTTAAGGGGCTGTGGTTCGCCTGCACTATACTGCAATTTTCGTAACTTTGCCCCTGACAGGAATCGTCTGTTTCATCCAATCGGGAGCTTGAACGTCACCATAGTGACGTCACTGTAGCGAAATATAAGCTTCCGATTGGATGGCAGCGAAACAGCTGATTCCTGTCAGGGGCAAAGTTACAAAAATCGCAGTATAAGTTTGAACGTGAGTGTGTGTGCGCAGAGCTCGTCGGTGATGGAGGCGGCGTACTCGTGCCACTGGTACGACGGCTCGGAGGAGGCGAAGACGTTCGTGCAGATCGTGTGCCAGCAGTGCCAGAAGTCGCTGTCCATCTCGGGCGCCAAGTTCTTCACCGTTTCTTTGGATCTCTTCGCTTCGGTGAGTAGCCCCTCGCACACACAAGTAACAAAAATGTTTTGTGGTGTAGCATGAAGGGAGCGGAGAAGACTATTGCGACTCATTGGAGAAATTTAATATTGAAATTGAATAAAATTGTTGGCATATTTGAAGCTGTCATGGGTAGCCAACAAAATCGCTCGAGTGGTCGCGTCTTAGTAGTGTGGTCTCAATAGATTCAAACACCGCCTTGAGAATGGATGTTAACTTCAGTGTAGTGATATAGTCAGACCTTTCCCCAACCACCAGTGTATTACTTAACACTACGAAGCCCGAATCTTGCATTTACCGAGAATACTCGCGGGCCGTTGATGGCTGATGTACTTAATGTGATATTTATGGATTTGGGGAAATTTATACACACAAATAAATACACTAGTTCAGTTATTTATTGAATCCATCAATTTTTATTGATGGATTTCAGTAATTAGAATAATATATGCAATTGACATCAAAAGAATTAATAAAATTCTGGCTACTCACACGTGCATTGCCTGTCGTCGTAAGATAATAGTAGCGATAGCGTTTCATTTCATCACAGACTTTCAACATCGACACATCAGATACGATGAACACTATTGTTTTTACACACAGAGAGCGTCCATAATTATCGGAAGAGAGATAAGAATATATAAACAAAACAATTCGTCATACAGAGCGCACAGTTGAGCAGCTATTGGGAAGCAGTCAATTTGACGGCTGTCGGGCGTTTAAAATAAATCGATCAATATAAAAATTTCGAGTGAGTGAATATTTTTGAAATTTTCACACGTTTTTTAAAAAAAATTAATTCATTTAAAATCAAGCGATCACAATAGCCTACTGTTCATTTTAATAAAGATAACATTACGTGAATATATTACTTGAAAAATAACGGCGTCAGACGTTGTAGTGTTTAAGAAATAGTCTCGTCCCCTGGTCCACTCTAGTCTGACGTGGGTAGGGCGATGGTAGGAGTTGGTGGTCCGCCAGTGGACAGGGAGAATAAAGAGAAGGTCATGGGTCTGCGGATCGCGACGCGTATGCCACCTCACCCCCAATTTTCTGCCTAACGCCAAACTGTTGCAAATGTCGCTAAGGGCCCTGGTTGAGTCTTAAGGAGCTGTTTGTGACCTAGCGGCTACGGACCTAGAACCTCAGCTGAGGGGGGAGTGAGAGACTGGTGCATGTGCATCAGGGTGCAAAGGACACTGGCAAATCATGAAGGTCGGTGAAATACTAAAGGAAATACATCAATGTTAAAAAGCCCAAAAATAATAATATCAACAACCACAATAAACATATGTTAATATTAATGACGACAACGATAGTGACGCTATAACTTATCTTTCGTATATTTCTCGCCAGGAGAAGTTTCAGGGAGTTATGCTCCCTCATTGCTCTTGTGTGCTCTCACTTAGTTTAGGTGTATTCCTACTCCAAATTTTCATTTGAATAATGTTCAAGGTGTTAACTACGGAATAACTGTTTTGGGAGATTCCTATCGTTTCGAAGTATTCTTTTTGTGTTGCTAACATGCCAAGGTCTATCCTTTTGATTGTGTTACACTACCTCTGGAGGTATTTTCTTAAATGTTGGCCATTCAAAACTTAAAAGAGTTGTTTCGACTGTTTCAGAAGAATATTATTGAAATATTTATTATGCGTTAATTATCTACATTCTCGAGGACCACCTTAGGATAGATTTTCGGAACATTAGAATTTGTTTCAATTTAATCATTACATTTAAAAATTGAATAAAATGATACTGTGATGAGTCATCACTGAGTCAAGTAAACATTATTAAAATAATGTATATTAAAAATATGTACGATGTCAACAATGGAGGATTTGAAGTAAACACATGGTGATTACGTAAATATTGAGAATTCAGGGGAAGTGAAATGTGATTAATGAACGAGGAAAATAGTGGACTTTATTTTGATAATAAACTTGACATTGACACGTGAGGAATTTCCGTGGGAATAATTAATTAAATCAGAGGATAGGAGAATCGATAGTCAAGGAGTAAACAGTATTAAACTCAGAGGTAAACAGTATTAAACTCAAAGGTCTCAAATCAGAAAGGACAAGGCGTGAGAGGGTGGAGGAATTAACACTGGCTAACAAAGAAGGCACGAAATGGGGCCAGTATTGCGCATCTTAGATGTAAACAAATGAACAGCGCGCTTAATGAACTGAGAGGCAGACGCTACTCAGACACAGTGACGAGCGGAAGGGAGAAGCTCCAGTTAGCCGCGGGCAATAAATACTCAGTAAAAGCAACATCCTTCAGAATATATATATATATATATATATATATATATATATATATATATATATATATATATATATATTCAAAAACAAATTACAGTATTATTCCGTGCCTCACAGCAGGGGATACTTTACAGTTCGTATTTTGCATTAATTTGTTATCTAAATGAAATAAATTTAAATCAATGTTTTGCATGTAAATGAAGATACATTGAATGAAGCATTATGAAATGAATTGATTACTTGAACTAAAACATTTATTCTAGCATTTGCTGTTGTGTTGAAATGAATGTTGAACGACATACTATTAGACATTCAACATCGAACAACTCTTCTTTCACCTACACTTTACAAGATTCATACTTAAATGCTCGTATGTTGAATGCTTCCAGGTGCTGGGTGCCGTGGTGACGTACTTCATGGTGTTGGTGCAGCTGAAGTAGGTCTCTGCGGATGCGGTGGCAGAGGGCAACTATTCCTCTGCGCTGGCTTGGACTCACCTACTCGTGGGGCAACAGCAAGCAAGGCTCGTGGACACCGCAGGCAAAGCGCCAGGTTTCCCCTTCGCTCACAGGAAAGGCTCATTCATCACTTACATTCGGCTCGGGGATGATGGAACAGAACAATACCACTGTGGTAAACAGTTCCAAAAGGCATGTTAATAGGAATATTTTGGCTAACGGAAGAAACCGTGCCGAATATTTCGAATCAGTTTTCAAACAAAAGTGCCTTAGAAACAAATCATGTGTAGCGGATACTTGAATAATCAACACTTAAGTAATGAATCAAAATGGCGTACTCGATAGAATGGCAAAGAATACGTGCAAGAGAAAGACCAGAGTAAAAATCAATGTAAAAAATGCGTATGAAACTATTTTGTGCAATCGAGTTTGGGCAAATTATATGTGTAACCATATTTAAAAAGAGAAAAATCATAAATATAGTATCGTTCTACCAAATCCAAATTCACAACTGCAATGCTAACACATACAAATAATTTCAGTTCTAATGAGAAACATGTAATGTAGGGAATCACACGTTTAGTATCTTAAACGAGTTAATAGCAATTTGTAAATATTTGAATTTACACGGGATTTCATTTACTCTTGTAATTATGTAGGATGAATTTATTAATCATTACCAATTTCTAATTATTTCATTACCATTTATTGTTAAGGTTCCATTCTTTGTTACTCCTTGCAAGGCTTCTCATTATTGTTAGTTGAACCAAGAACAACGCGGGATTTTGTTACCGGAGGTTCAAAAAAATTAAATCAGTAGAGACTGTCTCAGAATAATTGTTGGAAATTTCAAGGACAAGCAGAGAGTTTTTGCCAATGATCATGAGGTAGAAAACTTCATATAACTAAGTTCCACATTTGACATTTGTTCCTGATCGTCAGGATCTCTTTATACACGGGTGTTTGGCGAGTTATGTTTTGACTCAGTCAAATGATATTAGTATACTAGCCGAACACAACTGCATGATGAGTTGCCTATCAATCAGGAGCAAAGTCAGATACGTAATTTTCTTATATGTAATTTCTCATAATGTTCAGTGATCATCTTCAACCCCTGATATGCTTTGTAACTTTGTAACGTTTATTATGAGGCATTCAGTATACGTAAGGCGTTGCGGGTTGGGACGCATGCAAAGGACAAATTTGAATTCAGCAAATGATTCTATCCTGAAAAATGTATTTGAAACTTTTGGAAAGTGACGAACTCAAGAAAAACATATATATATTTTCGGCTAAGAGTTGTCTAAATTTCTGTGATATATGTAATATTCTCCAATAATTCTACTTTAATAAAATGAAATAAATTTCAAGTAAAATAAGGGGAAAAGGAGACTTGCAAAAAGAAAATAATTTTATTGCAATATATTCTAACTGAATGTTGTAAAAATTAGCTAATTTTTTTCCCATTTCACTATGAGTGATTGTTATGAATATTGCAGCTGTGTGATCGCAATTGCCTTTTTTTAAAACCTGTACACAACTGCTCAATCAAAGGGTGATGTTAATTGAGGGCTAATATATGTTGACTTTAATAGCGAGATTACTTTCATTGTCATATTTTTTTAATGATTTGTGATTTTGATCAGTATTTTCTTCCTTGAGATGTAACTTGTTTCTTTTCCTGATCGTTTCGTAAAGTTTTGTAAAAGTGGAGCTGGGTTGGCAGGAGTGGGAGGTAGGGTTGTGAGAATTAAGATCAACGTTCGTATCCCGAGCTCTCAAAAGATGGAAGTGCGACCATTACCGATATTTTTATACAATTAGAGAGAACGGTCTGAACTAAAAATATTATCTACATATTCTATAATATCTGGCAAACAAGGTATGAGAAAAATTACCCATTTTGAGTTCGCCTTACATACCTACAACACCTCAATTAGGTGTAGTTTTGTAAGTCTAACAACTCTAATACAAGTACTACTATTAGTAAAGTAACGTAATTACAAAAAATATAATTTACTTATTACAATCAGTGAAAAACATTCCATACGAACTTGAAAACAAACTAATTTATAGTTAAACATGTAATATAAGTTTAGATGAAATTTTAATTTAATATACTGAATCATTGTTGCACTCTTGATCAGAGAGAAGGCTCTCATTCTCTATCTAACCCCGCGTGAATAATCGGCTCTCCACCTCGATAACTTGGAGAATGACAACGTGAACTGGTGACCGAAAAGGTCCTGTTTGTGACCTACGATACGTTAAATTTACGCCGCAGTAGGCACTTCACTACTCACATATAAGTAGGTAACAAGGTTCCTGTGTGATCAACATACAACAACCTTGAGGCAGCGTGGAGCGTAATTTACGATGATTTCCTGGAGGAAAATACTTTTTTACCAATTACACAGAAAAAACAGAAAGAACGGAACTTAATGGAGAAACCGACTTACAATGGAGTTGTCATTTTAGCATACAGTGAACAATTCTAAAACACTTTTAAAATGATCATTTATGTCGGTTTTAAATCTAATATCTCCATAAATTCTTCAAACCTAAACTAATATCTACCGCATGACTGTTTTTAAACTTTCTTTATTTCTTTCTTTGTGCTCAATATTGTTTTCTTAAAGATATTTTAACATGAAAATCACAGTGATCATAAACACAAAATTAAAAACATGAAATCCAATCCTACACTCACAAGCTGCGGAACAAGAACGAATACTTCTTGCGAGTACCCTTAATCGATCTTAGCTTTATACTCTCCTACCTCGTAGTGTCGAAAGTTGATTTGTGACTAATGCAGCTTACGGATAAAACACAAATATACTAATTTTATTTAGGGCCGCGAAGAATCATTGACAAACTAGTTAATTTTCCAGATAATATTTCCCCAGCATTGCATCTTATCGTGTGTAATAAAAATATTAAAGTCAATTGTCATTTGAAAGGGCACGCATTTAGTCTAAAATGTTACAATGTACATTATTATCATAATATTATTATTAACATGAAAAACAAAAAGAGAATTTTTGAGAATTTAAATAAAGGACACAGTTACAATACGATACAATACAAGTTGTCGTTACTTATATTTTTCCTTGACAATCTTGAAGCATGTTTACTCTTTGTTTTACATTTTTCTTGTGAACAACGTTCACACATAATGAAGAATGCTCAAAGAAAGGTAAAGCTGTAGATGAAACAGAAATAACTCTAGGCTAGAATTATAAAATATCATCTACCTCTCGTTATTTCATGTAGTACTTACTTAAGATCACTCACGTAATAATCACGAACTAAACATTCACAGTTTAAAAAATGCACTGACTGTTAAACAATGTGATTTCATTCAGAACTGATGTTTCAACATGTTTCTTACGCTTATTTAGAATTGAGAATTATTTTTATGTTGGTTGTTATATTAAAAATTACAGCTGGTCTGGTAAAATAAATATTTTTATGGTGTAAATCCACCTTATTAAAAATAGAAAATCTGGTATATTTTTGTGTGTAAAGTATGTATTTTCAATATGCATGTAAAATAGGCCTTTGTACAAAATTAAATAAGTTATGTCAAGCTACATAATTCACACAACAATTTTGTTCATGCTAATTGGAAATTCGTTGGTAATTAAAATTTCGTGACCAAGAACGACATGTTGAGAAAGCATTTAAAGATGCGTGTATTAATTGGGTTTCGCTTTTTAAAATTTCAGATCAATTTTAACTGCTAGTTTCACAACATGAAACAAAATAAAAAACACATCTCCAAGTGGAAGACATATCTAACTCCTTTATTTTTTGGACTTATATTAAAAATTTAGAAAAAAAAAATATCACTTACTTTCCTTTACATGTTTGGGATTATGTGAATAAAATTTATGTTTTTAAAATTTTAAAACAGTTCAACCCATTTAATTATCTCCTAATCTTTCTGATAATGTTTTATCACTTTGCATTTTGTATTGCCAAATAACGTAATTTATGGAATTCTGGTTAAGGAAAGTTAAAGCAAATTCTTGAAATGTTAAAAAAGTACATTTAGTTCTTGGGAAATACAAACTTGTTTGTCCGGCAAATTTTGCATTTTCTCATTATGTCTTTCTTAGTCAATAAGAAATTGAACAATGTACCTCCCAATGAATTTCTGCACACACATAAACAATACTTATTTGTATATGCAAATTGTATATTAATAATATATTACTTGCATATTTATTTATGCAAATAATAACGAACCCTGGTTTTCAATGTTTATTTTATTCAATTGAATTCCCTTGAAACTTTTTATATGAGTACAGCAATAAGTAATTAGTAGACAAGTATGATAGGATTAAGTGATGAGATGAGGTGAGTGGAAAATTATTTTTTAGCTTCTCAGGAGGAGACTTATTACTTTAAAGGTACTCCCCTATATCTAGGCAAGTGGACATAATAGTAGTTTAGAACGAATGGGAGAGAGATCATTTTGGAAGAATGGTGAGTCATGAATCATGATGAAATGAAACACTGGGTGATTTAACAGGTCAACCACATTTAAACCATATTGTCAAAACTCCACTTCAGATCATGCTTCGGAGGAAATTAGAATTTATTGCATAATATTTTTAAATTTGGGAATATCAATTTTAGAGAAAATCGGCTGAACGTTTTAGCGTCTAGTGTTGTTTTCACAACGGACAGATACACGGGCGTACAGATGGACGCGCAAATCGGCGTTTTGCCGTCATTCGATTTTTCGGTATTAGGGACCCGCAAAAACATGTATACACCACGTGTTAGAGGATTTTTTCTAAATTTAGCAACTGGATTTATCCACTTTTTAATTACAAGGGCCATATAGTAAGAGTTTCTCGGTCGAAAATTAGCTGTTTTTTTTTTGCTCAGCATTTCATCACTTTCTCTCTACTCCATAGCGCGACAGAAAAAACTATGAAAGATACGCAGAATAACACAGACCCGGAACTTATACTACTTAACATGAAATGCGAGACATAAAAAGTTAAAGAAATCGTAGAGAGACAAACCTCTCCATGAACAATATCGAAAAATATTTTTAACTGCTTTATTTTCTGTCTGTTAAATCCACTGATTTTACAGAGATTTGCATTACTTAATACTGGAACTGGGTTAGGGTACAGGCAGGCAAAGAGTTCATTTAGTCGAAGCTTCCTCTCACTTTGTTACGTTTCCATAATTTAGAGTTTGGATTTTTACTTTCCCGTATACGAATACGTATACACGGAGTGATATACGTAGTATAGGGAAAGTTATGTAATGCTACGCGAAAAAATGGCCAATTTTCGGCGGAAAAAATTAATTGCCGGGCCGTGAAAACGAAGACGTATTATCTTTGGTATTAATTACCAGCTCAAAACATTCATGTCAAACGTCCCGCGTTTGAGATAGAATACTTGTCCCCAAATTCCGCGAGATAATTCCAAAAAGAGAGCAGAGTCACCTCTTTCAATGATATGCTTTGGGAGACAAGTTCTTTGGCGGTAGATTTTCAACTGTTCATGCTTTCAAAACTCTCATCCCTTACATTCTAACATGGTGGCAATGGTACAGGAAGTGTCTCAGAGAGAGGAACTAGCCTCATTGGTGACGGCAATTAATGGATTGCTTTGCGAAATTAATGGATTTCTTTGAACTGCGGTTAGTGATGCCCTGCGTATTTGCTATACAGAAATAGCAATCCACAAGGTGTTCCTTGGACTCTCTCCATATCATAGGTACAGCAAAGGGCATAGAACTACATTTCTCCGTCCACCAGTTAATTAATTTCACTTAACAAGTGGAACAAGAAAAATGAGGAGCACTTCTCCATCAAATGAGGAGGTCTTCTCCTGCCTATTTCTCAATCAATGTAGTGTTTATAACCATGCGTACAATATGAGTCATCTTCTTCCCATTCTTTGTGAAAGAAAATTCTCCGCAAATATAGCAAAACTTGTCTGCTGGATGACTACATTTATGATGAGACATTTTGTGGGAAACAAAACAAGTTAATGTAAGAACGACGAAAAGAGAAAAGTGTAATTTTAATTCTAGTTTTCTGACATAAACTAAGCTGTTTTAAATTATGGTTATAGTTAGACTAGATTAGAAGGTAGGTATGTATTATCATGTCTGCATTATTGTCTGATGTCTGCATTATAGCAATACATGAGCTTACCTACTAAATAATCTGCAGCTTACAGATGAGCGTA
This sequence comes from Acheta domesticus, assembly GCA_031308135.1. Taxonomy (NCBI): domain Eukaryota; kingdom Metazoa; phylum Arthropoda; class Insecta; order Orthoptera; family Gryllidae; genus Acheta; species Acheta domesticus. The sequence goes on along the minus strand of JAHLJT010009355.1, from coordinate 58,518,950 downwards.
CAGTAAGTCAAAATTTTTACATAGACCAGATAAATTTTGAAATGGAATATAACATATAGTTTACACAGTCATACGATTGTTGCTGATGCAAGAAAAAATTATCTAGTGACAGAATATTTAGCAAAAAATCAGTGTAGCCAACTTTACTATATACACATTACTACTTTATTAGAAACCTAATACCCAACTAAGAGGGAATGTATCTGTATTGTAATAATTCTAGTATTCGAGACATTTCCCAGAAACAAGTGTGGACATGGAATAAATAATTCACCATCTATAGTCTGTTATGTAAACAAAGTGCGGCAGAAATCGATATAAACACGACAAAAGAGCATCGCGTTGTAGAAAATGGATTTGACAATTTTGGAATTTTCGGGGTTCTGTAAAATTGGACAGAAACGGTGACCATTTTGGTAGATGAAGGAAAATTAAAGGAACATTATAAAGTTTATTTGAACGTGATCGGTTGACGGGTTCTCTTAATATTGCAAGAAAACGAGTTCTGGAAAAAGCTACTCGAACATTCCAAAGCATCACACAATGAATTATTAAGATTTCGAAAAGAAACACTAAATAAACAACGAGAGACGATGGGAGTCATCGTAAGATGAGCTCAGCAAAATTTATAACTAGGTTTAATAATTTATAGAACACTGGAAAGGTGGAAATAAATAAATATTAAAAGAGGATGATATGATAAAACAAGCGACGAAGTGTTGTAGAATGTCGAGAGGGAAATTCGTGATTTTCGGCCCGAAATCTCTTGAAAACGGCAGTTTCGACAAAATAATCCTGACATTGGGCACAAACTGGAACGAATGAACCCGAAACCAGTTCAAAACATCAAATATTAGGCATTTTACAAAATTTTACGGTGACGACAATGGAAAAAAGCGAAAGGAAGTTCGCCGGCATTTTTTAAAAACAGAGGTATCATGTTAAATCGACGCGATTTTGGAAGACAGTTCGGTTTGTTAAGTTGTCGAGGCAACATCGAATCCATGTCCGTCAGATTGATAAATTTTTAATTATTCGGACTTAGACATTTTCTTGGTGCTGGGTTGAGCAGTTGATAAACGTGAACATTTGTGAGGCGGTACTGTTTTCTTTCAAAGAAGAAAGAAGAAGTATATTTTCTCTGTGATTTTTCGACGGAAATGTTTTAACAATTTTATTAAAAAAATTCTGGAGGAGTTTATTTTGAGGAAGACCGGCCCGTGCAAGACGGCGGTGCACGCGAGTGGACGCGTGCAAATCAACCGAACTGGCAACGGCGCTGCTTTTCACAACAAACAGGAAAGTGGCGCATCTGCGAACACTCGCGACGCTACTAATTGAACCAAATCTGATTTCGCGACACCCAGAAACGATATAAACATTAATGGAAACTAGAGAATTTGCGAATTCAAAGTAAAGTTAATACAAAATAAGAACCATTCAGTCAGTATTGTATAAAGTTAATAAATTTTCATTTTTGCATTGTTGTAAGAATAAATACGTACGTGCGGAAATTTTAGAGTAATATTAAATTCATTTGGCATAAAAGGAATTCCTCTTTGGTATTTGATTTACGATCAGCTGATTGAGGTTAATTATGTTTTGGTATTACAACTAATTGTGAGTTATTAAAAAAAATGGAAACATAACAATTATGCCAAGCTTTAGCTGATGTCACTAGTTACATTGTTCCCGCAGCTAGAAAGAATAACCGAATTAAAGTTCTTGTTTTCATGTTTTGAAAAGAAAACCCAGTGTTCTTATTTCAGTATTTTGTTTCCCTGTGCATGCTGTTGTATCAAATGTTGTTTTCAGCTAGGTCCGTATGGAGGCATCCACAGCCCACGACCCAATAAATTTATGCAACGCCGGGATTTATAATAATGTTTTTGGTATTAAAAGTAAGTGAGTAAGTAAAGAATCCGTTGCATTGGCAACCCAATTTTGGGGAATAAACAGGGAAGATAGGAAATCCCGTTGCAGTATTTGTAAAAATATCCTTGATACGATTTGCAATCTCAAATTTGAATTTAGGATGCGAAAATCATTAAAAAACACATATTTTGACTCCAGACAGGGCAAGCGTAAGTAAGAGATCGTCTAATAATGGACTGAATAAAGTTATCCCACGTTCTTTGCTTAGTCTGGAGTGACTATTTATGAGTTGTCAGCACCGCGGGCCCTCGCGCGTGCGACGTCGGGGATCGATCGGGTGATCGAGGTCCCCCCCCCCTTTCCTCACTACCTGATTCAGTTGCCGGCTAACTCAGGCGCAGAGACTCTCTATAAGAAATGGGGGCCCATGGACGGACGCTACTTGTTACCAAATGAAATTCACTGAGGTTATGAGGAACAAGTAAAATTTAATTAACAAAAAAAATGAAGAATTACACAAAAAAAGAAACCCTATTACTAATACCCTTTCCCTCTTAAACCCAAAGACATCCCTCCCCTTTTTCTGGTTTATCCCGCAACTCCCAAAAATAGTTTGAATTTACCCCCCCTTTCTTTTCCCAGATCAACTAATTTCCTTACTTACTAGAAGACAATACAAATTAAAGTACAATTTACCAACATACAATTTAAGAGGTTTATCCTCAAAAAAACAACAGCCAGAGCGCGGCTCGCTTATGATGAGGCACAGGTCTGTGAATCGGGTCATTCACCAAAGTCTACGGGACAACAGACCGTATTTTCAGATGGCTTCGCAGGGTCGATGTCCGACCTTGGGGCGGCGTCCTCACGGCTCCGTCTTCGGCGATGAAAGGGCCGGCAGTAGGTCACAGCTGGTCGGCAAGGTCCGCGCCGGCGGGGGGCGGGAGGCAGGTACTCGTGCACGAAGTCGGCAGGAAGAGGTAGGCGGAGACCTCTTCGCAAAACTATGACCCCGTAGCGGTCGTGGGCGTAGTGACGTGAGTCGAACTGAATAATTCTGACTCGCGTGCGTCACTCGGTTGCACCGCGCGATCAGCGATAATCCTTTTTCAGGCGACCGGACGAGATTGCTCTGCGCCTAACAAAGTACCCGCGAATTGGTCACAATTAAAGTCCTTTGCCAATTAAAAAAACAAACCACATACGTGATAGCAAACGTCCGTCAGGAGCAATTCCACGTTCCGCTTTACACACAGCGCGCCAAAAACTTAGAATAATCCGCGCCAGTGGCGTTTACCCCGGACGACGCACCGCCGCGGCGCGCGTTCCTCGCTCCTCCCCGAACCTACTCTCCAAACCGTCGCTTCCCTTCTCTTGGTTTTTTACTTGGTCACCTCTCGCGAAGCCTCTGTAACCCCCTCTCCTTACTTATTTGCCGAAAGTTCTGGAAAGATTTTTAGTTTAAATTTTGAGAGGTTCCTCTCTATTGGCAAAAGGCAACTGCGTTTCAGTTTAATCTTGGCCAATGTGCGGAAGCGTTTTCTAGCCGAGTTCAGTGGAAAAATTCCACTCAACCCTCTCTCTCTAACGTCGGGGGGGGGCGGGTCGCCTGGGGATGGGGCGGCGCCAGAGAGGCGCCGATCGGGTCGTAATTCTTGTACCCACTGCCCCTCCGCCGGACAAAGCATGCGCGAAGGGACCTCTGCCTGTGCACGTGCCCGACGCGAATTGGCCCTACCCTCGCACTCACAAAAGAAGGCGCTGCGGAGGCACGCGGCAGGCTACAATGTCGTGCGTTTAAAATCATTTTTTTTTCAACTATTCGGTACCGTCACAGAGTGGATATAGGTTTCCTATTTTCACGTATGTTTTGTTGGCTATTTTTTAATGTGATAGTATGTGATCTATTATGTAATTCTAAACTATGTGATTTTAACGTTAGTTTTTGGTCTAGACGTACTCCCGAATATCTCACACGTTGATTTCTTGGATCGGTTTTAAATTTAAAATTTTAATTATTAGTGGATTGGGCATTTTAGGTCTTTGTTGCGTAAATATCTTGGATTGTGATTTAGTAGGGTTTATTTTTCTTTGCCATTTTGAGCACCAATTTGTAAACGAATCTAATACTTTTGGTAGAATTTCCCTAAAAAAAAAACAACAGAGAAGGTGCATATCAATTAAGATCAATCGTTTATTAGGCATAAAAAGGAAAGAATGAAAACAAAATCGGAAGCTGTGTAATAGCTTCCGAATATCAGGCTTAGAGAACACAACAATATAATAAATCGGTTCTAAAAATTTTACAAGACAATAAATGCCGCATTAGCCAGGAACAAACAGAAACCAATGATAGTATCGTTTCATCTTGTCCACTTTTAGCAAAGACCAAATACTTTCAAAGACAGAACAGGGTGTGTAGTTACCTCTACTGGCAGATCTGTAACGCCTTCAAAGTTCCAAACACATGCTCTAAGTGGTGCGAAAACGCACGAAAACCGGTTACGTCTATTGGACTGTGTACAATTTCGTACGACCAACAAATTCTACCTAATCGCACCATAGCAGCAAAAAAACGGATTCCGGATAGTTATCGGGAATTTGAAAAAAACGTGTACTAGTACATGTTGCTGTTCCGTGCGATCAAAATGTACCGAAGGAGTCAGAGAAGCGTCTGAAATACGAGAGTTTGTAAATCGATATCAGCCGAATGTGGGGCATAAGAGCGTAGGTATTCCCGATCGGAGCTCTTGGATTGGTTCTGCAAAAATTGTGTAAGAATCCTGGCTAAACTTCCAGGTCATTCAAAAGACAGGGAAGTACATGACATTTCTTAATTGGGAGTAGCTCACACTGCGCGAATTATTGCAGAGGCACCTACAGCCCATAGATCTGCTACTTAGGAAGCTAGTTGCAATCCGGAGTAGATTTTATAACCAACCGACTCGTAACATCTTTAGTCGTGAATTAATGCAAGGAGCAGGCACGCGTCTTCCAAGTCGGCCTATTTGTGGTCAATAATAATAATAATTCCTGGCACAATGCAATAATCGAGATGGGCAAGTATGTAGTCAGCCATCAAGATGACGCACTAATGAGGCAGGTCATGAAATATGACCGAAGAATGGGAAACAGAGGTATTGTAAGTGTAGCAAGAAGCATTGCGAACAAGACTATGCAAGACACGCAGAATGACGGATACACTGAACTCCTAATGCTACTTAACATGGAATGAGAGACACAAAAAATGTTAAATCGTGGAGAGACAAATCACTCCACGGACAATATTTGAAACGAATGGAGAGGGTACGTATCAATAAAGATCAATCATTTATGTGGCTTAAAATTACGGCTCATAACACGGTTCTTTAGTCATAATATTGCGTCATAATAGTAATAATAATAATAATAACAACAACAACAATAACAATAACTCCACCTAGGGAGTACATGACCTTGTAGTTGGTGGCGGAGCTTGAGTACCCCCATGAGCCTGAGAGCTATGTCAGTGGTAGCCTAGCTGCTGGTAGTCTCCCTTGCTGAATAGGTAGAAGGTGAGGGGTCCGGCGAAGAAGTACTCCATTTTGAGGAGAGTGGGAAGTAAGTAGAGAGGGAAGGGTAAAAAACTTTTGAATCTTCTGTTATCGGCCCATGGAGTGTACAGGAGAGAAACTGGGTTGGCACACCAGGCCACTGATTAGAGGGGGAGGCCCGAACCTTGCATTAGCCAGCGAAGGAGGCTGCCTTCAGCAGTCATTGAAAATCACATAGGGTTTAGTAATGCCGACTGGCGATCGGAGGGACCCCTTGATGGGCCCTGTGGGGGATGTCCCGAGGCTACTGCTGGTCGCAGTAACGGATGGCAGGAAACAACCCAAGGGTTAAGGATGATCTGTTAACTCGAACTTGCTACCTGTAAATCTTTACTTAAAACCAATGAACAAAATGTATACGGGAAACTGGAAATTGCCCGGGGTTGATAAGATACAGATTTATTGGTTTAAGAAATTAACAGAATTTATCATCTAGCAAACACTGTTAATAAACTTTTAGAAAACACAAAGGAACTCCCGGAAAGGCTCACTCGCGACATCACGTATTTACTACCCAAAACGGCAGACAGCTCTTTGGCGAAGAACTACTGGCCCATCACTTGCTTGCCAGTAATATACAAAATTATAACTGCACCGATAACTGACAAAATGAATTGACACCTAGAGAAGAACCATCTGTTACCAGTTGAACGGAAAGGATGTCGTAAAGGTTTCTATGGCTGTAAAGAAATCTTAATCCTGAATAAAATTACCCTAAATGATGTAAATAAACGAAAAAGTAATTTAGGCATGGCTTGGATTGACTACCAGCAGGCCTTTGACAGTGTACCACACGATTGGATTTTGAAGACCCTGGTGATCTATTGATTTCATCCTAGACTTATTGAGTTTTTCAAGGCTAGTATAAAGTTGTGGAGTACCAGCTTACTAATACACAGCGAAAAGGGAGTAATAGGAACAAGTAGTATTCAGATTAAGAGAGGAATTTTCCAAGGAGATCCGCTATTCCCTCTGCTGTTTTGCATTAGTTTGATCTCACTATCTATACAGTTGTCACAAGCTCACTTTGGTTACAAGCTCCATGGTGATGAAGGCCAGTATCGCATTTTTTTTACATGGATGATCTCAAAGTGTTTGCTAAGAATTAAGCGAATCTCCCAAATGCAGTCTGTCGTGAATGACTTTAGGAATGACATCAGTAAGAAGTCTTGCCAAGTGGGGAAAATCAACTTAAAGTGAGGGCAAAATAACAACGTCAGAGAACGTTGAAGTTGATACTGCAATTCAAGATCTTGAGCCAGGTAAAACTTACAAATAGAAGGGAACTGCAGAATGTGAGACCATCTCAAACGAAACAATGAAAGAGAGACTTTGCAGGTAGTATTACAGAAGAGTGAGTCCGCTGTGAACTCTAGGAATAAAATATCAGTAATATCAGCACCGCCAAAGATAGTTTGGCAGTGCCTGTAGTTCAGTACACGTTCGGACTAGTGGACTGGACGGAGCAACGAATTGGCATCATGGATTGAAAAACCAGGAAACTGCTTATAATACATAATGTTGCCCACCCTCGAGCTGATGTACATAGATTTTATGTGTCACGTAAGAAAGGAGGAGGAGACCTCAGACAAATTGATGTCTCCTGGCATAATGCAATAGTTGGAAAGGGAAAGTATGTAGTCAGCCATCAAGATGACCCTCTAATGATGCAGGTTATGAAATCTGACCGAAAAATGGGAAACAGAGGTATTGTAAGTGTAGCAAGAAGCATTGCAGACAAGACTGTGCAAGACACTCAATATGACAGAGACACTGAACTTCTAATACTATTTGACATGAAATGTGAGTCACAAAAAATGTTAAAGAAATCATGGAGAGACAAAACACTCCACGGGCAATATTAGAAAATAATGGACAGGGTATAGATCAATAAAGATCAATCATTTATGTGGCTTTAAAGGGGGAAGAATGAAGCCAGAAGAAGAAGCACTTGTAATAGCTACCCAAGATCAGGCCTTGGGAACAGAACATTGTGAGAAAGCGGTTGTCAAAATTTCCCAAAATGATAAATGTCGCATTTGCCAGGAGCAAGAAGAAACCATTGATAGTATTGTCTCAGATTGTCCAATCCTAGCAAAGACCGAATACTTGAAAAGGCACGACAGGGTATGTAACTACCTCCACTGCCAGATCTATACCGCCCTCGAAGTTCCAAACACTTGCCCCAAGTGGTACGATCACTCACCAAGACCGGTGACGTCTGTTGGATTGTGTACAATATTGTATGACCTACAAATACAAACTGATCGCAGGAGAGCGGCAAACAAACCAGATATAGTTATCAGGGATTTGGAGAAAAAATCGTGTCTACTTGTCAACATTGCTGTATCTTACGATCAAAACGTTGTTACCAAGGAGGCAGAGAAACGTCTTAAATACAAGAGTTTGGAAATCGAGATCAGCCGAATGTGGGGCGTAAAAGCACAGGTCGTACCTATAGCCATCGGAGCTCTGGAATTTGTTCCGCAAAATTTGTATAAGAACGTGTCTAAACTCAGAGGTAATTCAAAAGACTGGGAAGTGCAAGAAATCTCTTAATTTGGAACAGCCCACATTTTGCGCCAAGTATTGTAGGGGCACCGACAGACCTTAGATGTGCTCCTTAGGTAACTGGTTGCAATCTGAAGTAAATTTTATTTTAAGCCGACTCACAACATCTGTAGTCATGATGTAATGGAATAATAATAATAATAAAAATAATAATAATATCATGCCAATTAAATAAAAATAATTTCCGATTAATGCTTAACGACTCTATTCATCGGACTCTTTCTTTCATTTCGCACAGTTCAATGATATAGTCTTCAAGCAGGTACTACTTGCATTTAAACGACAAGAGTTCAAGGTGATGGAGGGCAGAACGCTGGTAGGTTTAGGGCCGGTTTTCAAGATTCTGTGCCGTAAAGAAAACGTAATCTCCAAAATAAAAAAAATACTTCAAGTGCGTTTGAACTGCTAAAATTTTGTGCGTGTAATTTTCTTCACATGTACAGTCGGGAAAAGCAAGACATGTTTCGACATTTGCCTCTGAGCATTCTCATGTGGGCATGTTACAAAATTGGATATTATATAATTTTATAAACTACCTGAATAGAAGTAATAGTGTAATTATCTGTTCCATAGCCCTGATGAGGCAACAAGAAAATTCTGAAACGTTGGCAACCAAAGATAGTGAAAACCATAAAAGTACAACAAAAAATCCAAATGTGGCGCAAGTGTCCTGTATGTTGATAGTTTGCAATAGTGTGTCAGATATTTCCTAGGTGGCATCATTGGGAAGAAACACAATCTCCGTCGCCGTTTTTTAAGGAAAAATATTATAAATGATAAAAACTCTGTTTGTGGTGAAGGTAAAGATACAATCGAACACATATTTTGGAACTGCAAATTGCATGATTCTGAAAGAAAGTTTCTGTTAGGTAAAATTAATAAAATAGTTGGCTATGGTCCTCATTCCATTGTACCTCTATTGTCTTTTAAGGATAAAAATAATATACGTACATTTCAAAGTGTTGTTAATTTTATTTTAAGTATAAACCGTGAAATTTAATAATAATGTAAATATTATATGTGTATTTCATGGCAATATAAACTAAATGTTTAAAGCCAACAAAATTTACATTCATTCATTCAACTCCGTCGCAGGAACAGTGTACATATGGCTGCCCCACTCGCAACGTGCACCAGAAAGGAACACCGTACTGTCGTTCAGTTTTTGCGAAGTGAAGGTCTGAAACCTATTGACATACTTCGACGAATGAAAGTTCAGTATGGTGACGCCTATTTGTCACACAGTAAGTGTACGAATAGTGTCGGCAGTTTGCAAATATTGTGACATCCGTGGCCAATGCCCCGCGCCCAGTCCCTGCACATCGCGTTGTGATTCTGGAGACCATTGCAGCCATTGAAGCAATCGTGATGGACAACCGCCGAGTGACATTAGAGGACATTGCAAAAGCTATACACATTAGTCATGGTTCAGCACATGGTCTGCAAGATGGGTGCCCCGGCAACTGACCTCGGAATTGAAACAGTGATATGTCGGAATTGAAACAGTGATATGTCGTCGCATGTGAACGACTTTTGCGGCGTGTTGAACGTGGCGGTGATGCCTTCCTTGGACGAATCGTCACCGGGGACGAAACCTGGGTCTGATCGGAGATTTGAATGCCTCCCACATCTACCTTACTCGCCCGATCTCGCTTCGAGCGATTTCCACATGTTTGGGCATCTCAAAGAAGCAATGGGCAGGAAGAAGTTTCATTCGGATGATGAGGTACGCCACGCGGTGCGTGAGTGGATGCGCCGTCTCCCAGAAACATTTTTTCTACAGGAATTCAGGCACTTTGGAAGCGCTGGCTGACATGCATTGCACGTGGGGGAGATTATGTTACAAAGTGATCCTGTTTTGTACCATGTGTGTACAATAAATATTATTTAAAAATATAATTACTGTTTTCATTTGACTCACTTTCGTATATCTTGTTTACCTCCAATGACTAGTGAAGGCTATGGTGAGCTTGTCTGTCTCATCGTCTGCAGGAACAGAAAAAGGCAGAAAGCAGGGATGTGTTGGTTTACAGATCGGCCGCTAGAGCGGGTGGGGGTGGCGTCACGTGGCCCTCTGGGAAATCCCCGCTAGTGGGCGCTGCGCGGGCGCGGCCTGCATAATGCAGCACCCGTCGTCAGCGGCGGAGGCCGACCCCCCTCCCGCGCCCTACGCCCCCGCCTCAGCTCTCCGAGCGCTCCCACACCTTCGCTCCCCCTGTCACTCCCCGCCCCCCGCCTCTTTCCTCTCCACAGCCATCTCGCTTCTCTCCTCTCTCCTCCGCCTCAACCGAGCATTTCACCGTCTCCGCCCCCCCGCCTGCCACACCCCTTCCCCGCCCCCGTCTTCCCATTGTCCGCCCTGTCTCCCTTCCCACCTGGCCTTCCACCGCCCCCGCCCCTTGCCCCACCCTGCACCCTCCGCCACACACATAATGTATGCGCTTACAGTAGCAGGATTTAATTATGGAAAATAAACCATATCGGTTTCAGGATTTCCAGCCTAACCGCTCAACGGGCTTCCGGAGGCAGAAAGATGGAGCACGTTTTATGATGTAGTCGGTGGGCTGAATGGATTTTTCATCGCTTGGAGCACACAATAGCTCCCGCCTTGGGGGAACCAGACGCAAAGGCAACGCCCCGACGTTCGTCGACCGACGAGAGCGTTTCTTAAACTGAGTATTACAGACTAAGCAATTTTATTTTAATGGATTAATGAATCATCTACACCTCTACCGCATCATGATAATTCAAAATACTTAAATTTCTCTGTTAGCATTTGCTAACACATCTGTAGACGAGCTAATTCCTAAAAACTGCTATCGCTTTATAATTCTAGGATATTCTCTACTAATATTATGGGGTTCAGAAATCATGAAACGTCATCGACATTTGGACATAATGTTCCCATGCAGCCAACCCGGGCGAATAAAACAGAATGTACAACGACTCACTCTAAAGACGTTTAACTTTCATGCTCATCATTCCTCCCCAGTACGATAACTCAATAGCATGTCATTTATTTTTCAATTTAAATTCATGATTTGATTGATATAATCGCAGATCATAGCTGCATCTCGATTCTCGATGTACAAGTAAAATTAAATTGATCATTTTATGGTGACTATTTCACTCATGTCTATCCGCGTCGTAAGTAGCCAATGGTAAGCCTGGATATATTCAAATTAAACCAATCCCAGATGTTTATCGCCATCAGCTTGTTTACCTTTTTTTATCGCTGTAAAACCTTTATTTACCTTTTCAAGATAACGATAGCAATTGTTTCACCTCCAAAATAGCTCTTGTGCATCAATATAACTTTAAAATGTGTCGTTTTGGTCAAGTTTAAAACTCTGAAATAGAATATATTATTAAGGATTCAGTGCCGAAAAACAGCAAAAGGAACAGAAAAAGTGTGTAAAAGAAATTTCAAGAAGTTTGTCAAGACAGAAAATACAAATGGACAGCACAAACTACAAATGAAGAAATTACACATATTTTAGGCTATTAATATACGAAGATTAGATTGTGAAGAGTACAAAGAATATGCCATCAAAACTATGTGGAACGTTACAACCAAAATTATTCAGGAAAATACTTTAATGAGTACACACCTGTGTTCAATCCATTCAAAATTGACGAATTCCGCTGCTAATTCATCTTGTACATCTTCCATTTCAAATACTTCTATGGAAGACCAAAACTTGGAAACCAACTTCCTACAACTTTAATGATTGTGCTTTTAATAAACGTTCTTGTCAGTAGTCTTGTTAGAATTGTTTTCCGAAAGTTTGCTTACCATAAAATTGAAACATATTTGAAATCATTTTCTGCATTAAACTGTTATTCAAATGTTACTTGATTATAAGTTATTCCAGGAGGCAGTGATAAGTCGGAACTGAATGAAAGGTTTTCATTTTTCGGTTGTAATTTTGAGTAATATTTCCCTTTTTCGTAATTCCTGTGATTTAAAATCTCCTCGCTACGCGAGTCGTGAATTTACCGGCTAGCACAGCACTTCTCGTGATATTACTTATGACTATTTCACTCATGTCTGTCCGCGTCGTAAGTAGCCAATGCTAAGCAAGGATATATTCAAATTAAACCAATCCCAGATGTTTATCGCCATCAGCATGTTTACCTTTTTTTATCGCTGTAAAACCTTTGTTTACCTTTTTAAGATAACGATAGCAATTATTTAACCTCCAAAATAGCTTGTGTGCATCAATATAACTTTAAAATGTGTCGTTTTGGTCAAGTTTAAAACTCTGAAATAGAATATATTATTAAAAATTCAGTGCCGAAAAACAGCAAAAGGAACAAAGAAAGCGTGTGGAAGCAATTTCAAGAATTTTGTGAAGAAAGAAAATACAAATGGACAGCACAAACTACAAATGCGGAATTTACACATATTTTAGGTAATTAATATACGAAGATTAGATGGTGAAGAGTGCAAAGAATATGCTATCAAAACAATGTTGAACGTTACATCAAAAATTATTCAGGAAAATACTTTAATGAGTGCACACGTGTGTTCAATCCATTCGAAATCGACGAATTCCGCTGCTAATTCATCTTGTACATCTTCCATTTCAAATACTTCCACGGAAGGGCAAGACTTGGAAAACAACTTCCTACAGCTTTAATGATTATGCTTGTAATAAATGTTCTTTTAAGTAGCCTTGTTATTATTGTTTTTCGAAAGTTTTATTACCATAAAATTGAAACATATTTGAAATCATTTTCTGCATTAAACTGTTATTCAAATGTTACTTGATTTTAAGTTATTCCAGGAGGCAGTGATAAGTCGGAGCTGAATGAAAGGTTTTCATTTTTCGGTTGTAATTTTAAGTAATATTTCCTTTTTTCGTGATTCCTGTGATTTAAATTATCCTTTCAAATCATCTAATGTGTTTATTCGTGAAATAGTCACACTAAATATCACTCGAAGTGCTGTTCTAGCCGGTAAATTCACTCCTCGCTACGCGAGTCGTGAATTTACCGGCTAGAACAGCACTTCTCGTGATATTACTTATGATAATCGCACTAGATAGCAGCATGTCGATTCTCGATATACAAGTAAAATTAAATTGATCATTTGAAGGCGATAATGCCAGGGGGGATAAACATTAGTTTAGCAGTAATAAAATGTGGACCTACTTCCATAACTGGACATATACAACGCATATAGGATGGAAATTGTTTCCAGAATGATGTTTTCAAATTTAATGATTCTTAAAGTTCGAAATGTCTGCATATAAAACATTAATGTAATAAGAAATACTATGTAATAAGAAATTCTTTATGTAACTTTCTTGACGTTTATTGTTTAATATTAACATATTAAACATTGATATACCATTTTTTTTACCTTCTCAGGGAAAATTATGTAATGCTGGGCAAAAAAACGGCGTATTTTTGGCAGAAAACTCTTATTACAGGGCCCTGGTAACGGAAGTGGATAAATCCAGCTGCTAAATTAACAAAAAGAATTCCCCAAACAACGTGCTGCAGTCAGAATCCCTGTTTTGTGGGTCCTTAATACCGAAAAACAATTTGAAAGCAAAACGTCTGTCCGTTAGTGAACAACGCTAACGACTAAACCGTTCAGCCGATTTTCTCCAAAATTGATACTCTCCAATGGAGCTGGCTGGTCTCTTGGCCCTATTAATTTGAAACCGATATTTTAATTTTGCGGGTACTTTACATGAAGTCTATGGGATATTTTAAAAATAAAAAAAACGGCTCCAATTTTTTAAAAAAAATTCTTGTAGGAAGTGACTAAAATTAATTTCCGATTTTCACGTTTATCTCTGAATTTTTGAAAATAGTTAAAGTTTGAATTTTATTCGGTGCCTTCCTCCAACTACAAAATTGCAGATGGCAATTTTTTCTTCAAATAAAATTTGTTCCTCATAGCGAGATTTTTCTTTAAGGTCATTTAAATTTTATTGAAAATTCTAGTAGTTTTCGCCCAATATTGCGTGCAGTAAGTGCAAAGTAAAAAAAATACAAAAATAAGATTTTCTAAAAATCGTCTCCAAATGTTTTTTTTAAACTTTTGGCAAGGACAGTACCTAATGTACTCTATGAGACGACAAAAACGCCATATTGCTCTATTCTTTTATTTTTTCAAAAATTGCAAAAATGTAATTTTTTTTACTTGTCTCTTACATTGTTAATATTTACATTAGCAACGATATGTTGACATTATTATATTAATGAGTACATGTGCTTTAAATAATGTCAAGTAAAGTTTCTCGAAAACTCCATCGTTTTCTGTGAAAACTAACTCAAATGTCCGCATTTTCAGAAACACTTAAGCGCTATTTTCTCATAAATGGTTCAACGATTTTCTTCAAACTTTTCGAACGGATAGTGCTAATTGCACTCTTTAATATGACGTAAACTTTATTTTGAGGTATTTTTTGTTTTTTCAAAAATTGCAAAATTATATTTTTTTAAAGGATCTCTCACAACTTTAATGTGCACATTACCAGCAATTTGTAAACACCATCATATTTGAGAGTGTAGGTGCTTCAAATGACTTCAAATGAAGTTTTTTGAAAACTCAAAATTTTTCTGTGAAAAGAGCTTCACGCGATTTTCTTAAAAACGGTTGAAATTTTTATAAGAAAATTGCCATTTAGAACGAGTTTTTTGTGTTCTTTAATATTCTAAAATTAATGTTACTTTAGGTGGCGATAGATGGTAGCGGATTTTCTCAATGTAATATATTGATCAAAACTACATCTTCAAATAAGGTCACACTTAATTGTTTGAAAATACGATTAGTTTTTCTATAATTTCGTCAATATTCATTTTTTTGTAAATAATAAACAATTTACAAGAATCTGGAGTGTTTCTATGCTTCTAAAATGCAATTTTTTGCCTAGAAATCAATTTTTCAAACCAACTTTTGAGTGCTTATTCCGGCTCAACCATTCGGAATATCCACGTAGTTCATTCGACAAAATATGCTTAGAATTTTCTTAAGAACTTATTTTCGAAGTTTGGACATTTCCTCCCCGGACATTATGTATGTATATATACAGGTGTCCAGAAGCTCCCGTAACAAAAAAAAATACCACAAATTCTGTGTTGTCAGACATGAAGAATAGCAGGTCCAGTTTTTCCGAAAAACATTTTGTCTTTGACAAAATTGAATTTAAAAATCACTTCCGGGGCGCGAAATTCAACCGGCCGCAACGACACTGCAGACAGCGGCGTCACCTTCTGCGCGGAGCATTTGCTCGTTTCTGCGCGTAAACGGTGAAACAGTCGAGTAATATTCTGCAAAGCATCGCGTTGCTTACACTAGAATACTTAATAGTATCAAGTATTTGCAGGTTCTATTCAATAAATATTTTGAATGTACGTACAGAATATCGAGTTTTGTTCAAAATGATAGCCACGGTACACGGCGGCGTAAACATAAATTATGAACACGATCCAACATTTATGAGAAAGATTGAATCTCCTGGAATGCTCAAATTGTTATTTTTAGCACATATTAATATGAACTAGTGCTTTGGGCTTAAGATTGCCACGTAAATGAGAGTCTCCTGTAGATTATTCTAAATATCGCGATACACTAAGAAGCATTTAGGAGATAAAATAATCGTTAATGAAAATACTGAGTTTATTGATTATCTTGAAATACTAATTGAATTATATTGAAATACTAATAATGTTAGAAGTAGTCCGGTCACCAGAAAATTTTTACTTTCCCGTATTCGTACGTATACACGGAGTGATATACGTAGTAAAGGGAAAGTTATGTAATGCTGCGCGAAAAAATGGCCAATTTTCGGCGGAAAAAAAATTCATTGCCGGGCCGTGATAACGAAAAAGTGGATAAAACCAGTTGCTAAATTAAGAAAAAAATCCCCTAACACGTGGTGTAGCCAGAAACTCTGTTTTGTGGGTCCTTGATATCGAAAAACCAATTGAAAGGAAAACGTCCGTCTGTCTGTCCGTCTGTGAACACTGCTAGCTCCTAAACCATACGTACGATTTCTTCCAAAATGGATATTTCCCGGTCTATCTGATTCTAGTCGAAGCTTTAAGATTTTGAAAAATATTCTTCAAAATTTGGGGGCACTTTACATGAAGCACCCCGGACATTTTCAAAATTTTCTCAAATACGGCTCTAATTTTTTTCTTTAAATTGTTTATAAGAATAGAGTAAATTACACTTATTAAGGTGGAATAGGTTCGATTTTCACGGATAACTCCGAATTTTCGAAAATTGCAGAAGTTTAAAATTCTTTCGGCGTCTTTCTGGAACTACAAAATTGAACATAGAGATTTTTCTTTTCAATAAAATTAGTTGTCCAAAGTGAGTTCCTTCATTAAGATGATATACAGTTTTTTGAAACGTTTAGTAGTTTTCGCGCTGTATTGCGTACAATATGTACAATTTTAAATAATTACATTAACAAGATTTTCTCAAGAAACGGCTCCCAATTTTTTCTTTAAACTTTTGGTAGGTGTAGTGCCTAACGTATTTCATGAGATGACAAAAACGCCATATTGGTGTATTCTTTTGCTTTTTCAAAAATTGCAAAAATTTAATTTTTTTGCCTTGTCTCTTACGTTGTTACTATATACACTAGCGGAGAATTGTTTACATTATTAAATTTATGAGTACATGTGCTTTAAATAATGTCAAGTAAAGTTTCTCGAAAACACAACCGTTTTCTGTGAAAACTAGCTCAAATTTCCGCATTTTCAGAAACGCGCAAACGCCATTTTCTTATAAATGCCATCGCCATCTTCTTTCTTATAAATTTCTCTCTATTATGCTGAATAAACCTTTATTAAAAATTTGTTTCCAACATCAATTAAATTGTTATTTTTGTTTGGCATTCTGTTAACATATTAGAATTAAGTACAAAAGTACATTCGAAGTTACATTTATACATTTTTAAACAAATAAACACGTTGAATTAACAACTTTCCTTCTTAATGGAAAGGATAGACAAATGGATAGGGAAAGGGTGGGGTTTACCATGCAAGAGTTCTCGAACGGGTATGCTAGTCTTTGATATTCTAAAAGTTACATTTCGAATCTACAATTACGAGAATGAGAAAACTTCGAAAAATGTACAGTGGGTGGCCATTAAATTAGGATTTTTTTAAATTCATTTATTCTATCATTTTATCTACTTTTTAAATGAAGTTATGTTTACAAAATTACGTATATGAGATTCCCCTTTCAATTATAATATTATTGTAGATCCAATTTGTCTCTTAGTATTTTGTAGCACATCCATTTGCTTTTACAATAGGTTGATTTCTCCTTGGCATGGTGTAAACAGCTTCAATTGCATGTCAGTTACACTTCTTTGTCTCGATACCATACTTCCAGTACTCTCTTTATTGAAATGTACCAACAAATGTCTCGTCATAAATTATTACAAGATCGCGTCGTTTTCAATTACATCATTTACTTTAGGACTGTTATAGTCGTGACCCGTTCCGAATTTATAGAAAACTATGGGCGCCAGGAACTGGTTACGATAATTGATACTTGAAACCAACTGATCAACCAATTGATACTATAACAATTTGATATACAGTATGGCGAGGAATCTGAAAGGAAATAATTAAATGTATCTCTAACTACTTATCAGTTGTGATTGACTAAATGAAAATCATCTTTTCATTTCCAAAAGAAAATTTCACAATTTATTGACTTGTTTGGACAATTAGTATGCCTTTAGGTCATGACCTCGTTTAAAAGAAAACCTTTGTACTGCAGTACTTATCTAAACGTAATCTTGACCGACGGCGCCCCGCAGTATCTTCTCACTTGAGTGATGATAATCCCAAATCCAGCTTCTCTCTTGTAATCTTGCGACGCTGCCGACGAATCCAGCCCTCACTGCCTCGAATATCTACCGGTTCTTACTTAATATTCACAGTTCCTAGTTCTCCCCAACTACGTGGTAAAACATTAAAGTTCCAAAACCGCAATATAAAAAACTTTCAAAGTCCCAAGCGAATTTAACTGCTGCACATCAACTTTCAGAGTCCGAAAACAATTTATTCTGACGACAAACTTACAAGCCCCACTCCCCTAATATTAAACTCGCGAGCGATCCGTACCACTCGACGACCTCTATCAGAATGAATTTACTCCTTCGTTTTTAGCCCTCCAAGCCTCGGTATCCATCCTTCATTCTTATTTTTTTAATTAAACGACAAACTTCCGTCAGGAGTCGACAGTCTATTCTCCCTTACCCAATCCATCCATTTCTTACCAAATCATGTAGCCACGCTCTCGATAGTCATTCCTTTCTAGACCAATCCCAAATTATCTTATATTTCTGTCTAGCCAGCGCCCCCACCTATTCAAGGCCTGAATGCAGTTTATTGACCTTGCCAACCACTACGCCGGAGTTGCTAAGGCTGTATATTGCCATTTGCATACCCTTTAACCCAACTCATTTACAGCAAATGTTACTGTCAAAGTATATAATATATTGGAATATCACATTATGAGCTCAAATTTTGTTCTGGACTTCAGTTCGGTGTCTTTTTCTTTAAGTATCTTCCAAATACCTTCAATTGGGTTAGTATCAGGACTATTTCCTGGCCATTCTAATACCTTAATTTTATTTTGTTGAAAATAAATTTTCACATCCTTGGCAGTGTGGCATTGAGTTCCATCCTGTTGGAAAAGATAACCACCTTATGGAATACACTTCTTTAATTGAAGAACTGCACACTTTTTTAAAACTTTGAGATAATGTTCTTTGTTCATTATCCCATTCACAAGGTATAGTCTATCAAATCCTTTCTGCGAAATAATACCCCATATCATCACTTTTGTAGGATGTTTAATTTTTTTCCTTCGTACATTCGGGGAGCAGTTTCTCGGCAGATCATCTTCTGACAAACTGATGTCTGTCTTCTGGAATTTCAATGGTAGTTTTGTCAGAAAATTGCACCTATAAAAATTACAGCAAAGAAAAATTAGTAATTTTGTTACTTACAACTTTCGAAATTGTTCACCATCGATGTAACTCATTAAATAAAATCTAAAGTAAATTATATATGTGAAATCATATTCAGAGTGCTTACTTTGGACCAGTCATCCAATGTCCATCGTTTGTGTTGACGTGCCCAAGCAATTCATTCTTTTTCATAGCAGTTGTTAACTTTGAGGGTTTCACTGGCGAACAAGTTCTGAAATCCATTGCTTTGATTCGTCATCGTAATGTGCGTGTACTAATTTCACATCCAAGATCTCTTATCATGAGTTGTTGTATCTTATTTGTTGCTTTTCTGTTTATTAACACAAGCATTTTTACCATGAAGTCTTGTTTTTTGAAGATTTCCTAGGTCATTTGCAATTTTGATGATTTGTGGAATTTCCACTCAACCCTAAACCCTCTCCTCTTTATTCTTCCCACACTTTGAGGTGAAACCTTTGTTAATTTTTCAATTTCAATGTTTTTAAGCTCAATATACTTCACAATAGCCTCAATCTCCCTTGTCTTTTGGGGACAAATCTTATTTTTCTTACCTATGCCTCCTAACCACATTTACCTTTAAAGCCACAGATCTATTGCCCTCTGAAATGACGGATCTGAGCTACAACAGCACTTCTCACTATCACAAACACAAATAAAAAGATATATACGAAATTTGCCACTAGCCAGATCGAACAACTTCTTAACAACTGAAACGTAGAAATACGCTGGAAGGAAGCTGTTGCGCAGTGTCTGAGAACTATCAGTCGATTTGGTAACTAAAAGGACAACAGATTACAAAAATATTTTCCAGCATTGGAAGAATGATATCCTAACGTATTATGAAAGTTTCGATAATTCGCATATCCAATAAGTGCTTCAGAACAGGACAGTTGTAAAATTGAAAGAAAATTCCTAATTTAATGGCCACCCACTGTATTTTAGATGGCAGCCATATATAATACTAAGAAACATGGAAAATAAAATAAAATAAATAAAATTACGGAGGATGAACTTTATCTTTAGGAAATTTGGAATGAATTCTACGAGGAAAGGGATACGTTTTACCAAGATTAAAAAATTGTGCATGGTGTAATGAAGGAAGAGTTTAAAAAAAATTGAGACATTAGTTGTTCATCAAATCATGGATTGTAGGGAGATCTAGTTCATTGTGAATTTGTGTATTGGGAATAAGTCAAGGTGCATGTAGAATTTTTCTAAAATATTTGTTTTGAATAATTTGAAGTTTTGTATATTTGATTTTGCTGCATTCGACCATATTGGACAAGCATAAGTTAAAGTAGGTCTAATAATTGAAGTGTATATTAATTTAGCAGTTTTAATACGGAGAGTTGAGTTTTTATTTATGAGAGAATTAAGTTTATGTATTTTAATGGTAATTTTTTTGCATAACATTTTTAATGTGAATTTTCCAGTTCAGTTTTGTGTCCAGATGGAAACCTAAATATTTAATAGATGAAGAGGAAGAAACCCAAGGATTGTTATCAATGAGAAGGAGTGGAGGAGTTATTGGCTTACATAACGTAAATATTTTGGCTTGGCATTTATCCATATTTATTTTGATTCTCCAATTGTTGGCCCACACCGAATAACGATTAAGATCTGTCTTAATGTCCCGAAATTTTTTCTTCAAATTTCTTGTAAGGTTAGAGTAAAATGCACATCTAAAGATGACCTAAGACCGATTTTCGTGGTTAACTTTGAATTTTCGAAAATTGCAAAAGATTGAATTTTTTCGGTGTCTTCCTACAACTGCAATATTTAAGATAGAATTTTTTTCCTTCTAAAGAAATTTTGTTGTACTTATTTAGCCCTTTCATTTAGGTCACGTAAATTTTCGCAAATTTTTGTAGTTTTCGCGCAATATTGCGTGAAATATTTGCAATTCAAAAATAACAAAATCAAGATTTTTTAACAACGTCTCCAAATCCTTTGTTTAATCTTTTTGTACGGATAGTGATAAATGTACTCTATGAGATGACATCAACCCCATTTTTCTCTATGTTTTTTCTTTCAAAAATTGCAAAAATGTAAATTTTTTTGTCTCTCATGTCGATAATATTTACGTTAGTGGCGATTTGTTCACATTATGGTATTATGAGCACACGTGCTTTAAATGTTGTCATATTCATGACATCATTTATCATGCAAATTTCTGGATAATTCAAAAGTGTTCTTTTAAAACGAGCTACAAATTCCGTATTTTCAGGAACGCTGAAACGCCATTTTGTCAATAACGGCTCTACATGTTTTCTTTAAACCTTTCGTACGGATAATGCGAAATACCCTGTACAAAATGATAAAAAATAATTGGTTGCATTGTTTTGTGTTTTGTTATTTTTTTTAAAATATCTCTCACCCTCTAATATGCACTTTTCAAGCAATTTCTATACATTTTTGCATTAGTGAGTGGAAGAGCTTTAAATAACTTCCAATGAAGTTTTTTCAAAAACTTGAAAGATTCCTGTGAAAAAAAGCTTCACATTTAACATTTATGCCAACGCTTAAATGCCATTTTCATAAAAACTTTTTCTTTAAATTTATCAATGCAAAATTGCCATTTTCATAAAAATTTTTTCTTTAAATTTATCAATGCAAAATTGCCATAAAGGACGAGGCTTTAATCTTATTTAATATTCTAAAAGTAATATTTCGAATCTACAATTAGGAAGCCGAAAAATTATGATAAATTTTAGAAAAATGTATTAAAGTTGGCCATAGATTCCAGGTGGCAAGATGGGGCAAGACCATAAAGTTAGTCCACACCAAAGAAATTAGAAAATTTTACTATGAGAAAGTCTGTGCCATTTTGTAACACCACTAGTTTAAAAAATAATGTTGAAAATACCCCAGGCACTTCATGTATAGTATGCCCCGAAATTAAACTATCGGTTTCAAATTTAAAGAGCCGCGACTTTAGCCAGATCGATTGGAGATTATCAGTTTTGGAGAAAATCAGCTGAACGGTTTAGCCGCTAGCGTTTTCATAGACAGGCATTGAGAGGCAGACGTTTTGCTATCAATTGATTTTTCAGGATCAACGATCCACAAGTCATGAATTATGTCTGCACTAAGTGTTAGAGAATTTTTTTCTAAATTTAGTAACTAGATTCATCTACTTTTACATAAGCAGTGCCCTATTATAAGAGTTTTTCTGCCGAAAATTCGCCGTTTTTGCGCAGCAGTACATACGTTTCTCTCTACTGAGTAAGTGGTAGCGAGAAAGTAAAATGTAACCACCAGGAATACAATTCACCCAAATGCGGTACGACCAGGCTGTTGCGGCGCGCGTAGTCACTTCCTGCCCGCTCCTGCCTCCTCCACAGAGCCCCCGGCGGCCTGGAGCTGGTAGCCACGGCCCCCTCCGTGCCTCTTCCATGGCATTGCAACATGGGGGGTCCATACGGAGACCGAGAGATATCTGTATACTTCAACGAAGGTTGTAGTTCAACATGGGGTTATTATTAACTTGCATGTTGATGTTTGTTGACGTTACTAGATGTAGGGATAATGAAGCAATGTTTCCATTTCGTTCAACTATTGAAACTTCGTTGGTATCCAGGGGCGCTTTTTTAGTGCCAAAATAGTACTAGTGTGTGTCGAAATGCTACTAAAATAATGCTTTTTCTTACTTTTTATATGTATTGTAAATGTAGAATAAGACCGTGCAGCGTGATTTTGGCATTAATTGTAATTGAAATATTCGATATTTAGTAAATCCTTTTTATGAACTTAAATTTGACATTTAATTTTGTGGCAATGATCTCCTAATAGAGAACAGTAATAAGCATCCTCTCTAACCTCTCATTAAAAATGTTTCCCATTACGATCATTTCTTGTTCTACTTATGAAGGTTACCGGCACGCTACGCGACACAGTCCAGCAACATAGATGGACGTTGCTATATACTAAACTAAACACATCTAAAATCAAATACAGCAATGGCACAAATGAGTCTGAGATACTAAGGCAGGATTCAGTAGTGACAAAAACTTGATTTCTTATTTGATTATTAATATTTTTGTACTCCGGTGATATTATTCTTCTTTTTACCGGAAATAAAGCAGGCATTTGTTGTGAAAGACAGACTTGCCACATGATTGTAAATAAGACGATAGTATATGCGGACTCTCAAACTTTTGAAAGCATCATTTGAAAAACACAGTTCTTTGACTTATTGTATTTTACAATAATACATGGGATGAGTGCGAGGCCGACGATGCAAATATCTTGTGTTCAAGATTAGTTGTGCCAGTCAGTAATGTAACCGCTCGTTATCAGCGACTACATGCTGTCGCTCCAAATGCTTCAGAATCCTACCGCTACAAATACACACAGTAATCTAGTTCAATAACGGATAGAGACCTCTGCGAAGGCACCGATGGCCGTAAATCGTACGCTTTACCAGCTCAGCCAATGATTTGCTTTGGAAGCTTGTTTTGTGAATTTAACGTTAAATCTAAAACACTGGACCATTTTGGCAACGGACGCCATAGAGGAAAGATCGACGGAAGGAAGGATAATGTTACCCACGAGCGTTGCAGGTACGTAGAACAGAAGCTCGAAGAGAGTTAACTGAACTTCTTTAATGTGCAGATTTCACAATGATCTCGACTTCAATTACAGGAAAAGTGGATAATGCTAATCTAAATTTAGAAAAAATAATGGATTATTTCATTTTACATTACTGATGAGACGACGTGTACATTAAAAGCAATTAAATTAAAATAAGAAAGCAACACAAGGTGTATTTTTCTCATAGCTTTCAATTTTATAATTTTCTTCTACTTCTCATTTCGCTTATTACTACAATTCCGTATTCTCACGTTATCCAACTGAAGGATTTGGATTCATTTCGTCGACACCGAACGAAAGAAAACGTAAGGGGACGAGCGAAGGCGTAGACCAGTGTTGTCAAGGTCGATGCCACGAGAGAGAGTCTGTGGCGCGAGTGCCACGACGAAATCGCCTCTCCACGCAGTTCATCACCCTGCCGCGAGAGACAACGCCATCACTATTGTAAACTAGTGGTGCTTCCAACGCACATACTTTCTCGCTCTGCTTCTATACGGTCCTTATTGCTATTCCACTACTTCACAAAACAGCAAAAGTGTATAATACCAGCAAACGTTTTCCGTACCGAGACCCGACATCCGATACTCGAAGTCAACGAACCGGCACTTATACCACTACGCCACACCAACACTGCCTGTGTCGAAAAGAGCCATGAAAGAACAGAACCGACCTATAAAATGGTAAATGAATGATAAAGAAACGATTAATACGATGGTACATACGCTTTAAAAATCCAAGAAGAGAAGTAAAAAATTGTTAAAAGTTAAAAATTTGTACAAATATATACAGACATTTCCAAAACATTTATCGCAATTACTTATATTTTAGTCAAAACGTAATTTATCGGTTCTATCATTAGGAACATGTCTTTCAAACGAAAACGCGAAAAACATGTCTTTCAAACATGACCAAGAAAGGCAGCGGTGAACCGCTTTCCGAAGTATTCGTAAGGCGAGAAAGTAATAATAATTTCGGAACGGTTAGGGATTGTAAGTTTATCGCATGCGTTCTTGTTATAATGTATTACAATATAACGTTAAAATACTCATAATTTTACTTAAATTGGTTCATACACATATAAAATAGACGATTGATTTGACATGTCATACGCTTCAGAAATCGAATAACAGAGTTGAAAATTTGTTTAAAAGATGCAGTTTGGGAAAACACAGACAAGTCCTGTGTATTTATCTGCATTGATTCTATTCGTGAGTAGAAGTACTTTGAGAAGTAGAATGATTTTCAATAAAGTATCTACACTCTTGAATGTTTTTTCCTGCAACATCACATTCATCAAATTAAATTCCTCAATTGGGGATTGAACTCGACATCTTCCGAACCGAAGATCTCAACCCGAAGGTGCATTAACCAACAGCGCTACGAGACCCACTTGCGGAGCAACTGCTCATATTTCAGTCAAAACGTACTTGTATCAGTTCTATCATTAGGAAGCCGGTAATTGTCAACATGCGAAAAACATGTCTTTCAAACATGACCAACAAAGGCAGCGGTGAACGGCTTACTCCAAATAATTTATCCGCTGATCGGCATTTGAAAAATAACTACTGCGAGAAAGTATGTGCCATTATATAGCACCACTAGTTTATTAATATATTTAACGTCCCTTATTACACACGTGCCGAAATTTTAAAGAAAAAATTTGGAGCAGTTTTTCAGAATTTTTTTTGTAAATTTGAATAGCAATTTACGCAAAAACTACTAGTTTTTCCAAAAAAGGGTTCATGACCTTATTTGAAGTGTTAATTTTGTACAACCGACTTTGTCTGAGGCAAAAATCTCTATCTTCAATTTTGCACTTTTTAAACAGTTTTTTGCAATTTTCGACAAATTGGGCCTATCAACGAAAATGATACCTACGTCATTCCCTTCAACGTTCTTCGCACTATTCAACAACAAAATATAATCAAAAAATTTAGAGCGATTTTCTTTTAACTTAGAAAATCTCAAAATGGGCTTCATGTAAAGTACCCTCAAATACAAATATATCAATTTCAAATTCAAGAGGCTTTGAAACGAGTAAAAACGATCGGGGAATATCAATTTTGAAGAAAATCGGCCGAACGGTTTAGGCGCTAGCGTTGACCACAGACGGACAGACGGACAATCAATTTTGCAGTATCAAGAAGCAACAAATAATGGATTTTGAGTACACCACGAGAAAGAGGATTTTTTTTCTAAATTTAGCAACAGGTTTTATCCACTTTTTCGTTACCAGACCCCTGCTATAAGAGTTTTTCTGGCGAAAAGTCCCCGTTTTCCGGCGCACTATTACATAACTTTATTTTCTTACGAAGTATTCGTAAGGCGAGAAAGTTAAAAGTGGGGTCACTAATAGTTTCCTCTCCCGACGCTAGTGGCGCAGAAAAGCTCGTGGCATGGCCGAGGTGTGCCACTACTGCCAGTAGCAGACCCTGATACCACTGACATACACTACCCGGATTCTACGCGGGCTCTGTGGGGACGGGACATTGACCTCGGCCGTAGAAGCCGGCCGTTTCGCCACGCGGCCGCAGAACGAACACCGAGGGGTATTGGCAAGAGTTGTTCAATTGCCAGCAATTACCTGTATTCGTCTGTTTCTTCTGCTAGTGAAATGTGCAGAATTTCTAAGACTATTGAATCATAATGTTTTAGTACTATTCCATTGATTTTATAACTAGCGCAGCTAAGTGTCGTAGCTAATGGTCGTACCGCCAGCCAGCTTGTTATAGAACGGAATGCGACATTAGTTGCACCCACACATTATAAGTTACAAGAATAATTGTAATATTGTACAGAAATCTTGAAAAAGAAAATAACAAATTGTGAATGAACGCTTTCATTATTTACGTACATTTACGCACTTAACATTTGAAAAATTGTTTTAGTAACTGAAAAAGTTAATCTTTTATTTAAAAGATAAATACGAAAAACAATTACTTATCAAAGATAATGTTCAAACAAGCTATTATTCAACCAGAAGCAAATTGTCTCTCTTTCGCTCGAAAATACATTTTCTCTTTAAAAGTGAACTGAAAATTAACTATTGCTTTACATTTTCAATTCGAAAAGACGAATCCTAGACCCTGGTTACAGATTAAGAATCCATTTAACTGAGTTTATTTAGTGACATCCAGTGTGAACCAACATGCATTCCATCGAGTATTTTATTTATTTAGTTATTTAGTTAGTTTATTTAGTTAGTTAGTTATTTAGTTAGCTTGAGTCGTTGGAACCAGGAAACTGCTAGTAAACTGAAAACCTAAGAGGTGACAGCAATTGCACTTAGAGGGTCTTACTGGGCCATTATAAGTGAATCTGTTGACAATATAAACAATGAAACTCCGTATTTTATTTAACATATTTTTGTTACAAGTTACAAGATATTTGTGAAATTTCTATCATACAGATGATAAAGCTAAACATGAACAGGATCTAGAATCTCGTAACACTGGGCCGCAATCAAAACAAGAGCGAGGCTGTGCGCTGTTGGACTGGAATACGAACGTGAAACACCAAACAACTAACTGCGAGAGATCTGGGAGAGTCCATTAAGAGTCGAAACAGAAGAGCATACGGTGATTCGATGACGCACACTTTTGTACTCCCGAAACAAAGGTGAATGTACTCATAACATTCCACACAAAATCGTGCCCGTCGTACTATAGACCAAATACCGATTTTAAAATTCAACAGCACACCGCACACCCCTCTTCCCAAAATCCACCGCGTACGTTTTGTCTCCCATCCTCTCCTGGTTGGACTGAAAAATATCCAGCAGCCAAATGACGAGACAGGCAATCATCATTCACGTATGTCTTTTTCCAAGAGATGCCAATGATATCGTACGTTCCAATACCACTTTCTAATCAATCGTCACTTCAAAATAACAGAAAGCATCCAGAAAGTACTTTGTGGAGATAGAGAAATAAAAATTGGAATGATATATCAATCTGGTAAACTTCGTCATTTAATTTGCTGTCTTTCATCTTGGTACCAGAATACGATCGAAACGCGTAAAACATCAAATATGGCAAGTTTCAATACGTTTAGGCAAGCAAATTTGTCTTGTAAATTTTTCTATGATCTCTCAGCACATCAAAGTATTGCGAGAGTAAACATATTCTGCAGGTAGTGGACCGATAGTACTCAAATAGTTTGCACAGGCTTGACCCTTGTTGGTTTAAGCGGTTTGTAATGGCTCAGTACACTCGCTTTTATTTATTTTAATCGTATCTCTCTCTCGGCCAAAGTCACTTGGACTCGAATGTTTAGGTCGAGAAAATGTGATGAAATTATTAATTGAGTGTTGTTTCGGGTCGCGTCAACTACTACTCATTACTCCCGTAACTGCTGTGCACGTTATATTCCGAGAGGTGATTGTGTTACTCCCCCGCCGGAACTAGAAATCCGGAACCCATCTTCAAGAGAGCTTGCAGATTGTGTCTCTCTAGGTATCTTTCCCAGCGAGACACCGCCCCAGAAGGGAAGAGCTCTAAGTACTCGACAGCTGTGGCTGTGTAATTAAAAAGTATCTGTTAAGGGGGGAGATAGGGACAAGGACGAGGTTGGAAACATCGCGCGTGATCCATGGTCTCTTTGTTAGAGAACTGCTCAGGCATTCGCTGATGATAACTGAAGAAAGCACGGAAAACTACCGATCAGTGCAGCCGGTGTCTAGAATTCTTTTCCTGCAGTGTATGAACTCGATCCAGCTATTTACAGGTAATGTAAAAAATTTCGCCATTCTGGGGTCCCAAAACTCACGTTTCTGGGTTAGAGTCGCTGCAGTAGTAGGAGTTGTTGCCCATTGCTAACTCAGCCAGTCTGTCGAAATGACGATTGCAGTTGAGTACAGTCGCAGAGGAAATCTCTTGCATTGCTCAAGTTCTTTTACCACCGTCATTAAGCGAATACGTCCCACAGCCTTCATTTCTGAAGTACCTACACAGAGGTAAAACAAACAAATTTTTCTACCGGTTTATGTAAGCTGTGTGTAGTAATTTTACAGCCAAAATTTTCATAAGTTGATTTTTATGTTCTGATATTATGTAGTAAAGTTTTAAAGCAATTCTATTTGGAGGAGAAGCAAGAGATGAAGAAAAAGAAGAAGAAGATAAAGAAGAAGTCGGAGGAGTGAATGGAGGAGGAGGAGGATGGTGAGTGTGCAATGAGGGGAGTTCTTCGCCTTCGGCCGTTCCCTTGAATGTGAAAAGGAGCTGGGGGGGGGTGCGCGAGGAAGTCCCAGCTGCCTCGTTGGGTGGCAAGGGGGAGGGGGAGGGGCGCCACATCGACCCCTCGCGGCCGTGACCTCTCGCCCCAGCGCCCCCGGGGCACGACCCCCAGCGCTTGCAAGGCGCACCCGTGACCTCAAAGCGGAGACACTACACGCTGGGAGAAGAGTCGCTGTCGTCAAAACGCAGGTCCGATTCCCGCCCTCCAGAAGTATTACTGTTCTACTTATTTGAGATCACTAACTGCTGTTCTTCGGATGAGAGGGTTTAGGTGAACTGGTTTATTGGTAGAGTAGGGAAAATTAATAGCGTTTAAGCGAATATTGACCACAAATTAGAGACAAACTTGCAACTTGATGAAGATGGAAATACAATCGGAAACGAGAAATTAAGGGTAATGATTTGTGAAACGTTTCCAAATTTAACAATATAATTTCGAATAACATCCTTGTTGATCAAGAATGTATTGAAATGATATAAAAAATCTGTAAGAACAAAAAGTAAACAATCATATTTATTTCCAAAAGGTTTTTAACACAATCATACGTTCGTGGTTAGGCATGAGAGCGGGCTTGATGGCCCAAGCTTCGCCATATCAAAAAGACATTATTATTATTATCATCATCATTATTATTATTATTATTATTATTATTATTATTATTTCACTACATCACGACTAAAGATGTTATGAGTCGGCTCAAAATAAAATTTGCTCCAGGTTGCAACCAGCTATCTAAGAAGCAGATCTAGGGACTGTCGGTGCCTTTACAATACTTTGTGCAAAATGTGAGCTGTTACAAATAAAGCAACTTCTTACACTTCCCAGTCTTTTGAATTACCTGGGAGTTTATCCTAGTTCTTACACAAATTTTGTGGAACAAATCCCAGAGCTCCGACAACTATCGGTAATATCTGTGCTTTTAGGCCCCACATTCATCTGATCTCGATTTCCAAACTCTTGTATTTAAGACGTTTCTCTGCCTCCTTGGTTACGACGTTTTGATCAGTCTTCCTCTTTTAAGCCACATAAATGATTGATCTTTATTGATCTGTGCTCTATCCATTCGTTTCAAATATTGTCCGTGGAGTGTTTTGTCTCTCCACGATTCCTTTAACATTTTTTGTGTCTCACATTTCATGTTAAGAAGCATCAGAAGTTCAGTATCTCTTCTTCGTCTTCTTCTTAATAATAATAATAATAATAATAATAATAATATTATTATTATTACATGTTCATTATTTTAATGCATGCATGGCTACCTAACAAAACTCAACATTGAATCCCCATCTTACTCTTTAATTATACTATATTATCATAACATAAATAGTTTTCAACCAAACAGTTATTTACTATTTTACTTTTGGACACTACATAGTGGAAATAATATTGTTTCAATTGTTCATTGATGTAGTGAATATACTTGCCACTGGTCTTGCCCGGTGGGAAGATTCTTCCCAGTGATAGTGCTTGAGAAAGTGCGTTTCGCGGAGTTTGTAAACTGATGTGTCTCACGGTCACTAAAATACCTTTCCGGAGGCTCTCTTCAAAGCGGCTCGCGGAGAGCGAAAAGGCAGACGCGGAGGATCTAAGTCTTCGACACGGCGCACGAGAAACGCGCTGAGTGTGAGAGAAACCGCTCTGAGTTGCTGAGCGCAAGAGAACAATGAGATGCGATGCACAGAAACGCCGTCTGTAATCAATATTTATTTTCTGTCTATATTTTCAATTATATCAGGATATATTGGTCAATTATTTAATTATTTAAATACAGAAAAATCCTTGAGATAAATGTTTTATGACAATATTAAATGATATACATAGTATTTGCAACGCTTCGGAAATTACTTATTTCCATTCTCAGGCGTCAAAAATATAATTTATTATATTTATACATTTTATGAATATAATTTATTATATTTATAAAATGAAATTATATTAATGAACGTTGTGAATACAATGTATATTCTTTAATATTGTTATAAAACAGTTATCTCAAAAATTTGTCTTGAAATAATTAACCAATATATCCTTATATAATTAGAAACGCAGTCTCACTCTGCGGTTCGGTGCAAGGGGAAAGAGACCTTATCACACTTCGTGCTGACACTATTGCTCGTACATCATGTGTTCGTAGTATTATTCTGAAATGTCTATGACCCTGTGACCCTATCTATATTTGCGTGAGATATTTTTCGGAACTTGGGCAGTTATGCCATTTCCTTGCCAGTATTTCTCGTATCTCTAAGGAGGTATCTCCTTCTAACAGGACAGTTCCCCAATGGGAATAGTCTCGGAGCTGCTGACTTGGTTAGTGATGAGTCTGGGAGTGTAAAGCATGAAACTGTGTGAGTGTAGGGGAGAGGTGGGGTCAAGAATGAAGAAGGAAATGCGCGTGGCTCTTCGCCTAATGATTAGGTTACTACTTCGCAATTCGCCAGTGGTTAAAGCGAGTTATTACTTCGGCATTCGCCAGTTGCTGGAGAATGCCGGAAAACTGCTGAACAGAGCTCCCGGCCGCAAGTGTTCGCCTCCAGGCCTGCTTGTTTTGTCTACCGCCACTGCAGGGTAAATAACTTTGTATCATAGTTGAACTACTCTACAGGATGAATAAAAATATAAGTTACAAACGATTAGATCATGTAGGGTCGATGACGATCACTTTTCGTCAATCAACGCGAGGAGCGAAATTTTATTTAACAACTCTACACGCGTGACCTTTTCCCCTGATTGGGAACGCATTATGCACTGGTGTTTGGCAGATCACGTTCGGACGCAGTGAAAGAGATTTCGTGTAGCCTAAAGCGCCAGTGAAGGGTTGTTTAACAAACACGAGCAAAGTCACCTATGTAACATAGTTTTATGAAATGCCTGACTTCATTGGCAAAAAAAATCATATTCCACCCTGCTTGCGCTTGCCCTAGACGTCAATGACATTTCGTCTAAGGCACACCTCGCCCTAAGGCTTGCGCTTACCCTAAGGTTCCGAACAGCGAAGGCCACGAGATACATCATCTCGCAGTGCGACGGACGCCTCGTCGGACGTCGAACGGGCCAACTCAGGGGACTTGAACGGGACGACGAAAAGGGGCAACTCAGGTTTCTAAATGTCTGTCGCCGGTAACTGCAGAGACATTTTGCGTTTTTCTGATTCGAATTTTTATTGGTATATTGTAAGAAAACCGGAATGATTATGGATATTCCGGAATGATTATGGATATTCAAATCTATTACTGATTTCTTTTTATTGAACGGAAAATGTCATCTTATTAGGAGATAAAAAAATTTTAGAAAAATATATTTTTGCACAAAAATAATGTTTTTTAGTTTCTCTTAATTGACTACCTCTAATATTGGTAGGCAGCGTCACAGTGAGGAGAATGAGTATATGTAAAAAATATTTTAGTGAAAAAATCTATGATAATATACGTATATTATTCATAATTCAAGAATAAAAATTACAACAAAATGAAATTGCCCGTTCCAACACGAGTACAACCTAAGATCTTGCTTTAACTGTTAACTCTCCTGTCTACTATCAAATGGACAAATAGAAAGAGAAAGAGTGAAAAGAGCTGGCAACATCCCTTTTAAGGAAACGGCGAACAACTCCGGGAAGAAAGTTACAATCACATACACACACACTTCCATCTTTTAATTATCAGAGTAAATATATCAAAAAAGATACACAGAGTACGCTATGACGTGCACAATAATTAATTTCCTCTATTCAAAGCCAGAATCATTAAGATCGGTTAGGAGATACGGAGTTGTATTTATCGTATCATTCAGACAGCGCAATGATCTCTGCGATGAATCCCGGAAAATGCCAGAGCAGTTCTCTAACAAATAGGTCATGGACTACGCACGATCTTTCCTTCCTTTTCCTAGTCCTATTCTCTCCCATTGCTCTCTCTCCCTCTCCCTCTCTCTCTCTCTCTCTCAAACACACACACACACACACACACACACTCACTCACACGCACACACACACGCGTACATTCAGAACACTTCCGAGCATGCAGAGGGATCAGTCGGGAGCATAGAATTACTGAGCCGACTGGGGCGGAACCTGCTGGGAGATATGACTGAAAAAGCAAAGCCGCAAGGCCATATGTTGGTCGGTGCCGGGTTTCATCAAACAACGAGTAGGCACATCTCGGGATAAATCGAGAACTCTCCAAACGGCTAATGACCATACAATTGACGAATCCGTAAACATTAATCAGTGAGACGCCTCGAAGGGACGCCAGAAGCGGAGCATTTGCGAGAGGAGAGTGGCTGGCGAGGGCACTGAGCCCCGAGGTCCAGAGCACGGTGTAAGATATATAGATGTATCCACCTTTGGGGCAACTAGCCACCTTTGGGGCAAATTTATTGAAACCAGTTTGAGGCAAGTTCCTCACATGTCCGTACGGTGCGCACGATCGGTTTGGGCCACAGTTTAAGATGACATCTTAAACTGTGGCTATTACACAGTTTTACAAAACATTTCCTAACTATTTTCGTAACTGTTCGCTTTAGACTTTACCAATTCCACCGCGAAGTGACAAATCACTGAGTTGAAATTAGAAATCAGCTAGCCACAGAGCTGTCGAATGGATCACGACCAATCACGAC
This sequence comes from Acheta domesticus, assembly GCA_031308135.1. NCBI lineage: Eukaryota > Metazoa > Arthropoda > Insecta > Orthoptera > Gryllidae > Acheta > Acheta domesticus. The sequence continues at coordinate 58,485,484 of JAHLJT010009355.1, read as the reverse complement.
TTTGCCCAAATGAGACCCAAAGATCGCAGCGCTTATATGCGAGAACTGTGAGAACTAGCCTCACATAAGCTTCAGTTTTAGACTGGGAGTGAACACACCTCTATATCTTACACCGTGGTCCAGAGCCTCTCGCGCCGCGGGATTTCGACCACTGCGGCGAGGAGCTTCTCGCGGGGTCCGCGCGGCGCGGCGGTCGCCCCGCCAGCTCCGCCTCCGCCCGCCACGCGCCGCCCCGACGCAGCGCTCGCCCGCGGCCCGGCCCGACCCGGCCGCCGCCCCTCGCCCGCGCCCTCGCCCTCGCCCGCGCCGCGCCGCCCCGCGCCGCGCCGAATCGATCGCCCGGCAACGCGCGCGCCCGACCGCCCGCTGGCGCGGCTCCTGGTGCTCGCAGCCTCCGTCGCGGCGGCGGCGGCGACGGCGGCGGCGGCGGTGCGGTGCCGCGGGGTGACGCCGCGCGAGGCGAGACGAGGTGACGCGAGGCGACGCGGGCGGTGACCTCCGGTGCCTTCGCCGCAGCAGCCGCCGCTGGTGAGTAGCCGGGAGCGCCCCGCGGCGGGCGGTGGGCGATGGGCGGCCGGCGCGGCGCGAGGGCGCTGGGCGAGTGCCCGGCGCGAGCTTCCTGGGCGACTGCCCCGCCCCCCGCCCGCCCGCCCCAGCCAGCCTCTGCGCATGCGTACGCAATGGCGTGGAGGAGCAGGGTGAAGGAAGGAGAGCAACCGTTCCCCCCCCCCAACACTCGCCCTTCGGTTCAATATTTATCATAAGACATTCGTGGAGTGGTTGGTGGAGAGATAAGATATACGGGGGTCTTGGAGGAAATACGACGGTCTCGGAAAAACTTCGAGGGGTCTAAATTGATCACATTTTGCCGGTGAAACTAGTGAGAAATTTCGCACAACTGAGTTACATAGGTCATTTGCACTGATAGTTGAGCAACCGTGCGGTGCACAGGTGTTCGGCAGGGACACGAAATCTCCTGGACATCGCTAGAACGAACCCTGCAGAATACCTGTCCGTTAAGATTTCACTAAACAATCGGGGAGTGACACAGGGAAAATAACACCTGTGTCACCCCATTACATGGAATTTTCTACTACATGTTAATGGGGAACAAGTGATCATTTTTAATCTCGTTCTATGCCCTAGGAGTTTATAATATTTATTCTGAGACACTCTGTCTTTGTTTACATGAAGTCGTTGCTGAGATCTGCTATCTGTTTACACCCAGCTATCTATGAGAGCTTCTATCGTTTTGCCTCCCAGAATCTCTCATACGTGCCTGACAATGCGGAGAGGAAGCAATCTCTTACAGTCTACGAAAAGAATATCTCGAGCCTTCGTAGTTTAAGATTTTGTTCTGTGTCAGTCTCCAGTTAATGTTCATTAATGACAGAATTAAAGTGTACGTCAAGTGCTCTAAAGGAACATGATTTATTCCTGCCAATCGTGCTTACTATCCGGTTTCCAGGCGTGCGTCTAGAAGGCGGTACGGAGCTTTCTAGAAGGCGGTGCTATTTTATCGTCGGAAAAATTGAAGTGAACAAGTAATATAATAAATTAAATCATTGAGACAGTTATATTTGTTTCTATACTCTAATGACTCGTATTTGTTGATATGTGTTAGTGCTCCAGAATGTGTATCCAGAATTATCTGGAAACACTATGTCAAAGTTAGGCAGTTTTACCGCATCGTGGCGAACAGCCATCGGAAGCAACATCTCGACCTCTGTACTGCTTTGCATCTGCGCATGACCATTCCGAACGTCGGATGCGAATGTCGGTTGTTGTATGCTACGCTATGGTTAAGGTCCCTATTCTCTAAACGAAATTCTCTTGGAGATGGCAGGTGTTCGTATTTGTATGATCTTGTCATTAATTGTCTAAGCGTTTGTTGAATGTACGAGATGAGACGGCAGTGTAGATGGGAGTTATTAGTAGCTAAAGCAATTCAGTGGCTTAGTTGGTGCTTATAATTGTGACGGTAGTGATGGTTGTGTAGAATGTTCAGAGAGATGGAATGACGGAAAGAAGGAGACAAGTGATGGTGGCACTGAAGGATGGATGGCAGCTATTGAAGGATGGAAATTAAGGGGATATTGGTAGTGGTGCATTTCTTTTCATTCCACCTATCCTACTTCTAGCCACAAAGTGGTTCTTGAGATGTTTTCAGTGTGGCTGCTGCGGCTGGTGGATGTATCATGGGAATGTGCACTGGGAATAGTGATGGTAACAGTATGAAAGGAGATTGCTGTAGAAGGAAGAGGTCAGACCAGACAAATCAGTCGTGTGAATTATGCCTGGTTTAGTTAGGAGCTATGCTGTCTTCTTGCTTACCTGCTAGTCGGCCTCTGCTAGCTATGCAGTAAACTATGCTGTCTGCTTGCTTGCCGGATGACAGATTGCACGATGCTTGTCATGATGAAGATTAAGCATTTACTCTGTATACCGGATTTCCGATGCTTGTCGGAGGTTTTCTAGTTCAGCAGGGTGTGTCATTTGAGGACAGACATCACCGCTCGGCCCCATGTTTGGGGCTTAAGGACATGATAGCGGAGGAAGGATCGCACGTGGACAGTTATCCGCATTATAGGGTGCTGCTCCAGCGTTGACCTTGAAACTACAGTTCAGAGCAGTTGGCCTCAAGAATTCTGCAGGCGCCACAAAGTCATTGTTTACGCACGCTAAAGGCAAAACAAGCGCCCGCGCCGCCCTATCGCGGTGGCCTGGTTACCCCTTCCTCCGCGCGTTTTCGCCCTCTGTCCGGCTGCCGCGAGGTTCTTCAGAACACTTTTTTGCGGTAGCTGACAAAGACGAAATGGATTGAAAGGTTTTATGACCTCATTGTCTCTCCAAAGGGCGCCCGCCGCCAGCGGTCGAAGGGGCAGCCGCGTTTTGCCGCGCGCCGTCACGGCAGCCCAGTTGCCCCCCCTCCCGCGCGGTAGTTGTGACTTCGCCGCCACGCGCACTTCACCTCGCTACCCAGCGCCGCCGACCCACCATCTCGGCGTGGCACACTTCAAAGCCTCTGTTCGGCATGTGCGGTTTATGACTTCACTGCGCTTCTTCGGAAGTGCGCTACCCACAAGCGGCGGTGCGGACGCGCGTCACCGTTCCTTGTGTCAGTTTTGCGGCGTGGTTGTACTCTCTTCCAAAGCGGCCGCGCCTTCCTGCACCTCGCGCGCCCCCCACCCTCGTCTCGGGGGCCAGCGCACAGCCACCAAGGGCCTCCCCCTCCATCTTAGGCCATCCCCCTCCGTCACGCCTTGCGGTGACCACCCACCAACGCGTTGTCGGGGACGGCTGTCCATATATTTTTGCAAACCACCGCGCCCGGTCAAATTGCTCCAGTCAGATTGCTCCGCTCATATCGCTCAAATGATAGAATGTGAGTTGCATTCAGGGCCGTGGCCCATGAACATATGTTTTCCGCGACGGCCATGTGAGCTCGCCATGTTCTATGCTGCGTCTTGCCAGGCCGTAAGTGATCGTCTCGCCGCAACGGCATTAATTAGGGATACAGGCTGCCCAACTCGCAGTTAATCAGAGCTACAGGCTGCCCAACTCACTGCTAATTAGGGCTAAGGCTGTCCATCAGAGTGCATCATACTGGCACGCATAATAACGGCTTCACTAATGCATTTGTGGCGCGTTAGTAAAGCTTAGCCCACGGCCGCACACATGCCGGGCCATCGTGTTCGGGGATTCCGAACATTGCATCAGCTGGTGCTGCATTGTGGGTCAACCCAGACGCATCGCCGTAGTCTCCTGCACCAGCAGTGACGGCACGGGGCAGCCTTACGGGAGCAGCAACTTCCGTATATCAGATACCTGTCCTTTTCTCCAACGGTGCCAAGCTCTATTAAGGCATCCAGAATAAAATTCTAGTAATTGTTTAAACGTCTAATCATATTGTTGTTCTATGTACATTATTAATTTTAAGATATAGAATGAGGATTTTTATTAATAATTTACAGTTCGAGTCCGGAAAGTCATTATGTAAATAGTAAATTAAGTTTATATTGGTTTTGTTTTCTATTTTCTTAGATCGTACGTTTTACTTATATTCCAAGAGACATTACTACTCTTTCTTTTTAACTTTCTTCAATTAAATTAATGTTTAATTGAGTTTGCTTCTTTATTTTATCTTTCGTCCGATCCGTCATTTCTTCTTACGAGGTGGTCCTCCAAGCCTTTCTTTAGTAGCCCTCTGGCTACATCGACGAGCTACCGGAGGCCGATATATGGATGTGCTGTGTGTACATATAGCCAGCAGTCCAGTCCTGCTCTTGGTTCGGCATCGTACGTGGCGCCGTTGAGAGGTGGGTCCTCATGTGAGTACCACAATGGCGTGCTCTCACGTCACGGATGCGCAGTACGCACAGTCAGCGATGAGAATTTGCGGCACCTAGCGGAGATAGAACCTTAGACCTAACAAGTAGCGACAAGTTCGCGCTGTAAGGGGTTGGCTTAAAGCTTTTCCCAACCACGTGAATGGGATAATGACGGTATAAAATGTGGTGGCAGTGAAGGAAGTGGTTCAAAATCGTAGGGATTGCGCCTGGTTTAGTTGTACATTGTATGGCAACTGTCATAATGAAGAGCAATACGTCAGTGTCTGTATTTCTCGAGTAAGAAACAGAAATGTATCATTGCAGGGGCGGATCCAGAAACGAATTTTGGGAGGGGAAATTTGTTTATTCAAAATGTTTTGGTCGAATGTATCATATTACAGATTTTGTAGAATGACGCAGGCTAAACTCAGCTCATCATGCGATACATTGTTATTTGTTTTAATGTTTATACGAAAATACTTTTGCTTGAAAGTTTCGGGACAAATTAAAATTAATAGTTACTGAAACATTTTGGGAGGGGAAATTTCCCTCATTTCCCTTCTCGTGGATCCGCGCCTGATTATTGGCTAACGTCTAGAATGCAAAAGGGAAGCAAGAAGAGAGGAGACCGTGGCCAAGAATTTCTAAGATTCCTCCTACTAGTCCTACGAACGGTGGTCGATATATCGAGGGAAGCAGGAAGTCATATCTCAAATATACTGGGGCAGTTGCGTCAAAGCATCTATCTTCATGAACTGTGGAGAACGTGCGTTTTTAGTGCTGTAGTAATATAGTCAACTTGTGGATAATATGTTGCTTGAAGATCCTGATTTTAGAGAAATTTCAATGTTGTCAGACAGTCTGAAATTTCAATGCGGTCAGGGTTTTTGCTACGAATGGATCATTTCCAAACCTAGGCATTAGCACTGTGGAACTCACGGTCGATCTCCAGAATGGCTGAATTGTTCTACCGTTAATACAGTGGTCTAGAAATATTCAGAACATCTGTTATTACTTTCTCGTACACTTCATACATAGTACAGAGAAAGTTATGTAATGCTTCAGCTAAAAACGATTTTTCGCAGAAAATTTCGTTTTGTGAATCCCTGACACCAAAATAAAGGATCATTCATGTTATTATTTGTAGCATATCTTTTCCACTAAAACATTGCGTAGTCAGAATCCACGTTTTTACTTTCCCGTATACGTACGTATACACGGAGTGATATACGTAGTATAGGGAAAGTTATGTAATGCTGCGCGAAAAATGGCCAATTTTCGGCGGAAAAAAATTAATTGCCGGGCCGTGAAAACGAATAAGTGGATAAAACCAGTTGCTAAATTAAGAAAAAAAAATCCTATATCTCGTGGTGTGTTCAAAATCCATGATTTGTTGCTTCTTTATACTTAAAAATCGATTGACGGCATTCCGTCCGTCTGTCCGTCTGTCCGTCCGTCCGTCCGTCCGTCCGTCTGTCCGTCTGTCCGTCTGTCCGTCTGTCCGTGTGTGGTCAACGCTAGCGCCTAAACCGTTCGGTCGATTTTCTTCAAAATTGATATTCCTCAGTAGATCTGATTCTAGTCGAAGCTTTGTGATTTTGAAAAAGATTCTTTAAAATTTGGGGGTACTTTATATGAAGCTCCCCGGGGATTTTCAACATTTTCTCAAAAACGGCTCCAAATTTTTTCTTTAAATTTCTTGTATGAATAGAGGAAAATACACTTTTTAACATGGCATAGGTCCGATTTTCACGTACAGCTCTGAATTTTCGAAAATTGTGAAAGTTTGAATTTTTCTCGGCGTCTTTCTCCAACTACAAAATTGAAGATAGAGATTTTTTCTTCAAATAAAATTTGTTCTGCATATTGAGTTCTTTAATAAAGGTCATGTAAATGTTTTTCACAATTTTGGTAGTTTTCGTGCAATATTGCGTGCAATATGTGCAATTTTAAAAAATTACAAAAACAAAATTTTCTCAAAAACGGCTCCAAATTTTTTCTTTAAACTTTTAGTAGGGATAGTGGTAAAAGTACTCTATCAATGACATAAAAGCCATTTTGGTCTATCGGTTGTTTTTTTCAAAAATTACAAAAATGTAAATTTATTTACTTGTCTCTCACGTCGTTAATATTTAAATTATGGGCGAGTTTTTTACATTATTATATTTACGAGTATATATGCTTTAAATAATGTCAAGTAAAGTTTCTCGAAAACACTACCGTTTTCTGTGAAAAGTAGCTCAAATTTTCACGCATTTTCAGAAATGCTCAAACGTCATTTTCTCGTGTATGGCTGCAATTTTTTCTTGAAACTTTTGTAACGGATAGAGCTAATTACACTCATTAGTATAGCGTGAAGTTTATTTTGAGTTTTTTTTGTTTTTTTTCAAAAATTATATAAATGTAAATTTTTTGAAAGATCTCTCACATCTTTAATATGCACATTATCCGCAATTTGTAAAGATGATTATATTTGTGAGTGTAAGTGCTTCAAATAACTTCAAATAAAGTATTTTGAAAACTCAAACTCAATTGAGCTTCAAATTTTGCATTTTTAGTAGTGCTAAAACGCCATTTTCTCTTAAACGGCACATAATTTTTAAAAGAAAGTTGCCATTTACGGCTAGGTTTTTGTGTTCTTTAATATTCTAAAATTAATGTTTCTGTTCTACCAATAGGAAACCGAAAAATTAAGAAAATGACAAAAAATGTACTTTTGGCGATGATAGATGGTAGCTGGCAAGAAAGAGTATGTGGCAATTCCGAATAGCTAGCGAAGACCCAGGAAAATAGAAAATTAATACGGGAAAGTCTGTGCCATTCTGTAGCACCACTAGTTGAGTCCTTGACATAGACAAATTGGTATACGAGTGTCTGTTTATAAACAACGCTATCGGCGAAACCGTAATCAGGATTTTCAACAAAATTGATATTTCCAAGTCAATTTGACTGATGTCACGGTTTCAAAACATATTCTACAGAAATCAATGCATTTGAGACAAACCATGTACTAATACGTATTACTAACATTATTAGAAATCAGCTGAGTATGTTTTTTGCCCTTCCGTCGTAAGAAGAGGAATTATTGTAACAGAACGTCGAAAAAACGGTGAATTTTTAACAGACAAACTTTCATTCTTGGTAACGAAATTATGGATAAATCTGGTTTCTTTATAAAGTAAATTACGTATAACACGTCCTCTAACACGTTGTGTATTCAGAGCCCATATTTCTCGGATTCTCGTATACCGAAAAATTGATTTACGGCAACACGCCTGTCTGTCCGTCTATCTGCCCGTCATTTGTCTGTGATCAAAGTTAGCTCCCAAACTATTCAGTCTATTGTCTCTAAAATGGATATTCCTGGACCAATTTAAAGGATCTTAAAGGTCCTGTGAGTTTGAAACGAATATTTTGATTTTGGGCGTATTTTACTTGATGCTTCAACATTTAGAAAATGTTCTCAAACAATGGCTATAACATATTTTATTAAAATTTGCACGTGGATAGTGTAATGAACTTATAAGTGAATGATGCAAGTCTTATTTTCGTTGAAATCTCTCATTTTTTTAAAATTGCAAAAGTTTAAATTTTTCTGCGTCTACCTAGAACTACAATTTTAAAGACAGAGATTTTTCTGAATGAAATCTTTATAAACAGATTTTAAAATAAGTTCATATACAATTGTTCAAAAATATGAGTTATTTTTCTGTAACTTTGTGTAAAATATAGGAAATTTTAATATATTTTAAATTAATTTCTCAAAAGTGGCCGCAAATTTTTCTTTAAAGTTGCCACCTATTCAAAAGACGGTAAAACATTGGTGCTAGATGAATTTTTGGGGAAATCTAAGTATTTTTGAAAATTTCGTAACGTTTAACATTTCAAAACTTCAAAGTTGAAGATAAAGATGTTTGCCTTAACAAAATCTGGCTGAAAAATTTGCCAAAAACAAATTCCTCCTCTGTCGGAATACACTCTGGCCTTTACGTGATGTCTCTCGACTGTACAACAATCAATATCTGTCAATAGGCCTCTACCTGCCTTCGTCTGGGCAGGGAGTACAGGAGAGGGTGGGTTCTCAGCTATTAATAGGGGCGGGAAGCGATGCTAGGTGGAGTAGAAAATGCGCTCGGGCGAGGGAGAAGACCGAAAGGACGTCACACGCTGGAGAGAAAAAGGAGGGAAAATAGAAAATGCTCCCTGTTCACAATAATATTTGCTTTGTTTCTGTTTCTAAGCCTGCTCTTCAGTTTTTCGAAATTCATTTTACGACGGATAAGCTGCGATGAATATTTTGGGCTTTTCTTGGATTCGATTAAAATATTCACGGTGCCATGGCTTGAAGGTTTGCGGGTTCGAATTCTACACCGAGCATAAGTATTATTATTCATTTTTCAGTATATTTGTAATAAGTGAATATCCGGATCTCAAGGGAATTATTGAGTAAAATAATAAGGAAAAGTGACTCATTTCAAAGTATTGGTACTCGGAAGGCGAAAGTAAAAGAGTAGTGTGCTACATTTACAAAGAGGATATTGGGTAACTATATTGGACATTGAATTATTCGACGTAAATATTATGATGGAAACAGTAAGTCTTAGAAATATTCGAGGCCGAAATAAACAATAAAAATGGGAATTCGAGATTCCTAGGAAAAAATAAACATAGCTATGATTTGGACCGTCGACATTCATACAAAATGCATTTTGGTTGAAGCGTCACCTAACGAAATACAAGGAATACGAATAGCCAGTGGTGAGAGATTTTAGTAAAAGGCGTTAGCGTCGAGTCAAGATAAATTTGGTAAACAAACGAAAACGAAGGTGATATGTTCAATCAGACCCTAGATTTTGTCCGAGGACTTTTCGTCGTCGTTGCGAGCACATCAAAAGATATCTGTTCGCCGTCGCGAACATATGTAAAGCTAGCTAGTCATGCTAATAGTTCAGCACATAGAACGCTCGAATTGTTACTTTCTCGCATTACGAATACTTCGTAAGAGAGAAAGTTACGTAATTGTGCGCCGGAAAACGGCAAAATTTCGCCAGAAAAACTTATAGCTGGGATGTGGTAACGATAGAGTGGATAAAACCTGTTGCTAAATTTAGAAAAAAAATCATCTAACTCGTGGTGTAACCAAAATCCATGTTTTGTTGCTTCTTGATACCGAAAACGCGACTGACGGCAAAACGTTCCTCTCTCCATCTGTCCGTTTGCCGTCTATGGTCAATGTCAGCGCCTAAACCGTTCAGCCGATTTTCTTCAAAATTGATATTCCCCAATATATTTGGTTGATGTCAAGGCTTTTGGAATTTAAAACCTATATTTTAACCTTGTGGGGTACTTTATATGAAGCCTCTTTGACTTTTTCAAAGTTTTCAAGAAAATGGCTCCAAATTTTTTGTTTAAATTGTGTTTTTGAATAGTGCGAAGTATGTTTATGAGAATGATGTAGGTATCATTTTCGTTGCTATCCCCAATTTTTCGAAAATTGCAAAATACATTTCAAAATTGAAAAATTGAAGATAGAGATTTTTGCCTCAGATAAAGCCGGTTGTACAAAACTAGCACTTTAAATAAGTACTTGTAAAATTCTTTGAAAAAACGAGTAGTTTCTGTGTAAATTGCGTTTGAATTTTACCACAATTTTTTTTCAAAAATTGATCCAAATTGTTTCTGTTAATTTCCTTCAATCATGTATTAGGGGACGGTAAAAATATGGCGCTAGTTCTATTTTCGGGTATTGCTTGTTTTTTCGAAAATTTCAAAAAATATTTTTAAAACTACAGAATTGTAGATAGAGATTTTTTGCCTGAGACAAAACCTGTTCTACAAAATTAATTCTCTAAAAAATGTCATGTACAATTTTCTGAAAAAACTAGTAGTTTTTGCATGATTGGCGCTTGAAAGTTGCGAATTTTGTTTTCTCAAAACCCACTCCAATTTTTTTCTTTAAATTTTCTCCACATGTGTAATAAGAGACGACAAATAAATAAATAAATAAACTACTAGTTCTATAGAATTGCACAGACTTTCTCACAGAACTTGCTTTTCTAATCTCTATAGTCTGACCTATCATATGATATAAACGCCATATTGATTTATTATTTTGATTTTTCAAAAATTACAAAATTTATTTTTTTACTAGCCTCGCACGTCGTTAATATGTAGTACATCAGCGAAGATTTGTTCACATTATCGCATTTAAGGGTACATTTGCTTTAAATAATGTCAAATAAGGTTTCTCGAAAACTCCATCGTTTTCTGTGAAAACTAACTCAAATGTCCGCATTTTCAGAATTTCGCTCTTTCAGAAACGCTCAAACGTCATTTTCTTAAAAAGGGATCCAAATTTTTTCTTCAAATTTTTAGAATCGATAGTGCTAATTGCAGTGTTTAAGATGATTTATAATTAATTTTGTTGCAATCTTTATTTTTTTTTCAAAAATCACACAAATATAATTCTTTTGAAATATCACTCATGCCTTTAATGCGCATATATTCAACAATTTGTATACATTGGTCCATTTGGGAGCAGAAGCGCTTCAAAAAACTTCCAATAACCTTTTCGAAAACTTAAGTTCTCTGTGAGAAAGTGTTTGAAATTTCGCTTTTACAGCAACTCTTAAACGCCATTTTCGTAAAACCGGCTCGAAATTTTTCAAAGAATATTTCCATATAGGACGAGGTTTTACTATTCTATTATGTTCTTAAAGTATTTTTTTTCCGTTTCTGCCATTAAGAAACGGAAAAAGTTAGCATATATGAAAAAAAATTAGTTTGGGCGGCGACAGCTGGGAAGAGGATGGGTCAATACTAAAAAGCTAGACCCGACCAAAAATTAAGAAACTAACTCGTACGAGAAAGACTGTGCCATTCTGCGGCATCTTAAGTTTATATTTTTTAACGTGGTTGAGCCGATGTACTTGCTTTATTGAATGACCTCAATACTTTTGAAGTGATCGGGTTATACTGTGCTTCTTTGTCTGATACATTTCGTATCATCTATCATTTCAGCAGAAAACATTTGGAATAATTATGAAAAAAGATCAAAAAGTAATCAAAGACTTAAAATCTAGGGATAACTTTGAACAAAAGTAGTAATCGCTCTTTGGATTTATTGTTTTATATGCATATTTCATAATTGAATCTCGCAAAAAGAACTATTTAGTTTTCCTTTTAAATTAGGTTTTGTAGTGAATGTACATACATGTAATTCGTTTAGGTAAAAAAACCTAAGTTCAAAACATAATTGAGAAAACCACAAAAAATAAAATATATTAAGGAATGATCTTGGTTACAGTGACCACGATGCACAAACTCTCAGTAACTTTAACACTGGCAGATTAAATAATTACATACATGTGTAGAATATTTACGGAAGCTAAAAATACCGTCAATTGTAGTAATGTGTTTCAATTGTTTGTATGATTAGATGAATTTCTTAGCACATTCCTTTGTAGTTATCACCAAATAGCAACATATTTTATAAAAATGAAAATACATGCCAATTGCTCTTGATCATTTGAATTAGCAAGCAATATGAAAAGTAACGAAAATATATTATCTATAAATAGTATATTAGTATGTTATTAAAACGGTAATCCTGATTTTATTTGAGAGATCTGTCACGTGATAGGACTGTGCATTCTGAAGGCAGTCTGTGAAAGGACTGTGCATTCTGAAGGCGTCTGTGCATTCGGAAGGCAGAGGCGACTGATTAGCCGAAGAGCTTTCGACGCGGCCCTGCTCCCTCTGTCGGGGCGTGCGAGGGCTACAGCCACGCCCCGAGGCGTCGCGTCGCCGAGAAGCCTCTGAATGCGCCAATCAGGACGCCTCCCCTTCGCCGGCCGTCAGCGCTTCTTGCAGGCCTTGGGGCGTCGCATCACGCGCTTCGTCAAGGACGGCGAAGGAACCTCACGTGACCCTCTCACTGCATTCACCGCGCAGCTTCCTCCCCTGTTCTGGTATTTGCGAGTCATGTGACGACGTGCACTATACTTCTGCTTTTTTTTCTTGGCGCGTTGGGGGTGTCATCAAAATGGAATATCTCACGGTATTTCGCGTCGTTCTCGGCCGCTAGGAGTCTCATGATCGCGAATGAATGAAGTGCGGGCGATCGTGCGACTCTAGCTGCACAACCGAGAACGACGCGAAATACCGTGAGATGTTCCATTTTGATGACACACTCCCACAAGCCAAGAAAGAAAAACCGAAGTATAGCGATGACAACTGAAGCATATCCGATGACGTTCACTAGCTTTCTCGGTTGATTGATTGATGTTTCCGGGCCTGTTTATTAGTATTTATTAGTTCTAAGTGTAGTGAATGTTATGTGGTGCCTGAAGATAGCTGGGTTTCTTCCCCTTCCGGCGCCAACCTACACATTCACTTGTGGTGTTTACTTGGCCATTTATCCAATGGACACCTGCTCAGTCGAGACAAACTAAGCACCGGTCATGCATGTTACTCTAGTGAATATAAGTGTAAGTGTGTGTATTGGGGGATCAAAAAGGAAGAGAAATTCACACACGGTTCGCAGTTCTGTGTTTTAAGGTGCTTCGGCATTCTCCTTGTTTAATCGGAGAAATCACTGAGAATTACCCATCAAGACCAGTCGTCCGCTAGAATTTCCTTCCAGACACAGAATTAACCCTAATGAGCTATTTAGGTGGTGTCAAAAACCCCCAGCGTCGAGATTCGACTTCTAACACTTTTCGGTCAATGCCCGCTGCAGAGATAAGGTAATGCTACTTTTGATCCAACTCAGCTGGGTACCAGCTGTTCCCTTCCTAGGAATCAATAAATGAAGGGAATGTATTGAAATCGTAATTCTGCGATGTGTCGGGGACCATCGCAGTCCTCCACCCTTGCGTCACGCCAAATTACCGGACGGCAGGAAAGAACTACGCGCCCTCGAATTAGATACGCCCAGCCGCTCAAGCCCCCCATAAACTTTCAACTATCAATTATACCCTTTTTCTGACAATACCGCGATGCGTCGGGTGACCATCGCACCCTCTCACCCCCGCGTCACGCCAAATTACCGGAAGTTGGAAAGGGCCACGCGTCCACCGCGACCCGATTTAGTTCCGCCCAACGGCCCAAGTTCTCCAGAAGCCCCTAACAATAAATCTTACCCTTTGTCCAACAATACTGGATGATCGACAGCCGGAACAACCATTTTAGCGACTTGGCGATCGCACCCGGCTCAATAATCCTCTAAAAGCCTATAAAATCATCACATGCCAAAGCAGAAGGGACACGTGCGCGCTCCTCCGGCCTAACAATGCCGGCCAATGAACAACCAGAAGGCACCGTTGATGAAATAGAAGGTTCGAGAAGTTCAAATCCGACCAATAAAATCACTAGGCAGGAAGCACGTGAGCACTTTGAGATTTTTTCGAGAAAACGAAAGGGAGAGACGGGCGAGCGAGGCTAGAGAGGGGACGACGGGCGACAGACGCTAGAGAGGACGGTCGTGCAGGAGAAGTCGTATGGAGATAGAAACCAACAAGTAAAGTTTTGAGTAGATTAACAGTGGTAGTTAAGAAAGCCACCGAATATTAGTCAGTTAATGAAACCTGCGGTAGAAAGGGAACAGCAGCAGTGGGTAAGGCACACACTGAGCCGACCACTGCGAAACTTGCCCGGTCTTCACGGAATTAATTCCGAATAGCCAAAGTTTGGCTTCGAGCGTCATACGCGGTCCAGGTGTCGTGTGACGGCCTGAGACGCGCGCGAGCATCACGTCGCGACCGCCCGGTCATCCACCGCCGACGTCCCGTGCGCCGGAGTCATCACCCCGGAGGCAATCGGAGGCCAACCTTGCAACGTTCCGGCGTCGCCTCCTGAGGGTCCGACTACACTTCTCCGTCGCTCGGCGAGCAATCCAGTCGCGGTGACATTACCATCTAACATCACAGATTGTAAGTTGTCATCACCATCATTCATTAATCGGCTACTAAAGTGACAATAACCCAGCATCAACCTGAACAGTTTCTCTTCGTTTAATTTTTTGAATAAATTAGTCCCCGCCATTTGGTCGGGTGAACCAATTAATACCATAGCAAAGTGTTATTATTCTGAATCTTAAGAAACCACCAAATGCAACCCTTCGACCCAGGGCGCTCACCCCTGAGACGCTCAACGCCGGCGACATTAAGCAGGTAAGTGGGCATGCGCTTGGCGCCCTTATTAAATAAATTCAGCGCGTGTCCCCTCCTGCGACTTGGGACGACTGTCACACCATAAGTGTGTCGGCGCCTCCATTTTGTGAGCAGTTCCATCACAATTCTAATTAATTGCAGTGAACGTTTGCAATAATGTTCGACGCATCATTTGTCACGATTCTTCAAATATTAAATGCCATTTTCCTTTCAATTTCTTTTTGAGTCAGTGGCTGACATTCAATCTGATGCGCCCACGAGGCGAGAAGGCTGAAAGGCGGCAGCGCTGGTGCGCCCGCAGGCAAGGAGAAAGGAGCTCGCTTCGCGGTGATGGCCTCCCGGCGTTTACATTTGCCGAGAAAATTACATAATAGTTACTAGTTCGACTCCTCTAAATGAGTCCTTAAAGACTAATAGAGGGCGAGTTACTTACAATGTTTTTTTTATTTCTAGTTTATCGCTTATCCCAAATATACTTTTATCACTTTCATGAGTTAAAAATTGTCATTACTCTCGATTTTCTGTAGGAAGGGTTGGTGGTACTGGATGATTTGGGATTAAACAGTTGAATGCTAATGCTAATGCAAGCTGATTGAGAAAAAATGTCCGGGAATTTCGAAGTATCAGAAGATATTTTCGTGCCAGATGATATTCTGGAGTAATCAGAAGCTGCAATCTGTGGTATGATGCCTTTAAAATCTGTAACCACTTACGAGACAGCTTATGATTTACTTTGTGGTTGGCGAACGAAAAGAAATGTTCCAGGCATTAACGAATAGATTATGCTAGCATACTACAATACTTTAAATATATCTGTGCCAAATAATTCTAAAAATAAATTTTGTTTACATTTATTCCCAATAATTGAGTTTTGTACATACGTTATATGTATCCGAAGATTTATGAGCACTAATAAAATATAAACCCGAAAGTACGCTAAAAATATAAAAAATAAATGAACTGTCGAGCATTTTAATGGCCGGGCTATGGACGCGCTCTTAAAGCATTGTTAAATGGTTGGTAGGTAAGGGGCTAACAAATCACAAAAAAAGTATTATTCCTTGTAGGAAATACTAATGCAAGAAAATATACAAAGGCCAATCTTTACGAATGTTTTAATGACTTTTGAAACAGAAATTTCAGGAATTTTTGATTCATGAAAACAAATGTTTAAGTCAGATATGTATTGAAATTTTCATTATAATCGAAGAGTGCACTGTTAGATACAGTTTGTGGGTCATTTATTGCGTTAGAAATGTTTTGATGTAGAGGACAAGTAATAACTTGGGCAAAATACACCTCTCCGGGTATCTTTTCAGCAGTTGTAGCTACGTTAAGCTATTCCAAAATTACGAGTGAGAAGAAAGAGAGAGAAAGAGAAGAGAGAGAGAGAGAGAGAGAGAGAGAGAGAGAGAGAAGAGAAATTCTGGGTAAATGTTATAAATATTAAGACGTTTCTTTATATAGTATAATAAAGGTAACTTGTATGACTGTTTCATTTGCTATTTAGTGAATAGTTTGTGCACCACGACTTTGTTTTCAAAATATCAATGCCAATATGTGAAGAGGGGTGCTCAAAAAAATTCAGTGAAATGAAATTCATCCCTCGAGAAGTCTTGCTATTGAGTTAAATGAAGGATTACAGGAATTATTGTAATCAGACCGTTTCTGTTTTCATTTCAAGAGCAGGATCTGATTTGTTTCGCTCTGTCGCCTTTTCTCTCTCGTCTTCTGAAATTATTCATGTAGAAATTCACGGACGCGCAATTTTCTCTTGTCGTTAAGAAGAATTGATTCTTCCATTTGATTTAATGCTATTGAATATTTTTATTGCATTTGAATTTGAACTCAAGATATGACCCGAAAATATGAAAGCTCAAAATTAACTACAGGTGCCTCAAATTGTCACACACTCCTAAACGTCTGGGTCGTGGACAGAGGTAGAATATGGTCACTTTTTGCCCATAGACTTACAGTAGAAAATTATTTACAGTTGTTCATATTACATTTGCCCCTGATATCTAGGCAACCCATATTCACAGATGTTCTGCAAGTCACGTCCTGACGAAGTTAAGGAGACTCGATGTTCCTGCCAAACACCTGTGTATTGAGGGGTTGTCTAAGTAAAATCAGAGGCAAATGCCATTTGTACAGACGCAGTACATCCGGTACAATTTCCTACAAAATGTTCATTGACAAAAAGTTATCATATTTAACCCTCTTTATGCCCTGGAAGTTTGTAACTTTTATTCTGAGACATTTGTGTAATAAAATATTCGAGTTCGAGTTGGCTACAGTGGTCACAATATAGAACGTGAAATATCGACGGGCGGGATGCATGCAGGATATGCGGGACGGTGCGGGATGCATAATTCGACTGCTGCACAGATATTGAAATTATGTTTACTATTTTGCATCGGCTTAGGTGGCTCAGGCCAATTGATGTCACTGTGTCTCTGCCCGGGAGGCCCTAGGATTCGAGTCCTGGCGATGGCAGGATTTTCCACACTAACTACGTAGCTGGGTTGAATTCAGCCGCTGCCTGGAGGAGAATTCTAGCGGCCGGGTACTTTGATCGATAGTTTTGCATGGTTTCTCCGATCAATACCAGACAAATGCCGGAGAATAAACCTGAAAAACGGGCCGAGGATCGGCCGCGACTTTTCCTTCTTCTCTTGCTCAACCTTTACTTACATAGTTACACTTACATGAAATACACTGCCACTCATGTAGGGAGACTAGACGGGAGTTTAATGCATGTCCCGGCTAGGGTGCTGCCCGCTGGTGGGAGAAAGAATATTCTGTTGTCGCGCAACTAGTTTCAACTTCCTAGATGCTACAATTTTACTTCAAATGATATGAATATTTGAAAATTTTGTGGGCATATGGATCTATTCTTATCAGTTTCAGATTTTGGCGTTCTAAAATATGAACACAAAGTTAATGTATATGCTGTCATTCTTTTAATGTTCTGTTTATATTCTCTCGTAATTTCATGAACTGTCACTTATTTAAATGACTTTCACAATATCTTTATTTGGACCTCTCGTCTTATTATAAATTGTGTTTCCTCTTAATTACTTCCTGGGAGGAATCGTAGAATAGCTTGAGATTTTCTTTAGAATGACACAAAAATACAGTTTTTAGACAGTAACTAGTAAAAGCAGTTTCCTTAAAGCCAAGAACATCGCGCTGAAGGTTTAATTTTTAGTACTATTTCTGAGAAAGAGATAATAATGAAATGTTTCTAAAAGCTCTGAATCCAATAAACAAAATAAAATATTTTCCATCGACCGCATCAGCGGCTACTGACCTTAATGTATAATGGTATTAATTGATATGAATATGTGAATTAAAATAAAACGACTTTGGTAGTGCTCTCTAGAAAATAATGTACGACACACGTTTTAAAAGAGATTTTATTCTGCCCCTGGGATTACGCCACTCGCGCTCTCGGCCTTGCGTTCCACCTTCGCCTGATCGCAAAAGAAAATGTTACGTTCGTTATTCGTATCACAAACAATTATTTTGAGAAGGTTGTCTTCATAGTTTCCCGGAGTTTGTAAAAAAGTTTAGCTTCCAAAGCATCCGAAGTTGTTACATCAAAGACAAATTTACCTGTAGCGGCGGCTTTCGTACAGAACTTCAACGGTGTCTTTTTGAAAGTAAAACTTACAAATTGTTTATTTTGAAAAAATAAAATTATAATTTCAAAAAAACAAAACGTACTGTATCTCACACTTCTTTTAAGAGTTTTTAAGGAATAGTAAAATCTTTGTTAATATAATACTTTGTCAGAAAAAAGTATAGCAATACCTGGAAGGGCATGAGAAATTAAGTAGGCGATAAGCGACGTTAGGGCTCGGGGCTCGTAGAAGCCGTGATAACATTTCACGGATAACTGACGCTCGGTGACGTAATGGCTTGACGAAATGGCCCGGACGCGCCATCTACTCCACGGCTTTAAAAGACGCTGTCCACTGCGATAAGGTCTAGTCGGGACTTAGGTGTGCCGCGGCGTCGCACTCGTTCGGTCTTTAAGCAATGGAACCAGTTTGAGCGGGATCAAATTTTCGCCCTACGCGAACTCTGATGGTCCTTTCGGAGCAATGCTGAGCATGAGAGCCGTGATGCGACGTCGGTGCTACCGAGAATACCCATCTAGCTACCACAGCAACTTCGATGCGACCGCGGAGCACTGAAACATCAAGATTGACGCATCGTGAAGGCGATGCTGGCAGACCTTACGGCCACCCGCGTTGAGATACAAGCATATGTCGTCCCCAACGTGTCTCCACGCACCATTGGGAACCGGTTACTTGCTGCACGATTACAAACGCGCATACCGCTAGCCCGACTGCCTCTCACGCCGAACCATTGTCGGGCACGTCTGACGTTATGCAATGAGCGGGTCGTTTCAGTGATGAAAGCCGCTTCTGCCTGCACACCAGTGTATGTGCGTCCGGAGTGTGTTCGTGCACGTCACATAGAGCCCACCTCTATGAATTGCAATCTTTAATTACTCTGCATTAACATTGGCAGCTTTCTCACATATATGATTATCCCTCACAAACGCTTACATACAAAAGATGGGCACACTATCAATAAAATAATCTCTGCTTGTAATGTTTGAATATATATTGAAATATTTGATCGCTTTGCATTAACATTGACAACTTTTATACATAAATGATTGTCCCTCAAAAACTCTTTTTTTTCAGAAAGTTTTCTTCATATTTGCTTCGGAATTGTATAGTTTTACATTCAGTAGATAGTCCGCTGAATTCACGTGGGAGTCTAGTCTAAGTCTCAGAATAAGAGCTGAAATGTCAGGAATAACGTTAACGTCCTCAACGTTAACTAACGTTATAGCTGTGTTATTCCACCTACAACCCTATAAATCTTCCTCAAAAATATATTACGTTTATTTTCCGTAATCATACAATGAGTTCTTACAGACTTCAAAGAAAATAGTCCATCCTGATGATTGTACTACACCTCTCATACGTGCCGTTGGCTCTGAACTTCAACCCCTGTTCATGGGGACAGCGGCATAACGATCAATGAGAACGATTTCCACGGAAGTAGCATTGAGACACGTATCGATAAAAAAGTCAATGGTGTCAATATGTTAGCTTCGTAGAAGTGGTGGGTACTATAGGCCGGTTAAACTTCTAGACTTTTCTCTGAGTATTCTCGTAAAATACCAGGTACAGAATAAATATTATTTAGCAACGCCCTGTTGGGAGAAAGCAAGTAAGTTCTCGAATATGTTCATAGTAAAAATAGGTTTCCCTCTCTATGATACTCTAATAGCTTCATTTTGAAAATATTAATGGGGTTGTTAAACAATGAAACCAGTGGTGCTAAAACAGCACGTACTTTCTCGCTCGTATTCTCACGCAAAATTACGCAAAAATACTCAGGTTTTCGAACAGTTATACATGATATTCAAAATATCTTTGAAAACTGATTTAATTAATGAAAAAAACTCCATCTTTAATATTTTCATTGTAGGAAGACTCCGAAAAAAAAATTTGAATCCTGGAAAAATCAGGGTTTTTAATGAACATGAGACCTGCACCATTCTCTTAAACGTCTTTCACACTAGCCAACAATACCATTTAATGAAAAGCGATGGAACCATTTTTTAAGGGTTTAAAATGTCCCAAGACCTTCATAAACAGTAACCTCTTATGAATAAGTTATTTCTTAAGCGCGAGAAAGTAAAAAATTGGAAAAAAGAATTATTTTATAAAAAATAAATAATATAGAAAATATCAATAGACAACAAGCAAAGGTAAACAATTAGTAATTTTTTGAAACCTTTTTATTCAAATCGCGAGTCAACTTATGCTCATGTATGTAGGAAAACGTACACGTAGCTTTAAACATCAGTAAAAAACAATGTAACTTAGAGAAACAGTGCGGGTAGATTTTTTCAAAAGAATGGCTGAAATAATAGTAGCATAAATTGCAATGCAGTATTTACAAGTATAATAACTTTGGCCAACCGTCCCAACCGTCAAGTCTGTGTCACTAGTTGAAGAGGTTCCACTCAAAAGCGAAGGAGGCAGAGGCGGCTGCCTGCAACTATTTGGAGCTTCCAAGTCGACTAATCGCGTTATCGTCGCAACGCCCTCACCCTACAGCGTCCTTCGCATTCCCGGCATGCCTGGCGGAAGGGGTGGCGGGCCCGAAGGCGGGTTCGGAGGCGAGGGTGGGTACCAAGGGGTGAGCGATGGTGATGTCACCCAAATCATTTTTCTACGGGATGTGACAATCAGTGAATTCATCTCATCAAAATACAACTTTGTAAGTATCATTGTTGAAAATATCCACTAAAATGAAAAATGGAATGTAATCCACACGTAATTTTTGAGTAAGGAATAAACGAACTTTATTTTACAGAGAGACGAACATTTCTTGGAATGATTCAATGTTAATTTATTCAGAGTTACTTGTATTTAGTTTATCATGACAGCATTTGACATTTTCTCTCAACATTCTGGGACTCATGTCCTGAATTTTATTAAACTAGCGTATCCGTGCGAGAACTCTCGCATGTTAAACCCCATCCTTTCCCTATCCATTTGTCTATCCTTTCTATTAAGAAGGACCGTTGTTAATGAAACGTGTTTATTTGTTTGAAGATGTATAAATGTAACTTTAACCGAAAATTTAATTGATTGTCGAGAAATATCTCGTCTTATAGACTACGGTGTGAAAAACGTTTCTTTGAGGCCTTTGGCCTCAAAATTTTAGTTTTTAAGGCCCTAAAACGCTTAGTTTAGAAGTTATTTGACGAAAACTTTGGCAAGTGTTGCGGGTTGCATTTGACTTGAATATTTAGATGCGTTTTTTTTAAACAAATCCTTCATATTTTTAAAGTCAACGTGCAATTCGTCAAGTCTCCGTGAAATTCTCTTTCTTTAGAGACCTCATTTATAAGGATTGATTGCGTGTGAGAGCCGGAACGGAAAGGTATACTACTGAAGTAATACAGGAGGCGATATAAAATTGGAGGTGTTTGTGATGTGTGTCTGTGTGTGTATTTGAACTACAAAAACATTCCAATGAAAGCATTTCAATAATTGGATAGACTGCTATCAAATATTTCACAAACAATTTTAGAAGAGGTGTATCCAGGTTCGTCATTCCAAAATTTTAGCACACCTTTTGTGATACTGGAAAATATGCAACCCGCATGACGTACCAGCGTTGCATTCGGGCGGAAGGGGTGAAGCGGTTTGAGGTGGATGGGAGAGGCGCGGTGGGTGGACGGGATGGACAGAGTGTGCGGGGGCATCCTTATCGGGATATTTTTTTATCGCAGTTCGGTTAGATCTTTTACCGTCGTCCCCAACCTTCAGTATTTAACACTACTCATTTGCACCCTACGTAACATTAGCTATCCTTTCCCCCCTCCTCACACCTCAGGAGCTATTACATTAGGCACAGCGGCCTGCAAATATAGGCCACATGCAACTCGTAGGTTCTTAGCGACAGTTACAACCCCTTTTTTGTAGTTTGTAACCCCAATTTTGTAGTTTAGGATGCGAGCAGGTGGCGCGCAAGTTGTAGATCGAAAGCCCGTTGACCGCACATCCCTCATCTTACCCGTTGACAGATTAATCATCCTCATATGCATCTACGTATTTTTCGGTGAGATGAAATAAAAGGGAAAGGAAATAAAAGCGTATTTTCTTCTGAGAAACACGGTGCTTCGAAAAAACCTAACCAGCCCACTGCACCCGGAGGCCTGTAATGCAATAAGAGTGATAAATTGCAGTTTCCCAAAGAAGCCTGATAATCCTCATGAAATGTCCGGTTTTGTGGCGTGACGATAAATCCGGAGCATTATCAGTCTGTAAGCTATTCGATTATTAAGAAGAGCGACGGCAATAATCATTGAATTGTTTTAATTTCTCAATCGGTTTCAATTTTTTCAAACCGCTGTTTTAATGTGATAGATTGCATTGTGATGTTTTAATGTGATGGATAGCTGTGATAGATTACTTTGTGGTATTGAGCAGGCGAAGCAAAGTTCTTGCCGTGTTCTACAATACCCATCTGACTTTCACAACGTATACCGCCTGAGGAGGACATTAACAGTTGCCACTGAGAGAATCTGATTGGTGGTACCTATGGTTTAACTCAAGTCGGAAGCGGAGTTTTGACACTTGCGCAAGTTGAAGTTCGTAAACCCTTGGACCACACATTCTCCATCTTGCCTGCTGACAGATAGCTAGGTCGAATTCAGTCGCTGTCTGGAGGAGAATTCTACTGGTTGACTGTTCGTCTAGTTATTTTTCGTGGTTTACCCGATCAATACTAGGTGAAAGCCGGAGAATTACCTTTATAAACGGGTCGTGGGCCGCGCACAATATTTCCTTCCTCATCCTTCCCTTTTCTTTTCCCTTACACACAGAAGCACTATTTCGTACTTTACTGTACATATGGGGAGACCAAGAAAGGAATCTCCGCAAGCCAACGTGTAGTTCGGTGTCGGATCTCTCCCAGCGAGTGAGGAACACCACTACATTGCGGGATAAAACATTCACTATGGGACATATGATCATAGGACTCGAGAAGTCCGGAAATACCAAGCAATTAATCTTCTTAAGGTTTGCTAAGCGGTTCATCAATAGCTTAGGATGGCAAATTGTCGCTTCCGATAGCTTGCAGAAAAGTTCCGATCTACTTCAGATAGCTTGCAGAAAAGTTTCAGATAAATCTTTCTTAAGATACTTTGAGTTGGCCTTATTCCCGCAAGAAGGAAGCCCAGGAAAGAGGCGCGTTTTTCACTACTGACATCGAGACGACCACGATAATTTCTTAAAGTGCATTGCAAGGAACTATATGACGTGTAGGTGAGTCCTAATTGTGAAAAAAGATTGTTAAAAATAATTTTAATGATTCCTCAAAATTCAGCGTATGTTCATTTGTTAATATAGCTAAGTGAATAATGAATGAGCCATTTTAGTGCTTCATATGTCGGAGTAGATCTTCTGCAGCTCTGCATTTCATTAACTAACGTTATATCCATAGGTTGCTAAAGTAGATTCTCCAGGGGAAGCCAAAGAAAATCATTTAGACGTAACATTATTTGAAGAAGTTTAGTGTAATCGACTTTTTCTCAAAAATGTTCGTTTTCACGAAAAATTAATTGTTTATTGCTTTCAGGGGCGCAAATTAAAATATTTTGCGGTACGCCGCTCCCCGTTGCGCGCTGCAACTACTGTGCTTTGATAACGTGAAAACACGCGCTTTGAAACAAAGAATTATCTTAGTCAACAAAATTTGCGAGAAAAAATACACTGCATCATATAGCACTTTAAAACATTGCATCGTGTAGCACTGCGTCTATAACACTGTATCAGGTAGCACTTGTTTCGTTGCGTGCAACAGTGTCCATTTCAGCGCACAAGCCGACCGGTCCCGGGTACCACTTGGGCTCACAACAAACAGGGAAAAATAGCTCATAGACTTCCAAATTTCATATACTATTATTTAAAGTCTAGAAACATCAAAACCCCTTTGATTTCTCTACAAATATGTTCAATGCAGCCTAATATTGAAAAAAGAAATCAGTCACAGCAGTCCGGCACAAATGTGGGTCGTTAATAGTGATGGCGCGCGGCGCAGTTTTAAAAGATTGCAGTAAAATAGTTAAATTATGTAAAGTTCTCAAAGCAGAGTTTTTGAGTTCTAATCTTCTCTAAAACAAAAGTATTTTGGATAAAAATTTACTTGGCTATGGCCAATTGAAAAGTGTATTTCATTCGTTTCAACTTAAAATTGACCATATTCGGACAAATGTGGCCCACTGTTTGAGTCAAATAAGTAATGTTCGATGATCAGATCATGGAATAACGTGGGCATCACCTCAGTCAAAAATATGTTGACGAAATACCATTCAAATATATTTATTCTTTATTTGCTAAAAAGTAGCAAAAATGCCGAAAAATGAGGTGTTTATGAGGTTTGTGGCACCCGTGAACCCATTTTTTAAAACGGTTTATTGGTGTCGATGTTATTCTTGCGTCAAAATCTATCTTTTTTGCGCCAAGCCTCTAGAAATCTTTTCAATGCAGCCTAATAGTGAATAATGAAATCATATACAGCAGTGCGGCACAAATGTGGGTCGTAAATAATGATGGTGCGCGTCGCAATTTTAGCCAATTGCAGTGAAATAATTAAATTATAGAAACAAAGTTTTTAAAGTAGAGATTTTGAGCTCTAATCTTATCTAAATTAAAAGTATTTTGGATAAATATTTACGGAGCTATGGTCAATTGAAAAGTGTCTATTTCTATGGATGAAATTCTTGCATTGAAAACTAACTTTATTTCACTAAGCCATTGAATTCTATTTTTTTCGATACAGCTATACAAT
Organism: Acheta domesticus; assembly: GCA_031308135.1. Lineage (NCBI taxonomy): Eukaryota > Metazoa > Arthropoda > Insecta > Orthoptera > Gryllidae > Acheta > Acheta domesticus. The sequence continues at coordinate 58,460,583 of JAHLJT010009355.1, read as the reverse complement.
AATTTGTTTTGAATAATATACAACCCTTCAATAATCTGAAGTTCACCTCTGGTCACGGCTAACGTTACAGACTTATACTCATTGACCTGGTTTCTACTCTTTTCAGAATCTACTTTAAAAATGACAAATTTTACAAAGAAATAATTTTGAATGTTTCATTCGTTCAGTAGCTGTTCAACACATCTGAAACAATACCACATACCCTCCAATGACTTTTACCTTAAAATTAACAATATACAAAGTTCCTCATATTTTCGTGTGAGTTTCACACAGTGAAATGAAACATAAAAAAATGAAACACGAAAGCTTACCAAAGCTTACAAAAGCTTACCAGGCGCTTTCAATGATTGTTCCGATTCTCAAAAGTTCAGACTTCATGTACGACTACTATAATAACTCGGCAATACCACTTTTCTATTCTTCTCCCTCCGAAGTTACTGTTATTGAAATATTATCTTTACCTTTGCCTGACCTCGTCGCCACGTAGCTGGTGCTGCCGCGCTCATGGCTTTGGGAGTTGCGCTCCTCGGCCACGCCGCCGCTCCGGAAGTCCCGTTCCCGGCGTCCAGCAACTTTGCCGAAAACCGTGTTCTCCGCTCGCCGACAAATCCAGTCCAGCCTTCGTTCTTCTGCGCTCTTCGTTCTTCCTCACCCGGCGCCTACTCCTCTTCGTGTTTCTTCTACATTCCAGTGAATTACGCCGCCGTGCCTCCCACCAAGTTCTCGCACGTAACGTTACTTTTGGCGTTTATGCTGTTTCAGCGTTATGCACTGCCCTTGCACTGTTCACGTTCAGTTATAGTCCAATTCTCAGTCGTTGTGGTCTCTCCGGTATACTCTCGCTTTCAAATACTGCTCACTGTTCGTAATACTCCTAAATTTCCAACTTGAATTTCTAAATCCTCTTTACACTTTCTCTCAACTTTCTCGCCTCCTTGCCTAATTTCAGGACGATTCTAATCACAAGATGGCGTCGTTCTTATTCTGTCGCCACACTGACCTACGCCAACTCGAAGAGAATGCTACGTCGTCGTCGCCGTCTGGTTTCAAGAAGGAGCAAAAACGGTCGTTCGGCCGTCGCATGTATTGCGCCGACACCTTCCGCGGAAGGGTGGCACCACGTCATTACCCCTTCGAGCTAACCCTTTGCGTTGTTTAACGCTTGAAAGTCTAGCGTCCGTGTTGTGGCCTACGGATACTAGATGGCGTTCTCTTGCACTGACAGCTGCCGCGCTCGCGTCCTGGAAAGCTATTACTCGTCGCCGCAGTTGCATGGGCGGCTGGGGCGTTTCGAGAATGCAATAGCTGGAAATCCTACTAACCACTTTCATTTAGAAACATTATCCAGAACATATAATCACAATAAGAGAAAATTTAGTGTGAAAACACACGTGCCTGACATGATTGTTGGACATTCAGCCATGTCTCGAGAACTGAACACAGTATACACTAATATTTACAATTAAAACAAGCAATGACCGAACTTTTAAGAACTCACTCTCTTCGCACTATCACCAAACTACGGCAGAAAAATATTCATTTTATTAGTTTTAGTGTATTATAATTTAGTGTTTATATTACTGTGATATACCAAAAATAGAGAATAAAACACTCAGGGCAAACTCTTGAGGAATGGCAAGAAATACATTAAAAATTGACGACCGCGCGAAATTGTTATGGGACCTTATAAACAATTCTGGGGGAGGTTCCCGTATCTACAACCCAAGCGCTGAAATTAGCCGAGTAATGCAAAAATGTAACGAAAATATGTGTAGGCGAACTAACCGGAAGTAATAGAATTGTGAGTAAAACAATTGATAGGTTGTCACCTGCATAGCGGCGTAGAAGGGGACCATTTTTTCTGCGAAACGACTCTGGACCGTGCAACATCGTCTGAATTAGCTGCGGGGAGCGGAGTAGGACTTTGTAATTTTCTTTAAATACGAAAGTTAAACTTAAAAATTTTTCGGTGATAATAAATTCGGACTCTAAAATATTTTTGCAGGGGTGAAGTGAAATAAATATTTCGCCAGCGTTACTGAGAAATATTCGGACTTTAAAATATTTTTCAAACTCAAAAGTTGAACATAGAATTTATTTCAGTGATACGGAATTAGGACTCTGAAATATTTTTCACAGTGGCGAAGTGAAACTTATAAATCTTTTGCTAGCAGCGCGGAAGAATATTTGAACTTTGAAATATTCTTGGAACACGAAAGTTGAACTTAGAATGTAGCAAGATTCCGAGGGGGAAAACAGTTCGCGAGTAGGCGTCCGCCCGAGACGCAAGTGATAGGGTGTATGCGTAGACGAACAAAGGTTACTAGCGTTAATGGTGATGTTCCGCAACTGAGAAAACGTCCTAGTGAGCCAGAAAGAAGAATCCGGTGACTCGTCGACCTGAGGTTGGGTCGAGGTGACGGACGGTGCCATTAGAAGATTTTGGAAAAATCTTACGAGGCACCATTCTCCTCGAAGAAGAGAGCTTACGGTACAGTTCGTATGAACTATTCGTACGAATTACAGCAATGTTAAAGAATTTAAAGAATTAATTTACTTGATGCTGTTCAAAAAGTAAAATAACTGATTATTATTCTGCAATCCGGCACGAAATTTAGTTTCTGCATACGATAAGAACTTTCAGATTTTTCACCTTCCGTATGGAGAGGAGATCGGGTGACGTATTTTGCAAAGGCAAAGAAATAGTCATCATTCGACCCCAGTGGACTGAGCTAGCACGGTAGAGAATGTGAGAAGATTAAATAACGGAGTTTGTAGTTTATTAGTTTAAGGAAATTATTATAGTTTTCCTTGGCGCTCACACCACCGTTACCGCCAACAATATTACAATTACAAACCCTGATAATGTTAGTTAACTGTTAATAACTAACTTTCATTTTAAAAACAATCACTAAATTTGGTTGAGTTGAAAGCTCTAATTTCTTTCTTAATGAAACTTGAAGTTTAGGAATTTGAACTAAAATTTGTGTTAAAATAAGTTATTTTGGCAGTGAACGCGTGCAGACAGAGGGGTGCGTGGCGGAGCGCGGGCCCACTGTGCCGCGCGCCCTGGCGCCCCCGCGGGCGGCGGGAAATCAACAGGAAGGCTTGGGGCGTGGGGGGGGGCGGGGGGAGGGAGGGCGGCGCCGCGGGAGCAACACCGCCAGCGCCTCCCGCGGAGCTACAGCGCTCAATATCCGGCCCCGCCTCCTTCCGCTCCCGTTCCCGCCCGTGGCGCCGCCCCCGCCACCCCCCCTCGACTCTGTCAACGGCCCCTGCCACGCCCCCGGTCCCGCTATCATTGCCGCCCACGCCTCCTCCGCACCCCCGGCCCTGCCTCCGGCCCCGCCCACCTCGCGCCCCCCTCCCTGGCACACCCCCTGCCCCTCCTCCTGCCCCGCCCCCGGCCCGGTCACTGCTCTTCCTGTCGCTGAGGCGCCTGGGCGCAGCGCACCGGCGCGGCGCCATCGCACAGAGGAATTTAATTTCGCCGCGCGCAGGTCGCGCGCCCAAACCATCACTCGCCGCGCACGCACTTTGACGCGCCCTCCTTTGCACGCGCGCCGACACCCGCAGGCCACTGTTTCACAGCGCATTGCGTTACATTTATACAAACTCCTTGCGGCAGATTAATCCAAAAGAAGAACATTAAAGAATGATCTCGATTCGTTGCGTACTGAAGGCTGGACAAGAACTTCAGAGAAAACACCCAAGAAAATGTTATGAGAAGTTGCTATAACTATAATATACATCTCATAATATTTTAAATATTTATAAATTCAATTAACTTTAAAAATGTTTTCCTCACTTTTTTATATTTTTTTGTCGAATAAATCTTATAAAATATTTTTCATTATTGATATTTTCCCCAAAACTCATGAGAGCATGGCTGTAAATCAACATGAGGAAATCGTATTTTGCTATTCTCATGTTCTCATTTTGTCGTATTTAATAATAGAGTTCATTATTTTTTTTCCATTTTCTATTTAAATTTTTACAAAAAATACACTTGAATCGCAAAATATTGGTAGTGTTCTATCCACAATTCAACATTTTTCTTCTTTGGAATTCACGGTACTTGTTTCAGTGAATGGGCTACAAACTGAAGATCATGGGTGTTTTTTTGTTAGGGTGCAAGAATTACTGATTTTACTCCACATATTAATTTTTAAATCCACTAAGAGGTTATTTTGAATAAATATAAGTTAATTATTACTCCTGTCAGCATTTTTCTGTTGAAGCACCTTTTTACCGGCAACCTCCCTCTTTCTTGTCTCTTTCTTGTCTCCTTTACTTACAGACACTTACTGCACTACTCTACCACACATGCCGGAAGGCCGCTCGAGCGTTAGAGTTTGTTGCGACTGGGGACGTGCCCCGCAGGTGGGAGATACCTGGCTAGGGGGAAATCCCCGCTAGCAATGGGGGAGATCAACACCGTATCTCGCCAAACAGTCGAACTAATGACTTCAGCAGTTGATGCGCCCGGAATCACTGATAAATCAGTTGAAGCCGCGTTTCCTTTACGTTTGCTACTCCTCATTCCCTCCTTCAAGGTTTGCAGAAACGTTTGTAAACCAAGTTGTCGGTCAAATTCTCAGCCACTTTCGTGACGCGCGCATATCCTAAGTTCCATCAACGTCCCAATATTCGGTGGTGTAATGACCGCCGCAATATGCACTGAACCTACAAATCACGGTTCGGTATGTGCGAAAAGACCTGCATCAGTTCGATCTGTGCATAAAAAGAACATGTTTTTATTGTAATTGTAGGTTCTGCGGCTACTAGCAAAATCCTTCTATACTATTACAAGTAATGTATCAGAATGAATAAACGAAATAATTGAAAATTAGTGTTTTATTAACTGCATGAGAACAACAATTATTCCCAATTTATTTTTTACCTTTTTCTTACTTTTTCCGAACAATTTGATTAACCCTAGTGGCAGGATTAGATTTTATATTCAACCGGCTGATTATGTTTTTAGTCGAAAATTAAAGAAATAATAGTAATAATAATATAATAATTGATTACTCCAAATGAGCGCCATATTTTTTACCGTCTCTTATTACGCAAGTGAAGAAAATGTAAAGAAAAAATTTGGAGCGGTTTTTGAGAAACAAAAATTTGGTAAATTTCAAACGCAATTTATGCAAAAACTACTCATTTCTTCAAAAAAGTGTACAAGACCTTATTTACAGTGCTAATTTTGTACAACCAACTTCGTCTGAGGCAAAAATCTCTATCTTCAATTTTGCAGCTTTGAAATTGTTTTTTGCAATTTTCGAAAAATTGGAGATATCACCGACAATGATACCCGCATCATTCTCTTAAATTTGCACAATTCAACAACAAAATTTAATCAAAAAATTTGTGGCAATTTTTTTTTAAAATTTTGAAAATGTCCAACGGCTTCATGTAAAGGATCCCCAAAGTTAAAATATCGGTTTTAAATTCCGGGAGCCTCGACATTAGCCAAACCGATTGGGGAATATCAATTTTGAAGAAAATCGGCTGAACGGTTAAGGCGCTAGCGTTGACCACGGTCGGACAGTCGGACAGACGGACGGACGTTTTGCCGTCAATCGATTTTTCAGTATCAAGAAGCAACAAAACATGGATTTTGGCTACACCACGAGTTAGAATATTTTTTTTCTAAATTTAGCAATAGAATTTTTCCACTTTTTCGTTACCAGACCCTAGCTATAAGCGTTTTTCTGGCGAAAATTCGCCGTTTTCTGCCGCACGATTACATACATTTTTCTTCTCACCAAGTATTCGTAGGGCGAGGAAGTAAAAACCCACCTACAGGGGCCCAAAACACCGTCAACAGAACTTTTCCTGTTGATGTTGCCAGAACGATGTTTGTCAGTCCTTGAGTATCGACCCCTTCTCAAATATTTTACCCTTTTGGGCCAATCCATTTTAAGTGGTCCAGAATTTAATAAATTGGTCGCTCGACCATCTCGAAAAAAATTCATATTTTGTACATAAATTTCCTTATGTTTTGACTGTTCAAAACCATCTTTAACTTTTTTTATTGTACCTGGTATACAAATGGTGGTAATTTTTGTTTCGCGCCGTGCGCCATTTTTCCCGTTCGCAGACATTTACTCTTTCCTAAATTGCTCAGCTCTCGGTTGCTCTAGCATTTTAGAATAAAAAGCATTCAATTCAGCATACTCTGGCCTGCAAATAGAAATATTATTTATCTATTTTCTATGTTTTATGTGGGAAATATTTGCAACCAAATCTATGGAACGCGAATGAACGAAATTCGATTTTCAGAGAGTAATTTTTCAAAGAAGTAATAGAATCTAAGCCTTAATTTTTTCTTTGCTTTTACACACAACAGTATAGTTACTTTTTGTAAAATATCATTGGTATATAACGTACCCATTCAAAATTTCATCCTCTTGAAAATGGGAATTTTGGATTTTTTTCCAATTTTGAACTGTAATATCTCTGTTGGGGGACCAGATCAAAATCTAAAAATTGCACACATGTTAGACCGCTATCATACCAAACTTCAGTAAAAATGACAACTTTTAGATTTAACTCGAAGTATTTTTAAAAAAATTGAAAACTTACGAAAAAAGGCTTCATTTCCCCATTGAGAATACTTTGTGCCAAGTAGTAATCTAAGTTGATAAATCTAATAGTTGATATAAACGTCATGTTGCTCAATTCTTTTGTTTTTTTCAAAAATTAAAAAAAATAATTTTTTTTACTTGTCTCTCTCGTCGTTCATATTTACATTAGCGGAACTTTGTTTACAGTATTATATTTATGCGTACATGTGATTTAAATAATGAATAAATTTCTCCAAAACTCAACCGTTTTCTATGAAAACTAGCTCAAAATTTTGAATTTTCAAGAACGCTCAAATGCCATTTTCTCAAATATGGTTGCAATTTTTTTCTTAAAACTTTTCGAACAGATAGTGGTAATTTGCACTTATTAATGTGACGTGCAATGTACTCAATCTCTCACAGCGTTATTATGCACATTTCCAGCAATTTGTATATTTGTGAGTGTAAGTACTTCAAATGAAGTTTTTTGAAAATTCAAAACTTGACTGTGGAAAAGAGCTTGAAATTTCGCATTTACAGTAGCGCTTAAACACCATTTTCTTAATAACGACTCCAAATTTTTCAAAGAAAATTGTCATTTACGACAATATTTTACTGTTCTTTAATATTCTTAAAATAATATTTCCCTACTACTATTAGTAAACCGAAAAGTTAAGAAAATGATAAAAAAATATACTTTGGGCGACAATAGATGGCAACTGGCAAATGAATGTGGCAAGTCTGAATAGCTAGATGAGACCAAAGGAAATAGAAAACTAATACGGGAAAGAGTGTGCCATTCTGTTGCAGGACTAGTTATTTTTACTGCCCCGTATAAACAAGTATATATGGAGTAATATACGTAGTATATGGAAAGTTATGTAATGCTGCGGAAAATCGATATCGAGATTTCAACGAAAATACACATTTTGGGGTCCCCTGATACTGAGAAAGTGTTCCATTTTTTCAAGACGTCCGTCTATGCGTCTGTCTGTCCGTCTGTCCGTAAGTGTGTGAACACTTTAGCGTCAAAACCATATGTATATTTCTTCCAAAAGGGATATTCGCCAGTCGATCTGGCTCGGCATGAGACGTCGCGATTTTGAAAAACTTTCTTCAAAATTTGAGATACCTTACATGGAGCCACCCGTATATTTTCAAAATTTTCCCCCAAACAGCTCCAAATCATTCTTTAAATTTATTGTGAGAATAGAGTGAAATATATTTATTGAGGTGTCATAGAACCTATTTTCACGATTAACTCAGGATTTTCGTATGTTGCAAAATTTTGATTTTTTGGGCGTCTTCCTCCAACTACAATATTCAAGATAGAGGTTTTTCCTTGAAATACAATTTTTTCTCCCGAGTGAGTTCTTTCATTAACGTCATTTACAACTTTTTTGAAAAAATTATTAGTTTTCGCTCAGTATTTGCGTGAAACATGTGCAATTTAAAAAGAAAGCAAACAATAAAAAATGGCTCCAAATATTTTCTTTAAAATTATAGGTAAGGATGGTGCTAAATATACTCAATGAGATGACAAACATTCATTTCTTCTGGTTCTTTTGATTTATCAACAATTACAAAAATGTATTTTTTTTACTTTTCTCTCACGTCATTAATATTTACATGGCGGCGATTTGCTCACAGTACTCTATTTATGAGTACATGTGCATTATATGACATTACATAATGTCATATAAAGTTTGTTTTTTGTGAAAACTAGCTTAAATTTCATTTTCTCACGAGTGGTTTTAAATTTTTTCTTCAAACGTTTAGAACGGATAGTGCTAATTGCATTCTTTAATATGAGATAAAGTTTGTTTTGGGGTATTCTTTTGTGTTTTCAAACTTACACAAATGTATTTTTTTAAATATGTCACAAGCAGTCAATATGCACATTTCGAGCGATTTGTAAACACTTATGCGTTTGCAATTTAAAGTGATTCAAATGACTTCCAAGCAAGTTTTTCAGAAACTCAACAGCTTTCGTGAAAACAAAGCTTCAAATATTTCATATACAGTAACGCTTAAACGCCATTTTCTTAAAAACTGTTCCAAATTTTTGAATGAAAATTGCGTATGAATTTTTAATGAAAATTATCCTTGGGCTTAAACGTAATTTTCATAAGGACTGCTTCACGTTTATCAATACAAATTGCCACAAGTTTAATGCAAATTTCCAAAAGGACAAGGTTAAATCCTTATTTCATATTCTTAATGAAAATTTTCCTGTCTTTCATTAGGAAACCGAAAAATTGAGAAAACGTGAAAAAATGTACTTTGAGCAGTGGTGGATGGAAACTCGCAAGATTATATGGTAAGTCCGAATAGCTAGCCCAGACCAAAGAAAATAGAACTCAGGCAACAACTCCCCTTACTTGCACTACACTAGCACACCTGTCGGAAATCGAGTCGGGAGCTTAGAGTTTGTCTCGGCAGGGGCGGTGCCTTACTGAAGGGAAATACCTGGTGAAGGAAAATATTGCGAGCCGACTAAGTTGGCGCCATGCCTCGTCATTCGGCAGGGAAACATCCCGCGATATCCGCCACATCCCGTAATAAATACGTATATACTACACTTGCGTACCTAATGACCTTGCGCCCGAAAATACCAGTCAATCGCGTTTTTTATTTTAAAACTATACCTTACTGTTTATTGTAGTAGAAGATGTTATTGTTATCCCTTGGCATCCGCGAATTCGCTATTCGCGATTAGAGATATGCTACCGGTTTTAACATTCTCAACTTCAACATTCGCGAGTGCGTCTTTTGGTTGTTCTAGGTTCTTTTTTCCGAGCGAGCCCATTTCATTTCCTTTATCAGCGTCATCTGTAAAACGGACTCGGCAGAAGTGGGAGCTCAAAGTATCCCGTTCTGCAAAAATTTCAAAGATGAAATGTCAATTCACATTTATAAAAAAACACAATTGTAAAATAATTCAATTCAGTTGCGTGAAATTGAAGGTAAGGGTTTTGGACAAATGAAAAGAAATGCCATCCAGAATTTCTGCAACTCTCATTCTAATTAGCTCCTTGTAGAGGATGTTCGGGATATTATCAGTGAAGGAAACCTCCTCGACGGTAATGCTGAAACGCGGTAGCGAAACTGCGTTCGGAGCAACTTCAATGTCAAAACTGTTGGTGGCGTTCTGAAATCAAAAAACTCTTTTGAAACTTGAACTTGAATGTAATCCGAACATGGAAATATCTTCAAAATTTAAGAGAGTGGATGCAACAACTCTTCGATATTTAGATATTAAGAAACTGATGAAACAAATTACCAAATCCCATATCCAATCATTTTCGGCTTTAGAATAATTTTTAAACATTATTTTATTTCATCATTTTGGGATGTTAATAGTGAATTGTTTGCAGTAACGCTTACTCAGTTCTACTGTAATTGGTTGCTTAAAAAGAAAGAAAAAATATCTGACAGTTTTTCGATATCCAGGAACCTAACCGACTTTCCATCGTTAAAGACAGACTCAACTTTCGCGGATTTAATATTCGCGATGTTTTTTGGGAAAGTAACTCTCGCGAATGTTGAGGGATTACTGTACTTTTAAGGAGTGCCGAAGTGTTTAAAAATCAGTTTCTAGTTCTCTGCTAATAAGTAGACGATACTAAAAATTAGGGAAAGCAATGCAAGCAAAAAAGAAAGAAAATGTCTGACTGCATCAGTTACTAGATCTTAAGTAACACAGTACTACACAATTACATGATTTTCTTTCTTAAATTAAAAGAAAAGGAGCGTAGTTAGGCTCTCTAAAATTACTGTATGACACTCGCGGTAGAAGAGATTTTATTTTTCTAGTGGAATTGCATCACTCGGCTAATCAGTCTCGTGATGCAATCTTTCCTACTCACAAAATGAAATGTCAGATTAACCATCAGAATCATAATTATTATTTCTAAGTTGTTTTCCCGATTTTGTAGGTTTCGGCCCCCTGTCGCAGTTCCCCCTTCGACCAAATGCACGCCACATTTAACCTCACTTCTGCGGCTGACGTCTTTGCTGCGCGATGAAATGTTCGCTTTGAACGCCGCGTCGCCTCAAAAGCCGCAGTCGAACAATAACAGCAGAAGATCAACTGCATCCGCGAGAAAATCAACGCGACGGACAAAAGGAACAATTTCATTTGCCTTTCCTTTTGTGGAGCATTGACTGTGGAGAGTTTCCAGCAAACGCAAATGGAATGAATGTTTGCAAGTGGTTTGCAAATCGTTTCGTTAACTTCTAAGGATAAGGGATACAAACCCTTTGAAAATACGCCTGTCAGTTTTCAAAGCACCACAAATTCTTATGTGTTCAGACACAAGCAGTAAAACATAATAAATGTTACGATGGTATTAAAAATAACAAATAGTACACGTAATAAACTATTTGTTTAATAGTATAATTAATTGTATTAAGTATGTTTAGATGACATGGTTTGCCGAGGTGGCTAAGAGCGTGTATCGACTCAGCTCTTCGGGCCGAAGGGTCGCGGGTTCGACTCCTTCGACCTGCCTTGGGCTTGGTAGTTCGTTCGTCTCTCATGTATGTGTTGTCGCAAAGGGCCTCCCATTCTGTTGACTCAAGATCAGAGGAACCTGCAAGTGTGTTGGTGAGTAATGTATGGTCAAATATGCGTCCCATCAGGACGTAAAGGGAAACCGGCAGTCGGCTGAATAAAATCTCTAGTAAAAGAGTATGTTTAAAGGGAGAGAACAGAACCAGGAAGAGAAAGGAAATGTTGAGCGAGGTCTTTGGTCCTTTTGTTAGTGTACTGTCCCGGTATTCGCCTGGTATAGATCAAAGAAACCAAGGAAAACTACCGGTCAGAGCAGCCAGCCGCTAGCATTTTCCTCCATACAGCAGCTGAATTCGGTTAATCTCTTTGGCCAGAGTTGAAAATCCGCTGTTGTTGGGAGTCAAATCCAAGGTTTTTAAGTATCGCTGTCAAAGCAACGGCTTTGTCTAGCTACCCCTTATCTAAGGTGGGGAAGTTGAGGTGGATGTTGCCATGACGTGTGAGGGTGCAGTAGGACAATGGTGTCAAGGTCGTCTACTGGTGACAGTGGCACGCTCTGTGGCACTGTGGCCTGCCACGAGCTTCTCTGCGCAACTAGCGTCGGGAAAGGAAACTATTAGTACCTGACCCCGCCGTTTTACAATAGTGAATGGCGTCGTCTCTGGTGGCGGGGTGATGAACTGCGTGGAGGGTCGATTTCGTGGTGGCACGGACTCCCGCTCGTGGCATTGACCTTGATAACAGTGCAGTAGGATGTACGGATGGGTGGGGCCACTGGTTTCCTCGCGCGAGTGCCCTCCCTGCCTGCGATCGGAAACCCAGCGGCCTGTTCCTGCGGGCGCGCCCTCGGCGCATCAAAGCGACGACTTGCGCAGGGAAGCACACGGCTGCGCCGAGCGGGTAAATCCAATCAGCCGCGTTCTTGCGACTTGGAACGCGGCCCGCGCGGGCGAGAGCCCGGCGCTTGCGACCTGGATCGTTCGCCTCGCAAGCTCTCCCTCTGCCCAGGAGCTCAGAGCAAAGCCTCTCCTCGCCCACAGACGCGAGCGCACAAAACGACGGACGGCGGGAACCTCTCTCCTGGAAATGGATGTTGTTTGTATTTGCTGTTTCTTGTGGGGAAACGAATATCATTTGGAATCATTGGTTACTTAGTAGCTGTAACTTTGTACTTAAAGAGTAATTTAGAATATACAGGATGTCCCATTTAACTTCACAAGTCAAAATAACTCGAAAAATATGGAACGTACAAAAAAAGTCAAAGGCAAAATATTTATATCTCCAAGGGAGACATCTGTCAGACATAAAATCAAACTGTCCGCTCACCCCTTGAGAGTGAGGCGAGAGTCAACTTTGAAATCTCAAATGGGAACCTCCACATTTCATTGAAGATTTGGATTCTTCCCTAAAAAATACAAAAGGTTGGTCTTAAACATTTCTTGATCGAGAAAAACGATCTAGACATTTTCCAGATAATAAATTAATTTCTTCAAAGGGAAAATCTGCCTGATCTAAAATCAAATTTTCCTCCTCCGCCTCCTAGGGGTGGGGGAAGGCAACTTTGAATTCTTAAATGAAAAATTTCCCCCATTTTTTCATTAAAGAATTTGATTTAACGTAGTTAAATCAGCGCGGGCGATTTGAAGCCGCTGGACGTACATTAATACAAATAATCGGATCGTCACTCGATCAAACAATGTTTTAGACCAAAAGTATGTATTTTTTGTGTAGAATTCGAATCTGCAATAAAAAGTGGAGGTTCTCATTTAATATCTCAAAGTTGGCTCCCATCTCATCCTCAAGTGGTAAGCGGGGAAATTACAAATAATCGGATCGTCACTCGATCAAACAATGTTTTAGACCAAAAGTATGTATTTTTTGTGTAGAATTCGAATCTGCAATAAAAAGTGGAGGTTCTCATTTAATATCTCAAAGTTGGCTCCCATCTCATCCTCAAGTGGTAAGCGGGGAAATTTCATTTTAGGTCTGACAGATGTCCCCCAGGAAGTTATTAATTTTTTGTACGTTGCGTATTTTTCGATTTATTTTGATTTGCCAATTTAAATGGGCCACCCTATATATACTATATATACATACAGAGTGGAACAACTAAGTGTTAACATCCCTTGTCTCTTCAACCATACAAGGTACAAAGATGCCGTTTGGTCAGGTAATTTCATAAATAGGGACTTCTTCGTCTTTGCAGTATTTTTTATTACGAAGATATAAGATCAACTTCCTTTTTTTAATGGAACCTATCCTAAATTGTAGGGTATCGTCATGGGATTAAAAAGACGATTTCAAATATGAGTACATCTTCTAATTTAAGCGAATCGTATTTTAGAAATTTATGTTGTTGTTACATATTTTTCCACTGATGCGGCTTTTACGTTTCAAATATAAGTGTAGGTGTATAGGTGGTAGGTAGGTCTATAAGTGTAGTTATGGCCATGACAAGGTATAGATAGATAGATAGATAGGGTTTATTCTACAATTGGGCTGATGTTGTCCGGTGGCAGAATACAGAAACACAAAAGTACATTAAAATTACAAAACACAATTAACTATAAAAACAATATATAAAAAATCAATATAAAAAACAAACGAATTATCTTCTTCATTACCTAGAATATGCAACTGCATTTACATGCCTATACATATACAACAAATGAAACTACATATATACTAACATTTAAGTAAATAAACTTACTTACATATCACACCAACATTCATACATACAAACATACACGCTTACATACATATCATACAAAGACAAAGGAACACTCGCATACACACCATCCTACAAGTATTCACTCACAATCATATTCAGACAAATATGGATAATCACTTTTACCTACAACATAATAATATACAATACTTATAGTAATTTTTACATTTCTAACACGTAAAAACACTCGTTAACATCACTTCACTGCACTTCACGTCACTGCACCTCATAAAACTTTACCTAAATACTAATAGCTCAATACTTTTTAGTTTACTACCCATAATCGCACCTTTCACTTCACTTCACTTCACTTCACTTCACTGCACGTTTTCACCCTATTGATTAATTTCCTATACTTTTTTTCTAAACCACGCGCTGAGCAAGGAAAGGGCTCAAAAACTGTCGCAGGCAAATCGTTCCAATCTACGATTGTTCTGTTTACAAAGGAGAATTTGCCTACGTCCGTTCTTTGAATTCTAGTTCTAATTTTATATTTATGATCAAATCTATTAAAATAATCTGGTTTATCTAGCCTTCCCCGTATTTCCTGCCATGCAGAGCCACCAGTGTAAGATTTATACATTACGCAAAGTCGAGCCCTTTTTCTCCGATGTTCTAACGATTCCCAACGTGCAGGTATGTTCCTCCGAAAAGTGTATTTTGCCGCTCTGTTTTGTATCCTCTCTAAGCTCTTCTTAAGTCCTATTCTGTACGGATCCCAACAACTAGCTCCATATTCCATTACTGGCCTAACAAGCGAGGTATACGCGATAGGTATATCTGTGATGTAATCTGTGTGGTATATCTGTGTGGTATATCTGTGTGGTACGCGCGAGGTATATCTGTGATGTAAGCAGATCCAAGTATCATTAATGTAATTAATTTAATTGTATTTTGATATGAAATTAATTCATTGAAATGTTTAATATTTTTCTCATATTATTTGATTCGTGGTATAATTAATGATACTTGGCTGATAATCACACTTTGTAATTACTTATAAGATTACTTTGTAAGGTTTCAATCAGGTAATTTGAGATAAAAACTTGTAAATACACTTCAACTTGTTTGTACACACGACTTATTAGTTTTTCATAATGGCTGTCAAAGTATATCGTAAGTAAATGCTCATAGATGTCGTGTGCCTAGCGTCTTATAGCCCACTACCTCTGTTTTACTTCGTATCTGTATGTACTTTTTTGTACCTAACTCCATCTTCCGCCACTAGGGGTGCTTTTATCAACTGTAGTTTAAATGAATTCTGTATTTCAGCCAGCGCTTAGGAAAAGTAATCCCCGCGCCTGAACACATTTGTGTAAATCTATTCAAGCGCCTTGAGCGCAATGTAATTTCCCACTCTCGCAAGTATTATGTAGCCGCTCTATTGGTACTTGTGACGCAGCATTCGTGGTAGTGAGAGCTGGTCTTGCTTTTCAGGTCGTAATGTTTTTCATTTAGGTCTCTCTTGTAACTCCAGCCTTGGTATTTTCTCGTGTTACGTAGTCACTGTCTTGTTATTTACATACTCGCTTCTCGAGTAAAAAGTTGGCTCGACCATTTGGATCGTTATAAATTTATGTTATTGTGTACGTTCACGACTCTCATGCCTTTGATCAGTTGCTGATACGATCGATTTGGTGTTGTACTTTGCATTTAGCCACATGTGTATGCTCAATGGTGTGAGTTATTGAATTATTCTATGTGTTTGGGTTCGCTCATTTGTTGGATGTGTATTTAATGTTTGCTCATTGTTTATATTTTGTGTACACCTTACTACTGCTCTAACTTTCTTGCTCCCTCAGCTTGTGTTAGAGACACCTGCCTGTGATGTAGGTTGCCAATGTAATTCTGGTAACGTTCTAATATTTTCTGTATGAGTTGTGAGAGAAATGTTTGCTCCCAGTTGTTGGGAGCAGTTGAATACTGTCGTTGTGTCAGCACAAATGCTGATGCGAGAGCCCGAATCATATTGAAACCGGCGGTGGTCCTATTGAAAGGTGTCAATTCGGTCCCGTAGGCAGCCGAGCGGTGTGCGAGGCTCACTGGATCTGCTGAAGAAGGGAGGCGTTTGTGCTTCATGCCGGTTTGAAGGAAATCTGTGTTCCTTCGGATTCAACCGAACAATTGTTAAGAATTATTGATTAATGGTGTGCACTCTCACGCACTGAGAGCAAGGTAACAACAAATCCTCCTACACTATTTGGTATCTTTTTGACCTCTCAGTTCTTGTAACTTCATCTATAATGATGTCACGGTCTCCTATTTCCAACCTTCTTCTGTTCCTAGTTCTTTCATGTTTCGACCGACTCCTTTCAATTCTTCTTTCAATTGATACTTTCTTCCTACATATGTCAATTTTGTGTCACCTAATCTCCGGACCTGATCCGTTATCATTTGTTCATATAAGCAAAGATTATCCACAACCCACACATCATATACAGTTTTTACTGTTTTTTGACAAATAAATAAATAAAAACCGTTGTTTTGTTCCCGTGCCTCTTTTGCTTGATACGCTTGTATTTGTTCATGGGCACTTAATTTGTTAATCATTTTCCTATCTTCCTATAGCTGCTCTGATATCATTTGCTTTTGCTCCTGCGCCTAATCTGCTATCAATTGTTCATGAGCACTTCATTTGTTGATAATCATTTTTATGTTCCTGCACCTGCTCCCCTATCATTTGGTTTTGTCCCTTCATCTGTTCTGACATCATTTACATTTGTTCCTGTGCCTGTTCCGCTATCATTTGCCTTTGTTTAGTACGTATTTGGCGAAGTATGCAAATGAATTCCTCTCTTTCGCCCCTCTTAGCTCTTCCGGAAGTCGGCGTTGATGCGCTCGCCCCTCTAACTCCATTTATTTATTTATTTGTCAAAAACAGTAAAAACTGTATATGACGTGTGGGGAAAGAGATTTATCTGCGCACATTTTCTTGAGGGCCAGAATTTAAAAAAATAGAAAATAATTATTTTAGAAAAATAAAAATCTTTGAAAAATGTTTGTTCCAGAGTTATAGAGAATTAGTTTCAACGGTAAATGAACTACAAGCAAAAGGAGTGCTCAACAAAACGAGCGCACAGTGAAACTACATTTACGTCCAGAAGCAAAACAAGGGGCCATCTCAGCATTCTTATTTTATCACAGATTTCTAATTACGAGCCATCAAATTGATACGCAACGTTCTCATCACTACTGACCTTATCACTACACTTACCTTCCTCGTTAGTAATTACTAGGGCCCGGATAATTATGTACTAAAAATAAGAAAATATGTACATATATATGTACTATAATATTCAATAATATGTACTAAAAAGTCAGAAATATGTAACATGTTTTATTACAATACTTTTATCTAGTGTATTTTTCTGTAGACAATACAAATAAAAATTAAACATAATATAGGTAACAATTTTGTTACTTACAATGATCTCCGTAACAATAACAAACAAATATTTGATTCAAATTCTCAGAAACGAAACTTCTCCTGTTATCTCGTAAGAGGGCCTTGTACTGACTAAATGAGCGTTCCACATCGCACGAAGTCACTGGAGCATATTTAAACTTGCACATATCTTCTGGCTTGTAGTCAATATCCAGTGTAACAGAATTGTCTCCACATAGCACAGCACTAATAGCACAAATTGTTTCAAATCCTGGGTTTTTCTCCAAAACCGAAGTCATCTTTTTCTTTACTAGGTCTCCAGTTAATCCTCGAACGGTTTTTAAAGAATCGACTGCTGATAGGGCAATTTGAAGGCTGTCGGAAAGCTCCATGGAAGACGTCTCCAAAGATTTAATTGTAGTGCTTAGAAGTGAAAAATTTGACTTAATGTAGGCAATATCATTTTTCATCTTTTCATTAGCAAACAATTGCTTTGATATATCAATGGATGCTGCAGCTTCAGAATCAAATTGATCAATAACTTGCTTCACAAAATCAAAGTTTTGCGCGTAGTAATTCACAGCATCAATCCAGGTGCCCCAACTCGTCAAAATAGGTTGAGGAGGCAGAGGCACTCCCGGAAGAAGCTCTTTAAATTTATCCACTCTGCTGTGAGCCTTCAGGAAAACTTTTTTTCTCCTGGATATCAGTGCATCAACATGATCAAACTGAATCAAAATCAATTCTGCAACGCGATGAAATACATGCACAAGACAGGTTAGATGTAATAATTTGGGATACAACACTTGTAGAGATTCTGCTGCCTTGCACATGCACGGCGCTGCATCAGTTACCAGAAGGAAGACATTACTATGCTTAACTCCATCAGGCTACAGAAGTCCCATTGCATCGTTAAACAGTTTTGCAATCGTTTTATGATTGCATTTGGGTAACACTTCACAAGTTAATAGAATGGACTTACACTTTTCACCGTTCATTAATCCTATTGTAACGTTCCCAATATGACTTCCTTGTACATCCGTTGTTTCGTCAATTGATACCCAGATGGGGCCATCACCAATTTCCAAGCGAATGGAATTCATTGTTTCCACATATACATAAGGAACATAGTTCTTTCTTATTGTAGATTCGTTTGGAATAGTTTCACGGGTGTATTTTTCCAGAAATTCACGTAGAACTGGATTGCTTAGTTTCCAAAAAGGTATATCTGCACAAACCATAGCACGACACAAATCAATTGAAAACTGAGTTTTCTGAGGCCCTGGACTATGGCGAGCATAAGATTCTGTCAATAACAACTGTTTTTGAATTGGAATATTTATTTTCGAAATTCGTGTTTGATGTCGCGATGTGGCTACATGTTGCAATACTTGAAAGCGCTGAGCATATGCCACACTTTTTTCACATACCTGGCAAAAAGTACTTTTCCATCTCTAGAAAGATGTTCAAATTCTTCTGTAAACTGCTTCAGTCTTACACTCAGAGGGGTTTTGTCCTTCGGCATTTTTATGTATAGTAAATATAAACTAATTCCACAATGTCACTGTTCAATGTTCTTTAAGGATTACAGAATAAAAACAATGCTGATTCAAATTTAGCCAATTGACTCTTAGATCGTACAAATTCCACTTTCTTTAAAGATGATCTTACCCGAAGCGCTATTGCAGGACTGCTCTGAAAAGATTTTGCCTGTGCCAAATTCTCACACTCGGGGTTTACCCCCCGCTCTACAACGTTTAATCCAATCGCCGTGAATTATTTTCTGTCCTTTTCTTGTCGAAAAGCTACAGTGCCACATCGTGATTTTACATCGGATTTTCTCCCTAAAGAGATAATTTACAAAGAATGGTGAAGGTTCGGGTGTGACAAACAGGGCAAGAAAAATTACAACAGCGCATCCTGAGCTGCGTTCGCGCGTGTAGTTGCTGGCGAAGGGTATCAAGGTCAAGGGAGAGCTCTAAAAGATGCGAAGTGGGCGCACGATATCGCCTGCTTGACGTATCATTTTCACACCCCAACTTCCTTAGTGAGCTGTAATCTGTTCTCTGGAATACTCGTGCTGAGAACTAACACAGGAAGCTTTCGATTTCACCGACGCCTTGCCCTTTTGTTTTGCAATACCATCCGTATTTCGACAGACACATTTTATCGCCATGCAATGGCGCCGTTTAGAGGAGGCTACAGAAAAATGCCACACAACGCAGAATTGTTCGTCTGGGAGAAACCTAAAAACTAGGATCAATGAAGAATTATACCAAAAAAAATGCAGGAAAATGGAAATATTCAGAAATATGTAAAAATATGTAGTTTTGAGTAAAACATGTAAATATATGTACTCTCGGGTAAAATATGTAAATATATGTACTAAAATGTCAACGTTTATAGGCATTAACCGATACGAAACGTGAATATATCGTTAATTTGACTTGCTAGAGTTAAATTAATAAAATATGTAATTACATAATTATCCGGGTCCTAGTAATTACATTTAATGATGAATCATTAAACAACCCTTTGCACTGTTCAACTATACCGATACACCTGAAATAACTGCTAACATCTACACTAAAACCTTTAAATATTCTGAATATGCCAAAATACATGACATAACCACTTAAATTTACTCTAATATCCTTTGAATATACTAAAATATGCAAATATACATGAAATAACTTGCATGTGCTCTAATACCCTTTGAATACTATGCTAGAACATGCCAATAACATGCCGATTGCCACTGAAAACACTAATATATTTTAACTATGCTCAATTATAACAATACAAATGCAATAACCACTGAATACATTCAAATATTTTTAAACTAGTGGTGCTAAAACAGCACGTACTTTTTCGCCCTTAGTAATGGTTATGTAATACTATTTATACCACAATTTCTCTCTGAATTAACATATCTCAATCAAGGGGCTGCGACATCAGCCAGATCGATTGGGTAATATCAGTTTTAGAGAAAATCTGATGAACGGTTTAGCCGCTAACATTCTTCACAGGCCGATGGACGGACGGACGAGCAGACAAACTGACAAACAAACGGACGGACGGACGGACGGACAGACGGACGGACAGACGGACGGACGGATGTTCTGGCGTCAATCGATTTTTCGGTATCAAGGACCCACAAAACATGGATTCTGGCTACACCATGTGTTAGAGGATTTTTTCTACATTTAGCTACTGGATTTATCCACTTTTGCGTAATCAGGGCTCGGCAGTAAAATATTTTCTACCAAACATTTGTCGTTTTTTTCTCCTCGCAGCATTACACAAGTTTCTCTCTACTCCGTAAACAACAGCGAGAAAGTAAAAGTGTTGATTTGTCGGAGATCGATAAACTCCGATCGTTGAAACTGCGTTTGACCGATTTCCGTGAACCTTGACATATCGTAGTGTTTTTTAAGGATTTTTTATGTTATTAACTTCGTAGATCTCCTGCTGTTCACTCTCCACTATATGGCTCTGCAGCACAAGATGGCGCTTCAGTGAAATGCAATTCCAATGCAACTGGCTTTCAGTTTTGCTGGGCTTTGCCGTGCCTCGCGGGGTGGGGACGGTCAGGACAGGAAACCCGGCGGCCCGGGATGGAGACAAACAAAACTGATGCTGAGCTAGGAGACGGCAGAGGGGGCAATTGTGACACGAGAACAACCAAGTCGTAACCGTGGTGACAACGTGGGAAAACGGCGGGGGGCTGCAATTCTGCTAGTAATAATATAAAATAATTTATTTCAAAGTTAAGAATTTTGGGGAAAAAATACAATTTATTTAATCTAGTTTGAATATGTTTGACATTCTTAGGGAATGTCTCCAATACCGTTGAAAACAATGTTCCTATTTTCGCCAATTTTTACCATGGTTGTAATGAAGTACAAATGAACTAACGACATGTAAGACTATCAAAGTTTAAATGTAGGGATCATCTCTTTTTGTTTCCCAGAGCATTACCACCTCTCAACGTGGAAAGTTTTGTGGGCGTGGCTTTCTAAGGCTGTAAACCGGAAAAACATGAATATGCCCACCGAAATAAGCTTTGCGTAACAAGACCTATCCCTGGAGCGACTTTTAGCGGGGAGTTTTAGGGTTCGCTCAACACGAGTTTAAACTTTCGTAGGTGTTAGGTACAGGAATGATAGACAATGAAACTATAAACTCAGCCACACTCAGTACATGTATATCATACATGCAGATCAAGTCAAGTCGTCGTAGAAAAGAATAAAGCTGCTGTCCATCTACGGGATCATAGGGTCCTATGTTCGCCTCTCGTCGACTAAGCTCCCCCATTGGGAACGGCCTTTGAGCCGCTCTCCCTCAGCGCCCGGGAGGGAGGGATGGGGGGCTCCGCTAGTGGGTTCCGATCGGGGGAGGAGAGGTCCTGTCCCAGGTGGCGCGTACGGGCACGCGCTGTGACGCGGCGCTGCCGCCTGACAATTCCTCTGACAGGGACAATCCCGCCTCTGGTGGAAATCGGTAACCACTCCCTGCAATCTCCCCTGATCCGGCAAGCGTCGCGCGAACATCTGCGCTGTCGCCCTGCCCAGCATGCTGCTGATAAACTACAATGGTTCTCTGAGTTTCTTATAGTCCTTCCTTCCCCTGAAAGTCGTGGCGTTAAGCTGGCACGATGTCCCCACCTGCGCTCAATTGAGCAGTCCGAAGAAGCGTTGCGTTCCTGTGTATCCAAATGCCAGCCTCAGGGTGAATTAGTGCTTCTCAGAGAGGGGGAGGATGAGCCTAAACGCCAGGAGCCCGCCATGGGGCGACTAAACTCCCTTAGGTATTAAACTAGAACTTAGAACTTTTCACTAATGCCTTTTAGTACAGAAATTCATTTTATGTTATGAGAAAAGGAAATGATCTACTTTAAGATTAATTTTTTTGCATTTTTTTCTTTTTGACTAATACTTATTTTTACCTCTTAAACGCCCTTTTTAATCTTTTTTCGTCTTTTTTAAAAGCGGTTTTTGCATATTTCTTTGATTTTAATATTATTTTACTGGTACTTGCTTGAAATAATATTTATGACATACAACAAATATTCTTCACATAATTCCTGATTAGCCTATTCAATTTATTTGTTAAGAATTTTAATGTCACCAGTTGTGAGTATGTAATCCAAGATTCCTGTAACGCTTTCAGTAACATGCAATGGGGAACAGAGCCATGGCCAACATCGATCGATGTTTCCGGGCGTGCCATCTGATATGGTCTTTAGTCCCATGCTCTCTCAGTCTGAATCAGTGAAAAACTACTGATTGACAGTAACTATTCACTGATGGTGTCAGTTATAATCCTACAACTGACAATCGGTGAATTGAGCTGAACAAATCAATGAAAATTGGGTCCACTGTTTGAATCAGTGAAATCTGTGACACTAATTGCACGTGAACGACTGAACGATGAGTGAGCGATGGTGGCGCGGCACTTTTACCACTGACGACCTGTGAAATGTTGGCGGGCATTGTGAAAAGGTTCGCATATTCGCTGATTGTCAGCGAAACTACCGTTTCCGATTGAAGATATCAGTGACTTCGGATCTCACTGATTGAATCAGTGACAATTTCACTGATTCAGATTCAGAGAGTGTGAATGGTGAATATCACGTTGCGGGAGATAGTACTATTCGTCTCGCACTAAATCTTGAGAACGGTGTCTGGCTAAACGTCGGCACGCGGGGGTTCCCCTCCACCAGATATTTTGGACAGAAGAGAAACATCTAAGTTACTGCATGTAAGTGTGTGTACAAGGGGAGAGGAGGAATAAAGTATTATGAAGGGATGATGGCGCGCAGTCCGTGGCCCATTTATGATCGTATTTCATCGACATTTATATGGAATTCTCCTATGAGAAACCTTTGGAAAACTACCCTTCAGAGCAGTGGTTGATTTGACGTAGCTATCTAACTAGTATCAAAAATTTGCCACCGTCAGGACTCGATCCCTAGGATCTCGCGGTCAGAGTCTTGTCAATCTTATAAAACATGAACAGCATGCTACGCACTTCATTTCTGCGAGCCCCACCCGGTGTCTACTTCTGGCGTTTTTGCCACCACCTGCTGTCCACTCGGCGCCCGACGCCTCCGGCCTCGCAGCCCCTTCTTCGGAGCGCTTCCCAGCCCACGCAACCACACTCGCCCCGATAGCATTTCGCCTCCCGGGCGCTCGCGCCCACGACTCGCGCGATCGGCACATCTGAGCCTCCAACGAGAATTCAGTGCCCCTGATCGATGCAAAGGGCGGACGTGAGTTTTGCTCTCTATACTGGGATTTTCTTTTACTGCAATTTTCATAACTCTGACAGGAATCATCTGTTTCGCTGCCATCCAATCGGGAGCTTAAACGTCACCAAAGTGACGTCACAGTGGTGACATACAAGCTCCCGATTGGATGACAGCGAAACAGCTGATTCCTGTCAGACACAGAGTTCAGAAAATCGCAGTATAGGAACTGTTTGCAGTCCCATGCGTGTCAGTGCATTGCAGGCCTCATTAACTACTTATTCACATGTGGCTACCATACTCTAGGTAGCAATGATGCTGTGCTGAGGCACATAATATTCTCCTGAAACGAACTGTACCCGCCCACGCAAGTAGCGATTGCAATCTATCCAAGCACCCACTGTGAAGGTCAAATCATTAATACTCAATTTCCAGAGCATAGTTCTGATGTCGCAGAACGTCTCTTGTCTACTGCTGTCCATGCCTGGCATTACCTACTACCACCATCGCTACGAAACTGCCACCAAGCCGAACTGCCGTTTAGATGAGTAACCAAAACAATGCTCTTTCCTTCATCAAATGAAATAAAGATACTTCATTCCTACTGAATTTTTAATGGAAACTTTCGTATTCAAAGTGTCAAGATAATCACATTGATATCTTATTCAATATTATATAGGGAATTCATTACCCATGTAATGTATAACTTTGTATAACAAACATTAGCAAAAAATGAACTATAATCAATGCTCGACATTCTTGATAACTAACGTTATTGGTGCTAATACTAAGAC
Organism: Acheta domesticus; assembly: GCA_031308135.1. Classification (NCBI taxonomy): domain Eukaryota; kingdom Metazoa; phylum Arthropoda; class Insecta; order Orthoptera; family Gryllidae; genus Acheta; species Acheta domesticus. The sequence goes on along the minus strand of JAHLJT010009355.1, from coordinate 58,436,338 downwards.
AGTTGATTGTTAATTACATGTTGATTTCGCTTGTTTCTATTGCTTATTTAAATTACTTTACATTTTATCCAATTAATTAAATTGTCTGTCATTAGTTACTAGCTATCACTCATCCCTATCTATCTTACGTTAGTTGTAGTGTTACAACTAACTTATACCTCTATTTGTAATACCTTGTATTGCTTTGGATTCCTAACCACAATAACCTTATAAAAATGAAACTTATAAAACTTAAAAAAATCTATTATACTTTCCTGAACTACCAGTAATCCACAAGCATACCCACCAGGAAACAGGTTCACTGGACAAACAGCTACCCAGGTAAAGGAAAGTGGCTGCAGGAGCAACAGGAGTTACCCAGAACTCACTCAGCCGGCAGAAAAGCAAGAAGAGGTGGAGAATTGTGGAGGGCGAATGTGCGTAGTGCCACCGAGTGGCCCCGAGAGGCTTATCCTGCGAAAGGCGAGCGCTGCGGCGGGCCGAGCCCCTGAACGCCTCGAGGGCTGGAGATTGACACTTCATTAAAATTCGCCTCCTCGATGCCCCGGCGTCGTCACAACCCCGCCCCACCCACGCGCCGACCCCGCCCTCACCCCGCCTTTTCACGGTCAGGCTATGTTCCCCCTCCCTGCCCCGCCCACCCACTTCACACCCCCGCTCTCCACCCCCTTCACGCCCCGCCCACCCCTTTGACAGCCCCGCCCCCTCTCTCTCCCCAACATCGCTCAGGCCCTCCCTTGCACCACCACCCCTCCCCGCGCTCCTGGCATCGCCCATGTTCTTTCACCTCGACCCTCTCCCACCCCTCCTTTGCCCCTCCCCTCCCCCCCCACCCTCGAGCCGCTTCGCCTCGCCCCTCCCCTCCCTTCCTCGCCGCTCGAGTTATTTTTCCATTATAGACAGCGCCGTCGCGCCGCCTCCGCGCCGCCGCGCTCCCTGAGCACCGTCTTCGCCTTCTCCCCTACTTATCTCGTTTTCATCACCCGCATACGGCATTCCGCTCGCAGCCAAGATAGTTGCCAGATCAATACGATCAGCGTGTGCTCGGCGAATATCTCTGCTCCTTCGGGAACTGAAATATACTTAGACCTATTATTGCCAAGGCAATACAGGCATTCCATTGATTATTCGTTTGCTTTTTATAGGTTTCGTTCTAGGAAGTGGAGTGGAAGATAATAGTAATGCGTGTTAGGGAATTAAATTTAATGTCACATAGAAAATGTCCATATTAACATGGATTTAGTTGCAGTTATTACTTTTCATCACTTTTTGAAATCAACTTAACTAGTTTTATCATAAATTGTAAATGACTTGCATCCTTCTAATGCTGTAAATTTAATTAAGTCAGTAGGCATATTTCCCTGATGTCTACAATCTGAACATCAATTCCAACATTACAGGAGGCTCAAATAAGTGTATTTTCCATTTTCTTATACGTTTTAGTTTTCAGGAAGCTAAAAATCATTTATATAATTTATGATGTGCGTTTTATTCAAAATTCCCGTTTCGCACAAGTGTTTCGTCAATCTATAATACAAAGCGTGCATAAATTGAAAGAAACATATGCTGCCTCCAGCCATGCGTAGATATCTACCGTTGTATTAAATTCTCAGAAGCTGAAAATCCGAAAACCAAATTGTGGTTTTGTTTTTGACTGAAAAATGCATATATTTTATTGTGATATTCGCATAATGCGCGAACCGACTGAATTCTCAAACACAGTGCGTCACTGGCAACGACACAGCTTACGCTTTGTGACAAGACTCTGAAAGAAACTGACCGCCAATTGGCAATTGACGTTTCTTTATGAATTAGAAACTTTTTGATACTCTTGTAGAAAACTTTTGTATTGAGCATAGTATGTATGTATATATATATATATATATATATATATATATATATATATATATATATATATATACATACGTATACTATACTATACTATGTTATTGTAGTATTTGAAATATACGTATACTGTACAATGTATTGTTATGTTATTGCAATGCAGCTCGTGACTCAGAGAAGTCGCTTGCCTTTCAGCAAGGAATTCCGAGTTCGATTCTCCGATAATCTCACGTGAAATTTGTTCTGACGAAATGAGCTTTAATGATTCAGAAGGGGTTAGTCCAACCCCTTGGAAGTATCCTAAACCACACCACTGTCTTAATTCTTTCACAATAAAAAAAACAAAACTGGATTCTCAATGCTTTGATTATCGTCTTAGAGAGATCACCAAGAATTGCACGGGATCTATGTGGTGCAACTGCTTCTTCTACTATTACAACTACTACTACTTATTTGATTAAGGGTTATGTGAAATATCAGATTTACGACGTCTTTTACTTTTTTCTGGGTTATCCGTTTTTGTTGTGACTTCTTGATTGATTACGGACGAGTCAACTACCGAGATCATTAGTTCCGGTAGTGTGTAGCTCATGTTTTTCTTCGGGAGATGGCGGGATCTTCCCCCGTTGGATGGCGAGATCCGGTACAAACCTACCGTCGACTAGCGGGATTTTCCCTAACCAGGTATCTCCCACCAGTGGGGCACCACCCCAGCTGGGACAAGCTTTAAGTCTCCGTCCATGTGCCTGCCGGCATGTGTGGTGGTGTAGTGAAAGTATGTATAAGGAGTGCGGATTGGACAAGGAAGAGGAAGAACAGATCGCGTGTTAGGATACTGCTCCGGTATTCGCCCGGTTTGGATTGGAGAAACCGTGGAAAACTACCTATCAGAATAGTCGATCGCTAAAATTTTCCTTCAGATAGCGACTCAATTCGACCTAGCTGAAAAGCTAGTATCAAAAATCCTATTATCGTGGGGCCTGAACCTAGGACCTCCCGGTCAGAGGCACTGCAGTGACATCAGTTGATGCACAGAGCCATTTCTCCCGGTCTTTGTGTTCGTATTCCCTCTCTTTCTTTAGTTCTTTCTTCTGAAACACACTATTTTTCTTGAGTTCCGGTTTGACTTTCAGTACTTCTCTAATTTTCCACCCCAGTAAGTTTCACTTGGCTTACATAGAGAATGTAGTTTGGTTATGGAGATTCTGTCAAAAGTAAAAGATATGAACCTTTGGGACAACAACCTTGTGTCCTTGGTCATAAAAGTCTTCCATGGCAATCCTGTAGTCGTAAAAGACCAACTTTTTTGTTGTGCCAATAATGCTTGAATTTTTACTTGCTTCCAATTTTTTGTATACAAAATTGTCTTCGCATAGCATAAAGAACTTTTAAATGGAAATCACATATTTTTTTGAAAATTTCAAACGTTCATTTTTAATATTTTCTCACAACTTCAATATTAAAGAGAGGTTTTTAAATCTGCGATTCAAAGTCTTGAAATAAGGTAAAGTTTTTGAAAATATGAGAAGTTTTTGCGTAATTTTGTTTCAAATATTATCAGTTAAAAAACATTATTTTTTCAAAAACCCTGCAATTTTTATTTTTTTCTCCTCGCAAAACGGTATACAAAGTGGTGTTGGCTTCAGCATTTGCAAATTCTCTGTATTTTCAAGAATCCCCTAATATTTTAAATGGAATGAAATTTGTTCTAAAACATTCGTGCTTTAAAAAAGGACAATCTTTTGAAAAAATATGAGTTGTTTAGCGTGATTCTGCGAATTTTCGGATTTGAAAATTTGAATTTCCCGCACTTCTTTACTAGAATCTTTCAGTAATCCTCAGGTTGCAAAGCAGCAATGAGAAAGCCATTTGAAATTCTCAGAATAACTTGTAATTGTCGGCTGGTATTTTGGGGTTTTTGGAACAAAATTTGGGATTGACGAATTTGTGTTGATGTGTTTGATTTAAATGACTTAAAATATCGCGTCTAATGCGCTGTGATTATTAACGAGTTTTGCAAGTAATGGCTGAGAAATGATAATGGGGACAAAAATTGCGACATTACGTAACCGTTAGTGATACGAGAATGTATGTGCTGTTGCACATACACTAGTTAAGATTTACCGCTTTTTAATGCAAAACGCAACACATTCTGGCATATTCCTCAGATGATATTGCTTTACAGAATTGCTCTGCCGGTCTAATCTCCGAAGTTGCAGTTTCTCTCCTACTGAGCAGTGTTACTGCCGCATTATCTCATCATTAGTCGGGTAAAAGTAAAATATCTCGCGGCGGTCTAGCGTCCTTCCGTTTGGTTCCGCGCGTCCTTTCTCGTTCTTTGAGCTCCAGGAGCTGAACCCACACTCTCCGCCCTTTCCAGCACCCACCCTGATGCCCCACCCTGGTGCCCCTCCCTCACCCCTCCCTCGCCCCGCCCTCACCACGCCCTCGCCCCGCCCTCGCCCCGCTCTCGCCCCGCCCTCGCCCCGCTCTCGCCCCGCCCTCGCCCCGCCCTCACCCCTCTCTCGCCCCGCCCTCGCCCCGCCCTCGCCCCGCTCTCGCCCCGCCCTTGCCACGCGCGCGCGCCGTCGTAGAGGCCCACATTTCGCCTCCTCACGAGCTGGGGGGGGGCAGGGGGACAGCAGGTGCCGGCGAGCGGCGCGACAGCATCATTTGTCTCTGCTCCCTCCCCCCTCGCTCCCAACCACACCTCGGACGGATAGACCAGAGCTTGCTGTAATATGTGGGCGGTTTTGCGCTTGGCACACCAGATCATACTGAAGGCTCCCTCCGATCGTAAGTGACTTGGTAAACAAGAATTCAGTGAGTTAAAACAGTTTATTGTTGAGAGTTAAATCAGTTTAAAAAGTTAAGTTATATAACATGTAAAAGTTTTAGTTTTGCGAACCACGCTTTTCATTGGGTTAAAAAACACCAGTATTTTCACGTAAAGTTTGTTTTGTATTGAATCATTTGAATTAGGCAAATCAGGTATGTATTTTACACGATGATTGTCTTTCAGAACTTGTTAATAGTGCCTTTGTTATTGCTGTTGTAATTGTTACAAAGGCTGGATGTTAGAAGTGTATAATTGTTGGAGTCACTTTGGAATGATGTTAGTAACAAATAGTTTTGTTTATGGGGAGATACATGGTGATGGTGTTGATCAGAGTACTTTAATAGAGAGTTGTAGATTGAATAATAATGAAGAGAGTATTTTTCCTGATGAAAGTAAATTGTTTAAGTGGTTTTAAATAATGATGTTCATAAAATTGTTTTATTTGAAGTTTTTTCCAAACGATTGTAGTAGTGAATTTGATATTTTGATGAGACTATTGGGAGACAAAATATTTAGAGTGAATGTTAAATTTAAGAAAGGTTATATTTTAGCATTTTGTGGTTGTGCTGTATTAATTTCCAATTACGAACTACCCTCGTTTTTACGGAAGATTGAGATTGTGACAGTTAGGACTTCCTTTTTTCAACTTTAAGATGCTTCACAGCCGTCGGAAGAGCACTTTATGGACATTATTAAAGACGATATCTGTCTCGTCGTAGATTTGATGAAGGTATTCAGAATATTGATGATAGAAGCCGAAAGAGAGTGGAAAGATGAAAGTTAAAATTTGTTCACTGGTTTGATGTCTGGTACGCCAGCATGTGCTCTAATTAAACTTAATGAGTTATCTGCAACAGATAAAAATAGTGTGTTAGATCATAGAGATCGATTTGATGGTGATTTGTTGAAAAAGTTTGTTATTTTCTTTAATGAATATAGGATGTATGGGTTTTAAGCTTATGTTAGGGTTAAGCCTGGTTTAATTAGGATGATGAAGGATTGTTTAAAAATAATGAAATGTATGATAATGTGATGGAGTTAAAAAATGATTTTGATGAGATGTATGTACTGATACGGCATAATCCATATATATATATATATATATATATATATATATATATATATATATATATTGTGACGGTACTTCGCCACAATAATCCTAATTATTTTTTTTTAAGAACCTGAAATGGCGCAGGGAGGAGCCGTGATTCGGAATCGCATGTGATTTAATTTAACGACGCCTGATAATAAGTCAGGATTTATTCCATCTAAAGATTCCAAATAAAGAAACATAATGACAAATGAAATTATAGCATTGATCGTTTCAAATACCTTTCAGAAACTATTCACCAGCAATTTATTCAGGCCTGTGCAAATGGGATCCCACGCAAATTTACTGGCAATACCTATTTACTGCTAATTTACACACAAATTTAACATCAACTTTGACCCAATTCTTTGAACAATTATTTATACAGAAATTACCCCCTTTGTTCATAATCGCATTCAACATAATTTCCCATCCAAAATTTTTAAAGCTATTTTACAAAAGAAATCCCTCATATTGAACAAGAAATATTACATGTTATCAAAATTCGATTAGATTTTAACTTCCCTCTTTGGTCATTGACTTGGAATATGGAAAATGTCTAATAAATTGCAAATAGCTCCGTCACTAGTTATTTTCCCCTCCCCAGTTCTCGTGACTAATTCTGATTTTAACGCGTCTTCTCACAGTTTCACTCTCTCGCTATACCCAGAACGAAACTTTTCAATACTCAACGTTCGCCGTCTTCTCACACCAGCCAACGGGACTGCCGCGGTCACACGCCCTCGCGCTGTCGCCTGCTCGAACACCCAGCTGCTGTGCGTGGCCAAGGGCGAGTTCCAGGCGGCCACGAGTCCTCCCACGCCACCCTCAACGCGTTCCTGCTCAATCTTCCGTCCTCTTCGCTTCTTGTACGGTTCGTGAATTTGAATATTGTTCATGTGCTCATGCACTGGAACGCGGCCGTTTACACGAACAGTTGCTCTATCAAAGTTCTCGGCTCGTACCAATTACCGGGTAGTAATTGCCTAATTAACTGTTTTCGACTCACTTTCTAAAGCTCGGAATTATTCAGCAAGATTATCAATTCACAGTTTAAATTGTATCACGGCACCCTGGAATATCGCTTTGCTAACTAGCGAAATTACTGCACCACGATTACGAGCACTTTTTCCTCCACAAGTCCTATACTCTCTCTACTGATATAGAAAACGACCGTGCAACACCGCTGCCCAGAATAAGAAGAAGGAATTTTTCTTCCGGTCAAGCCGTACCTCCCCTCCTTTCTTCTCAAAATGACGCGATGGGGGGTTGCTCCCATACCACTCTTGGCCGTTCCCCTCCTTGTCAGTTACCGCTGTCGCCCCGAACGCGCCCTGCTTTGCGCGGTCGTTCAAATTCATCCTCCGTCTCTTTCGTGTTTTCTTCAGTAATTTTCTCCATTACTATCCACTTATCACTATATATATATATATATATATATATATATGTGTGTGTGTGATGGACCCCTTTTTGGTCCTCTACAAACATTGATTTTAAGATAAGATGGGGACAGAAACTTTTTCGTGAATGGGCTCTGGGTCTTCGTGCACATACATTAGAAATACTCACTATAATACAAGAACACAAAATACTTTATTTCACAACTCTTCATTACAATATGCATCTCTTTTCACTTCTCCAATCTTAAATGTCAATGAATCACTGCTACCCTTACTATCAATTCCTGATAAACTACTCAACACGTAAAAACCTGACATTTGTATGGGCGACACACCTGTCCCCGGGCACCTCAGCGAAGAGGCTTCTCCGGCGGGCTCGGCGTCGCTCGGCTGTCCTCGGTCCCAGTTGCTTCCCGAGACCGAGACGGCCGCTGCTGCATGGTACTCGGATGACCACGCGCCTTCGGCCGTTATCCGCTCAACACTCGTTCCGTCCAGGCATTATTGATGTTCTGCTCTCATCCACACCTTCCGCACCGTCTACGTTGTGGACACACTACTCACCATAACACTGTCTACAATCCTCGCCGGATGTTTCACCGCAGTTGCACCGCCACGTGGTGAAACTCGTCTCCCGACTGATCTCTCGCACTCACTCAGTTCTTAATGTTGTAATTCCCGATTAGATTTTGAAAATTGTTCACCCTGCTCATCTCTATATTGATTATCACTTTATCCACTTTCCACCGGCACTCATGACGTCTCCACAGTTCCTTAATTCCTTCACAAACAACTCAAGCCCACGCACTCGTTCCGTCTCCTCTTGAGTCAATACCTCTCACTGCACTTTTTTTCGTGCTCTTTGCACCTCCTCTTGCTCGCCGCGCTCCCCTGACCCATTCGGAACAGGTCAGTCGGCAACGGCCATAACTACGACGTCATTTAAAGTGGGTCGGCCGCTGCACATATACTGTATATAGGTTATGATATTATATGGTCTCATATATTAGCTGCAATGGATTGTACACCTATTCAGAATTAAAAATTGTTTTGTGTCCCATATTAAACAGTAGTGAATGTGCAGGACCCTATGATTTATCTCAATGTGAAATCTTCCACAATTCTTGTTTTGCTAATACATACGTGGAGTACGCTTTGTGCGAAAAAAAAACTTTGTGTACATAGATGAAGTAATTTGTTTATTCACAGTTCTTGGCTTTTAATTCAAGTTGTTATTGATCGTATTGAAGCATTGATAGAAAAAACAAAATAGCTAACTATATTTTTGTTATGAATGCCCGGATCCAATACCTACTTCATTTAAATATTCAGATTTTAATTTAAATCGCTGATCCCAGCGGAGCAGTAGGGTAGTACTATTTAAAAACATGTTTAAAATAGTATAAAAATTGATTTTTATTATCCCAATTAGAGAAAAATCGAAATTCGTCTCCGAACACTTCAATGCCATATACCTCGGGATGCAACTGTTTCGTGTTGCCCGTGTCATATCATTGGATGCTTCTGTTGGGAGCTTTGCCCTTCTTGCGTCACGAAAAGGAGAAGCTTTAATCACCTTACTTTTAAACCTCAAGTCTACAAAAGATAATTTTAGAGGAGAAAAGACAAACTAATTATTAAATTATAATGATGTCTGTACACAAACACCAACCTTAATGGGAATGGTTACCAATATTACAGGAAATAATGTGTTGTTATAGCATCACTAATTTAAAGAATGCTGGTCAAACGAGAAAGAGGTGTTATTAATAATTGAGACGGAAAAAGCCTAAAAATAAACTATGTAGTCCTTCATTCAAAGTTTACAGTCATGTACATTGTTAATTTGCTGCCTTATGTAACACTGAACTTAAAGTAAAAAACAAATGCTTGTAAATTATGAATAAGAAATTCCGTTACATGTTTTTGCTCCTAAAATTTTCATGTTTTGTCACAATGTACCAATATTTGATTTTCTCGGAGTCTATGCTCGGGAGCTTTTGTTGTACCAGCAGATGTGCTATCCGACCGAGCTGTGTAATGAAACTACGCATTCCTGACCTAGGGTCCTGAACATGGGTGAACAAGAGTGAAGATGACCGAAATGAAACCATCTGATACAATGCGTGTTTCATTCTAATGAGTTCGTCTTCACCCTTCATGCCAAATGTATATTTCCCAACACTACCTTGTTTGCCCGAATTTCCACAGTCAATAACAAGGCTTTATTTTTCAATATACAATGGCAAATTTGTCATGCCTCTCATTCTTCAAGCTTGACCTACTCAGTATTTCATTTTTACACGTCCACTGTATTATTTGTACGTTTATTTGAAAAGTAATCTGAAGCAGTTCAGGGCTCCACCCAGCGAGAATCCGCCTGGTGCGACACCCAACGACAGGCAAGGCACGTCCGTCTTTCCCGGGCTTCAGTTGTAATCCGGGGGGGTCACGTATGCATTCAGGAATGGTTTAGTTTCAATTATTCAATAATTGTTATATAATCTTTTTCCTTAGCAGAGCACTTTTAATTGAAAAAGCAACAGACACATGGCAATTTGTAATCAAATGAGAGCTTCTGTTTTCTTAAATTTAAAATGCATACTCATTTGTGTCTGCATAGAAAGACTCGTCATAGAGACGAAACAGAAAACAATCGATCAGAGCATCCGACCGCCAGAATTTTCTTCCAGAAAGCGGCTGACGTAACGTATAGCTAGTACAGAAAATTCATCATCGTCCAGACTCAAACCCTGGGAACACCCGGTCAGGTTCGGTGCAGCCAGCAGTAATTTTGGCTCAGATTTTAAGTAATGAAATACCCTAATTATATTTTACTTAATACAATTTTCTAAAACAATGATAATTCTAAATGAGAATCATCAATGACAATTACGTAAGGAATCGCTACTCAACAATGAGGTACATTTCAGTGGATTGTAATATACGTACCAATTGTAAATTAAATAAATTCAAACGAATTATTACATTTATATTTGAAAGATTTTTGTCATAGGTGTTTGTTGAAATATCTTCTTTGATTTAATTGTTATATTAGTTCTATCTCACGTTAGTGAGATATCCGAAGGTAATCTGAATAGATGTTTTGATATATGAACTTGCATGCTTCCACGACTGTCATGTATGTATGAAACATTGACACAGTGTGGAATGAATAGAAGTAGCAGGAAATTATAGACGTATTTCCATATCAATGAAATTGACATGTATTTCTCATGGTGATCCCATCTGACTGCTGCCAGTCGGGAGCAAGTGGCCTGACTCCAGGGGGCAAAAACGTGATGAAAACCGCTGTCTAGGGTTTAGTTCTGACCATTGAACACATGTTGAGGGATCACATATTAATTTGCGATATGACATTGCCTGTGTCTGTCACCTCCAACCACAACGCTGGCAGGGTCGTAGCACATGCCGATGGGAGGTCGCGCCTGTCAGTTTGCTGAGCTTGCGGTGGGCTCGTGGATCGAAATGTCGATTCCATCGGAGAGAGCAGACGCCAAAGTGGCGCAATTCGAGAGTAGGGCGCTGTTGCACTCTCCTCAAATATGACGCGGAAAGTCTGACATGAATACTTTACAATCACGTACCAATAGGCGGGGGGGGGGGCGCAATGCTCAGCGAACATTCACCCCAACATTTTTTTTCTACCTTTGTTTCATCGTTTATTAATTTTACTCTCAGATTCTTTCTTAATCCTAAGTTATAGTTTTGACTTTCAACTATGATCGGATGTTTTAAAAATAATCGAAACCGTTTCATGCATGATCTCTACTTGGAAACTGCGGCGTTCTTAGTACATGCAGGCCTGCTATTAAATACGTTGAAATATTGTTTGATTATATGTTGATGTCCATGTAGATACAGTTGTAAAATCGGAGAAACATTGTACATTGAACAATTACGCATTGAAATAGATCTTCAAGAAACATTGCCATGTTTCCCCCCTAAAAAAATGACAGAATGTGCAGGAAATGTTCAAAATATAGTTTAAGTAACGTACGTGTTTTGAGAAAACAATATTCTATAAAAATTATTGAAAAACAAAATGGAGCCGTCTTCTTCTTAAAACTGCCTTTATTTCAAGTGAAAACTACTCCTATGTTGAAAAAATTGCACAATAACTCATTTAAAAATTTAATTTTGAAGAATAGTTATCAATAACTAAAATTCCTTTATACAGTATTGTAGTTGAAGGAAGAAACAGAAAAATGAAAACTTTTTACACTATTTGAAAATTTAAAGACTTCGATGCCAAAAAAGTGGATAAATCTTGTTTAAATATGTAGTAAATTAATACGTTGTATTGTCAGAATTCACATTTTGTAGGTGATTGATAACGCAAAATTGGTCAAAGGTAGTCTATAAATGACGCTAGCAGCTAAACCGTAAGCAGAATTTTCTTCAAAATATATATTTTCTAATCGATCTGGGCGATTTTGCGGCTCCTTTAATTTGAAACAGATATTTTGATTTTGAGAGGCAATTTATATGTATAATTTCAAAATTGCCACAAAAAGGCTCAACATTTTTTGTTTTAATTTTTTTCTCGGATAGAAAAATAAATTATACAAATGGCGAATGCCTAAGTTTTGTTGTTGAGTTCTCTGAATTTTCGAATATCGAGAAAGTGAATTATGCATTATTATCTCAATTCATTCATTTGTATTGTTTTTTTGCTTCTTCTTCATGTTTCATTTTTCACTTTCATTTTTCCGTTTGTTGCTAGACATCCACTGAAGATGGGAAATTTTAATCAAGAAAGTGACTTTGGGCATATGTTGAATTAATAAATAATAAAAACTTAAAATTGTGGTTGATTATCCCTTACGTCCAATTCCAAATGTAACTTCATTATTTGTGCGCGTCTTCTGAATTTCAGTGGGAAATATAATTATTCAAACTATCGTTTTCCATTTTGTCGCTACAAAAAGTATTAAAAGTACAAGAAGTACTTTTCTCCCCAAGGAAAATTGATATTTTCTTTTATTATGGGCAGCATTTTCGATACCGTGGGCACTTGCTTTTCACGGACGTAAAAATCAGAGAGCATTTTTGATTACGCATAAAATCAAACTCATCGATTATCTCGGCATTGTGATGAATCACTGTCCTTTTCTTATCAGGCAAAATAAGTCACCTGTCAGCATTTATCTCATTCTGTGTAACATTTTCTTTCAAATTCGATTTCGATTTTGAAGGATGTTTTTGCTCGGAATACAAAAAAATCCGGGTAAGTGTAGTTTATTACAATGAAGTTTGATTTTGATTGTTAGGGAAGGACAATGCGAAGTTTTGTGTAGTTTAGTATTTAGTAGAATTGAGGTGCCTCCATCGGTGTATTTTTCGGTATCCAGTTAAAGCATATACAATTTTTTCATTGATAGTATCGGAAATCAAAAATTTAAAAACAATATTGTTGTATATTGTATTGTATTGTGGTTAATGTTATGTGAGAATAATTTAATTTTGAATTAGAGTTTTGCCTTGATGAGTGATTTTCTTATCCTGCGGGAGTGCGTTGTTCCGGGTGACTCATGGGCGGTTTTGTTGAATTTTGCAAAAATCGCTGAGAGCAAAAAATTCAGTGTTGGTGTACTTTTTTAGAACAATGTTTGGTTCTGATTGTTTGGAAAGGGAATTGCGAAATATTGAGTAGTTTAGTTTTTATGAGGAATCGTATGTCTTGAAATGTGTTGTTTCTTGACAATAGTGCAAACAATTATTATTATTTACGGGGAATATTAAATGTTGAAGATTTCGAAACAATATTGTTGGATAGAGAATTGTTTTGTGGTTATTTATGTGTCAAGTAAATCTAATTTTGCTGAATAGTTTTTTGTCTACGAGTAGTTTTCTTACGCGTTGTTGTTGCGCCTGCCGGGGATTTCGAAAATTCGTTTTTTCTACATTTTCGAAAAACGATAAGACCAAAATAACTAATGTTTATATATTTGAAAAGCACAAAAATAGCACAATATTTTGTATATAAAGAAAATTTGTTTTGGCTAATTGGCTTTGCCAGCTTAACATTAAGCCAGCAAAGCCGCCAATTTTTGGAAAAACCGTTGGAGCAAAAAAATTAATTTTTGGATATTTGGAAAGCACAAAAATAGCACAAAGTTCTGGGTATAGAGAAAATGTGTTTTTTGAAAATGGCTTTGCCAGCTTAACGGACGTGAGTTCGAAGGTGTTACTCACATTGAACTATAATTGTGATTTTTGTTAATGTACTTTAGGATATTAATTCAAACAGACCGCGTATTTTGAAGGGATTTATTTTTGGATAGCGCCGTAGATGCGGTGGAATTGTGAATTAGCCGGCTGGAAAGAGGTAGTCACGCACAGGTCTTTCACACGAAGCACAACCAGGGCCAGTCGCGTCCGCGAATTAATTTAATAGAAATTATTGAATCTTTTGAAGTATCAAATTGTCGAGGACATTTCGGGGACATTCGTATTCTATGCTAACAATAGAGGAGAGCGCGATAATAGGGGCATCGAGGACATCCCATGGACCACTTCGAGCCCGGAAACATCCGAGAAGAACTTCTGAGAAGTCACTGTCGTAAGCTTATGAGCTTTATTCAAAACCGTAGTGTACTTTAATGTTTGTGCAGAAGAAAAGTTAATCATTTCATTCATGAGCACAATAGAATTTTGTAAAATCTTGATAAATGTTGAATGTTATTTCTTTTGAGAAAAGGAAAGGCTGATAATTTATAGTAGTTGCCATCAATTCAAACACAGAACTTCCAGGAATCACAATTCTGTATAGAATTACACGTCCACAAGCAGCAGGTAAGATGAGAAATGCTGTTTGTCAAAACCCATGATTGGATTTATGAACGAAGTTAATCTAATAATAATATTATGAGCATAGCAGTGTATTTAAAGAAAAAAATAATATTGATAATAGCAGAGGGAGTAATCTCTTTATCACATCCATAAAACTATTTGTAAATAGTATCAATGTTTACTAATATTAATATCAGTACGAGAAGGAGGAATATCACAAATTTTGCCCAACGCGGGCACAAAAGAAATGGATTAATAATTAAAATAAGTGGATTATCTCAATATCTATAATACGAACTTTCAATGCACACAAAACTTGAAGGAAAACTAAGCTATCTTGGTCCTTTTGATTAGTGGCAATTGTTTTGTTGGATACCAAAGAACGCAGGAAAAGTACAAAAACATCTACATTGCGAGCAATTTCATTGCTACAATTTCCATTGCGAGCAGAATTTGAAACAATTTCATGGTCTTTATTCTTTTGAAGGATGACTGCGGTTTTGTGAAACAAATTTGTGATCATACCCAACTTAAGCGTGCCACAAGAATAATTTTTAGTTTAGACTTAAAATAAACAATTATAACCATTTTAATTATTATGGAATTTTAACAATTTCTTTTGAATTGTGATTTTTCATTTTTATCATCCCCTTTGCACACCTATAATAACCATAAAAGGGCGTTTTATCCTTTAATTAAGAAAAATCGTTTTTGCCAGTCTTTTTTAAGTACATTTAATTCCTGAACTTTCGGACTCAAATTATAAAATAACACTCTGGTATTTTTCCACTTAAATTTACTGAACCTTTGTAATACATAGGATGTTCATGGACACTATGTGTGTCAGATAGTGAAAAGTGTCCATTTTTCTCTGCGTGCCCTAAGAAATGTAATTATTGCTATAATAATATTCCACTATGAAGCGACAGAAATCGTTAGCTTGTGTAACGAAATGTCTAAAGAATCGCTGATAGTGAAATCTCTTTCAGTTCTTTCAGAACAGCTTCCCGCATTTGGTACATTTTTTAATCATAAAACGAAGGAACAAAATATTTGTCGTAGTAATTTGTCCTCCTAGTAGAAGTTGTCTCGATTTGTTATGTTTCGTTTTTCTAGGAAACTCCAATGAAGATTCTGCTGCTTTTTCTGACGCCTGATACCTCACTAACTCGTGAATGAATGAATGAACTGGTACGGTCTGGTTTCACAAAGGAATAAATATTTTACTTGGACAAATCCAAGCGACAATTAATTATTTACAACTAGAGGGCGGATTTTACCATATTTGCATATTTTATTCCTCCCGACCTAGCAATATGTTTTTTGCAAGAAAATACGATTCAGACTCCAAGAGAGGAGTATTTGAAGTTTTATAGTGCATATTTTTGCATATATTGGTAATAGATGCGTATATCAGTAATTCGTGCATATTGACGCATATTTTGATATTATTAACCCTCTAAAGCCTGTCGCTTTACTTATCTCTTCAGCAGCTAATTTCTAAAGTAAGCATTTTTTTTTCAATCCCTCGTGAGAAGAATTGTAAGAAAAAGCTTTGCTCATTGGCAGTTTGTCGGCTTAGATTACAAGAGCTGATACAGATCTGCTGCGTCTGGAGAAGCCCTATCAGCTGTCCTGCTATCCGCTTACCGGGAGGATGGAGTGCACAGTAATAGTTAATAGAGAAATAGCCTCGACGAAGGGAACAAAATTAATTGTCAATTCATTTCATCGCATTTAAAACGCAGTTTTTAGAGTATTGCTGGCGGTTTCAGTTGGGTGTTTCACCTTGGGGACGAAGAACATATCTTCCAGAAGCGTTTTGGTTCGAAAATGGATTAAAGAGGACGCCACTCTGTCAACTGACGGAAAAGATTATGTCAAGCTTGTAACAAACATGTAAGTATAAATAAATCCAGGGGAACGTAATTTGGACATATTGTCTTTTTTTTGTGTACGAATTCTCAGATTTCTTGTGAATATTGTCAGATTTTATGTGCATATTTCACTGTTTTTTGGTGCATAGATGCACCAAAAAATGCATATTTTGACGATGCCCATGCATATTTTGACGATTGTAAGTAAACATAAATACGCCCTCTATTTACAACAACTAGTAACCAGTTAACAAACAGTTTTGCATTAAGACTTGTATCTTGAACATACAGGCCTCAGTAAGCGCAGTGTATCTACTGAGTCACTGTAATGCCTCTGACCGGGAGGTCCTTGATTCTAATCTCGACGGCGGCAGGATTTTCGACACTAGCTTGTAGGAAAAGTCGAATTCAATCGCTGTCTGGAGGAAAATTCTAGCGGCCTGCTGCTCTGATCGGTAGTTTTCCATGGTTTCTCCGATCAACATCGGCGAATGTAGGAGCAGTACCCTAACAAACGGGCCGCGGACCGTGCACGATCTTTCCTTTCTCTTCCTTGTCCTATCTTCACTCCTTACACATACACACACACACACACACACACACACACACACACACACTAACATGCACTACTGTACCATACATGCTGGGAGACCGGTTGTGGGCTTAGACTTTGTCCCGGCTGTGACGGTACCCCACTGGTGGGAGATATCTGGTATCTGAGATAGTCGACTGTAGGTTGGCGCCGGAACTCGCTATCCAGCCGGGGATGACCACCGCCAACTCCCTAGCAATGGTAGCGAGACCTCCCTGGCGCCTGGAATCACTAGTAATGAGTCAATTAATCATTGACCATACTGGTGATTGGGAGGTTCTGATGCGTTTATCATGAATGGGTTTGCGGCGCCCGCCGGGACCGCATTCGAGTCCGAGCGCTCTTACCAGCGGTTTGCCTGAGCGCTTCTAGGCGATTGCCCGAGTAGTAGGCCCTATGACGCGCTCGAAGTTCAATTTGAAGTACCGTCTCTTACGGCGACAATGATGCCAAATACGCATTTCTGTTGTGAAACAAAAGTTACGCGCTCAATGGTGTCAACGAATCTCACAATTGGGGGAAGGCGCTAATTTAGCGCTAAATTAGTTTGTCTCGAACCTTTCGAATTATGTAAAATTATTCCCTTTTAGTAAAAGATGAAAACTTGATTACTTGAACTTGGGAATATGATTGTCACTGTTCCTCACTGCACGTTTTAGTGTTACGAGAACATTCTACATATAAAATGAATGCATGGTCCTACGAATTACACTTAGCACGAAGTGGTCTTATTTTGCTTTCCTAGTGTTGACACGAATCAATCGAATTATCTCTTTTTATTGGAAGTTGTGATTAAACCACTTGCAGCTTGTTGTTTTGTTGCAAAAATAATTGTTGAATTTACACCGACCTCTGCCGCTATTTTGTTCAAAATCTCTATTTTTCTCCATTCTTCCCCTTTTAAACAGTTGTAAATATTAATAACCATTAGTTTTCCACCACTTCGGAGCACTTTACCATGCTTGCGCTTTACGGATGGAGGATCACACATTTTAAATGAATTTGGCAAAGAGAAAGAAATTTAATTTAAAAAATTGTAAATTAATAAATTAACTAGAAAGTTCAAATCAAAATGAAGTAAAGTAAACGAAATTACATTTAACTTTGACATGATTCAAACCATCGTCGTCTATATTATTTCAGTAGTATACCTTCTCTTTGCGGCTCTCACACGCAACCAATCTTTATAAATGTGGTCTGTAAAGAAAGAGAATTCCATGGAGGCGCGAAGAATTGCACTTTGACTTTAAAAATATGAAGAATTTGTTTCAAAAAAGGATCTAAATATTAATGTAAAGTACAACCTGTAACGCACGTCAAGAGTTTTGAATCTATATCGTTAAATAGCTCCTAAACAAAGCATTCTAGAGCCTTAAGAATTAAACTTTGAAGACAAAGGCCTCAAAAACGTTCCTCACATCGTAATCTACAGGATGAGATCTTCTTGACCATTCTATTACATTTATGCTGGTTCTTCTTACTCTACATTTTTGCTGGTTTTTCTCTATCTCACCTGTTCAGAGCCTGTAGAATCTGCAAATGTATGTGTAATTACTAATTACTTGATATTCTATGCGATTGAATTACACGGATGTACATCTTTGTTCGATAATAAAGTTAAATAAGAATAGTTTGTATTGACAAGGGTGTATTATATCGTTATCAATTACAAAGTGACGTATAGAACAATGACGGAGGATAAGAGGGTCTTAAAGAAAAATTTATATTACAGGCTTAATATGGAAATGGAAAAATAAGGAAGAGGTTGAGGTATAGCATGCGAGAGTTCTCGCACGGGTACGCTAGTATATCTAAAAACCAACACAACAAAATGCAGGCAATGAAACACAGCTCAACAACTACGATGCGGCGACCGGAGCACGTGGCGCCGTGACTGTGACTGTTTCAATACCCGAACATATCACCTCCTACAAAAAACAATAAATTATAAGTATATTAATGATTTCATGATTTGTTCTAAACGTACTATGTATACAAGTTATAATTGTACTAATAAAATTTGTTTAAAGTATGTTAATGAGGATTTAAAACAGTTTGAAATATTTAAACGAGTGGGAGGTTTCTTTATCAGAAAAGCCCGTAAGGCCAGGCACTTCAAAGCGGACTTTTTCATAGAATAAGGGCCATGGAGTACGCGCAACCCCTGCTTCAATGCCGTTCCTCCATTTACCATCTTACGTCCGAGCCTAGGGCTGATCATCATTCTGTAACCGCTAGAGTCTGATTACATGCCGCAAAAGTTGATTCGATCACCACGAGAGGAAACCTCCTTTTTCAGCATTACTGTTCTATGTCAAATGTATGTAAAGTGTATTTTTTGTATCTAACAGTGCGTGTTTTAAATGGTGTTTCAAGTGGTGTACTGAGTTCAAGTTTAGGTCAGGTATCGATACCAGGTACAAAATTTCCAAAAAGCGTGAAAAAACTTAGGAAATGCACGAGTTGATTTTGTATTATTTTTGTACTTTCAAGATTGAATATAATTTTGTCATTTTTATTTAAAATTCAGATAACTCTACTTATTTTTTTTAGCGAATAGACATGATAAAAGACGTACCCACTCCCTTGTCGAATAGTTTTTAAGATATTAATCTAGCTATTCAATCATTCTCTTCGCGCTGCCCACGGACAGGTGTGTGAGAGGTGGAAGCGGTGATAATTCCTCATATGGCCTATCCTCCTTCCATCAAAACAAAATTCTCCACCTTGTGTCGGAGATAGATCAAGGCAGAACTGTAAGTGCTATTGACGTATAAACAGAAATAAACAGAGAAAACGGAATAATTTTTCGGTGTTTTTTTTGTCTTCTTACAGCTTTCCCTAAAGGATTTATGAATTCGTGGAGTCTGTACGGATAATCCCTAGAGATGGACATGTTTATGCTCCTTGCTTGTCTTGCTGGCGGGGGCTCGTGCATAATCGCTCCTCGTCTGCGACAGCGGATTCCAGCCCAGCGCCCCCGGGCAGCCTCGCCTGAGTGACACAGGGAGGAGATTCCAGAGCTTTGCCCCGCTGCGAAAAAAGAAAGGCGAAGACAATGATATTGCGGTACATGCTTAAGGAAGATTTTAGATGAGTTACAATATTTCAAGAAAAATAATGAAAATGAATCCGAGGAAATTGTGTTAACTTAATGTGTAAACTGCTTCTATAAAAACAGCCCGTTTTATCTCTCTGAATAAGTTGTACTCTTTTTTCGCTCGAGATCTTTAACATTCAAGTTCTTAAAAGGCGACAAGCTAATAGGCCATGAACAAACAAGACATTTTTTTCTGTGAATCGTTTCCATCTATTGTTTGTTTCGAATGAATAATTGATACGACGAAAGAACTTTCCTGTTATGGAGGGACGATAGACTAAGAGAAGACACTATAGGTCCCAGACGGACGATGTTACACGCGACAGAGGTCACGTAGGACACAGCGACTAAGCCACCCCCCTTTTGACTGCTGATCCCATGATGAGGCCCCGTGATGGAAGTTCTACTATAGACATAGGGTAAGGGAGCCACCCCGCGAGTGTGACTATGAATAAGCTACCTCCGACCTACGATCCCTAACCTTTGACTGCAACGACGACTCATGCCAGCACTCGCGGAGTGGGTCACGTACTCTCTAGGTTATGGCGAAGCTATTTGGATTATGACCTAGGCATTGTTATTTAAGCTCTGCACCCACGTCGAGGCAGATCAATTGATTTAAGTCAGTTACTATCACGCAGTTGTTTGGTTGCTGATCAGGAGGTGGCCGATGACGTCACTCTCGCTGGTAACTTGTAATTGTTGTTCAGTATTCATGAAATTCATATGTTTAAATGGAAGTAAGTTATTTCTGAGGAAACTTTCTCCGATCTGTAACAACGGACGCGAGTCGCTGCCTGCACGCACACACCACCCGACGCCGCGCCGGTACAGGTTCGACGCGCAGGCTGCGTCTCCCATTGGGCACGCGCTCCCAACGGGGGCGTGGGGCGTGGAGCGCGCGGAACGCGGGGCTGAAACGGAATGGCAAATGCGCTGCCGCCCCTAGGGAGGCTCGTCACGTGCGCCGCACCTGCACACATGCACACTCGCACTCACGCGGTGGCGCCCGCTGCGGCCCCCCGACACACACGCGCGCTCTCGCTCCGCCTCCCACCTCCCGCTTCTGCCAGCGCACCCGCGAAGGACTTCGTTCATCTCACGGCTCCCTTGCTTATTCCCGCACCTGCCTCGCCAGCCTCCACTCCCGCTCCCTCCCCCGCTCCCTCCCCCGCTCCCTCCCCCCGCTCCTCCCCCGCTCCCTCCCCCGCTCCCTCCCCCGCTCCCTCCCCCGCTCCCTCCCCCGCTCCCTCCCCCGCTCCCTCCCCCGCTCCCTCCCCCGCTCCCTCCCCCGCTCCCTCCCCCGCTCCCTCCCTCGCTCCCTCCCCCGCTCCCTCCCTCGCTCCCTCTCCCGCTCACTCCCTCGCTCTCTCCCCTGCATCCTCCCCCGCTCCCTCCCCCGCTTCTGCAACCGTCCCATCCGCCTTCCTCTGCTTCCGCTCCCACAACCGCCCCTACGCCCGCTCCCGCCCTCAAAGTCACCCCTGCCCATCCTATCGCTCGCTCCTCTCCTCTGGGTTTTTCTTTTTCATCCCCTCTTCGGTCTTCACTCCCGCGGTCTCTCTCCTGCCCCCTCCTCTTCCAAGCCCCCTCTCGCTCCCGCTACCACGCTTGCAGATGCACGTTTCGAGGCTTCGCTCACACGTTGGGTTCCCTTCCGGGCCAGCTCCCGCTCCAGCTCCTGTTCCCTCCCCCACTCTCACTATCTTCTCCCGCTGCCACGAACACCAACGCCCTCGCCACGCGCCTCTTTGCTTCCGTCTCCGCCCACGCCACCCTCTCGCTTCCTTTTCTACCCCAGCTTCCTTTTCCCCTCCACCTCCAAGCCTCGTTTCTTTCGCGGCTCCCGCTCCCACTGACGCCATGATGCTCATCACCTCGCGCACAGGTGCATGCCGCGTAATACCCATTTCATTGCCGCTTTTCCCTGAGGCGCACTGCAACGTAAACGGATTGTGCGAGTTACCTGTGTACTTGTATGTGTGGAGGTTTCCAGCCACACAAGTGGGGTTTATTGTGCACAAAGGGCTTCACAGTAAGTTTACCAATTCGCCTCGCTCTCTCACTCAGTCTCTAATTCAATATCATTCATGAATATCGGCATTGTTAATTTATATATAATATCGATTATTCATCAGACATATTACTTTAACCTCATGTACTGGAATGATGAAATTTTCTTTATTATTTCTCCCTGCAAACAGGTAGAGTACTCTTAATCCTAGCACTCATAGATAGAATTTAGATTAAATCTTTCTTAGACAACAAAGGTGGAATTTTATTTGCTACAATAATCCAGATGCTGCTACATCCCCTCTTATTTTGTTGTTTACGTTATATAAATTTCCCTCCAATATTATGTCAGTAGTGAATTTTGCTGCTCTCACACGCAACCATTCTTTATAAATGAGATATCTAAAGAAAGAGAATTCCACGGGCGGGGCGAATTGAACTTTGACTTTTAAAATATGAAGGATTTGTTGAAAAAAATGCATCTAAATATACACTCATCGTCATAAAAGAAGCTGCACCCAGAAGGACTAGGCGGATTGCGATCATTGTTGGTAGGCAGGTAGAGGGTACCACGCATTCAAAATGATTACATTTTCACATTTGTAGGACCAACATTTATTGCGCTACACGGCCACAGATTGTATATGTTAGTATGGCGTGGGACAGCCATTTTAGCGAACAGACGCTTTCAGACATTGCGACATGGAGTTATACTGCGATTTTTGTAGGAAGAGCTCTCAAGGCCACTCAAATCCCATCTTCGCGATGGAATATGTCACGGCATTTCGTGTCATTCACAGTCGTTCCGCTAGATTTCGCACGGTCGCGACCGTATGAAGCAGTGCTTGCGATCATGCGACTTCTACCGGCAAGACCGAGAAAAGACGCCAAATGCCGTGACATATTCCGTCGCGAAGATGGGATTTGAGTGGCCTTGAGAGCTCTTCCTACAAAAATCTCAGTATATACAGGTCTTGAATGAAGTTCTGTGCTAGTCCATCCCATGCAACTTGCACTTGAGCGCGCAGTTCTTGCAAATTGGTTAGAAAGGGGAGATCCTGATCGCACTCTCCATATCACCCGAAACATTCTCGCATGAAGAGAGGTCTGGTGATGGGGCTGGCCACGGCAGAGTGTCCACGGCTGCAAGGTATGCTCGAGAGATGGCCACCGTATGCGGATGCGCGTTTTTCTGTTAAAATAGGGCATGAGTGCGGGCGTTTACAAACGGCAGAGCCACCGGTTGCAGGATCTTCTGAATGTACCGTGCGGTTGTCACAGTGCCGCTAAAATCACGGGTGAAAAACAGTGAACGGGCACCATGGGATATCGCGCCCTCACACCATCACCAGGCTGGCGGGACTTGTGATGGGATACCACAAACCGCTCGTCATGGCGCTCTCCCACTACGCCTCCAGACACGGGCTCGGTGGTCGTCGCCATCAAGGCAGGAGCAGGAATTGTCGTTGAAGAAGACCTGCTGCTAGTCTGCATGGCCCCAGGTCCGTCGTTTTCGAGTCTGTGGGGACCAGGCGAGTCTGTGGGGACGTTGCTGGGGTGTGAGTGGCAGTCATTGTAACGGTCGGCATGCGGCGAGCTCTGGGTTGTGCAATCGCTTGCCAATGATACTGGCACTTACAGAATGTGTCAGTACAGGCTGCACAAACCGCTGAATAGCACCTATCACTTCCGTGGGGACAGTTCGCGCGTGGCGGACAATCCGTCGGTCCTCCCTCCTCGTGATGCGTGGAGGAAGTCCAGATCCTGCATTTCGTATGTGTGTGGCTTCCTAAACCCATTGCTGCCAACAGCGGGTGATGGTGGTATCCGTACAACCGATGTAGCGAGCAATACGGCGACAGGACCAACCAGCCTCCCGCACACCCACGACGTGGCCCCTCTCAAAAGCGTCTAACTGGGCAACTGGCTGTCGAAGGCGTCGCCTAGGCACAATGTACGTGCAGGTGACGCTCTGGTGACGCTACCCGATGTAGCAATGGCTAGCGCGGCTGTTTGAATCCTCTTATCTAGACTGGTGGGCGCGACGTCACGCACCTACCAACGACCCCTCAGTGCGCGGCCGACCGTGAAATCGAAATAATTAGCTTAGCGAATGGTGTGTAAAATACCCACGCAGCGGATTAGTAGGGTCCTTCGGGGTGCAGCTTTTTTTGACGATGGGTGTACATGTTAAATACAACCCGCAATGTTCCTTGCTCCGTAAACTATAGGATGAGAGTTTCTTGGACATTCTATTACATTTTGCTGGTCCGGCTATTCTTCAAACACACTGCCTATTCCGAGACTGGCAGAATCTGTAACGGTATCTGCAATGGTAATCTGTAACGGTAAACCAATTTTGTGATATTCAAGGCGAGTGAATTGCACGGATGTACCTCTGGGTTCGGTAATGAAGTTAAATAATATTCCAAAGGGTACTGTAGTACTTTGCAGTTACTGTATTTTTGCATGGCCAACTTAACGTAGCTTTCTCATAAAGTCAAAAACCTTTTCTAATATTTTTGTGACTTTCAAGGAAAAAGAAAAGCTAATTGTCGACAAGGATGATACAACTACTTCAAAAATTGTTTTTACGGAAGTGTTGTGAAATTTTCCGAGACCATTTGTCCATAAAAATTAATAAATCTTTATTCAAAATTTGTTTCAAACAACAAATGTCATTGTCGTTTGTTTTTTTAAGATTTGATATTCTATAAGTACACTAGCCGGTACCCGGGGCATTGCTGCCGCAGAAGAATAATTGAGGAAATATTTCTCTCCCACTCTCTCCTTCTTTCCCCACCATAGAGTTTCAAAGATTCACAAACAAAAGGCAAAACATATATATATATATATATATATATATATATATATATATATATATATCTTTATGAGTTCTTGTACTGCACCGCCAGCCGTTCAATGAGTGCGAAAATAGTCTCTGCGAAGGAAACTACCTTCTGCGTAACTCTGCGGGCCATGGAGCTTGCACGCGACGGTCACCCGCAGATTCTTTCTCATTCTTCCCCATTCCCCTCTGAGCCCCGTCCCTGCCTGCGCGTCGCCCCCGGGCAGAGGAAGTGCAAAATGCTGTGCGGCGCGGGGCGGGGGCGGAGGGGCGGGGCCGAGGGGCGACGGCTGCAAAGCAGCCCGTAAGCTCCGGGCGCCGGCGCGGAGCAGGCAGCTCAAACAGGCTGGAGGCGCTTCGGGCGTGCAGGTTAACCTGCCATTTTGAAAGAACAACGTGTAGCAGCAGGGCAATGGCCTGTACCTCGCCACAAATAAAGATTTATTTGATAAACATAATGGTTGGAGCCAAACATCCCCTGCGATATTCCTGTGTTATTTTAAAGGTGTGTACCAAAACCTGGTTTTCGCAGACGCAGGTCCTGTGTTATATAGACTTTGTAGGTTTAAGTTCTATGTTACTCACGCAGTAATATAAGAACTTTTGAACTCTTGTCTTCTGCAAATTGGATATAACGAAGTTAAACCATTTATATATATTTTTTTATGTATATATATATATTTTTTTATGTATATATATATATATATATATATATATATATATATATATATCAATTGCCCCTGATTTTACTTTCTCGTCCTTACGAAGGAATTTCGTAAGAAGAGAAAGTCTATAATCGTGCGCCAGAAACGGCGAATTTTCTACAAAAAAATATCTTATTGCCGGCCCCTGGCAACGAAAAAGTGGATAAATCCTCTTCCTAGTATAGAAAAAATTCTCTCATTCGCGGTGTACCCAGAATCCATGTTTAGTGAGTCCTTGATACTGAAAAATGGATTGACGGCAAACGGTCTGCCTATCCGCCCTTCTGTCTGCTCATCTCTGGTCAACGCTAGCGCCTCAACCGTTAGCCAATTTTCTTCAAAATTGATATTCCCCAATTGATCTCAATGATTTCGAAGTCTTGGGAGTTTCAAGTGGATATTTTGATTTTTGAGGGTACTTTGCATAAATCCTTAGAAACCTTTTCAAAATTTTCTGAAAAATGGCGCGCAAATGTTTTGGTCAATCTTTGTCTTCCAAGATCACAATTAAGAGTGCTTGTAGTCTAATGTTCGTTGAAAATCCCAATTTCTTGAAAATTGCAAAACTTATTATTTTGGTGTCTCTTCCTACAACTATAATATTGAAAATAGAGCTCTTTTGCTTAATGAAATCTGTTTCTTGAAGATGGCTCTTTAAATAATTTTATGATCAATTTTTCGAAAATGTGTATTTTGCTTGTAATGTTCGGAGATATATAGGCAAGTTAAAAAATTATTTAATTATTAAAATTGTTTTTCAGAAACCGCCCCAATTTTAATCTTAAAATTTTCTCCTCAAATATAAGAATGGACGGCAAAAAAATAGTAGTGCAAGTTCCATTTTAGACGATCGTTCCGTTTTTTCGAAACTTGCAAACATGTAATATTTTAAAGCTACAAAATTGAAGATAGCAATTTTTGCATTAAAAATGTCTGTGGCAAACCTTATGCTCTTTAAAATAATGATGTACAATTTTTATGTAAGTAAAAAAACTAGTAGTTTTGCGCCATTTGCGCCTGAAATTTATGCAATTTAAAAAAATATTTTCACAAAAACAGCGCGAAATATTTTTATTGAAGTTTCTCCTCGTATGTAATAACGAATGGTCAAATCTAGTAGTGCAAAAACAGCACATACTTTCTTGAATTATTTCTGTTCCATTGCATTAGACTACATCAGTGCTTACCAACTCAGTGCTCTGTGACATCACAGAAATCTGCTCTCCTGCTCCGTACCGACGCTAGGAGCAAAGGAACTGCCCGACGGGGGGCGGGTGCACAGTGGTCTAATGATGGTACGGAAATGTGGAGAAAAGTTTCGCTTGAAAAATGGAAAATTATGGTTATTAATTGGTAATTATTGTTTAGAATGTCAATGATTCAATAACAATGTGAAGAATTATATAATAGAATATACATTATTACATTACTCAAAGCCATATCTACCCTTTATCATAACCAGTACTGGCTGCCAGTAAGGCTGTAGCAGGAAAAGGGAGGTAAAAATGTCCCCAAGCTTAATTCAATTTTGAGTAGAGGGTATATTTAGTGTTATTTTGAAAGTCATTTTCTCAAAATTTCAGAGCGACAGCATGATTATTGTGTAAGATATCAGAATTATACAAATTTTCGGTTTTTGATTTTTTCATATCATTACTTGGAGATAAAATTTTGAAAAAATATGAGACATAGTTGGCATCTATACGTATCTTGGAGAGCTTTTAAAAAACAATTTGGCGGGAAACTCACTTTTTTAAATATCAAATTATTATTCGGTATTTATCTGTTTTATTTTTGACGTGACGACTCTAAAAAATTCCTACAAGCAGGTATTAAAATGTTCTTTACTACCGATTTTTTTCAGATTTTTCTAATTGGTGCGTCATATTGAAAACAAATTACTCTTTTTTCGTCATTTACACGCATATAACTCTTAATAAGTCAATTACTTTCTACGGAACAATTATTTTCAGGGTGAAAATCTTATCATTTTACCATACAAAAAATTTGGTGGCATATATCCATGGTGTATTGGGTCAAAAATACGGACTGATATAAAATCAACACGATAATAAACGTTAACCAAGAGCGGGATTATTATGTGAGATTGCATGATTTCTTAATAACATGTTTGGTAAAAGTCTTAATCAGGCATGGTTCAAAAAATCATCAACCAGATAAATGTCAGGAAAGATGGTGAAAATACTCTGAAGATAAACGGTAAAGTGAATAGTTAGTAGTAATAAATTAGTAATAAACAGTTAAAAATTCTATCACTAGTTTCCTTTGAATATGATATGGTGGGGAGTGGTGTTACACGTTTGTGTGTGGGGAGTGAAGAAAAGCGGTAAAAAAATTGGTTTTGCGGTAATAAATTAGTATTCAAATATTTAAAATTTTTGATACTAGTTTGGTTTGATTTTGCTATGGTGCGTAGGTCAATTTTATGGACCTTGAAAAACCTTCAGTACTTCCCAAACTTCGCACAGTGGACTGGCCAGCGCCTTTTTAGGGTGATGCAGCCAATTTCTCCGTTCGCACATCTCCATAGCACACTAGTTGCTGTTAAGCCCAAAGGATTTAGAAGGGATTAAGGTTTCGAAAAAATATATGATACGGCCCCCCCAGGACAAAAGCACTCACACCTTCAGAAGGGTTTGAACCCACTGCTTGACCGACTTGCACCATGCCCCTGTGAGACCAGGTAGATCGTAAATATTTACTTCTTTTGACATTGCCTCGGATTCTATTTTCCCCTCCTCTGCGCTAAGCTCTGCCACCCGCCTCAGCCCCTGTGCGACTCCGTTGCAATCGTATTGGGCCGATGGGTCTCAGAGCGAGTGGGGTGGGTAAGATGGGGGAGGGGAAAATGGAGGAGGGGAAAGGAGGGGAGGGAAGTAGGATTTCGGTGCGACGCGTCGCCCGGAGGAATTGGCCGACGCAGGATTTCTTGGGTCGCGGAGGGCGGCTCAAGTGCTTCGACCCGGGGGCTGCGGCTTCGAGCCCAGGCATCCAACTTTGCCTCAGCACGGCCACTCCCACGAAGCGCCTGGAGGCACGTCCGGGCGACTGAGTTCGCTCAGAGTCAGCATTACAGAAGTCTCTGCAGTGGCCCCGACGGGGGGTCTTAGGGTTTGAATCCCAATGGTGGTGGATTTTCGACACTAAATAACTACGTCGAGTTCCGCGGCTGTCTCGAGGAGAATTCTAGCGATCGGCTGCTGGGTCATTCCATGCAAAAAAGGAGATTTTATGACTCCTTCAAACTTGAAAATATTTTGGGATATTGTTGTTAACGATGCCTTCATCGTTGAGGTACAATATTAAAATTATCTAACTGATTGTTCAGCAACAATGCGCTCTTAAAAACTAAGACGTCTTGTGAACCCCCTTATATTCTTCAATTTGTTTGCCCACATATAAACGTTTCTGAAAATTCTAAAAATTTGTGAGTAGATATAAGATACGTAGTTAAATTATTCATTAACGATCAAATTTATATCGTGCTATTCTTGGCATACAACAATAAAAAACTTCTTTAAAACGCAACTACTCAAAATGCAGGATTTTAAAATCAAGAAAATCTGCAAATTAGATTGCATTTAGGATGTCCTAGAACCTATGGAATTTTCTTGATTATATCTTTAAAGGAACAACAATTATCATTAAAATACTCACCTGAGCCAAGGGACAATATGCAACCCGACACAAAAATCCATTGTTGCAGCGCTCCGCCTTGCATGGACTGCTCAGTCAAAGGTGCCTTTTGGAGAACAACTTCCCTAGGCGCTTCAATTGAATTTGATACAGGCTTTTACTGAAACTTTACTCAATTGCACGAATATATATTATTCGCGCAGTATGACGATGGGTGCAGACAAGTATTGAAAGTTGTTCCAGTAATTTGGCGTTTTGACTGATATTTTGCTCAAAAGTGAGACAAATTCGTTTCTACGTTTAGGTGAATGAACTACGTGCATTGAGAGAAGAGGCTGCACTATTATTTGGGTAAGGGGCAAGTAACTAAAACATGCAGTTATACTTTAATGCACTGACAGAGTTCATTCGGGAGCGGTGCCACGGTGGTTGAGGAAAATGCCCGTAAGACGACGTAGGTCGGCGCCGGATCTCGCCAGCCAGCAGGGGAAAATCACCGACACCTCTTGCAATAAAAACATGCGTTACACTTACGAGCCTAATGGGCTAAGCAATTGACGTGCCCAGAATCATTAATCAGTCAATCAATCTAACGCTGCTCTTTGGATCTCCTACTCTTATGGAAGATCAGCGGGGTGGTCCATGAATGAATAGGTAGAGCCCTAAGGATGAGGAATGGGGAAAGGAGAGAGAAGGAACGCGCGCGGTCCGCAGCCATATCCTAGGTAGAGGCGAACACAAAGGCATTCACTTCTCACCGTTCTTGACGACGAGGCCAGTGCGCTGAGACCATTACCTTCGAGAATAGAACTTCGGAACTGCCATTGCCGAGAACGAACGATACCGATTCTAGGATTGCTATCAGGGTGACCATTTATATCAAAATCTTTACTCTTCACCCTGTTCCACAATATTTAATCTGGGCCTCCAGGCATCAGGTCCTTGTATTAAATCAAGGTTCCCCAAGGATAGACTGAAACCACCGTAACTTCTCACTTTTACACCTTTCCTAGCGCTACCATTACTTCAACGTAACACCTCAGACCAAACCTTGAAGTGTAAACAAATATTCGAACCTTTGACCACGTTCACGAGTAGGAATTAGTACTCTTTGCTATGGATGACCATATCCAAAACGTTAGAATACATAATGTATGGTTTTCAAACCCCTCGAGAGACGGAAATATCGAACGAGAAGAAATAACTAAAAAAAATAGTTATTTCCCGAGCGTTTCGATTAAACATTTGTTGTTATTTTAAGGTTGCATCAACAACTAGGTCATTAGCGACCACTATTGGATTTAACGTTATCGTACAAGGATAAAACGATGTGGTCGTGATAGGGGGTGAAAGGACAAACACAACCATGCCCGAGGTGAGACTCGAACCCGTGACTCTCGGTCCGAGATCACTACGATACTACTGCTTTAGCGATCTCGGCCACGGGGTCGACAAACATTTTTTCCACTTTCGACAGAACTATGTTTAAAATATGCTCTACGACGAAAAATGAATTAAAATTCCAAACACATTGCAAACCTCCGCACAGTTGGACAATTAAATGTGTGCAAGCTGTTGTGTGCTTATTGTCATTTTTAACAATTCTGTTTTAAATCATTTTTATTACTAAATTAATGAAAACTACTTTATTATACACTTTTCTCTTCTGTAAGAGAGCTCATGTAGCTTCTGAGAAGCGAAACTGTCTGAACCAGAAAATTGCACTTAGTGCATGCTCAGATATCTGAGAATGAGCGGTACCGATAATACCGAAACTTGACAGCAACGTACGTATAGATTTGATGGTGCGCTCTCGCCATCTAAGACTGCGAGAGAAAGCTAGCGAGAACGATCGATAAGAGAATGCGTTTTGTCCGGCTCGTTGTCCTTGTGCAGAAGCGCTGCACTTTAACTTGCCTTCGGAAATCGTCCAAGATATCGGAGATCAGACAGTCGGTCGGATCAGATCAGTCGGTTCATGAACTCGATTCTGGCAGGAGCCACTAACTATCTATCTAATGTAAAAGGGGAAAACAGATAAAAAAATAGAACAATACCTCTCAAACGGGTTTTCGAGACTTTATAACCACTAAGGCGGCTCCTCACATTCATTATTCGGTGAAAAGCGAGCAACCGCTCCCCGAATCCCGAGTAGTGTGGATGCGTTGCTTTCTATTTGCCGGTGCTCGCCCTATCCACTGCGTGTCGGTCTTTGGGACACATGAAAGGAAGCAAACATTTGCTGAACACATCAGATGTTCGCGACTGGGCGAGCAGTAGCTCGCTGCTCAGCGAATGAAAATGTGTGGAGCCCCCTTTACAGTAAATATGACTTCCTCAACATTTGAAGAAATCAGCAACTCGCTTCATTGAAGACGTTACAATAAAGTCTATGTTTTAGGATTGATTAAAATAGTTTTAACCAAAAGGTTTCATTAATGGCAGTCATAAACCTTTAAGAGGAAAGAACGTTTCAACTGAGACGTGTACTACTTTCTCACGTTGCAGTACATTACTAAGTAATACCATAAAGGATAAAAATATTAGATGGCAAATATTGATGTCACTTGATTAAGTTACACCAAATATTTCATGTTATTTTTGATAAGCGAATTGTGTGCACAGATTTGCTATGTCCAGTACATTTCATAGTAAAATTCGTAATTTAAAACTTGAGGGAAAAATAGCTTTCATGTGTGATTATACAGTCGATCCTATATCATCGAGTAATAACCTTTGTCACAAAGACTGTCGTTTTTGGTCAAACCAACCCTTATACATAAAACTGTTTTCTTGCATTCATCACGATAATCTCTGAATCAAAAGATAGGGACGCTGCGAAGCCCCTTCTCCTTGGAAGGGAAACGGGAGGGGGAGGCCTCCCCTCAGGCGCAAAAAGCAAAGTGGGAGGAGACGCCAACCGTCAACTATTTGCGAGTTGCGAAGTCGACTAATCGCGTTACCACCGTAGCGCTCTCGTCCCACCCCTCTTTCGCATCGCCTCCGTAAGGAGCGTGGCGTAGTTGGCGGCAGGAGGCTGGAGCGGGGGTGGAAATGTGGGCAAAGACAGTCGCGCCGTGGACGGAGGCGTTGGCGGCGGTACGGCCAGAGTAGGGCGGTAACCAACAAGAAACTAGTGGTGCTTTCATCGCACATACTTTCTCGCTCTGCTTCTATACGGTCTTTATTGCTATTCCACTACTTCATAAACCAGCAAAAGTGTATTATACCAGCAAAAGTTTTCCGTACCGAGACCCGACATCTCAAAATAGGCTTCATGTAAAGTACCCTCAAATACTAAAATATCGGTTTCAAATTCAAGAGGCCTTGAGACGAGTAAAAACGATCGGGGAGTATCAATTTTGAAGAAAATCGGCCGATCGGTTTAGGCGCTAGGATTGACCACAGACGGACAGACAAACAGACGGGCAGACGGACGTTTTGCCGTCAATCGATTTTGCAGTATGAAGATGCAACAAATCATGGATTTTGACTACACCACGAGATAGAGGATTTTTTTTCTAAATTTAGCAACAGGTTTTATCCACTTTTTTGTCACCAGACCCCTGCTATAAGAGTTTTTCTGGCGAAAATTCCCCGTTTTCCGCCGCATGATTACATAACTTTCTCGTCTTACGAAGTATTCATAAGATGAGAAAGTAAAAAACACGTATGATAAGCTCACAGCTATATATTTTTTGAGAAGTTAGCCGGTGTTATGTGGAACAAGGAAACGCAAGTATGGCGGCCTGTAGGTATCGGCGTTGCGCTGCACAATTTTTTGAATGTGTCGAAAAAAACAATGTCATAGGGGAATGAGTACACATAATTGTTGTGGTATATTGCTCGTTAGATAGCCAACGTGTCAAGGAGTTGTATGCATACCGATATGGCGTCTCAAACTATACGCTATATTGAATTCAAAGTGTCATTTTTTAAATGCCCTCTTGAATTACGAGCTCAAAGCTAATTTTTTAGTCTAATGATAGAAAATTATTTTTCATCACCGAATCCCGTCGAACACCAGTAAGCTTCTGAAGTTCTTTCTTGATCCTCAATCTTGTAATAGTAAACAATTTACACTGCTCACGTAAAATGGTATTCAGGTGGACTCGTGTAAGTTAAAGTAGGACGTGGATTTCATCGTGTTCTGAGTGACTTAATTTCTTCACCAAAAAATATATTGTGAAATTGCATTACAAATTTTATTCTTCTGTTTATTTGAGTTATTAATACAATGTTTAATTAACTTGTTATGTTCCAAGCCAATAGAGAAACATTTGAACTGCGCAAGTCAGAAAGGCAAGAAAACAATAGACAAATATAATAAATGGCATTGAAAATAAGAAGTTTGAATTTCAATTATATCTGTAGGACGGAACGCTTCAAAGCCTAAGAAGTGCATGCTTTTTTCGCCTTTCCGAAAACAGTTAAAGAAATGCGCCGTACACGTGGCATCTGTAGATATGTAGAACGCATTTATTTCTAGTCTCTTTCCAAACATTAGCAATGCTTATATAACTGCGCTTGTCTATTCGAGAACTTTAAAATGTTTGCAGAAATATAAAAAATTGAAGTTGAGCCAACCTCAAATATAAAACATGTTAGGTAAGCAAGAGGAAAGCAAAATTTTATTTTCCCCGTCATCTACAACGCTTTAGCTCAAGCTGTTTGGAAGATATATGGTTCATCCACTTTTGGTTGTCTATCCTGCATAATTCATTGTTATATACATTGTGACTGCTAAAAAATGTCGACCACTAACCCCATTGCCACGCCGATTCTATGCCAACTGGCGTGGCACTCCTCTGTTGAATTCGCACGAAATATACGTGCTCTCGATGACCGTTACAGTGCGAAACACGCAAGAAGCGAGACATTGCGCTTACGCAACGGAGCTCTCCACGCTTTTCAGAAAACATTGGAAAGTCCAAGGCGAACTAGGGCGTGAAATCGCCCACAAATCTGTTGTGCCTTCATTAGTGGTTTGTTTCGTTTGATTTCTTGGGTGCTTTCTTACATTAAAATTAAATATAATTTTAGGTGCCGAGGCCGCCTGCCAAAAAAGCTAGGAAGTCGATGTTTTTGAGTCGGCACTCAGTGCAACCATCTCCCTCCGTGACGTCACCGAGGGCAAAACTTCCGCGCTTAACTAGTGCGCGGGCTGGGCGGGACGGTTGCGGCCCAGACAAGAAAACCAGGAATGAGTGTAGTATATATGTTGAGTTCGATTAGGCAGTCAGAAAACAACGGCGCAGGTGTAGATGTCTTGGATCAAGGACTATGTCCGGGGCGCTGGCGCAGTGGACACAACTGCTGCTGTGGAACGTGGGTGTGGCTGTGTCCATGCCGCCGCAACCCGCGGGGGTGATCGTGTCTGTGTAAGTGGTCAAGATCTCTGGTGAAAGGTTGTAGACAATCACCCGGACCCTGAGTTTCACGGTGGCACTCACGCCGTTAGCGTCTAGGTGGAGGCAGTGTTCGGGCCCACAGCAAAGCAGGAATAAATACGTTAATTTTCACAATGCAAGGCAGAACGGTTAAGTTGCCTAATCGGCAGGAGTGCGGCCGTTGAGCCGGCGAAATCACGCCATCACCTTCGCATCCGCTCTTCCACGAATTCTCCAACGGGCGGAGACTGCTCGCACATGTACGCCTGGCTATCTGTCGCCTCCCCGCTCCGTCCGTTGCAGGAGCAACGGACAAAACCGCCCAGATTTTCCATGTCCAAATCAAATGGCAAATTGTAATTGGCCATCGCCATCCCCACCTCTGCCGTACGAGAGAGCCCATTCCTAACGTCTTCTGGCCGCAACCGAATTCGGCAGTCCACAGAAAGACACAGTGATAGATGGTTGCGTGTGTTCAGGGCTCCGCGCGGTAGCGTGTAAAAATGTATGATCGTGCAACTCTGAGCTGCATACGGCTCGCACATGTATTAATTATTCAATCGTGGCAGTAAACATTTAAATTGTGTCTGTCGCTCTTGCGTAAGTTTACGCCTGTAATTATTAATTGAACTGTGTAACTCGCGGCTGCTTCTGGTCGGCACAAAGTAACTACAGCAGTGTACAAGGTCACTGTAATAACTGTACTTGGACAAGTGTGAATTGACGCGCCAAGTGAACATTTTATGTTAATATGCTGTGCTCCTTGTAAGCGACATTCAATAACTTACTTATTAAATCTTGTTTGTGCTGGAACGTTACTTGTGTATGCATACTGCAACCCCTGCGCCAATCCCAAGAGCTGTAAAAGGGTTTCGGGACTAGTACAGTCCACTCATACAGTCTACTCATGAAATAACGCATTATGCGTATAGTATCCCCGAACAGGCAGTAAGTAGGCGATGCTAAGCTCCTAGATGTCGGTTCAACCCGGCAACCCACCAGTCGGGCCCCTGGCTCGTCGTGGCAGTGGCCCGATACTCTGGGCAAAGAGGAGGGTCTTGGTATCCCAGCTCATGTGAGTGGAACGTTGTCATACGACAATATTGACTCCGTTACTACCCCAGAAAGCTAGTAGCTCTGAACTGCCAGAGCCCATTACCCAGGCATTGAATGAGAAGGTTACCTTGAAGGCAAACAGTTCCGGCCAAACATGGTTACCTGCCCGCCGCCGTTTTTGTGCGTCGGTGGGGGGTGAGGATAGAGGCGAAAATCCGTAGAAGCCCACCGCAGGGACTTGTCCTCTAGGTAGAACAAGAGTTTTGTGTGGGGTTGTAGCCCACGCAGGGAAGCCGCTGTGCCCATGCCACCAAGAGCTGTGGGCTGTGGTGTGTTTCATTGTGGGCCGACGTCTCTACTCCACAACCCGAGATACAAAGAAAACCATACGTGCCACACAAGAGATCCGACGAGCAGCACCTCAAAACCTTTCTGCTACAAAGAGGATCGCAAGCTGACAATGATAAGTTTTGGAGAGAAGCAGGGCAGGAGAAAAAAATGTGGAATGGTGAAATATCTGACAATGGGTTAGGAATGCAATACGCAGAAAAAAGTAACGGCACAAGATAAATAATACAATGGGACGTGGTAGAGAAACTGAAAGCCTGGGAAGCAGACAAACGCCTGAAATATAAAGGTTTTCATGGGCTTTTTTAACCCTCAAACGACAAGGCTGTGTTCAAACATATTTTGCTGTCTCCTCTTGAGTTTTGTTGCTTACGCAAGCGTATATAAAACACGAAGACTCTTCACAATTATTTATCGTATCAAACAGTATTCGGTTTGTAGTCAACCGTGATAACTGAGTTCCCATTTCAAATGTTCTCAAGTTGTTTGAACTTGTTAATACAAAGTCTGTCTGTTGCGTATTCGACCACATATTTGTGAGTCGGATTTACCTTCAATTGTACGTTCTGTCAGAAGTTCATAATTACATTTGCTCACGTCTGAATACGCGCATTAGTTACTGCGTTCTGTGGAACAACACATCTGCTTCAGAGATTTAGACCTGTCCATGGCATGTTCTGTATCAAGAGAATGAGTTTTTCCATCTTGTTAAGGGGCGGCCAACATTTATTTTCATTGTGGTACATTATTATGAGTAGGGCTTGATTTCTGGCGGAACCTGATGGAATTTTATAAATCATGCACTAATTATGGGTATTTGGTTCGGCGACATACGTTGGATGTGGTCATGCCAGTTTCTCTTTAATACTTGTGTCAAAGAATACAAAAAAAAAACTTTTACAATTTCACAAAACTCTTGCAGTGTTGCGAAACACAAAATTAAAGGCACACACTGACCAAGCGATGCTACCTGACTAACACAGCAAGCAAAAACCAAATGAATGTAACATTGAAAGGTTACGAGGCACACATGGCTGGGTTGTCGAACCACACCACTGTCACAGCACCACTGCTCCTACAAATCACACCGCTGTCTAGTAGAGGGTCTCAAATGCAGAAAGCGTGAAAAATGCCCTTCACCGCCGTGGATGCTTTATGCTCCCGGTCCACCATAGCTCCTTCCGCTTGGCCCACACTCCACCAGCTGTGTCGCCCGCTGTCCGCGCGTGTTCTGGCGCTGCCCCGGGTTCCGACCCCGGGCAGGGCGCAGAGGGGCGGGCAGCCGGCTAGCTGGCGGCGGGGGGGCGGACGTAGGCGGGGGGAGAGATACGGGCGCGACGGCGCGATGGTGTTGGTGGCGGCGGTGACGGTGGTGATGTAGTGACGTCACCGGTGTCGGCGGCGAGGGTAGCTGATTGCAACCTGGCAGGGCGGCGGAAGAACTGTCACATGCATCAAGGCGCGGGGAAACAATGATTTAATTAATGTCTTCATTCCATTTCATTGATTGATTGATGGATTGATTGATGATGGATTTTTTTTAAGTGGGACGCGCGAATTTTGGAATTGGCGCCCCCATGACACCCTGGTCTAGCATGGAACTCCCATAATTTAGCGGGAAGTACCCCAAAGAGTGCCCAGGTGGGCGGAAGTCGCAGGAACTTGTCCGCGCCGAGCAAAATGTGCTAACAACTTGTATCCTGTTCATCAGACTAAATACATTTAGTTTAATTCTGATGTTATCATTATATTTTCTATACAAGATACTGTAACCCGCTACTGAACGTAAGAATTTCATTTGGGAGGTTTCTATTTTATTTCGTTCTCTTATATTTATTGTCAAGTTTTCACATGCATGAGTTAGGATGGTTGCTGCCATTGCTTTGTAGAATTTAATTTGTGTACTTTTTAAAGTTTTTTTTAATGTTCTTATTGTCCCACACAAGTTATAGAATCTATTTACTTCCAACAATGTCATTGTTCTGGCAGTAAGACACATTAAAGCCGAAATAGGTAAAATTGTTGTCTGTTTTATCGGT
Organism: Acheta domesticus; assembly: GCA_031308135.1. NCBI lineage: Eukaryota > Metazoa > Arthropoda > Insecta > Orthoptera > Gryllidae > Acheta > Acheta domesticus. The sequence goes on along the minus strand of JAHLJT010009355.1, from coordinate 58,398,724 downwards.
TCGTTATTAATCCGAATTTTTCTTCTAATCTGATTTTCCTTTGCCCAATGATTTTGTTTTTTTAGTGAAAATTTGTATATTGTAACTAGCTGACCCGGCAAACGATGTTTTGCCATATAAATTATTCCTAGGAATATTGTAGTAGAAAAATGACATTGTCAGTGTTTGAGGATGAGGTATATATGAGCTGAAGAGGCATGGAGCGCTGTGAACGATGATGGAATAAAAAAATAACACAATGCCAAACATTTATATTTTTAATTTATTGTAATTTATTTTTTTAAATGATATACATTGCTAATTATAATAATTTTACTAAAAAACATATCAATCCCCCAACGCAATGGAGTGTACAATATGTTTTGTTATCCCATCTTTAGCTAACACAAATAAACTGGATGGTTTGCCCACTCGAGAACATGCCACGTATAATTCACCGTGTGAAAGACATGGTGCGCTAAAAAATAAGCCACAAACAGACATTGTTTGGTTTTGATACTTATTGATAGTCATCGCAAATGCCAATCTTAACGGAAATTGAAGACGTTTTAATTGAATTGGCAATCTTTGGGTATAATAGGGATCCGTGACAGTAATATATTATCACCTCGAAATTTGCCATTTAAAATGATGGCTTCGACGTTTTTCATTACAGCCCTGGAAATTAATCATAAACTATTTAAAAATTACACCGAAATAGAAAAATGATAATTGTAAAATCACGATTAACGCCCAAACAATAAAAATAATGGCCGAAAATTGTAGTGAATGAGAAACGGCTTATTGTGTGAAAGATCTCATCCCTACACCGTGCTGCTTATTGGCTTTTCACCAGATGTGAAACTTCCGATTGCAAAGTTTTAAGTTCGAAAATGCGGATTTCTTCTAATAAATGCAGATTTACTAATATACTTTAAAAATAGGGGAAACATCAATAATTCATATATCGATATCTGGCATCATTGGTCCGAAGTGACGCCGGTAGACGCCTTGCGGGGATACTGGTCAAGTTATAATTACATCATTATATCATGTAAATTAATCAGGGTTTTCTTTACCTATTGTTGCACTAAATGGCTGTAAAAACGAAAATCTATGTAATAAAAGACGGCAGGAGCAAATAATTAACGATAATAAATAAATCTTCTCTAAAGAAGAATCATTTAAAAAATTGTTATAAAATGCATGTACACATTTTTAACTGTTCAACAATGAATCTTCTCCCCATTTTGTACATTCGAGAATTTAATATCAACTTCCGAAGGCTAACTAAACATTAATTAAGGCTAATTAAACCATTTGCAGCAACAAATATCACAAATTATTAAAACAAAGTTCCTAGTCATATCTACCTATAGTCAAATAGTAATTGCTGTACTTTTTTTTCTGCTAATCGTAGTGTTAATGATATATTATTCTCTAATATGCTTAAGACTCCTCAAACCTAACGCAACAATGTATCGCGGAGACAAACATGTTTCTAGTTGAGCCCAGCAGACCTTGTACTGCCCCTATATCTCTCTTTCTCCTTCCCTCTCTCTCCTTCCCCGCGTCTCTCTCCTTTTCTCCGTCTCTCTCTTTTTCTCCGTCTCTCTCTTTTTCTCCGTCTCTCTCCTTTTCTCCGTCTCTCTCTTTTTCTCCGTCTCTCTCCTTTTCTCCGTCTCTCTCCTTTTCTCCGTCTCTCTCCTTTTCTCCGTCTCTCTCCTTTTCTCCGTCTCTCTCCTTTTCTCCGTCTCTCTCTTTTTCTCCGTCTCTCTCTTTTTCTCCGTCTCTCTCTTTTTCTCCGTCTCTCTCTTTTTCTCCGTCTCTCTCTTTTTCTCCGTCTCTCTCTTTTTCTCCGTCTCTCTCTTTTTCTCCGTCTCTCTCTTTTTCTCCGTCTCTCTCTTTTTCTCCGTCTCTCTCTTTTTCTCCGTCTCTCTCTTTTTCTCCGTCTCTCTCTTTTTCTCCGTCTCTCTCTTTTTCTCCGTCTCTCTCTTTTTCTCCGTCTCTCTCTCTTTCTCCGTCTCTCTCTCTTTCTCCGTCTCTCTCTCTTTCTCCGTCTCTCTCTTTTTCTCCGTCTCTCTCTTTTTCTCCGTCTCTCTCTTTTTCTCCGTCTCTCTCTTTTTCTCCGTCTCTCTCTTTTTCTCCGTCTCTCTCTTTTTCTCCGTCTCTCTCTTTTTCTCCGTCTCTCTCTTTTTCTCCGTCTCTCTCTTTTTCTCCGTCTCTCTCTTTTTCTCCGTCTCTCTCTTTTTCTCCGTCTCTCTCTTTTTCTCCGTCTCTCTCTCTTTCTCCGTCTCTCTCTCTCTTTCTCCGTCTCTCTCTCTTTCTCCGTCTCTCTCTTTTTCTCCGTCTCTCTCTTTTTCTCCGTCTCTCTCTTTTTCTCCGTCTCTCTCTTTTTCTCCGTCTCTCTCTTTTTCTCCGTCTCTCTCTTTTTCTCCGTCTCTCTCTTTTTCTCCGTCTCTCTCTTTTTCTCCGTCTCTTTCTTTCTTTCTCCGTCTCTTTCTTTCTCCGTCTCTTTCTTTCTCCGTCTCTTTCTTTCTCCGTCTCTTTCTTTCTTTCTCCGTCTCTTTCTTTCTCCGTCTCTTTCTTTCTCCGTCTTTCCCTTTCTCCGACTCTCTCTTTCTCCAGCTCTCTCTTTCTCCGTCTCTCTCTTTCTGCGTTTCTCTCTTTCTCCGTCACTCTCTTTCTGCGTTTCTCTCCGCGTTATTCACATTTAATAGCAGATTTTGCACATCCCTGAGCAGGTGCGTAATATGGAGAAACACGGTGTAGCGGGTGAAATACCGCAGTGTGAAATACCTGCCATGTGTAGCGGGTTGCCTGAAACGTTTAGTGCGAAAAATAAAAAAAATTGGGGTAGACCACCCTTATCACTAAAGGGTATAAAAATAGATAACAACCTATTCTCAGACCTACTGAATATACATATAAAATTTCATCAAAATCTGTCAAGCCATTTCGGAAGAGTATGGTAACTAAAACTGTGACACGAGAATTTTATACATTAGATTGGTTTCTTATTCGTTTAGTTTGGCTGCGGAAATTTGTAGTTCATATTCTGGAATCTAGGAAATACATGACCTTTATGTTGGTGGTGGAGCTGGAGTAAGCTTAAGAACAATTCCAGCAGTAGCGTAGCTACTGGTAAGGCCTCTATTGTCGGGCAGGTGAAAGGGTTGGGATGAGACCATAGAAGTACCCTAGACGAGGGAGGTGTGCATGCCTCACAGAACGGGAAGATGGCAACGAAGGAGGGCCAACGCGGACGGAAGAAGATACACATCGCAACGGCGGCGGAGCCGATACCTCTAACTTCCTCAATTCCCAGGGCAGACGCGGCCCAGTAACTGCCGGTTAAACGCATCTAGGATGGCGCTCCTAACAACCTGAAAGTTTGGAGGCAGTTAAGATGGCAGCGCCGTCACCAAGCTATCTCTTGCAGTGCTGGTCACGGAGCCGGGAGACCAACCCATTACTGATAATCATCAAGAGAATAGCCGAACTAATACTATTACGATTCATGCAAGGAATAATAGGAACAGGAATAAAAATAGGAATTTGAAGACCTTAAACCTAGCTACATTGAACGTAAATGGTTTTACGCATAAAGAAGAAATAGTACAAAAAGAATTAGAAATCATTAATATTGATATATGTCTGATTACCGAAACAAAGAAAAATTCCAAAAAAGTCACATTGGAACAATTCTTAAGGCGGTTAAATTGCTTTAAAATGAAAGTTTGTTTAAAAATATTTGAAGTTCCATCGGTGGCTCCTGCATGTTTCTTAGGGAGAGGAAAGATCTCAATAGCGTAAATTTCAATTACTGCTGAAATGAAATGTATGAACCTAGCAAATTCGATTGCATACGTCGACTTGCGATGGGATTAGAAAGGAAGGACTATTGGTTTGATTTGCACCTTCATCTACACTAGGCTTCCGCCATCTCACGTTGCAAGATCACACCGTGTGCCAGCCTCTGTCCTTGAATCATCACATCCCATCGCATCGGGAGGTGTTCATTTAATTGAAGCCATCGCTAGGTGGCACATAATAAAGGGAGGAACTCTTCCTTCCGGACCGAAGGCTCCACTTAAAAGGCTTCCTCTTGTAGTCACCGATGTGCTATGGACGATTAACATAGGACAGTAGGAAAAGCTGGGAGTTCCTTCTAAAGGCGATTTGTATAGTTTTTGCTGATATTAAAAACGCTCGTAGTTGAAAACTCGATTAAATTCAGTTCATGCCTATCAACTCAAAAATTATACATTTTACCTCAACACCAAGCTAATATTTCAGTTGTTAATTATACTTATTGTTAAAGGAATATTTATCTCTCCTTTGAAACCGCCTTTGTTAAGACTCTCCTTTGAAACCGCCACTGGTACATTATAGTTATCTCAATTAAGTAAGGCAATGAATTCGTTCTATACGAGGGTGCGATGAGTTTTATCTATACGACATATATATTGTAGGATGAAATATGGAAGTAACTTTACTCACAAAAGCCCCACCTGCTCTACTCTATTCCACACTCCACTCCGCCCTCTCTTTCTTTCCGGTTCCGCTCCACCCATCCCATGCTCTGTCCGCCCACCCAGCTCGCAAGGCTGCCTAGATGATGAATTATACTTTTTAACAAAAAAACGTATTTCACCCCTTCAGATGACGAATTCTCTAAAACTGTGATTAGATATATTGTAAAAGAAAGATGTAGTTTTCAACTTCAGTACATTTGCCTCTGCTTTGGTGTCGGTTAGTAAATTTCTGTTCTATAGAGATGTCATAAAATGGATCAAGCGGCCAAAAACGGTTAAGAGTCGAGGGAGATAAGGCTGGAACCTATTCGCTCAGGGACACTCGATAACGCGAGAAATATTAACAAGTTATAATAATTTTTCTATGTGGTCCATTTTTAAATTTAATGTTTATCATTTTAATCCCAATTGTGTATATTGAAATGAATATAAATTAACAATAATATTAATTAAAAATAGAGCTTTTAATACAGCGACTTTTATCATAGATTATTTGACTTCAAATCAATTATGTCTCCAAGGGACGAAATTAAAGAAAGTAGAAACACAAAATAACGTGTGTGTTGTTTTATGTTTTATTCTTTTTTCTTAACGGCTTGAAAATGTTAATAGAAATAATACATTTATCGAGCTATGTTGCCGAGAGAGTGAAATGAGAAGTCTCTTAATTATCTCAGCTTAAAAGGTGTCTCTCCTTTAATCTTTTATGTTTGTGATTCTTCATTCATCATCCATAATCAACATCATTTCGTAATCTCAACCACTATTGCAATTGTAGACACGGCTTTAGTGGTAGCTCTCAACTGTCGAAACAACCACACTGGAGTGATTGTGAAAACTAGAGTGGAGTTCACACCCCCTGATGAAAATTCACTGAAATCAAAGTAATTTTTTGTTCTTCATTTTAAATTATTGCTTTGAAGTATTTTCTCAGTGTTCGCAAGGGATCAGCAGATGGAATAAGGCGATTCAGGCAAAGAGCCACGGGTGAGTGTGAAGACTGTGGGTTATGAAATGTGGATTAGCGGGAGGAAAAGCTGTCAACGATGAACCCCATCGTAGGTTTCCTGCGATATCTTCGTTTAGGAAAAGAATTACCGTTTCAGAATTTAGTACTTTTATTGCTAGAATAGTTCTGAACCTGAAGTGGTAGTTTAGTCTTTCAACGTTTATTGGATGTTTACAAAGAAAGCCAAAACCGTCACCATGCATAATCACTTCGAAAAAACATCGACATTACACATTATTTTGTTTTGCAGCCCGGCCTGACAACAATCACTAATTATAAAATCCCATTTTAGAATAAGTCAGTGTAGAGAACAGTTAAACTATTTCTTCAAAGAAAAAATTGACAGTTTGTGTCTCCGCAAATAAAGAAAGTAAAGAAAATGTTCAAAATGTTTATGCCCTTCCTAAACCTCAAAACTTAAGATATTTTAGCACAACTCTCAGAAAAAGATTGTAACATATTGCTATACAATATATAGTTATTACTGCAATTTTCTTCAATTACATTGCAATTTATTCTGGGTCACCCGTTGACGCCCTCGTTGCTGGCATTGGCAAGCGATTGTTAAAGATTTGAAAAAAAACCAATAAAGATGAAGTGTGTGCATAAGGAATAATGCAAATCACTCTCCTGCGGAGTGAGACGGGCACCGCTGGAGACGATAAAAAGGAAATAAACAGGAGCGAGTGCGACAGGAAGCTTCCTCGGTTATCGCGTGGGGAAGCGATCGCCGAATGTTGGCGCAGGCGGAGGCTCCACGGGGCGGAACGAGCTTCCCAGCGCGATAACGCTCCCGTCGACGAGCGCCGTAAAGGGGAAGGCGCGGGTGGAGGGGACGGACTTAAAGGGTCGCGATACACAGCTCTTTTACGAGTGCGTGTCTCTGCGGGGAGTGTTTAACCCTCCGGCGGGCGCGTCCCATCATTTCCCGCCAGCAGGCGCGTCGGGCACTCCGTACCGCATTTATCATCTTCGATTTCGCGTTAATACTTATTACTTTTGTTATGAAATGTGAAGGAAATATTCTTTATTTATATATATATATATATGTTTTATTTTATAATAACTAACTGAATATCAAACGAAATGACAATATTAATAAGAATCTGATCCATCACTTGTTCCCTCCGGTACGTGTTACATGTCGGGAAATGAATACGGTGCAAACGTGCCTTCTAACGTTTCTTCGGGAACAACGCATTTAATTTTGAATTAGTAGTTAGTACTCCTAAATCTTTATCATCAAGCTCAATAACAAAACAGTAGTAATAATTCTAATGGGTTAAATACACAAATATTATACTTACTTGACAAAGCGCGTGCGATACGGAGTGCTGCAACCTTTATATAGTTTCAATTACTAATGAATAACGGTCGATCGGCAATGTCTAAAATCGTGATTTGAGTTTCATACGGTTCAAACTCTAATTAATGAAGAATAACTATGAGTTCAATAGTGCGACATCAATTATTTACACGAAATCAACAAAAATGTAAGAATGCAGCACCGAGTGCCGCTACGCGCCCGCCATAGGTTAAGTAGGTAGCAGTCGCTATTCAAATACTCAACCATTTATTACATCTATAAACTAGCACTAGCTGCTTGTAAATGTGGATGGATCATTTAAAAAATCACTGTAAATAATTGAATAAAAGTATTTAATAGTTGCTCCAGAAAAAATAATGTTTAATATTTAATTTACAATCTCGTATGATTTTTCATTTTCAAGAGTTTGAAAAGTTCATTAAATTTTCAGGTGATTTCGGCTTCTGTGCGTTTCACTTTCCCGTGTACATACTTTCTTTCCCGTACATACATACATATACATACATACAGTCCCGTAGACAAAGTTATGTAATGCTGCGCGAAAAAAACGACGGAGTTTCCGCAGAAAATATTCATTGCCGGGCACAGATAACGAACTAGTGATGCTACAGAATGGCACAGACTTTCCCGTATTAGTTTTCTATTTCCTTGGGTCTTCGCTAGCTATTCGGAATTGCCACAAACTCTTTCTTGCCAGCTGTCATCTATCACCCCTAAAAGTACATTTTTTTTTGTCATTTTCTTAATTTTTCGGTTTCCTATTGGTAGAACGAAAATATTAATTTTAGAATATTAAAGAACTCAAGAACTTAGTCATAAATCGCAATTTTCGTTTAAAAATTATGTTTAAGAGAAAATGGCGTTTTAGCGCTACTAAAAGTGCGAAATTTGAAGCTCATTTTCACAGAAAATGTTTGAGTTTACAAAATACTTTATTTGAAGTTATTTAAAGCCCTTACACTCACAAATATAATAATGTTTACAAATTGCTGGTAATGTGCATATTAAAGATGTGAGAGATCTTTCAAAAAAATTACAATTATGTAATTTTTGAAAAAAAACAAAAAAAACTCAAAATAAACTTTACGCTATACTAAAGAGTGTAATTAGCACTATCCGTTACAAAAGTTTGAAGAAAGAATTTGCAGCCATATATAAGAAAATGGCGTTTGAGCGTTTCTGAAAATGCGAAATTTGAAGCTAGTTTTCACAGAAAACGGTTGTGTTTTCGAGAAACGTTACTTGACATTATTTAAAGCACATGTACTTGTAAATATAATAATTTGAAAAAATCGCCGCTAATGTAAATATTATCGACGTGAGAAACATGTGAAAAAATTTACATTTTTGTAATCTTTGAAAAAATCAACCTATAGAACAATATAACTTTTATGTCATCTGAGAGAGTACATTTACCACTATCTCTACCAAAAGTTTAAAGAAAAAATTCGGAGCCGTTTTTCAGAAAATCTTGTTTTTGTAATTTATTAAAATTGCACATATTGCACGCAATATTCCACGAAAACTACTAAAATTTTGAAAAACGTTTACCTGACCTATATTAAAGAACTCAATATGCAGAACAAATTTTACGTAAAGAAAAAATCTTTATCTTCAATTTTGTAGTTGGAGAAAAAAGCCGAAAAAAATTCAAACTTTCACAATTTTCGAAAATTCAGAGTTATCCGTGAAAATCGGACCTTTGCCATGTTAATAAGTGTATTTTACTATATTCATGCAAGAAATTTAAAGAAAAAATTTGGAACCGTTTTTGAGAAAATCTCCGGGGGTTTCATATAAAGTACCCCCAAATTTTGAAGAATCTTTTTCAAAATCTCAAAGCTTCGACTAGATCCAGATCGACCGGGGAATATCCATTTTGGAAGAAATCGTACGTATGGTTTAGGCGCTAGCAGTGTTCACAGACGGACAGATGGACGGACGGACAGACAGACGGACGTTTTTCTTTCAATTGGGTTTTCGGTATCAAGGACCTAGAAAATAGGGTTTCTTGCTACACCACGTGTTAGGGGATTTTTTTGTCTTAATTTAGCAACTGGTTTTATCACTTTCGTTTTCACGGCCCGGCAATTAATTTTTTTTACGCTGAAAATGGCCATTTTTTCGCGAAGCATTACATAACTTTCCCTATACTACGTATATCACTCCGTGTATACGTACGTATACGGGAAAGTAAAAAGTGGGTAAATACAGTGGCTAAATTAACCCTTATCCTGACAAACCGGATCCACTGGACCCCAAAGCAAAATTTTCAATGATTTTTTTAAAAAACTGTCCAAGATATTAGGAATGTTTTTGTGAATTCGTTTGCTACGGTGTTTCCTAATTGTTCTCGCAACCATTTTTCCAAAAGAGTTACTGAATAATAAATAAAAACAATATTCCTATTTCTCCAACCGCAATCAGGGAAGCGGGGTCCATTGGATCCACGTCGCTTCATCTGCGTGTGATATTGCATTTTCTGGTGATATTTGATTGATTACTTGACTACTTCGCGCAAAAGGAACGGACGCATGTCGGATTGTGCAACATCTTTTCATCGGGAAGTTATCTGACACTACGTGTGAGTGATTATACGATCAACGCCCACGCGGTGTTGCTGCGAGTTAGTATGAAGCCGACTTACGACAGTGAGTTTTTGAAGATGTGTGCGGTCCAACTTTTGCGGGAAAACTGCACAGCCACAGGAATGTTGCTGACCCAGACTGAATGTTAAGGCTAAATGTACGAAAATATACTTCGTTGCACTATCATGGGGAATTTACTTTACCGATAACATCTGAACAAATTGTCCGATTTTCGATCTGTAAACGAAGTTTGACTCCTTTTTACAACAGAATTTTCGCCATAAAGCCCTTTAAAAAAATTAACAGAAACTCGTTTTTAATTTTTTTTCTCTTACTTCTGGGAACAATTTCAAAAATGTGGGCTAATAGCGCGATGGCGACAAGCCTCCAGACGCCGTGTCAATCATGCAAATCGGGCGAATAGGAGCGTCGTAATGTTAAATTTGGAAAACACCTCACCCCCCCTGCCCTTTCCGCACCGTCGCGTCGTCCGTCCGCTGGGGGAGAGGCCGCTCTCAAAATGCGGCGACACAGCGGCACGGCCAGTCCCAGTGGTCTGCAACACGCGACAGAACTGACGGGGAAACCATTTTGAAAAATTTTGTTAAATTTAACAACTGTATTAGAGCGTTCTGTTTCATTATCCAAGTCCAAAATGTACATCTGTAATTATAATTCCGTTTCAGACACTCCTAAGTCCGCTGGACCACATTTGCCCGGTTGCGTCATTAAAATTGGGTGGGAAAAAGTGTTAAGAAAAAATCCTCTAACACGTGCTGTAGCCAATATCCCTGTTTGTGGGTCCTTGATACCGGAAAAATAATTGGCGGCAATACGTCCGTCTGACCACTCTTCCGTCTGTCCGTCTTGAACACCACCAGCGCCTACACCATGGGTATTTTATTTTTCCAAATTGAAGAAACCTCTGCCTAACTGAATCGAGTCCAAACTTATAGGTTTTGAAAAACATTCTTTAAAATTTGGGAGTTTTTTTACTTTACATGAAGCCCCCCGGACGTTTTCAATATTTTCTCAAAAACGGCTTCAATTTTGTTGTTTAAACGTTTGGTACGGATAATACCTGATGTACTTTATGATATGACATAAATGCCGTTTTGCTCTATTCTTTTGTTTTTTTCTTCAAAAATTACAAAAATGTAATTTTTTTGACTTGTCTCTCACGTCGTTAATATTTACATTAATGGCGATTTGTTCACATTATTATATTTATGAGTGCATGTGCTTTAAATAATGTCATATAAAGTTTCTCGAAAACTCAACAATGTTTTGTGAAAATTAGCTGAAAATTCCGTATTTTCAGAAATGCTCAAATGCGCCATATTCTCATCAATGGCACCAATTTTTTCTTCAAACGTTTCGGATATTGGAAATTGCACACTTTAATGTGACGTTAAGAGTAAATTGTTGTTTTTTTTGCACAAATTACACAAATGCAATTTTTTTGAAAGATCTCTCACACCTTTAATATGCACATTACCAGCAATTTGTAAACACTATTGTATTTGTAAGTTAATGCACTTCAAATGACTTCAAATGAAGGTTTAGAAAACTCAAATATTTTCTATCAAAAAGAGCTTCAAATTTCTCATTTTTAGTGACGTTTAAACACCATTTGCTTAAAAAAGGCTCCAATTTTTTCAAAGAAAATTGCCTTTTAGGACGAGGTTTTACTGTTCTTTAATATTTTTGGATTAATATTTCCATTTTACCATTAGGAAAGCGAAAAATTAAGAAAATATAATAAAAATGTACTTTGGGCGGCGATAGATGGCAGCTGACACGAGTGTGTGGCAATTCCGAATAGCTAGCCCAGAGACAAGGAAATAGAAATCTAATACGGGAAAGTCTGTGTCATTCTGTAACACCACTAGTTTGTATCTCATATTCCATGCCAAGTAGAATCAGAAGTTTAGGAGGTTTCAATTTCACTGTGATGTCTTACTCTTTTCTTACGTGACACATAAATCCTTTGTACACCAGTTCGAGGATGGGCGATACTGTATACAATTGTCTGTTTTTTGATCCATGGTTCGAATATCTTGCTCAGTCCAGTCCAATAGTCCGAAACTGTACTCGCTGAGACACACCGCCAAACTATCTATTGCAGATATTTTGTTCCTGGAGTTCAGAGCGAATTGCAGAGCATGTCCCACTCTTCTTTAATACTCCCTGCAAATTCTCTCTTTCATTGTTGTTCGTGATATTATTACTTTCTTCAATTCCCAGATATTTGTAAGTTTTACTTGGCTCAAGATATTGAATCACAGTGTGCATATCAACTTCAATGCTCTCCGACGTCAGTTTGCCTCTTCTTAAAATGATTTTTGCACCCTTCTCAAGACCATTTGTGAGAGAATCGCTTCATTTTTAGCAAACACTTTAATATCAGCCATGTAAAACGAATGTGACACTGGTCTTTCATCACCGTGGAGCTTGTAACAAAAGTCCGTGTGAGGGAGCGGAGGGTGAGGGGTGAAAGGTGTGTGGCGGGGGGGATGAAGGGGTGCAGGGTAAGGGGGCGGTGGGCGAGGAAGTGGAGGGTGAGGGGGCGGAAGGTGAAGGGGCGGAGGGTGAGGGGTGAAAGGTGAGGGGTGATGGGTGAGGGGCGAAGAGTGAGGGGGAATGGAGGGAGGGCGGAGGGCTGGGGTTGAGGGTGAGGGGGCGGAGGGTGAGAGGCCAGAGGGTGAGAGGGTGGAGAGTTAGGGCCGGAGGGTGAGGAGTGACAGTGCCGCGTGGAAGGGAGCGGACGTGAGTGGGTGTTGGTGATGGGGTAGGGGGTGATGTGGCAGGGGGAAGACGGCGGGAGAGGAGGGTAAGAGGGTCGAGACGGTCTCTCCATAATTTAACGCCGTCGCACATCGCGATTCCCTCGCAAATGGACTCCTTGCGACGGCCCGGATAAAAATACTCGAGCCATAAATCCCCGGGTGCCGCGCGCCATACGGTGGTTTCGACCCCCTCCCCCCCACCCCCGCCGTTCCTTGTTGCATCCGCTCCGTGTAGTCGCGCTCTTCTATTTGCTAGTCCTCAGCATTTTGTTCGATCTCTGCTGCTCGGTCCCAGACGCGATTAATTTTCTCCTCTATTTTGTAGTTTCGAGATGGCAGGCGCTTGGCGAGTGAAACATGAGCTAATAGAAGAGTTCTATTTTTCCTAGATTCTTGTGAATGGGAAATTGAAGTTGCATTCTTTATGTTTGAACTCTCCATCTTCTATTTTGTTAGAATTTTGCAGAATTCTCTGTCAATAAACCAATAAATTTGAGAAGGTACACATGTATGGCAAAAGTTGCAAAGAAGTTTACATACTTTTCATACATGAACGTGTTAGTATCATAGTAATACTTTTTTTGTGGGAAGTGAAATTTATGAACATCAGATGTGCAAAATTTAAAAACAATATGTTAAAAAATGTGAGCACAGGAATTTTTTAATACGGAACAGTATTGTGGGTTACATCCCCCCTTAAAAACACTTAGTACGATATAGTAGTGTAATACTTTACTATGTTTGATCTTCATTTGACATAAAGTTCTTTCCACGACTGGGAGAGAAAGTAGATTTTGTTATCATTGTTAACAAATGAGGAATTAAGAGACGTATTTGCCCCCTTAGGGACATAATACTTACTCTCTAAAGATTAAATATTATCTCCCATCTTTACATTACGATAATGAAAATAAACGATACACACAAGTAAGAATTTATGTATTTGAACACACCCTGAAACTCAAAACCTATAAATTCAATTAAATAATTAAAAAAGTATTATTTATTTATATTTATCACACATATATTTTAAATTTTTTAAAATTTATATTCGGCATGAAATTTAGTACTGTATCTTGATATATCGATTATGTGATTTCGTGGCTGTCCGGGATGAGCCATGTCTCAGACTCCGGCCGCGGAAGCCGGAGAATTCATATCGATTATATTATTTGATGAACTTAGATCTAGAACCTTCTGATGGATCTGATGAATTCTGCCACGGCTGACTACCTCCCACTTCCATGTCTTCTTATAGTAGGTGTATTAGCACCTGCATCCGCAAATATTGTCAGTGATGTCCTCCGTAGACAATGACCTGTGTACAAATTATAATTGGGCACCTGCTAGCACTCTTGTAGCTTTTGAAAATGTGACAACTAATTTTGATTTGACAACGGATTATGTGGTACATTTTCCATGATTATACTTAAAAAAAACTAGACGATTATTGATATTTTCGTGTCGAGTTGTAACGTATTTGCGGCAGACACTAAGAGTACTTTTACTTCATTAACAGTTACAACGACTGTCCTTGGTCATTTCTTTTAACAATTTTTTAAATGTACACTTAGAGATGATTCTGTGTCTGTAATAACGTCTAATGTTCAACTTTATACATTCAAAGGCGATAAAAAAGCTTTCTTTTCACCCTAAAAGTACCATCGTTGCCGGCTTGGAGTCTGAGAGGCTCCTTTCCGGGTATCGTCGAGATTCCCGCTCCCCAGCCTCCCAGGCTACTGGCGTCCAATATTCTAGTTGTTGCACCCCGCACTCTCTGGTCCACCAACTCCCGTTTGATCCAGGGTATTTCTCTTCCGCTCGTGCGTGAGATGTGGTGCCGTCCTACCCTTCCATTAGCGAGGGATTTACTCTTCCAAGTCTCCCCCAGCCGAGCACCGCTTTCGAACCACATCAAGTTGGAAGCTTGCGACTCGTCCTCCGACATTTTTGGCAGTGCAGGCCATGTAAATGCATGTAAGGGTTTATTGATTGTTAGTGATACCCGGCGCATCAACTACTGAGGTCATTGTCCCATGTTTTGCAGGTTTTTTTTCATCGCTAAATGTTACGGTGATCTTTCCCAGCTGGATGGCGAGATCTGGCGCCGACCTACCGTCGACAAGCGGGGTTTTCTCCCAAGCAGGTATCTCCCACCATCGGAGCACGACCACAGCCGGGATGATCTCTAAGCTCCCGACCGGTCTCCCAGCATGTATGGTAGTGTGGTGCATGTTAGTGAGTGTATGTCAGGGGTGAGGGTAGGACAAGGAAGAGGAAGGGAAGATTACGCATGCCTATGGCTCTTTTGTTAGGCCACTCCAGCATTCGCTTAGTGTTGATCGGACAACTTGCATATAAAGGTATAGGATAGAGAAAGGGAAGGAAGGAAAGATCGCATGCGGTGCGATGCCCGTTTGTTAGGGTTTTTCTCCTTATCCGGCATTCGTCTAACATCGATTAGAGAAACTACGGAAAAGGGATAAGAGTTCTCGGTAGCAGGAATGCTCCTACAGACAATGGATGAATTCTGTCTAGCTGTGTATCTAGATCGGAAATCTGCGACTGTTAGAACTGAAATCCTAAGACATCTCGGACACATGCTGCACAGACAGCGGGGTGCTGGATTTGAGCAAATTCTGCTTGCGCAACTGCCACTATTCAATATTCCCAACACTTCCAACATTTTCCCTGTTTCCACAACTACTGGCTGTCTCAATTTTTGCGGAAGCAACAACTTCTTCTTGCCGACCGGTAATCGGAGTTGGCTGTTAACCCCGCCCTCGTACGAGTTAGTTTATGAAACTGAGAGCTCAAGAAAACGTGAATAAATAGCACATCTCCCAGTTGTATGTCATAGTTTGAAAGTGTTTTTTAAGTAAAATAAATAATTTAAATTAAAAATCCACGGAAAACGAGCTCTGACTCTCCCGGAGGTAGATCGCAATTGCCTGTTACAAAATAATTCTGTTATTAAAAGTTAACATAAAAAAGCACTAATTTTAAATGAAATTTCTGGTATTGGTTTGTAATTGAAATATGAATACAACGTATTTATTAATTACACACCAATTTCTGTGAGAAAATAAGGACTGATTATTTTAAAATCTAATGTGTTATCCGTGCCACTCCAGGCAATTGGAACAATTGCAACTAAAAGCACTTTTTAATTGATTGAAATTTATGATAAAATTGTGTTATAATCATTTTGGCGTGTGATTATTCTTAGTTTTGTAGTAGTATGTCAAACTAGTAGTTCGTTTCCAATTAATATTGTTCGTTTTTGAGCCTGAAATATGAAAATATTTCGTTTGCACAGAAAAAAATGTGGTTACAACGAACCATAACTACAAAATCCCCATGCATTCATTTTAACACACGTTTATAATAGCAAAATATTTTCTTGACTGCATATTACAGACGATTAGGTTACCTGGGGGTAAGAAGACTTCAAGTCTATTATACTTTCATCAAATTTTCACGAGAAATGTATTTGTATTTTGTAAAATTATTTTTTTAATGAATCGTTAGTTGATATTATTAATGTGATTCAACACAATAATATGTAAGGAAATTAATGAAAAGTGTTAAGTTTTATTAGCCTGTATTAGCAATCTCTGATGATCTTTGGTGTGAATGAGGCTCCAAATTAAGGTAGTGATGTTACAATAACACGCACTTTTGTTCAGTATTTGCAACGGTTACGTCATATTATAATACTCATGAATCCGCCAAAGTGTTTTCAACTCACAAAAGTTGCCTCATGTTTTAGATTCAAATCGCTTGCAATTAGCAAGGTATGGACATGCGAGGGCTAGTCAATAAATACGTTGCAAAACGGAATTGAGGCAAAAATTATCAGAAAACCTTTCTGACGTTCATTTCCCTTTTCCACATAATCACGATGTAAATTCAGGCACTCATCCCATCTCATTACTAGTCCTTGAAAGCCAGCAGCAAAGAAGTCCTTTGGTTGCTGTCGCAGCCAACGTGTAACATCATAGACTACTGTGAAACTGTGAATACCTAATGGTGAAACTGTGAATACCGCGTCGTACTGCACCACTCTGCGGGAACTCCGACAGTCCATTCGCCGCAAGCGACCTGAATTCCTGTTAAAGGGTGTGATTCTTCTGGATGACAATGCCTGCCTTTACACATCAAGACCAACGCAGGAGCTATCACGGACATTTCTTTGGGAACGCTTGGAACATCCACCCCAGCCCTGACTTAGCCCCCAGTGATTTTCATCTCTTTGGGCCCCTAAAAACTCATTTGGGTGACCGTCATTTTGATAAAGATGATGCCGTATTCTGTTACACGTTGGCTGCGATATGTTACAAAAGGACTTCCCCATGCAAACAATTAAAAGCTTTTAACTTACTTACAATAACATGTATTGATTGTTATTGTCTTGTTTACTCACAATTTACCCGGTTTTAGACTTGCTTATTGACAAATGTGATGGATTAGCATGCATGAACAGGCATGCATTGACAAACGATGTGTGGAACAATGTTACCGCATTTCGAATTTCATTTCTATGAGGTTGGAAGTAGCGAAACTCCGCATCATTGCAATTTCCAGGGGGGGGGGGATTCTTCGGAGACGAGGTCTTTAAGGTATATTGTACCACCCAAAATTGAGAAAATCGCAGAAAATTCGGGTTTTGACTATTAACAAAATCAAAACCTTTGATATATTCTCTTTAATATGGCGAAACCCGTTTTATTCTACAATCTTTTGTTTTGTTTTTATTTGAATATTTATTTAGACTTGCATTGGGGGAACCACGCCCCCTTTTGAAGGGGGCGTGGTTTTCCTAAAAAAAAACAAAAGCCAAAAACAGACAATACCATAAAATAAGAGTAGAAGAAGATGTTTCATAGGAAGACACAAAATAAGAGAAGATTGTGACATAAAAAAGTCATAACCTGTAACCTTCTATAGCATTACAAACGTTTAAGCCATTTCCCGGAAAGTTGACTTCTTGGTTGTCTTTGAAAACCTCAAACATCATATCTCCGGTTCTATGTATGATAACCATCTGATTATAATTTGTTATAATTAAGAAACATGTAGCTAGTGCATGAACCAAAATTAAACATTTTAACCAATTATTTCATAGTAAAAATTTAATTTAAAAAATTTTATTTTTCGATGTTTTAACTTTCTGATACAAAAAAATGTTTAAATATGTAAATACTAATGGTACAAATATTATTTTGGTTCATGCACTAGTTCAAATCATTTGTTATCACACAAAAAATAATTAAAGTAATAGAGATAGTAGTTCTAAAGTTATGATGTTTATGCTCAAGGCCTATTTCTGTACAAAAAATTCCGTTACCTCCCCCCAAAAAATTTCAATTTTTTTCTTAATGTTTTTGTTTTCATTATATACATATTTATTCAATAAATACACGAAAAAATATTAAACAATACTTAAAATATTTGCATGCTTGGGGTATAATATACATTAACTTGCGCTCTGCGGCATCGCAGTTGTGCAGGCGCGAATGGCCAGGACAGGCGACGCTGCAACGCCTTTGCACGAGCACTGTGGTATTTCTTCTCCTGAGCAAAGCCACCCGACGGGTGATATACGCGCGGGGGCCCTCAGAGACCGCGGCGCCGACACAGCGCAGGCCACGCCGCACGACACCCGCGAGTGGGATGAAGCATTTTCATTCCGTGTAAACATAGCTCGCGCTCTGCCGGCCACCGGCATTTCCCTGCATGTTACCTTCGTTATTCCTGGCACATTCCCCGTATGTTTCCTGCGTGTTTGTCTACATGCCAGCCACATGTTCACCGCACGATCCCTCATACACATGTTCCCTCATACGTGTTTCATATTCCCTTCAGGATTCCCAACTTCTTCCTCACATGTTCATCGCTTGGCTGGCTGGATTTTCTCTCGCATGTTCACTAACGTGTCCCCCACATCCTTGCCAAGTGTTCCTACTCAAACAGTTAACACGAAATTTAAAAATTAACG
This sequence comes from Acheta domesticus, assembly GCA_031308135.1. Lineage (NCBI taxonomy): Eukaryota > Metazoa > Arthropoda > Insecta > Orthoptera > Gryllidae > Acheta > Acheta domesticus. The sequence continues at coordinate 58,380,493 of JAHLJT010009355.1, read as the reverse complement.
TGAGAAAAGTTTATTATAAAGGATTTTTTTTACTGCCTGGCCATTGCTTCGAAAGAAGAGAAATTATTGTAATCGTACGCCGGAAAATAGACAATTTTCGACACAAAAGCTCTTATTTCCGGACCCTTATAAAGAAAAAATGGAATAATCTTCTTTCCATATATTTCAAATTACTTCCTCTAACACGTTGTGTAGTCAGATTCCATGTTATGTCTGCTCTTGATACCGACTATTTGATTGAGGCCCGTCTGACTATCTGTCCATGGTCATAAAGCTATCCCTTAAACCATCCAGCCGATTTTCTCCAAACATTATATTCCTTAATCACTGTAAAGGAACTTGAGAGTCTTGGAGTTTGACATAAATATTTTAATTTTTGATGGTGTTTTACATGTAAAGTACTTTCTATACTTCATATAAAGTACATCAAGGAATACTTCCGTAGCTGCTTTCTATGAATTATCTGAGTTATTATATCAAATGTCTAACGAGAGTTCAGCATGATAAATGTGACGGGTCCACATGGACTCGAAGAACTTATGTGTGAAAATAATTATAATTCCATCCGTATGGAAAATAAATTTATAACATTTTAGCGTGTTTTTTAGCATGTGACTTTATTGAACTGTTTAAAATATATGCTGAAAGAGACATTTTTATTAACTGCATTAATATCAACCACAAATTACTTGTTTTCTCAAAAAATTGCAAATGTCCCTTTTAAAATAACTAACATTTATAACATTTGTTTATGGCATTATTTATCTCTATAATTTTATCTCTATCTTTAGTTTCGTAATTTTGAAAAGTTAACTTTTTTGCAATTTTTGAAAATACAGGGAGTTTGCCGGAAATGCGACAAGCACCACATTTTTACCGCCTTTCAATAGATACAAGGACAAGAAAAGAAATAGATAAAGAAAAAATTAAAGCCGTTAATTAAAATAAATTGTTTAAAATATTTTAATTACCTATACTTAACGCAAAATTTTGCGAAAACTTTCATAATTCCGAAGTTTACGTGACGTTATTTGAAGATGTGTTTTTAAAGTACAGATTTGACTAAGTAAAAATCTCTATATTTAATATTGTAACTGTAGGTAGACGCCTAAACTATTCAGTATTTGAAAAATGACGGAGATTAAGTTAAGTGATGTAATAGATTTTATTCTTTAATACATATATTCATGCGAGAAAATCTATTTTTTTTTCATCGACGACCCAGAAATCGAAAACTCTTTCCAGTTTATGTGAATGAAGATGTACTAATTACAACAATTTTGAATAAAACCGATTAAATCATTAACAAATTAAACGATAGCCTCCCTTTGATAATGCATGGTACTTTTCATACCTTGTATAATCAATTATATAAAATGTAGAAAACATTATTTATTTCATTTTATCTTTTGATCATCTTATTTACTGATAAACTTCTCTGGGTCTCGCAAATGTAGTGGACAGTTCTGATTTTCTCGAGGCGGAAGTTTTCGCAGTTTTTTCTGTGGTTCGGCAGAGGCAGAAGGTGTCTGAACGACGGTAGCTCGCCAAAAAATCGCTCCTGACACTCGCCGACCGAAGATACCGCAGCCAACGGACTTCTCGTAAGACCACTTCTCTCGCGTAATAATGGTCTCTCCGCCCGCCCCAACTTTTTCGTCGTTTTCTATGCCTTTCGATTTCTTTCCTACTGCGCCGCCGGCTTTCGCCTTGGCAAGCACGTCTGTACGGGAGACACTTTTCTCCCGGGCGGCTGTCACACATTTCGGCCCGCCCCACTCCACCGTTCCCTCCGTCGGCGGCGGCGAAATTGACCGCTGGCGCCAACGCGACGGCGGCGGCGGGCGGGGGCAGGGCGAGGCGGGATCGGGGTGAGGGCGGGGCGGAGGAGGGGAGGGCGCCTGCGGCTGACGGCTGCGGTTAGACCTCCGCCGCCCGGAGGCGTCGAGTCGCCGATTCGAAGGGCACTCGCGTCTCCAACAGGACTGGGCGGTGCGAAGGCAACCCCAAGTTCATTGATGGATGAATTGATTATTCTGTGCTGACGGTGCGACTACTCCGATTGTCATTGTTCTTTTAACTGTAAGAGTCGTTATACAGCCGAAGGATGGTTTGATCTCTCTCTCTCTCTCTCTCTCTCTCTCTCTCTCTCTCTCTCTCTCTCTCTAATGCGAGCTCTGTCACCAACCTACAAGTTATGATTATTTTATTTCTGGATGCGCCAACTTCTTTTGTCATTTGTCCTGTAAGTGTAATGCATGTTGTATCGCGTGATGTTTCTCCGCCGGAAAATGAGATCTGCACGTCAACTTGTAGGCGTCTCCTCCTGCAGGTATCTCCTTCAGTGAGGAACCAGAATAGCAGGTAAAAGATTTAAGATTGAGTCTCGTCTCCTAATTTGTATAGTGCATGTAACTCTATATGTGTGTGTAAAGGAGGGTGAGGAGCCAGGGATGAGAAAGGAATGATCTTCCTCGGTCCATGAACCGTTTGTTAAGATATTGCTTTGGCATTCGCCTGGCGTTGATCGGGGAAACCATGCAAAAGTACAGTTTAGAACAACCAGCAACTAGAATTTTACTCCTGACTGCGGCTGAGTTCGCTGCACTTATTTGCTAGAGTCGAAAATCCACCACCGTAGGGACTCGAACTCTACGACCTTCCACACACAGACGCTGAAGTAGTAACAGCTGATGACGTGGGCCATCTCAGCCAGCCCCGTGCTGTAGTGCCTAGACCAATGTTGCCGTGGTCGATGCTACGAGCGGGAGTCCGTGGCACGATTGCAACGACGAAATCGCCCCTCCACGCAGTTCATCACCCCGCCACCAGAGACAACGCCATCCCTATGTAAAACGGCGGGGTTACTGCTAATAGTTGCCTTTCCCTACGCTAGTTGCGCGCAGAAGCTCGTGGCATGCTACGGTGCCACAATGCGTACCGCTGCCACCAGTAGAAGACCTTGACACCATTGGCCTAGACGGCGCGCTCATTCTCCAACTGCCGCCGGGGGTTACACCCCGTGAAAGCCATGGGAAGTGGGTGTAAGGGGGCGAGTTCGCGGCAGGTTTTCAATGGCAGAGCCCTTTCCTTTCACTGTTTCTCTATTTCCCTCCTTATTCAATCACACTTCCCCCCCATTATCATTTCGTTTCATCACCATCTAGAACCAACCCCTGCTAGTAAGGGCAAAACTAGATTATAGATTTGTCAGGCCTTGAGTGCAGACTTGGGGGAGTCTGAAGGGGTGGCGGGGGCGTCGAGAGGCGGGTGCCGTGGCTGCCGGGGAGGCGCTTTACGGCCTCGTGAAGAGCGTCGGGGTGCCGGCGACGCCGCTTTCGCGCGTGGAAGCGACGTGGCGAGGGCGCAGGCGCCAAGCGGGAACGCGGGGCTGAGCACGACGGCCGATAAACGCTCAAACGCCGTCGTTGACCGAATTCTCAAAATGGAAGGACAAAGAACGTCAAGAAGAGGTACTTATTTTTACTCTCTCGTCTTTCGAAGGAAATTCATAAGACAGTTAAGCAATCGTGCTCCAGAAAACGGCCAATTTTTGGCAGAAAATCTCTTATTGCGAGGCCCTGGTAACGGAAGAGTAGAAAAAATCCAAAGTTTCCTATTAATTTTGCAGTTAAAATTAATTATTTTATTTCCACTTTACATCAATATTGTTCAGGAATTCCATGAAGTTCAATTCATTCCACACTACTACTTAACATCTACATTTCTGACATTTCTACTTTACCCTTTGTCTTTTTAGACATTTTCGCTTATAATACTGTATTATTTTCATTACAATCTATTATAAATATTGCACGTAACAAACTTAAAAATGCTATCCAAAAGTACATAAAATGAACTCAAAATTGAAGGATCAAAATTAACCCACTCAAAACACAAGAAAATATTTTTACTTTCTCGCAATTACTAACGTAAAAAGAGAAAGTACGTATTCTAATCGTAAGCAAGAAAAAAGCGAATATCCTTTACAAAAACTGTTACTGCCTGGCCCTGCCAAGAAAAAAAGTTGATAAATCAGATAAATCCATACAAAAAAATCCTCTAACACGTAGTTTAGCCAGTGTTTAGTGGGTTATTGATTGACTGTAAAACTGTCTGTCTGCCTGTCGGTCTGTCTATGGTCAACGTTAGCACCTAAACAGATTTTCTTCCAAACTGATATTCCCCAATCGATTTAAATGATCTTTGGCAGTTTTGAATGAGTACTTTTATTCGAGGGTATTATGCACGAAGCATCAGAAACATTTTCAAAATGTTCTCAAAAATAGAACCAATTTCCACCACGCTAAAGAAAATGGTGCAGGTCTCATGTTCGTTAAAATTCCAGATTTTTGCAAAAGTTCAATTTGTTGGGCGTCTTCCAACAACTATAATATAGATAGATATCAATAAAATGGTACATTCAACTTTATTAAAGTCGAGAAGAATGTATTCACAGATATGGATAACGTAATGATATCGTAGTTTCGAAAGCGATTTATTCGATGGCCTTCAGTATTGAACTGGATGATCAATTTATATGTGAAATTGTCCTTGCTTATCTGTTTGATGTGCTGAAAATAATGCGAGGGGTTACAAATAATGCGATGTGGTGTTATATCGCCACTAGTTTTATTGTGAAAAGATTTCAGAACTGCAAATATGAGTGATTTTTAAACTAAAAATCATATAATTACCTTTTTTAATTACTTTTTTTCCATTTGATTATAAAAAGCCAAGAATTGTACTCTCGCAATATTTGATTTTAGTAGCAGATTTTGAAAGCCATCTCTTGAAATATTAAACTGAATAATTTTACATAACTGATTGGATTCCACTTTGCTGGATTTATTATCCCTGCATACCGAATGAGAAATCCCAGTGCCGCGCATGTAGTGTACACCGGATCGCGAGCAGTCTGGAAGCGCGCCCTTATTCGGGGAGTTCAAGAACCACAGTAGTGTGGGAGCGGAAGAGCCGCCGAGACAAACGACGGCTGCGAAATTGGCCTCTGTGGGCGCCGCGCTGCGGTGGGGGCGGAGCCAGCGGTCACGGGCGCACCTGCCGGCGACACTTGCAACGAACAGCCCCTGAAGCGGCCCCGGCCACTCCAGCACGCCAGGGCTCCGAGGATGCAAAACAAAGCGGAATTTCTAATGACGAATTTCCTTCACCTGACGTTGGCAGACCTGCATGCACTGGGAGGAAAATCCTAATGTAATGCAATTGTTTTTAATTTGATTATATTATTTAGTTCTTGATTTTGGATTTCAGTCACCATATTCATTCAGGGCTATACAGTATTTCAGTTACTGAGAATGTGCGTGTGTACATGTGTGTGTGTGCGTGTGCATGCGCGCGCGGATCCGTCACTCATGGTTACACCATTTCCCGTGCACCAGTCGAGACATATGAAGGGTCATTCGACACGCTTCGGTCTCTTGATGGGAAACTGATAACTAGTTTTTGGATGCGGCCATAGGATTCAAAGAAATTTCAAGAAACCTGTTTTTGCATGTTTTGGCTATCTTAGTGTGTATGCCGGGATTTAAATGAACACCACCAAAATAGATCTATGTAGGTGGCGTTAATTAAAATCTAGTACCCAAAGGCAAGTTTTAATCCATAGGCCATCATTTTGTTTCACGACGTTAGCAACACTGATGGTGCCATCTTTAAGTGAACAAGTGAATTACCAAGTGAATTGCACGATTTATTTGATTTTTATTTCCATTCACCGTATTCATAAAAATAAATTTGCAAAATCATACAAACAGTCTTGCCTAGGAATGTATTAAATTTTAAGAATTTTAAGGGAATACGGAGAAAACAAAACTGTAAAAACACTACAGTAATGATAGAGAACGAATGAACGATCGTATAATTGTCTGTCATTTACTTTCTTAAGTGTGCAAACACATATTTTCAAATTAGTGTGACTAGTAACTTCTGGTATATTCCCGCCTCTGCAACTATTCTGTTTGAAACCTAGTACTTATTGGTTAAATGTAATTGTTTGCTGTATTTTATAGACATAAAATTGCTCCTGATATGTCTTGGCCTCTGAACAATTCCTTATTTTTCATTGTAAGAAGCTGTGTCCCCGTGATAGAGCCAATTATTTTGTTCAGTTTTCAGTGAAGTCACCCAGTAGCCGCAAGTACTTCGACGTTAATCCTACAACCTCGCTTTTAGCCGGATCGAATTTATGGGCTCTCCCAGAACACATACCTCTTTTGCGTCGCTGTTTTGTTAAGCTTAAGGGTTCTCTTAGAACACGTACCTCTTTTGCGTCGCTGTTTTGTTAGACGGATTTATTTTGTTAAGCTTACGTACGATTTAAGGCTTCATTGTGAAGCTGAGTGGTCGGGGAAGCTCTATTAGCCCTTGGCATTTGGCTGACCCTGTGGGCACACACCCGCGCTTGCCGAATTGGAAGGGTCGCCGTGAGGTACGTGCTGCCTTTTGTGAGGCGGTGTTTAAATACATCACGGTATTTTCTGTTACGTTTTACTTAAACTGTCTGACACTGTGCTGAAAAACAAGTATACACTCACAATAACGGTAGCGTAGTTGGAATGAACGTGTTTAGTGAAAACAGGGAAATATTAGGCTGAACTGATTCCTGATTAAGTGAATTGTCTGTGGAGTCATGACCTTGCTACAGAAAACTAGTACACGACCCCTGTTTCCTGGCACGCAACTGCTGTGGTGTCGTAAATGATTATTCCGCAAGGGCACGATGATCCTTCCCTGTTGGATGGTGAGATACTTCGCCGAACTGCACGGCGACTTGCCGGGTTGCGTTTCACCCCTTCAGATATCTAGGAGCAGAACACCGGCTCAGCAGGTCAGACATTAGCTCCCGCCTGGTCTCCTGACGGGTGTATTAGTGTGGTGCACGTATTGGTGTTTGTGTGTAAGGGGAGAGGGGAGGAAAATATAGAGAAAGGAAATATCGCAAGCGGATCATGGCCCGTTAATTAGAATTCTACTCCCGAATTCTATTGGTATTGATCGGATAAACAACGGAAAACTACGGATGAGAGCAACGGTCACTACAGTTCTTCCACATAGAGCGGATCAATTCGACTTAGCTATCTCGATAGTGTCGAAATCACGCGATTAACGTGACTCAAAATCTAAGACCTCCAGGTCATTCTTGCTGCACAGTCAACGGTAATGCTGGCCTGAGCCGGTCATTTCGCACGTGGAGAGGCCAGGGCCGTAGGGCGAGGACGTGTGCGCGGGCGCGGGCGCCGTCACAAAGGGGCTTAGCGGCGATGTGTTGGCAGAAGCCGTCGGAGCGTGGGGACTGTTTGTCGGCCGTGGTGGGCGAGGGAGCACGGGGCGCGGGGCTGGGGCAAGGGCCGGGGGCAAGGGGCGGGGCTCCGCCGCACCTCATTTGCGCCCGTCGCGGCTCCGCATCGCCGCGCCGCTCCAAAGCGCGCTCTTTATCGACAGCGCACCCCCTATCGCCCTCTCGTCCCCACCACGCGCACACGCCGACTGAGGTATTTCAGAAACAGCATTGCCGGTCACTGCACACACTCCAACTGGGTTTCAAAGCCCAACGATGACGGATTTTATGCACTAGATAGAGCTATCTGCGTTGAATTCACCTGCCATCAGGAGCAGAATTTTAGCGGACGACTGGTCTGCTCGGTAGAAGGCTCTTTCTGCTATCAATACTAATCGATTGCTCGAGTGGTAATGGCCAGGGGATGCGCACCATGTTTCCTTCCTCTTCCCTATTCACATACATCATCTCCCGCGATGACAACATTCCACAGCTATACGTCTACTCAAAGCAAAAAATTCCTATAAGTCTAGTTTTAGCTCTAAATTTCATGACTTTATTGTAGATATACCCGCAGGAAACCTAAAATAACATTCCAAATTTTTTTATAAAAATTACATTTTGAGTTATGCCACGAGTGAGACACTGTAAACACTCGCATAATACCTCAATTAATATTAATATATTTGCATAATTCTTTTTCCAAAAAAAATAACTTCCGCATTATGTAAACCTCGATGTTTTGTAAGTAATAATATTTTAAAGGACTAAAAATTTCAAAATTATAAAAAATATTTTGGATTTATTTTCTTTTACTTTCTTTTGAATGCAACCGTTCAAATACTGTATTGTGGAATATAATATGTGGTTCACTTAATAATGTGAAAAAAACTGTAAAATACAGAAATAATCATTTAAATATTTCAATTGAATTTTGTCTCATCATTTGCAATTCGTTAATCAATATGCAAGACAAATGAATTTTTCAGGAGAAGTAACGGAAGCTTGCATACCTATAGTGCCCCTGGAGCATAAGTTACACCTTCTCCTTCCCCCTTTTTGGTCTTCCTTTTCCTCCCTCACTAGTACTTTCTCCTCCTTTTGTTATATTTTTTCTGTTGAATAGCCAGTATTTTTTTAAATTCGCAATTACTGGTTGCAAATTACAATTAACTACAATTACTAGTTCCAAGGGAGCGTTGATAGATCCAAGGGGACGTGGCAGCGACGTTATCTTGAAAATAATTTATTGTATCTCCGAAAATAGATAGAAAAAATGGATTTCACCACAAGAAATTGTAATAAATAACGCTTTCAGAAAGGAAAAAAACATCTTTTCCATCTTTCTCTGTCACTTTTGAGTAGACATATGCCTTGGAACTAATGACATAGCTATTGACGCACACGGAAACGTCAATCCATGAAATCAACAGATCAACCGCGCGCGTACTTAACTCACCAATTTTAGAAATTTGCAAAAACTTGAATGTATAAAACTATAATAGTATTCGTACGATTTATATTTCTGTCACCTAAATGACGTCTTTTAATTTAAACGATTCGATCCATTTTCGGTAGTTCATTGAGAACAATGCTGCACTTACAATCTGGAAGGTTCTAGAGTTGCAGATTTGATGTTGGTGGATTTTACTCAAATCTGGATCAAAATCAACCACTCTTTGAATGACAAATCCAGCGACCAGCTGCTCGGATCGGTAGTTTCTCTATTTCTTACAATAAGTTTAAAACGATTCAATTTTTTACCCATTCTGTGAATTGTAAACATCGTACGTATTTTTTCTGTTCATATTGGGAGCAAAATGTAGGAATTGAAATTGTATCATGTAAAACAGACGAAAGGAAACTAAAATCTGCTAACATTTTATGAAATATTATGAGCAATTTTATTTAATGTAATGTAACTAATGTACTGAATGAATGCTTCCCCGTCGTTTTCTCCTGTCAAAGGTCGTACCTAGAGTCCCTAGTGTGATATACCAAACTATATAATATTTTGTTAATAATATTGGCTGTAAATGGGTTGGACAAAAGGGTATGCAAATGGCGATATACAGCCTTAGCAACGCCGGCGCAGTGGTTGGCAAGGTCAACAAACTGCATTCAGGCCTTGAAGAGATGGGGGCGCTGGCTAAATAGACAAAAAAAATAATGTGTGATTGGTCTGAAAAGGAATGACTGTCGAGGGCGTGGCTACTTAGTTTGATAAGAGATGAATGGATTGGCTAAGGGAGAATAGACTGTCTAATTTTGTCGTTTTGTTTTAAAAAAGAGGAACGAAGGACGGATACCGAAGCGTTGAGGGCGAAAGAACAGGGAGAACTGGACATTCTGATAGTGGTCGTCGAGTTGTAAAGATCGCTCGCGAGATCAACATTAGTGAAGTAGGACTTGTAAGTTTCGAGTGAGACTCAATAGTTTTTCGGAATCTGGAAGTTGATGTGCAACGGGAAGTTCGATTAGGACTTTGAGTTTTTTCTTATATTGCGGTTTTGGACTTTAATATTTTACCACTAGTTGGGGAAGACTAGGAACTCTGAATACCAATTAAGAACCGGTAGATATTCTAGTCAGTGAGGGCTGGATGCGTCGGCAACGTCGCAAGACTAGAAGAGAGAAGTGGAACTTGGGATCGCCTACATTCAAGTGAGAAGAGACTGCGGGGCGTCGGCGACCAAGACGGTAAATAAGTACTGCAGTACAAAAGATATATTTTAAAACGAGGTCATGACCTAAGGACTAAACAATTGTCAAAATTATTAAATAAATTGTTGAATTTTTTCTTTTGGAAATGAAAAGATTTTCATTTAGTTAATCAAAATTGTTAAATAGTTATAAATAGATAATTATTCCCTTTCAGATTCCTCGCCATACTGTACAGTTGGCAGATCAAGTAATCGGCTATCTAGGCAATAGCGATTATCCATAACGGGACCCATTGACCCAGCTAACCGGACATTTATACATTTGTTGAAATTAGCTGTGGAAGCATTGGTCATTTTTAATTAACGTAACCTGTTCCTGGCGCCCAAAATTTTAATATAAATTCGGAACGGGTCACGATTATAACCATCTTAGATGAATGATGCCAACGATCTCGTAAGAGTCTATGACGAGACGCTGTTGGTTCATTTCACTAGATACAGAGAGTAGGGCATAACATTATTCCACCGATCCCGCCATTTTATATCAGGTGTCGGGAGAATTGGAAATATGTGGTATTCTGTGTGTTGAGAACCATGAATCTATCTCAAACCAATATTAATATTCTTGAAATTTCTATAATGTCTCCAATTGTTATAAATTATGTTTAACATCTGAATGGTGTCTGGTGGGGCTATCGGGTGAGTAGATATTAAATGGCGGTGGCTACGCTACGCTACTCACTGTATCTAGGGGCTCTAGTCTACCTAATCACTCTATTGTTTGCAACAAAGCACTCGTCCAGCGAGAGGGAGGAGGAATGTGTCCCTACCCTGTATTTTGCGGCAACATCAATCACTGTTGGAAAATATATTTCAAAGCACATAAAACAATAAACACAAAGCGAATCCTTTGAAAGACGACAAGATTGGAAATATTTTGCATTATATGTCCAGTTTTAGTTACGGAATGCACACGTAGCATTTTTTTACAAAAATAATATCTTTTTAATAGGCATTCATTTTTTAAATAGAAATTCTTCACAAACCCTTTCAAACATTTTTAGAAGGATTTTATTTTTTACGTCAAATATTGGATTATATTTTATTCAACTCGCTGTGAATGGTGGGTGTTGAATTTCAGATCTTTTATTTGCATTGAAAATCTTGTTGCGCTTCTGACAACCAACGGTCTGGGATTTTGATTATTTAAAACTCCTCCCATTGAAGAATCACCATTGGGTAATATTTGGGTTGCATCAGAAGCAGTGTGCTGTGTTTGTGCATTTGGCTACGTCTCTACGCATAATAGCAGTATATTTTTAAAAAGTCACTGCTGTGAATATTGAAATAAGCGAAAATAGAAAAGGGATGGAGGATTTGTTTAAATAGTTCGAATAAAGCAATATTTTGCTTAAGAAATCTAATTTCATGCACTCGTTGCTGCTTCTTTCCGTTCCTTAAATCTTTTTCCGCTAAAACAAACAATTTGCAAGAAATCTCCCTGAATAATATTTCTCTATAATAATTCAGAATGTGTCTCAATACATTTTGAGAGAGTAACTTACAACATGACAAAAGTTCCTACTACCATGTTTCTTTAAGTTCGTGCAACCGATGAAAGGTTTACGTTATTAGAGTTTTCCCGAGGGAGAATAGCGAAGTCGTGAATAACGCCGGGCCACACATCTCTACGTAAATTTAACGTAGTTAAACCCCGTCATACACAAAACTTTATTCTTAGATCATTTATGTTATTTTTCTTTAATTTCAACGGGTGCCATTATCACTAATTTTAGGAGGTAGTAGAATCAGTCATAATTATTAGCCAGATTGTGTAAGTGTAGTCATGTGTTGGAAAATAAAAAAAAATAAAGAAATATGCTTAAGAATAAAGTGAATGAGGAAGGACAGTGAGGAAAAACAAATTAAGGTAGCCAGAGAATGAAAGACTGCCCGTTCAGACTTTCTTTTTAACATTACACGTCATCATTTGGCCGTAAAAATATATTTATTTGGTCAAAAATCAGTAAAACCTGTATATGACGTATCGGAAAAGAGATTATCTGCGCATATTTTCTTGAGGCACAGAATTTTTAAAAAAGCGCAAAATTAGCAACATTTGAAAAACTAGAAAAAGTATTTAGAAAAAGTATTTTAGAAAAATAGAAATTAGAAACATTTTTGTTCCCGAGTTATAGAAAATCAATTTCAACGGTAAATGAACTGCTGTTTTGATTTTTCTGCACTGCTAAGAAAATAGTAACGAACATCAGTTCTACTCCTACCACTACAAGCAAAAGGAGTGCTCAACAAAACGTGCGCACAGTGAAGCTACATTTACATCCAGAAGCAAAACAAGAGGCCATTTTAGCATTTGCTCAATGGATCAGGGAAACTGGACGAAAAACCTGATCGAGATGGGGGTCATTGATCCGGAAGCTGAAGTACATTGCTTGTTACAGGCGTATTTAAACTTTTTTAAGTACACAATACAAGTGTAAACTAATTCATTATATATCATTGTTTTGTTAAAATAAATATTATTTTTCTTTTTGACGATCAGTATAGTCTCTAATTGTATAGAAACAGTTTTGCAGCAGAAAAGGTTTTACTTTAAACTTAAATTTGTGCACCGACTTTAATTGTTTAATGTCATCTGGCAATGCGTTGGAAAGTAACGTATATGTATTGTATGTGGATTTCTTGTACTGAGTGGTTGATACTGACACTTACAGATTCGTAAATAAATGGGTACTACAGATTCGTAAATAAATAGGCAAGGCAATGGTAAGATTCCAAGCTCAATGAAGAGAGGCTTGCAGGGATGACGTGGAAGGCATGTTTTCATAATTTGAATAATTTTCTTTTGCAATCTGAAGGTCTGAGTACAGGATGAGCTTCCCCAGAATATTATGCCATATCTCAGGCGGGAATGTAGTACATTTTCAAAATAAACGCAACGAGCTGCATGAAGGCTAACAGAATTTGAAAGAATTCTGAATGCGTAACATAATGAACTTAATTTACTGTATAATTCTGTTATATGTATATTCCATTTGAGGTTTGATTGAAATGAGAACCTAGAAATTTTGTTACTTCAACATCAGCTAATTGCATATTGCAACGCCCTTTTTTTGAAAAATAATTCAACTTTCGTTCTATTCCACAGAATGCACAACTGTGGTACAAAAATAAGATTTCATCTTGTTTATGGATGGACTTACTTCTAACAGCATTGGCGTTTTTGCAAATACCCACTACACCATCAAAGACTATACTTCCACTTACGATTAGAAAAGTTTCTAGTAGGTAATAAAATTCTTGAACAGTAACTCTTTACTGATTGACATTTACTGTTTTGTATTTTTATAGACGGTCAAATAAAAACATGTTGATCATTTCAAAACACACATTTTATACATTTATGGTCTTTAATGAATTTTAATTACACACATAAAATCAATACACAAACAGACATCAATACTCTTGATTTTATGAGTGTAATAAAAGACATTCACGACAATAAATGTGTAAAATATGTGTTTTTAAATTATCTATATGTTTTGTTTTGACAGTCTATAAAAACTTGGAACAGTCAATGTCAAACAGAATTCAAATACAGTTAAAAAACTCAAAGAGTAACTTTTTACCTCAACAAACTTATATTTCTATGAACTTCTCTTTTAGTGCTACATTTGCTACCAGTGAAAATTCTTGTTTGAACTGTGATATTTTTGACACGTTGTTTTATAAATAATCGTTTATCATTGTATTTAAATGCATTAATAAGTAATATATTTCATTTTCAATCACATTTATCAGAGTTAAAATGTTTAGTCCTGTGCATTTACGGGTGACGTACCCACTTTTGTAGGCTCTCTTCCATTCAGTGCTGTGGATACTGTGGGTGCCCTATGACAGTAGAGGAAGAGTTCACCCAATCGCCAAATTCGGTTTCCCAATCACTGCAACCGTCGTCAGTTCCGTGTGTGTATTTTATGCAGTGGCGTGTCCTTCGTGTGTACGCACTGCGTACCCTATTACTTAGAAAAAAACTTTATTTTTAACAGAAGACAAACCTTACATTATTTATTACATAAATCTTCTAATTTATCGAAAACGTAGTGCCATTTTACACTAGCAGTTGTGAAATACTCACGCTTGCCGAGCATCGGTGTGTGCGAGGCGCGCGGGGCGTGAGGAAGCTTGGGTGCAATCGGGTGCGGTCGGTGCGTTTCGTGGGGCCTGCAACCGGCTGAGTTGCGGGACCTCGCTTGAATTAAAACAGTGTTTCGAACGAAAATCTTGGCTTGTAATGGTAAATGCGTATAGGTGTGTATACACTGAAGTGCGTAATTCTATGTGTGGTATATATTTATGCTTGTACGTGCTCATTCAGATTTTAGTTTATCGTTATAAGTGAAGCTACCATGCGAGTTACATACTAGGGTTCGCAATCAATAAGATTGCGTCCGGTAGTGTTTCGGCAGGAAGAGCACAACATGGATATCTCTATACTGCAGGCAGCGGAGTAGAGGGACAAACGTGCGTGGTTTGAGATTTATTAATAAGTTTTGTTTGAGAAACTTTAAACATAAGAAAAACATTAAGGCCGCAAGGCCAACACAGGTTAATTCCATACTACTTCGAAAATCTGAGTAAGGAAATTTAATAGCCAACGTTTTGAAACTATTGAATGGTTTACCGGCCATATGTATTTTATTGCTTACCCAAACTAAGCCCTTCACCACACGCCCCTGATTTTCTGTCATATCTTGGGAGATGGATATGTTCCTCCGCTGGCAGAATGCGAGTTCCGGTGCCAACCTGTGCATCTGCAGCAGCAGTTTTCTCCTCCAGGCGTCTTCGCCAGCGAGGAACCACCCCACACGGGGCAAGGTTTAAGACTCCGGAGGGCGCGTAGCGGTACCCAGTGCCGCATTCTTACATTTTTGTTGATTTTGTGTCAATAATCGCACTATTGACTTCATAGTTATACTTCGTCGATTATATTTTCAACCTGATGACACTCAAATCACGATTTTAGACACTGTTGTTTGATCGTAATTTATAAGTAATCCAAACTCTGGAACGGTTGTGGCACTCCCTACCGCACGCGCCTTGTCATGTAAGTATAACTTTTGGGTATTTTACCCATTAGAATTCTTACTGCAGTTTTGTTATTGAGCTATATGACACAGATTTTGGAGTAGTAACTACTAATTCAAATTTAAATGCGTTGTTTCCGAAGAAACGTTAGAAGCCACGTTTGCACCGTATACATTCCCCGACATGTAATACATGCCGAGACACTGAGGGAGCGAGTTATGGATCAGAATCCTATTAATACTGTTATTTTGTTTGGTACTTAGTTATAATGAAATAAAATGTCTAAGAACACAATAAAGAATATTTCCTTCGCATTTCCTAACAAAAGTAATAACTATTATCGCGAAAATCTAAGATGATAAATGTGACACGGAGTGCTGCACGCGCCTACTGGCGGGAAATAAAGGGACACGCCCGCCGGAAGGCTAAGCTCCCGATGTGTATGGTCGTGTAGTGGTATGTGTGTGTGTGTGTGCAATGGAAGTGGTGAGATAAAATAAGAAAAAGCAAAGATAGCACGCGGGTCGTGTCCCGTCTCTTACGGTACTGCTCCGGCATTCTCCTGGTATTGATGTGGGAAATCACGAAAAACTAGAGATATTAGCAATCGGTGACAGAATTCTCCTCCAGGGAATGACTGAATTCGACCTAGCTTTGTATCTAGAGCAGTGATGCCAAGGTCTTCTACTGGTGGCAGTGGCACGTGTCGTGGCTCCGTAGCATGCTACTTGCTACTCTGCGCAACTGGCGTCAGGAAGGGAACTATTAGTAACCCCGCCGTTTTGCAATAGGGATGGCGTTGTCTTTGGTGGCGGGGTAATGAACTAGGTGAAGGGGAGATTCCGTAGTGGCACTTGTGCTAAGGACTCCCGCTCGTGGCATCGGCCTTGAAAACACTGATCTAGAGCCACCGCCACCGTCGGGATTCGAACCTTAGGACCATCTGGACAGAGGCACTGCTGTTTCAAGAGCGATGCCCTGAGCCACCCCAGCCGGTGCACTGCTGGGGAGGACGTCCCTTGGGCCCAGCTGGGAAACCGCGCGCCGAGGAAATGGCTCATGAAGTTCGCGTCGTTCCTCCAGGAAGCGCGGAATAAATTTTCCTCCATTCCAACTTCGCGGATGAGATATCTGCGGCGCAAATAGCGGAACAGCTGTGCTTCAGCCTTCCAGACTTCCAGTTTCGCTAGATTTTTTCTCGCAGCATTCGCTGCTTTATCTTTTGCTCTAAACCTGCCCTAAGTACGTTCTCTTCTCCCATGGGTTTTCACCCGCAACGCGTGTTCGTCATTTAATCAGCATTTTTAGTGGCGACGCCTCCTCCCACTGATCAATACTATTGAAATTTTAACAATCACACAAGAACAATAAGAGAAGTGAGTCTGACGATTGCATGGACTATAAATAGGTCGTATTGCACTCCCCTCCTTCCTTATATGAGCCGTTGAGAGCAAAAATGGTGTAAGTCAAAAAACATACTTTCCGGAAAATAACGTGCCAACAAAAAATGCTGTAGAACTGTAATGGCTAGAAATAAATAATCTTAAGTTATGCACGTCTTAAGAAAATTTATTTTATTTACTACAGATATTTTGGACAGAAACATTATTAATTAACTATTTTGTCGTACTTTCACCACCCTTGCACACACGTTTCTGAAAACCGCGACTTACATTCAAATAATAGGCATGCACAATTTTCCTCCGAGATAGTAATGTGATAGAAAAATAGAGAAATACAGGACTTTGTCACGATTTTCAGCCAATTTTGAAGTTGCGATTTTTACCTCTATCTTGAACTCTCATTTTAAAAATAAGCTGTTCTATTCAGTTTGGAACCGCTTGGCAACACTGGTGCGCCCCGGCCCTCGCCATGTTTTAGAAATAAGCTAGAACAAGCTGAGAGTAATAGATGTTAATGAGTAGCTAATTGCTATGAAGTGTGGTGAAGTGCTGTGAAGTGCTGGTTAGTATAATTCAATGCGAAACAATGTAGTGTAGTGTAGTGCAGTGAACGTGATAAATGCCTTTTTATTTCAATCTAATTCAATATCTATGTAGCTCGTACTGATTTTTATTTTCACCAATATATAATTGTTTATATCATAGTAGAGTTGAAAAAATTGCTTTAACACAATATTAGAGATAGTATGCTTATTGCATCGTTTTGTATTGAACTCTTGTCATTGCTATTGTAATTATTGTTAATCAACTGCCACCAAGCCATACCCAATTGCAGTTTAAATAAAGTACGAAGTAAGTGGGTCGCACCGTGTCTGCGGAACGTGCCTGCCCCTCCCACCCCCACGCGCCGGCCATTGCTGCGCCGTGGCGGTCTGACGCAGGCCGCGTCCCACCCAATGGAAGGGGGCGGTGGACGAAACTCAGTTTAGCATTGCGCCGTTGAGTGAAATTCCGACGGAAAGCTCGCGGTTGTAACTGCGCTTCCCAGCCCCGTGGACGCCTGTCCGCTGCGGGTTGCCTTCTGAATTACGGAGGGAGAGTTTATCTAGTACAGGGCTCATCACGTTTTCGCTCCGTAGCGCCAAGACCGATTGCTCCCGGCTCTCACCGGGCGGCCGGGGCCGAACGGGAGCACTATGAGAAATTCAAGTGTCAAACGCCAGGGTATGAGAAATTCATCGGTCAGGGCACGCTGCCTTTTCTCGCTCTGAGAACAGCTTGTTTTGTCTTCCATTTCAACAGATTTTGCAACGACGTCTGGTGTGAAACTGAGCCGTCCGCCTTATCGCTTCTACCTCTCATCCCCCTACCTCGCCCTCCCCCAGGCTTCGCTTGCTCCCGGTGCAGCTCCCGCCATCCGCTCCGGCCTCTTCGGACGGCTCTTTGCTTCCGAATCGACTTTCTGATGAGCCCTGATTTAGTGTGTATAAGCGCCTTCGGGACTCGACGCGTTCATGCGTGCTGTAAGTGCAGTGAAACCTGATCAAATAACATCATCAAAGCGGTCTCCTCGGTTAAACGACCAGCACTTGTCTTGGAACCGATTGTGTTTTCCATAATAGACGCGTAAATATTTCTAATATAATTGTCACCATTCCCGTCATCTTGTTGGACAAATTTAATTGTAAATATTTCCTTATTTAAGCGACCATTTGCCTTGAGGCCAGCGACAAGACACATTTCATAGATTGGTCGATATAGACCTATTATTTGTAGTAATGTTTAGCAGAAATAGAATGGCAAGCGGCGGAGTGGTGGGAATCAATGTGGATGCAATTTCTTGATGTGACAGGATGCATTGAGAGATTGCTTAGAGCAGTGAAATCAAGTCACAGTCAGATCGGAAAGAACGAATAATATTTTTCTCCTCTGATATTACTTCTGCAATGGTGAAACTGCACGACGAGATGGTTTGAAGATGGCACTATAGAGGTCGTGGACGAGTCACTACTCGCTCGAAACCAATCAAGGCTCTGTGGAGTGGAAACATGTTGGATTCCCTACATGAAAAAATGCTGTGTCGCAATCTGCCCGGAAAGTGCTTACGACACTGTTCTGGGACATGTTTGGTGTGTTATTTATGGGCTATAACTGAACACGGACCCACTGTGAATGCTACAGCGTACTTGGTAAACGTTGGTTACTTGCGTTGTGACATTCGTGACAAACGCCACAACATTAATGCTGACGGTGTCAAACTCCTTCATGACAAACTCACCAAATGTTGATTGGAGGTGCTCCAGCATCCACCATACATTCAGGACGTAATACCGTCGGACTTTCATATCTTTGGACCCTTGAACAGCCGGCAAACACTTTGCGACAGATGCGAAAGTGGAATTCGCGGTCCGCAGATAGCTATACACCAACCAAACGGACTTCTACAAAGAGAGCATTTTGAACTTGGCACAACGCTGGCAGAAATGAGTTGACTAACTTTACTACTATGTAGAAAAGAAAGTCAAAGGTGTAAGGTACTAGGTATTTTTTTGTGCTTTGATACAATTAAATTTTTCGATAACAACAACTATTGTGCGTTACTTTTCGATCTCTGCTTGTATATTGCAAATGAATTAATTTTATATATTATAAAGAGATGTATTTTATGGTATGACATTCTAATAACAACACTCGTCAATTTCATAACATTCTCATTATGTTTGCTTCACCATGATTACCCTCTCTTCCCAGGATAACTCCTGCTTTTAGCTCATGAGAGACATGTCAATGAAAGCATAGTTCACAGCAATTAGAATATTTAGACCTGATGTACGTTTTCTATAACCTTATCACCTTGATTCAATGGCCACCTCAACAAAGGGCGAATATTTCGTCACTTACAGTTTTTAACTTCTTTTTCATGTAAAATAAGTAAATAAATAAATTTGTAAACGCTTGTGTGTGAAATGTGTTAACGTAGTGCTAAGTCATCAGTGTAGACTTTGCTTACCTTGCCCACCGCAAGGCGCCACTAGTTTCAACTGAAGGGAGTTTGGCTTTTATTGCGAAAAAGGGAGCCGCAAGGATTTAATTTTAGACAATAAGTGGGAAAACCTATTTAATATTTTATTTCAAAACATGGTCGAATAGGAAATGCAGCACAACCTCATTTGCAGCCAGAAATCGCTTCCGCAGGGCATTTTACATGTCACACGCGTGACGTAGCACATTGAATTTTCCAGTACCGGAAAAAGCCACTGCTCACAGAAGCATATTTGACCCGCAAATTTGTATTCAGATCGTCAATGAGCTAACTCATATCACCGAGGCCGCGGGAATCATGTTTGTTTGATCTAGCTTTCTCTATGTATTCACGAGTAACCATGTTAGTTCCGTTGGTGAAATGTGCGTTGTTCACCCGCTGCAGCTCTTGTGTGGGTTGGACGACCTGTTGTCCCGGTGGCGCTCAGCACTTTGCCTCGTGTGTTTGCAAGCCGCGCGCGCTGCACTTGAGCTGTTTTTTGCGGTTGCCTTGGCAACCGATTGCGCGCCTCTCGTCAGCGTCGGGTGAGTGCAGCGCTGACACATCCAGCGGATCATGAATGACGCTGGCGGTTGGCCGCCTGCTTTAATTTGAACGGCCCTTCATTTGTTGGATTTCCGTCATTGATGATTGGAATCGAGGTTGAGCCCTCTCGTGGGGGTTAATTTCTCCCGGCCTTGGGTCTTTTACCCTGGCAGAAACAAAAATACATTGCAGGGTTTTTTTCCTACAGAGAAACGTTGTAAAATGGTGTTCTTGATGAAGTATTTTTTTTTTATTTTTCTTATTCATTGAATATACAACGTAGTATTACACAAAACGATATTTACGTTTGTTGCAAACATGGTATTGTACGGCGCACTCTGACGGGTCCAGGTGACACGGTGAGGAAGGGTGTTTAGATAGTGAGAAGTAGTGCAAGGTCAGGAGGAGAATACACTATCTATTCATAGAATTATTTCATTTTCCTGATAATGATGATTGTAATAAATATCCGGACAATGGTAGATACTTCAGCTAATTTATAAACTAAGACCACTTAGACTTTTCTCACAAATTTCGGGAGGATATGCCTCCATTCCCTCCTGATTGTCGAACATCTCATTTATTTTTTAATTAAACATAATTTTTGCAATTAACAATTCTGCCTTTACTTCACTTTCTACGACAAAATTATTGATTTCCGTAAATTGGTTGCAACTCGCACAACGAAACAAAGAAATGAACAAATCACGGAAAATGAGCGCTTATTCAAAATATTTTAAGATATTATTAATTTTAATGTTTTACTATAAATCGTTTAGTAACGTTAACACATCCAGGGACAACTAATTTTCATTTAAAGAGTTCGTTTCATTTAAAGAAAAAATAAATAAATTGGTTGAGAATAAAATTTAAAAGTCTCTCTAAACGAAAACAGTGTTTTAAAGATATTAGATTGCAGAAGTTAGTAGAAAAATATATATAATTAAGAGATTCAAGAGTTTTGTAATTATGAAAACTGGTTTGAAGGATATCAAATGTTTTTATTAAATTGAAGTTCTCCAAAGTTCTCTTTGAATTGCTTTGAGACCTTCTCTTCTGAACCTATTAAACTGCTTTTGACAAAACTTCTCTTTATCAAAGTTCCAGTAATGAATAAAATAGCAGAGTGTGAAATAAGAGGCAAAACTAAAAGTACTTTATTGGGACTAGCATAACTACAATATTGTGGCCATTCTTGAATTAATGACATACATTGTTTCTCTCAACTGCACTGTCCACTTTGGTAACACATAACTTAAAATACATTAAAAATACAAAATCGTGTAGAATAAAGTAATGTTACCAAAATATTTATATATCGTCCCAACTTCCTGCTCTATTGAATAATATGAGAAATCTGAATTATAATTTGGGTTAAAACAAATTGTTTAAAAACAATTATATTGAACTTTTAAATTAGTTCCTACTTTATAGACCTTAGACACAGAAGTTAGATAACAGTACCTTAGGATGTTAAGTCAGTGTAATATTGTAGCGGTGTGGTGGTGTGGTGTGGGCGCCAAGGAAAACTATAATAACTTCCCTAAACTAATAAACCACCAACTCCGTTATTTAATCTTCTCACTACAGTACCGTGCTAGCTCAGTCCACTGGGTTCGAATGATGACTGTTGCGAGCCATTCCACGTCAAGTCGCACAAGAGTTGACACGACATTTTTAAAAATGTACGATATTTTTTTCTTAAGTCTGGACATCAAAAAAAGAGACACGTATTTTTTTATTTGCCTGAAAATTGATTATTTGTGTAGTTATGGCTATATTACATTTTGGAATTTACAGGCACTTCACAAAATAAGATCAATTATCTCTCCAAATGTACTAAGTATAAAAATATCTGGTTTGTGTTATTTAATACGTTGAAATGTTTATTTTATTCCTCTGTAAATAAATTTTTCAAATAATATTTGTTTCATTTCAAAAAATGTATTTTTTTCAAAAAAGTAAAATTTCTATATAAACTCGATGAGATAAAAATTTGAAAAAAATAGGCGTGTTCCTTGTTCAATTTTCTATAAAATACAACAGGAAAAAAGTGGGCACTGCACACATAGAGTTCTAAGAAAATCAATTGTAAGTATGAGGGCGCACTCTGCCTACCCATGCACTAACGAATTGGGTTCGGCCAGTCTTTGATGCAGATGCTGAAGAACTAAAACTAGTGGTGCTTCCAACGCACATACTTTCTCACTCTGGTTCTATACGGTCCTTATTGCTATTCCACTACTTCATAAACCAGCAAAAGTGTATTATACCAGCAAACGTTTTTCGTACCGAGACCCGACATCCGAAACTCAAAGTCAACGAACCGGCACTTATACCACTACGCCAAACTAGCACCGGTATAATTTCGGAACCGTTAGGGATATGTAAGTTCATCGCATGCGTTCTGGTTATATTGTATTACAATTTAACGTTAAAATGCTCATAAGTTTACTTAAATTGGTTCATACAGATATATACTAGACAACGGTTGATTTGGCATGTCATACGCTTCAGAAATCGAATAACAGAGTTGAAAAATAGTTTAAAAGACGCAGTTAGGGAAAACACAGACAAGTCCTGTCTATTTTTCTATATTGAATTTATTCGTGAGTAGAAGTACTTCAAATGATTTTCAATAAAGTATCTACACTCTTCAGTGTTTTTTTCCTGAAACATCACATTCATCAAATTAAAATTCCCCACGGGAGATCGAACTCGGTACCTTCATTATTGAAGATCTCAACCCCAAGGTGCATTAACCAATCGCGCTACGGGAGCGACTTGGGGAACAACTCTCAATATTTCAGTCAAAACGATCTTGAATCAGTTCTATCATTAGGAAGAAGGTAATTGTCAACATGCGAAAAACATGTCTTTACAAAAAACATGACCAAGAAAGGCAGCGGTAAACGGTTAACTCCACATAATTTATCGGATGATCGGCATTTGGAAAATAACTACTGCGAGAAAGTATGTGTCATTCTATAGCATCACTAGTTTATTAATATATATTTACCTTCCCTTCTTACACACGTGCAGAAAATTTAAAGAAAAAATTTGGAGCGGTTTTTGAGAAAAGTTTTTTTGTCAATTTGAATCGCAATTTACGCAAAAACTATTCGTTTTTCCCAAAAATGGTACATGACCTTATTTGAAGTGCTAATTTTCTACAACCGACTTTGTCTGAAGCGAAAATCTCTATCTTCAATTTTGGAGTTTTTAAACAGTTTTTTGCAATTTTCGAAAAATAGGGCCTATCAACGAAAATGATGTCTACGTCATTCCCTTCAACGTTCTTCGCACTATTCAACAACAAAATATAATCAAAAAATTTGGAGCCATTTTTTTAAATTTATAAAATCTCAAAATGGGCTTCATGTAAAGTATCCTCAAATACTAAGATATCGGTTTCAAATTCAAGAGGCCTTGAGACGAGTCAAAACCATCGGGGAATATCAATTTTGAAGAAAATCGACTGAACGGTTTAGGCGCTAGCGTTGACCACAGACGGACGGAATGCCGTCATTCGATTTTGAAGTATGAAGAAGCAACAAATCATGGATTTTGACTACTCCACGAGATAGAGGATTTTTTTTTCTAAATTTAGCAACAGCTTTTATCCACTTTTCTGTCACCAGACCCCTGCTTTAAGAGATTTTCTGGCGAAAATTCTCCGTTTTCCGCCGCACGATTACATAACTTTCTCTTCTTACGAAGTATTCGTAAGGCGAGAAAGTAAAAAGAATGACAGTCTGCCTGATAAGGGTTTCAAGAGTTATTAGTATTTCAGATGTTCACTCTGCCCCCAGAATGTATGACATTGTGTCATACATATTTTTGAGGGTAACATCGTTGGTGACTTGTGGGTCACCTATGTTCTTATGGTTGAGAGCAAAACGAATTGAAATACGAGCCATTTCACGTCAAATCGCACTCGAATTGACACGACTATTAAAAAAAATAAATGACACGAATATATGGCATTCATTCTGGACATCAAAAGAAGAGGCACGTGTTTCTTTATTTACATTAAAAACCGAAAATTTCTTTATGAACTCTCTCAAATTAAAATTTGAAAAAAATAGGCATATTTCTTGTTCAATTTCCTACGAAACATAACAAGAAAAAAGTGGGCACTCAACACGTATAGATAAAAAGACGAGAAAGTAAAAATCTATTGTAATTATAGTATTCGGGCGCGTGGTTCCTGCCCCTGCACTAACGAATTATGTTCGATCAGTCTTGGATACTAATGCCGACGAACAATAAAAAGGATGGCCCTCTGCCTGATTTGGGTTTCAAGAAACATTAGTAAATCATATGTTCTCTATTTCCCCAGACGGGATGGGTGACAGCAAAACGAATGGTTTTCCTCGTGTCAGCGAAACGAATTTTACTGCAGAGTCCTTTTGCGTCCTAGGGACGGGGTGCCCTCCTGACCTTGCTCGTGAAGTACAATCAACCACTTGTCAAGGGACATGGTAAAATTTTATCAACATTAGTCGCAATACGCAGTATTTATGAAGACAAGAGTCCTAGTATTTGTTCTGTGAATAGTGTGTACACTGTGCAACATGAGTGGCGATCAGCGTATGCGATAGACGTTTCAATCCATTTAAACTTTCTGATCACGATTTTTAAAAAAGGAAATCTCCAAGACGCGTAAACCACGAATTGCTGGTGAATTTACCGGAGTCATTAGATTGGCAAATTTGTGATTCATTTCGGAAGAAAGGGAATCGGCTTCCAAAACGGCCTTTTCTTAATGAGATAGCATCGAGATCAGTGGCTCCCGTGGCATTAACAAAAGTAGCGGAACGTCCATAAAAAAAGTGGAAATCAAGGAAGTGATAATTTACGCTCCTCAGATAGTTCGTCAAGTGTCTGCGAAATAAATAAAGAGATGATAAACACGAGTTTAATTGCAATAGGAGAAACCCCCGCCACGAAAAGAAAATTGAAACAAAATGGCATCCCCATGAGACATTTTAGAAAGTACAAAGTGCCAACACAGATAAATTTTTTCACATTGAAGATCCTTCGACGTCCATTGAAAAATCAGACAAAGATACTATTTGGTAACTTATCGATTACTTTCACTCAACAGATGACATGACGTTGAAAATTTAAATTTTGACAATTTTTGAAAGTTGAACATACAATAAAATTAAACGACTTTTTGCAGCAACCGAACGCAAGATAAAAGTGTCTAAAACGTTGGCTGAAAAAAATGGAATTTTGTCCAGAAATGAAATAAATTCGGTAAGGCATTAAAACTGTGCATTGTGACGAAAGTTCAGGAATTCTATGGTAAGCGAGTACTTGTATTTAAAGTGAGTTGTGAGGAACCAGAAAACTTCAAAATGTCAGTCAAAACCTGAATCAAGAATCCGTCATTTAATTATTTATAAATTTATAAATTATTTATAAATATATTAATATTATTTATATTATTTATATTAATGTACTTAAATATTATTATTTATAAATTCAATCATGAAGTTTCACCACCTCAAGAAGTATTTAAATTACTGCTTCTTCCAAAGAAACCGACGACCTGTAACGCAAAAACGTGTCTATTGCAGCCATCTATTACACATTGGTTCGTAAAATATTA
Organism: Acheta domesticus; assembly: GCA_031308135.1. NCBI lineage: Eukaryota > Metazoa > Arthropoda > Insecta > Orthoptera > Gryllidae > Acheta > Acheta domesticus. The sequence goes on along the minus strand of JAHLJT010009355.1, from coordinate 58,354,830 downwards.
ATATCTTTTAAAGTTACTGAGATCCCACTTTGATTTTTTCTGGACGTATTATTAATACTCTAGTGCGTTTATAAATATTTTAAAAAATTTTAGCTCATCGTGTTTACAAAAATATTCAATTTTCAAAATTTCAGTTTTTTAAAAAAATTGAAAATTGAAAAAATTAAATATTTTGCATAATCTTAAAAATTAAACATGTTTTTAAGTTTCGAATGGAATTTGAACGGAATTTCTAAAATTAATGTATTCAAATATATGATATTTTTAAGTTAGTGATGCGCGTCATTTTTAGCAAATTTCATTATACAAGATTTCCGAAAATAATAAAGTTAGAAAAAAATAAAAATACACATATTCACTTATTTGATCCATATAACAAATAGAAAAAAAATGGAAAATAAATAAAAATATGAAGGTCAAATTTTGGTCTTTTTTGTGCGATTTGACGTGGAATGGCTCTTGCTTTGTCTTAACAACACGTCACCCGATCTGCTCTTTCTATACGGCTTAACAATACCTCACCCGATCTGCTCTCCGTACGGAAGGCGAAAAAATCTGAAAGTTCTAATCATATGCAGAAATTAAGTTTCGTGCCAGATTGAATAATAATCTTGATTGAGCTCTCTTCCTCAACGAGGGGGATGGCGCCTCGCAAGATTCTCCCGAAATCTTCTAACGGCACCGTCCGTCACCTCGACCCAACCTCAGGTCGACCAGTCATCGGATTCTTCTTTCTTGCTCACTGGCACGTCTTCTCATTTGCGGAACATCACCATAATTTATGGAAATTCGAAGGTATTAATAATGACATTGGTGATACAAAGATTTTCAGATATTTCGGCTGACGCAGAGGACGGCAAAGACGAGGACTGCAATTACTAGGATGGCAACCACGAAGACGAAGATAATGACAATTGTAACTCTGTGATTTAAAATAAAAGACACGACAAAGGTAGTGTTTTATTTGCTTTGTTTCAGCATCGTGATGTAAAAGAAGTATCCTCCTCGTTTTTCATCGAAGTGAACCATGGAAAAATATACCGGGATAAATAAGAATAACAGAAAACTGGGAGAATTAAAGCGTCATATACTTTCTCGCAATATTGATAATGGCTACTTGTTATTATAATGTGTGAAACTGTATGTAATACTACGCGAAAAAACGGCAGATTTTTGACAGAAAAAAATTCATTACCGTGCCCTGATAACGAAAAAGTGAATAAATTCAGTTGCTAGATTTTAAAAAATCCCCTTACACGTGGTGCAACCAGAATCGCTGTTTTGTGGGTCCTAGATACCGAAAAAACAATTGAAAGCAAAACGTCCTTCCGTCTGTCTGCAAACAACGCTTGCGACTAAACCATTCTGCCGATTTTCTCCAAAATTGATATTCCCCGATCGATTTGACGCATCTCTTCGCCCTTTTAATTTAAAATCGATATTTTGATATAGGGGGTACTTTACATGAAGCTCCTGGGATATTTTCAAAATTTTCAAAAAAACTGCGCCAATACTTCTTTTTAAAAATTTTGTTGTTTGATAGTATAAAGATCATTTAAGAGAATGGCCCAGATCTCATGTTGGTTGAAAACTGATTTTTCGAAAATGGAAAAAATTCGAACTTTTTTCGCCGTCTGCTTACAACTACAATTATGCAGACACATTTTTTAATGAAATGAGTTCATAAAAAACAGATCTTCAATTTTTGAAACAGGTCATCTTCAATTTTTGAAAAACATTAGTATTTTTTGCGAAATTTTATGTCAAACGTAAGATTTTTTTATTTTCTTTAAACCATTTTTTTCTTAAAAACCGCACAACGTTTTTTTGATGAAATTGAGATCTTAGATAACATTAAGGAGGATTAAGAGAAAGGTGCAACTTTCATTTTCGTTGAAATGCACGTATAATGCTTCATAGTCAATTTATTTTAACCTAAAGTTTGCATTTCCAATCATCTATAAAATTTTCTTGTTCAATACTTTTATTTAATACCTAAAATTTCCTTATTAGGTTTACTTTTACTTTTACTCATAATTTGGCACACATTGACAAAACATTTTTTGCTACAAATTTTTGATGAGTATATTGTATTGTACAGAACGTTCTGACGTACCTTATATCCCTCTATTTTGAATACCAAAGCTTGGATTTACAGATTCTCCGCGAGAGCAAACACATTCCTATTGATTCCGTGAATATAGGAGTGTGAATCATTTAACAATGCCAATCATTTGTTCACAGAAGCATTTTTCAAGTGATAAAGTGAAAATAGAGCACTACAGCGAGGTAGGTTGGCTGAAAAGAGCTATTCTCCCGACTTTGACCAGAGGCCCAAAAAGTAATCATTTTGCAGTGCGCTCTAGCGCCTAAACCTTTTTTTCACAAATTTAAAGTTTATCTATGCATTTTTAGTAAATTTTATCTACTTTAATTTTGTAAATAACAATTGCTTCAATAGAACGCATAATTTTGAACATATAAGCAAAAACCTAAAAAAAAGGCCAAATATTTCGTGTATTTTGCAATTATCTCTGTGAAGGGGACATTGTTTGAGGTGGCAAACATCAAATTTAAATTCAGCACTCTCAAAAACACATAGAACCGTTGAGAAAAAAGCTTCTGGAATTTTTTCCTGAATCAGCCCTTTTTGAGCACCATTTGACTGGACTAACGACCATTGCCCGCAGCACGACCGCCGACTTGGAGAGGCCGTGACGTGCGCCATGTCGATCAGAGAAGGGGGAGTGAAGTGTACCCACCCATACTTCGAAGGGTATGCGCTGAGCGTGGTTCGCTGAGCGTGGTTCGCATTTCTTCTTGTCGCTAGAATCGCCGCCCGCATTGTTTCTTATAACCAGAATTGTCGCCAGCATCACTTCTGAGCTATTACGACGAAGCTACGATCGCCAACGTGTTAGTTAATTTGGCACGAGACACGAGTAATAATCAGTTCGTCGTTTAATGGAACAGTGATTTTGGAGAAAGCGAGTTTGAATGAAGTAGGCTGCTATAATTCCACTCGCTAATATAAAGTGAATTGTGCGAACCAAACGCATTTGATCAATTTCGTTGTGCATATAATTTTGCACGAGAGCGTACGCAACGGGACGCGAGGAAGCGAGAACACGAGGACGGGACGACGCCATGAAGAGGGAAGAAGAGGGAAGCGAGGCGCCGATCGGATGGGAACGAGATGGAAGGCAGAAGACGAAACCACGAGAGAAAGTGGAAGTAGCTGACGAGGCCACCGTTCCACCGTACGGCCAGCGACCGCGCCGTCGGAGCAAGCAGAGTAGCGTCACGGTGTAAGAGATAGAGGTGTGTTCACTCCCGGTCTAAAACTGAAGCTAATGTGAGGCTAGTTCTCACAGTTCTCGCTATGTAAGCGCTGCGAACGACTTGGGCATTTTGGGACAAGATGGTGATCCATTTAATAGCATTGTAACCTCTGGTGGAAGCCTCTGGTGGAAGCGAGACGCCATCATGAATGCCCAACTCGATCGTGCACACCGTACGGATAAGTGAGGAACTAGCCTCAAACTGGCTTCAAAAATTTTGTCCAAAAGGCGGCTAGTTGACACACCTATATATCTTACACCCTGGTCGCGTCGAGGCAGTGACACCGAGAACCACGTCGGCGAGTCAGGTAAACGTGTACAGGTTTCGGGGGGCGGGGGTGGAGTGAAAAATAGTGGCGGAGATCAGTGCTTCCTCACGGCAGGTGAGCAGTACGCTGCGGAAATCTCCTGGTCGCAGCACTATACTTCGGTTTTTCTTTCGTGGCGCGTGGGGGGGTGTCATCAAAATGGAATATCTCACGGTATTTCACGTCGTTCTCCGTTGTGCCGCCAGGAGTCGCATGATCGCCAGCACTGTTCGATGCAATCACGATCATGCGACTCCTAGCGGAACAACCGAGAACGACGCAAAATACCGTGAAATATTCCATTTTTTTGACACACCCCGTGCGCGAAGAATCAAAAACCGAAGTACAGCTGTGTAAAGTGGAGCGGAGTAAAAGGGTATTTTATATGTTCGCAAAAACTGTTAGCTTTGAACAAATTAATGCCTTAGGAAGGAATTTTGCTCTTCCTTGTACGAATGTTAAAGAGTTACTTGGTACGTTTGTGTGTTTTTTCAATTTCAGAGTTAAAGAATAATGATTGTAAAGTAGTAAATTCAAGTTTCTCAAGCTCACGTGTTTGTTGTTTCCCTGTGAAGATTACAAGCATGTACGGTAGATTAAAAGTAATAAGCAATTGTTTGAGAAATCAAAGTGTAAGAATAAAATATAACAAAACTAAGGTGTCGTTCGTACTTCGGACAAGCAAGTTGCACAATTGAAGAGTCTTATTTGTTTAACATTAACCCATTTGATCCCACTGTTCCATTTTTGGAACATTTTTTCTTTTATCTCAGAAACTTCATTATTCGCTCTCTTTTCCGCGCTAGTTCCCGTAACTATTGAGAGGAAGGATTAGTTGTCTGGTTTACGTGCTCACATTTCAAGAAATCTCAGTGACTAGGAAGAATAATAGCTTAAAAATACGCCTATTTGCTGAGAAGGTGTATGAAAAGAAAGAGTAAGTATGTAACTACAGTCAGTGTGATATATTTGCATATCAATATTCGTAAACATTGAAGAAAACAAGTATTTTGATGAAGAACCTACCGTCCTTTCATTTGACTGAAACCTACCCCAGAAATTATGTAATAAAGTTTGATGTTCCATATTTGGAACAATGGGATCGAATGGCCTGCATGTTTTATTTTGCCTTTTTAGCCTAATTGTCGACAAGGTCATTAGCATTCTGAAAGAAGAAGACTATTATTGTACGCAAATTTATTTATTTATTTATTTTGTCAAAAAAACAGTAAAAACTGTATATGACGTGTGGGGAAAGAAATTTATCTGCGCACATTTTCTAGAGGGCCAGAATTTAAATAAAAAAAAGAAAAAAAACGAAAACGAAAAAATTAATTTAGAAAATAATTATTTTAGAAAAATAAAAATATTTGAAAAATGTTTGTTCCCGAGTTATAGAAAATCAATTTCAACGGTAAATCAACTACAAGCAAAAGGAGTGCTCAACAAAATGTGCGCACAGTGAAGCTACATTTACGTCCAGAAGCAAAACAAGGGGCCATCTCGGCATTTGCTCAATGGATCAGGGAAACTGGACAAAAACCTGATCGAGATGGGAGTCATTGACCCTGAAGCTGAAGTACATTACTTCTTACAGATGTATTAAATATTTTTTTAAATGTATACAATGCAAACATAAACTAATTCATTATATATCTTTGTTTTGTTACATTAATCATTATTTTTCTTTTTCACGATCAGTATAGTCTCTAATTGTATAGAAACAGTTTTGCAGCAGAAAGGATTTTACTTTTAACTTAAATTTGTGTACCGACTTTAATTGTTTTATGTCATCTGGCAATGCGTTGTAAAGTAACGTACATGTATTGTATGTTGATTTCTTGTACTGAGCTGTTGATACTGACACTTGATGCACGTGATTTCTACGGCGTGTGTTGTAATTATAAATATCAATATTGCATGAAAATATGTTCCCTCCGTTAAGTAGGTCATTTTTGACAAATATTACAGATTCGTAAATAAATAGACAAGGCAATGGTAGGATTCCCAGCTCAATGAAAAGAGGCTTGCAGGAATCACGTGGAAGTCATTTTTTCGTTATAATTTCATAATAATTTTCTTTTGCAATCTGAAGGTCTGAATACTACAGGATGAGCTTCCCCAGAATATTATGCCATATCTCAGGCGGGAATGCACATTTGCAAAATAAACGCAACGAGCTGCATGAAGGCTGACAGAATTTGAAAGAATTCTGAATGCATAGCATAATGAACTTAATTTAGTGTTTAATTCTGTTATATGTACATTCCATTTGAGGTTTGATTGAATTGAAAGACCTAAAAATTTTGTTGCCTCAACATCAGCTAATTGCAAATTGTTCATTTTCAATGGAACATGCGATTTCCGATTTGAGATGCAAAAATGCATTGAAACAGTTTTTCTTTCGTTAACAATTAATTTGTTATTATTAAACCAATTTGAAACTTCTGAAATTGTACTATTTACTGCTTCTTTTTTGCAAAGAACATTCGTGTCATCAGCAAACAGAACCGTTCTTCCATTTTTAATAGACGAGGGCATATCGTTTACATATAACAGAAAGAGAATAGGACCTAAGATCGAACCTTGCGGGACCCCATGCACAATTGGCAAAGAATTGGAAATATAAGTATGTAATGTCCTTTCCTGCCAGTATGGTATTTCTACTCTTTGAGTCCGATGTTTAAGGTAAGAAGTTATCCAATCTAGGGCAATACCACGAATTCCATACGAAGGTAATTTTGAGAGCAAGATCTTATGGTCAATAACGTCAAAAGCTTTCGAGAGATCTAAGAATATTCCAATGGGTATTTCATTTTGGTCTATTGATGAAGCAACATCTTTGAGAAAAGAAAAAAAGGCAGTTTCCGTAGATTTTGATTTTCTAAAACCGTGTTGTGAGTCTGAAAACGCTCTGTTTTTCCTGAGAAATGTTTCCATTCGTAAGTAGAAAAGCCTTTCTAATATTTTTGAGAAAACTGACAAAAGAGAAATTGGCCGGTAATTTTGAATATCATTTTTGTTCCTTTTTTTAAAAAGTGGCTTAATTTTTGCGGTTTTGAAAATATCTGGAAATATTCCTGTACATAAAGAAGCATTGAAAATGTGAGTTAACGGATGTATAAAGGCTGGTGCACAAGTTTTTAATAAACAATCCGGAAATTCATCTAAACCAGATGAATATTTATTTTTTAGTTTACTGACTATTCTGAGGATTTCGTTGGGAGAAGTTTCGGGAATAAACATCGTATCTGAAATTTTTTTGGAAGTGTAAAATGTTGAATTTTGTGATTTTAGTCCCTTCGTGAGATCAGACGCAATTCTGGAAAAGTGTTTGTTGAAGAGATTGGCAACTTTTTCCGGATTACTCGTTTCTCTTTCATTATCCTTTAAAATAACATTCTCTACAAGGTATCGAGATGATGTGGTTGTATTTTTTACGATATCCCACATTGCTTTAGTTTTGTTACTAGCGCTTAAAATGTCCTGAATATTTTTCATTATTTTTGCCTGAACTATTACTTTTCTTAAAATTCTTTTATATTCTCGGAAGTATATATGGAAACCGGGTGATACGTTATGATGTTTAGAAATAAAGTAAAGTGTACGTTTGTTTTTACACGATGTTCTAATTCCTTGTGTGATCCAAGTATTACTTTTGCTTGAAATGTTTAATTTTCTCTTTTTAAGAGGAAAGCACGCGTTAAAATGAATTGAAAGCTTGGAGAAAAAAAAATTATATTTTTCATTTGTGTCAACAGCGTTATAAACTTCGTCCCATGATTCCTTCATCAAGTAGTCCGTAAATAATTTTATATTAACTTTAGTGAATGCTCTGCACATGCGTGTATTATTTATTGTGTCAGTGTTTATGTTCTTAGTAATTGTAAGAATTTGTGCATCGTGGTCACTGTATCCTAGATTATTCGTTATTATTTCATATGTAGTTGTGGTTTTGTTAATTATAATTTAATCTAATGCTTTTTGTGATTTAAGCGTATTCCGTGTAGGTACATTCACTGTAATGTCTAAATTAAAAGAATGAAGTAAATTGAGAAACTTCTCTTTTTCGTGGGATTCGCTCAGAAAATCAATATTGAAATCTCCACATACAACAATGGATTTAAAAGAGAGTTTACTAATTTTGTTCAGAATTATCTCTAGATTTTCCAAGAAAGTGAAATAATCTGAAGCTCGCTTTGTTGGAGGTCTGTAAATGCAAAGTAAGATAATTTTGAGCGTAGTAAGATGTACTACTGTTGTTTCAAAAACTTTTTCAACTGCATATAAATTGAATTCTGACAAGAAGGTAGAATCAATATAATTTCTTATGTAAATACACGAACCTCCGTAAGCAGGGCCCTTATTTGATTCCCTCGCCCTACAATACGATCTTGCAAGGTAAAAGCTAGGAATTTGGAGTGTATTTATATCATTTTGAGACAACCAAAGTTCTGTAAAGCAAAAAACATCTATTTGTCTTAGATCACATTGTAATGCTGCCTGGATAAATTCAATTTTATTTGAAAGAGATTGCACATTATGATGCATTATTCGAATCTTTTGCATGTACCTACACGGATGTTTTTCTGCTGCATCTGACTGTAATTGCTATTTATTTATTTATTTCATTTTTACCTCGATTGCGTGGTCGAAGGAAGTATCGTGTCCCAGCAGTGACACGAGGTGAGGAAGGAGGGGTGACAGATGTAGAGGAATGAATAGTAGGAGAGGTAATACACGGATTAGGTTCAGGGGATAAGGTAATTGGGTCCAAAGGGGTCCCAGGGGATGGAAGAGAACTAGGAAATAAATAAATAAATAGCAATTACAGTCAGATGCAGCAGAAAAACATCCGTGTAGGTACATGCAAAAGATTCGAATAATGCATCATAATGTGCAATCTCTTTCAAATAAAATTGAATTTATCCAGGCAGCATTACAATGTGATCTAAGACAAATAGATGTTTTTTGCTTTACAGAACTTTGGTTGTCTCAAAATGATATAAATACACTCCAAATTCCTAGCTTTTACCTTGCAAGATCGTATTGTAGGGCGAGGGAATCAAATAAGGGCCCTGCTTACGGAGGTTCGTGTATTTACATAAGAAATTATATTGATTCTACCTTCTTGTCAGAATTCAATTTATATGCAGTTGAAAAAGTTTTTGAAACAACAGTAGTACATCTTACTACGCTCAAAATTATCTTACTTTGCATTTACAGACCTCCAACAAAGCGAGCTTCAGATTATTTCACTTTCTTGGAAAATCTAGAGATAATTCTGAACAAAATTAGTAAACTCTCTTTTAAATCCATTGTTGTATGTGGAGATTTCAATATTGATTTTCTGAGCGAATCCCACGAAAAAGAGAAGTTTCTCAATTTACTTCATTCTTTTAATTTAGACATTACAGTGAATGTACCTACACGGAATACGCTTAAATCACAAAAAGCATTAGATTAAATTATAATTAACAAAACCACAACTACATATGAAATAATAACGAATAATCTAGGATACAGTGACCACGATGCACAAATTCTTACAATTACTAAGAACATAAACACTGACACAATAAATAATACACGCATGTGCAGAGCATTCACTAAAGTTAATATAAAATTATTTACGGACTACTTGATGAAGGAATCATGGGACGAAGTTTATAACGCTGTTGACACAAATGAAAAATATAATTTTTTTTTCTCCAAGCTTTCAATTCATTTTAACGCGTGCTTTCCTCTTAAAAAGAGAAAATTAAACATTTCAAGCAAAAGTAATACTTGGATCACACAAGGAATTAGAACATCGTGTAAAAACAAACGTACACTTTACTTTATTTCTAAACATCATAACGTATCACCCGGTTTCCATATATACTTCCGAGAATATAAAAGAATTTTAAGAAAAGTAATAGTTCAGGCAAAAATAATGAAAAATATTCAGGACATTTTAAGCGCTAGTAACAAAACTAAAGCAATGTGGGATATCGTAAAAAATACAACCACATCATCTCGATACCTTGTAGAGAATGTTATTTTAAAGGATAATGAAAGAGAAACGAGTAATCCGGAAAAAGTTGCCAATCTCTTCAACAAACACTTTTCCAGAATTGCGTCTGATCTCACGAAGGGACTAAAATCACAAAATTCAACATTTTACACTTCCAAAAAAATTTCAGATACGATGTTTATTCCCGAAACTTCTCCCAACGAAATCCTCAGAATAGTCAGTAAACTAAAAAATAAATATTCATCTGGTTTAGATGAATTTCCGGATTGTTTATTAAAAACTTGTGCACCAGCCTTTATACATCCGTTAACTCACATTTTCAATGCTTCTTTATGTACAGGAATATTTCCAGATATTTTCAAAACCGCAAAAATTAAGCCACTTTTTAAAAAAGGAACAAAAATGATATTCAAAATTACCGGCCAATTTCTCTTTTGTCAGTTTTCTCAAAAATATTAGAAAGGCTTTTCTACTTACGAATGGAAACATTTCTCAGGAAAAACAGAGCGTTTTCAGACTCACAACACGGTTTTAGAAAATCAAAATCTACGGAAACTGCCTTTTTTTCTTTTCTCAAAGATGTTGCTTCATCAATAGACCAAAATGAAATACCCATTGGAATATTCTTAGATCTCTCGAAAGCTTTTGACGTTATTGACCATAAGATCTTGCTCTCAAAATTACCTTCGTATGGAATTCGTGGTATTGCCCTAGATTGGATAACTTCTTACCTTAAACATCGGACTCAAAGAGTAGAAATACCATACTGGCAGGAAAGGACATTACATACTTATATTTCCAATTCTTTGCCAATTGTGCATGGGGTCCCGCAAGGTTCGATCTTAGGTCCTATTCTCTTTCTGTTATATGTAAACGATATGCCCTCGTCTATTAAAAATGGAAGAACGGTTCTGTTTGCTGATGACACGAATGTTCTTTGCAAAAAAGAAGCAGTAAATAGTACAATTTCAGAAGTTTCAAATTGGTTTAATAATAACAAATTAATTGTTAACGAAAGAAAAACTGTTTCAATGCATTTTTGCATCTCAAATCGGAAATCGCATGTTCCATTGAAAATGAACAATTTGCAATTAGCTGATGTTGAGGCAACAAAATTTTTAGGTCTTTCAATTCAATCAAACCTCAAATGGAATGTACATATAACAGAATTAAACACTAAATTAAGTTCATTATGCTATGCATTCAGAATTCTTTCAAATTCTGTCAGCCTTCATGCAGCTCGTTGCGTTTATTTTGCAAATGTGCATTCCCGCCTGAGATATGGCATAATATTCTGGGGAAGCTCATCCTGTAGTATTCAGACCTTCAGATTGCAAAAGAAAATTATTATGAAATTATAACGAAAAAATGACTTCCACGTGATTCCTGCAAGCCTCTTTTCATTGAGCTGGGAATCCTACCATTGCCTTGTCTATTTATTTACGAATCTGTAATATTTGTCAAAAATGACCTACTTAACGGAGGGAACATATTTTCATGCAATATTGATATTTATAATTACAACACACGCCGTAGAAATCACGTGCATCAAGTGTCAGTATCAACAGCTCAGTACAAGAAATCAACATACAATACATGTACGTTACTTTACAACGCATTGCCAGATGACATAAAACAATTAAAGTCGGTACACAAATTTAAGTTAAAAGTAAAATCCTTTCTGCTGCAAAACTGTTTCTATACAATTAGAGACTATACTGATCGTGAAAAAGAAAAATAATGATTAATGTAACAAAACAAAGATATATAATGAATTAGTTTATGTTTGCATTGTATACATTTAAAAAAATATTTAATACATCTGTAAGAAGTAATGTACTTCAGCTTCCGGGTCAATGACCCCCATCTCGATCAGGTTTATGTCCAGTTTCCCTGATCCATTGAGCAAATGCCGAGATGGCCCCTTGTTTTGCTTCTGGACGTAAATGTAGCTTCACTGTGCGCACATTTTGTTGAGCACTCCTTTTGCTTGTAGTTGATTTACCGTTGAAATTGATTTTCTATAACTCGGGAACAAACATTTTTCAAATATTTTTATTTTTCTAAAATAATTATTTTCTAAATTCATTTTTTCGTTTGTTTTTTTTTATAAAATTCTGACCCTCAAGAAAATGTGCGCAGATAAATTTCTTTCTCCACACGTCATATACAGTTTTTACTGTTTTTTTGACAAATAAATAAATAAATAAAATTTCCTTTCTGAGGAAGATTCGGTGGGGGGGTGTGACGAACATCGAAATTTTAACAACTTTAGCAGGAATCAGCTAAGAGTATGTACACAAGCTAATGTGCTCAAGAGAGCTGACTCCCAAATTATTATAGAAGACAGTGGAATTATAGTTTGTTTAGTTGGCACATTCTGTATGCATATTAAATATGTATCAATGTTACATATTTTCAGGTTAGAATGCCACTTGGACAGAGTATATCTATTGTTGCTGATGTTCTTTCGGCCCCGAGTTCAGAACCTGAAATAACACTGAATTATAGACAGCATTATGAAACTTCAAATGGAAGACGTATACAAGTGGTATCAAAATCAGATAATTGTAATAAAAGGGAAAGATGATTCGAAAATGACTCCTCATAAACATTCAGGAGGATCCCCCAAAAGAATGGACTTCGCTCTCTTTTACGGAGGAAGAAATTATGCCTGTGCACTTGTTTGAATTGTTTTATGATAATGAAGTTTTAAATGTAATAGTACATCTTATTAATTTATAAACCAGTCATAAGAATGACTTTTGTTTTGGATTCACTGTTGCAGAAATAATTTTCTTGAAAATTAATTTTTACGTGTCCGATAATTCACATTTATCAAGTTCAGATAAATTTGCTGAAGTTTGCTCTAAACGCTAAACGAGCAGTGGCTTCGTGATTTTACAAACGAAAAAATGTGTTTTGAGGAAGCAGTAATATCTTATTATGGAAAGGAGGACATCAAGCAGCACATTATGGGAAAACCCATCCGTTTTACTAGGCGAATTACTACGTGTTACTTCCAGTAATATACAAGTTCTCCATTAGGATGATCATCTCTAGATCCTTGTGCAAGGGTGTGCTTAATGATGTGAGATATGTTGAGCTCAATCATTTAATTGTGGCTCATAACAAGCAGTCTAGATATAGGCAAAAACACATAGAAAATGCAAGACGTCCAAGATTCCTCTACATGCAAAATCATTTAAAATATATCTTAGAATATAATTTAAAGTACCATTTTTATTATTTTTAAGCTATTTATCTTCATAAAACAATAAATAACACAATTAAAAATTATAAATAGTTTTTAAAAACATGCTACCCATTCGATCCCACTGTTCCATTTTTGGAACATGCAATTTTTCGTAAACAACAATTGATAAAGTCCCAGTTACTCTCACAATACTCTCCTCAGATCTATTTTATGTTGTTAATGTAAATTCAAAAAGCTACAAAAAATAATTTGGGATTAAATGGGTTAAGTTAGTTAACATTGAAAAGAAATCACTTTAATAATGTGTGAATGATCTATACTCGAAAGAACTTATCTACCAGCGTTAACAGAGACAAACAGAGGCCCCAGGGAGCGTCCGAAAGCTGACGTCACGACGAGGGAGTTGATGTCAGATTCAACAACTTGGTGTCCTGGCGTATGATATTAGGCAAACTTCTTCTTTGTTTTGTCTCATATACTATCTAATGTGTTGCAAATGATTCCCAACATCTGCACGTGGGGCAGCACCTCTCAAGCTCTTGATGGATTTCACCCACCGAGGTATATGGAATTGAAAAGATAGATGACAGTTGCGTATCGGTTGCGTATGCTGGTATGACTCGTGGACGAGTTCTGTATGAGCTGTTTTGAGCGTGCAGCGAATTACGGTGATTACAAGTAGTCAAACGTCACTTATTAGGTAATTAATGGATTCATGTAACTTATAAATCTGAATTTTAGATAATGACGTCTGTACAGAGTTTACAGGATAAACTTTTTTTTCTGCTTTCTAATGAAGAAAAGCTGAGAATAAAAAAACTCGGCATAGCATTGCCAGATTTAAATATAGTGAAATTTGTAAAGGCGGTAAATAAACAATTTAAGAGGATTTTTAAAAGAAGATTATTTTAGAAATGCGCGGCTCTTGTGGGTGTGGTGTGAAAAATTCCGTTTTGTTTCCCGTCCTTTTTGTTTAGAGGAGTTAATTGCTGGACAAAATCAGGAATCGCTGATTTGAATCATTTGAGTGTTAATGCGACTACAATACTTAATACCCATTTGAAAAACAGTTACCAAGATTGTGAGAAATCTCGATAAAAAATGTGTCGCCATCCTGTTTATCACTACATATTTGGGTCGTCGGTGCAATCTGAGGACGTTTGGGAGCTGCTAGTGTTTTGAGTAAATGTTATCGCTCAGAGTGCCATTGCCAAAGTGTTAGAAATGCCCCTTTGACGTTTTGACAGGCCGTGGACGAGACTCACTCCACTCAATCCCGGGAAGCCCCACAGTAACGTGATGTGTGACCAACCATTGCTTTCTTAACTAACACGTCTTTCATTATATTTCCAAACACTCTTAAATTATTAAACGTGAAAATACTCAAAATATTAATTTATACATATAAAATTGTCTAAAATATGTAATAACATTAGTTTTGACGAAATATTTATTATTAAGCATGCAGATTTAAGTATAGTGCAAATTGTAAAGATGGTAAATAGACAATTTAAGAGGGTTTTCGAAAGAGAAGATTATTTTAGAAGTACGTGGCTTTTGTGTGAAAATATTCATTTTTTAGTTGCCAACTGATATAATAAAACCATTGGGCGCTTCTTGAATTTCCACCGACCTTTAATCACTGAAGGTTAGAAGGGAACAAATAGCACTTTTTTATGTCAAAGTCCTCTAGGAATGACGTATGTCTGCAACAACCTGGTTCATGCGGCACTAGCCGCCACTTGTGTGGATGAACCTTTATTACCCAAACATCTCACTGCCCTGAAATAAAATAAAGCTCCCTTATAAGTCTCCCCGTAGTTGTAAACGTAAGAGCATATGAAAAGAAAGCGTCAGATTGTATTTAATTGTTATAGTCAGTCGTTGCAGTATGTTATATCAATAATGTCAACAGAAACGAAACTAAGCAAAATAATGTATTTCGTTTGTTTCTGGAGCCCAGAAACTAAAGTAAGTAACAAAAGTACACTACGAAGAGCGGAGAAGAAATCTATTGACTATAGCTCGACAGCTAAGAAAAAAAGAACCTCGTCTGCGCATGCGCGAGAAGTGGCAAAGTTCGTTCTTTTCGCGGACGGGGAAGACAAGCCTGACCTTGAAGACAGTCTCAAACTCCGAGGTGTTGAAGAAAGTTGTCGTCGTTTGTTGGTCCTACCAAGTAGAACGGCTTTTGCGTGTGAGAAATGCCATGTCGAGAGAAACGACCTCCTTTTCCTTCTCCTTCCGTAATTTTGCCACAAAGGGCTCTAGTTTGGAATTTTTCTCGCTCGAAAGGGAGTTAGTTTGCGAGCGCTTCCTGCTGTGCGTAGGTCTAGAACACCAATTTTTTGCTTAGCGCCGTTTTCAAGTGTTTACATTTCTGTTGATATGGCTTCGACTTCAACATCCACGAGTATATCAGGGTGACCGTTGCGAGGTCAAGCTAGTGAGCTGTTGAGCGACACAGTACTTTCGGCATATGAAAGTCGCATACAATATATAACAAATTCGAACGTTGTACAAATGATCAGCGATGCAAAAGGCGTTTCGGAATCAATAGTGAATAAAATAGTGAAGGAAGGTCAAGCAAGCCAAGCAAGGGGTCGACTGTTTTTCTCTAATCCTAAAGGGTAAACATCAGAAAGGAAGAAAAGAATAAACATGGTCTCATTCACTGATTCTGCTGTAAGACAGGAAATTCACTTCTAAACAGTGAAGAAAGAGTGTTCGACGCGTGATAAATTTATCGCGGCTTTCAAGGAGGATGATATACTTGATTGTTCAAAGCAGTAATGGCGGAAGACTAGCAAAAATCGGTTACAAATGGATGAAGTGACAAACTTCAAAAGTTCTTATTAAACGCCCAGACGTGTCTTGGCGAATGAAATACTTCCAAGAAATAGATAAGTACAGAAAAGACGGTTGGTATGTCTTGTATATTGATAAGACGTATGTTCAAGAATCCATCTAGTTTCCAATTGCTGGCAATTACAAGAGGAAATTTGGAGTAATCAGCAAGGTAGGGAAAGGAAATATATTAATAATTGCTCTAGCAGGCGGTGAAAAGGGATTTGTTGAAGGTTGTCTCCCGATGTTCCCATTAGACCAGGAAACGGGTGACTATCACATTGTAATGAATTTCAAGAACTACTATTAGTTGCTGGAGACTGAAATTCTTCCACTATTGGGTCGTTCTAGTGTCATTGTCATGGACAACGCAAAAATATTGCGCAGAGGCAGACAAAAAGCCAAACTCCATTTCGTGAAAAGACATCATTGAATGGCTAAATTGCGCATTTCTGAAAATGCGCAATTTTGAGCTCACTTTCGTAGAAAACTTTTGAATTTTAGAGAACCTTTATCAGACATCATTTAAAGCATATGTACTCATAAATGCAATAATGTGAACAAATTGCCGTTAATGCAAGTGTTAACTACGTGAGTGAGAAGTAAAAAAAATACTTTTGTGTAATTCTTGAAAAATCAATGTAATAGAGCTAAATGTTTATATCATCTTATGCAATACATTTAGAACTATCTTTCTCAAAAATTAAAAAAAAATGGAGTCCTTTTCAGGCAATTTTTGTTTTTGGCATTTTTTAATAATGAACTTTTTTTCATTCAGTATTCCATGGAAAGTATTTAAATTTTCGTATAAATGTACGTGACTTCAATGAAAGGACTAATTGTGGAGAACAAATTTCATTTGAAAGAAAAATCTCTATCTTCAATTTTGTAATTGTATGAAGACGCCGAAAAAATTTCAATCGTTTGCAATATTCGAAAATGAAAAAGTTAACAGTGAAAATCGGACCTGTGCCACCTATAACAGTGTATTTTACATTATTCTTACAAGAAATTTAAATAAAAAATGTTGAGCCATTCTTGAGAAAATTTTTAATATGCTCCAGAGGCTTCATGTAAAGTTCACCCAAAATCAAAATATGTTTCAAATTCATAGGGCAGCGACAACAGTCAGATCGATTGGAGAATATCAGAATATAGGAGAAAATAAGCTCAATGGTTCAGGCGCTAGCGAGTACCACAGACAGACGAACGGGCAGAGATCAAGAGACGTTTTGCCCTCAATTTTTTTGGTTTCAAAGACATATAAAACATGGATTTTGGCTACACCACCTTATACATGGTTGCGTTTAAAAAATCAAAGATGATTAAATTCCTTGAGAACTAAAAATATTTCTGTGTGTGTGTGTAGCTGTATCGAAAAATTCCTTGACTTAGCGAAAAAAAAGTCCGTTTTCGATGCAATAACAACTTTGTACCTAACAAAACAGTTCTTAAAAAGGATTTAGGGGTGTCACAAACCCCATGAACTAAATATAACCCCATCGTTACATTAAAAAATAAGGAATAATTATTATTCAATGGTATTTTTATTAACGGATTTTTGACTGAGTTGGTGCTCACGTTACCTTGAAAAACTTTTCTGATCATCAAACATTACTTATTTGCTTCAGTGTACCACATTAGTCCGGATATGGTCAATATTTTTATTAAACTCATAGAAATAGGCACTTCAAATGACCATAACTCCGTAAATTTCTAACCATAGTACTCTTAATTTAGATAGGATTAAAGCTTGAAATCGTTAATTTACGAACCTAGTTTCTAATAATTTAACTACGTCAGTGCAATAGGCAGCGAAATAGTTAACAGTGATTGCGTCGCGCGCCATCACTGTTAACGACACACATTTGAGACACAATTCTGTGTCGGAATTATTTTTTCAAAGTTTGGCTGCGTTGAACATTTTTGTGGAGATATAAAACATGAATGGAAATGACTAGACTTTAAAGAACTCTATGTCATTTGGAAGCCCATGAAATTCTTTTCTCTTTGTTTCGGCACGTGCAACAGAACACATGCATTCTGAAAATCTTTTCTTTCCTTTTTCAGATTTCTTATGCATTTCAAAATATAAGAATCTTCTAATCTAAGGTATTCTATCAGCCGGCAGTTGTTAATGCACTGTTGCCGGGTATTTTAGGCTAAAAAAGGGTCCATTCCATTTGAACCAGCTACGGACCTTGTATAACTGACATGTTCATCACGTTACGTGGGGAGCCCTTAGATGTGGTAATACCATCGAAACAAATTTGCTGCGTAGGCTGTAACAAAATGACGTATTTTTGAATAATAATATTTTGATGTAAAATTACTGTTGTTTACCCATCCAATATGCATTCCCACACAATTTTTGCTGTGGGTACAGACTTTACCAGCTCAATTTGTTAGTTTTTTCTCTTTTCCACTTACTCCCAACCAGCAGCGCGTGTCCCCTTTCGGGGCAGAAGTTCACGGCATCGCCGCGCGGAGCGAGCGCGCGCGCGTGCTGGGCGGGGGGGAGGGGGTGGCGGTTGCGTGCGCTCGTCGCGGAAGCCGCCTCTTCCGGCGCCCCCTCCCCGGCGCCCTTTCAGCGCCCGTGAATATTTCATGGCTCCGCCCCTGCCCCCGCCCGCCACGGCGGAGCCCGGGCGCTGCACACTGCGATAGGGGATTCCAGATTCCTAGCGTTAGAAACAGTATCAATTTCGCCTGCATGAGTACAATAATAGTAATAACTAGGAAAACCCGGCAGACGTTGTTCTCCTCTTCATCTCGCTCTTTCCCCTCCCATCACCCTCTCACTGTCTCTTCCTCCCTTCCTTCCTCACCCTGTCCCTGTCTGTCTCTGCCGCTCTCTGTCCTTCTCATTCACGTTTATTTGCAGATTCTTCACATCTCTGTGCAGGTGAGGTCATATCGGGAAGCGCCGGACCAGCAAAGTTTTGCGGACACGCAACCGATCTTCATAAATGGAGGTCTCTAAAGAAAGGGAATTTCGCGGAGACGTGATGATTTGCACTTTGACTTAACAAAAATGAAGGATTTGTTTGAAAAAGTGAATCTAAATATTAATGTCAAATGCATAAATGTACACTCGGGGAGTTATTAAAATCTATTTAGTTGAATAACTATTAGCGAAGTGTTCTAGGGCCTTAAATTGTGGAAGTTTGAAGACCAAGGCCACATAGAAACGTTCCTCGCCACGTAATTTACAAGGTCGAGAGCTTTTTGAACATTTTATTCCATTTTGATGATCGAGTTCTTCTCGATACTACCACACCTGTTCACAGACGTGCAGAATCTGTATGTGAAATAAAACACAGGGTGTGTGTACTTCTATATGTATGTGTATGTACTTGAGGAGATTAAATTGCACGGATGTACCTCTTAGTTCGATAACAGAGTTAAATAATATTGCAAAGAGTTGGGTTATGCTTTCTCGATCCTGTTTTTTTCGCATTGACAACTTTAAGTAGAGATCTGGAGAGTAAAAAGCTTTTGCAATATTTTTGTGACTATCAAGGAAAGCGAAAAGCTGACTATCAAGGAAGATGATGTAATTACTTCACATGGTTGTAAGGAAGTGTTGTGAATTGTTTCAAGAAAATGTCTATAATACCGATTATACTGTCTATGATACTGAGCAGATCTTTATTCAAATTCAATAAAAAAATCAATTTCATTGCTTTTTATTGTAATTTTAAATTATATAAGTACATTGGAAGTTACCTTTTTAATTTTTTTAAACAAATAAACGTTTCGTTACCAACTTTCTCTCTTAATATGGAAAAGGAAAGATAGGAAAGAAGGTGAAATTTAACATGCGAGAATTCTCGCACGGGTACGCTAGTTAAAATAAAATGCAAGTAAAAATCTCTCTGTAAAATAGTGCATAGCAAATGTCGTAAAAGTGATTTTATCGTGCCCGTAGGATCGTGCCATTCAGTGTATCGAACTTGCGTCGCTACATTTACTACTCGCAAAATAAAATGCCACTTTTACCACTCGTATTATAAATGACATAATCATGAACTGGCGAAAAATATCGTTACGTATTGCTAGGCAATGTAGCATTAGTTCTTAAAATATATAAAAAATGCCTTTATTTTGAAATGTATTGTCGACTCTTTGACCCCCCACCCGTTTGGTGATTTCCGAGTGTCCCGAATGTCAGTGATATACGACTGTTTAAAAAACGGAACATCTGGTGTGTATTGGTCCAGGGGGAAGAGAGAAGGGGCAGCAGAACTATTGCGCGTCGCTCACTTCACCCGTCCATCACATGTTTAATAGGGGCGTGAAATGAGGACGCCATTTGATGTCAGTCCCTCTGACAGGAACACAGACGGTTTTGCTTACTCGGGCATGCGATCGCACAAAGACCGAAACAGCTGGGCAAAAAACATAGAGACACATACAAGCATACACACACTCAGGCACATGTACACATATTTCTTTCAACAACCCGAGGTGCAAGGAGGAGTCTCATTAAAGCAGTGGTCAACCATTTTTTTACTGAAGGGCCATTTTCTGTTTGGTGAAACACTAGTGAACTGAGTTGATTTATTAATAAACAAAATGACATGATACTTACGTAATATAATAAAAATATATTACAACAGAATTAGGGAAAACTTAATATTATGGGCCTTGATGTGCATATTTTGTACTTTGCCTTTCACTTTGCGATTACATACAGTAACCTTCTCTAATTCAATGTGAGACCTCATCATTTCTTTGTCACTAAATTATAGTAGTAAGTAAAAAATACAGTTCGTAAACAGGTCGTCAAAACTTGAGCAACACACCGCACTGTAGTTAAACTGAGTGTAGTACAGCAAAACGCAAGTTAAGATCTGCGGGTTGGCGACCACTGCTGAAAAGAGTAAACTCCCTACAAGGAACGTCTTCACAACGTCTTCACAAAAATGGGACTAGTACCAATTCAATCAGCCATTTCAGAAACACTTCATCTCCAAAAAAGTAAACTTTCGGTAAACCGAAAAAACTGCCCTAAGACCTTAATATAAATAATATTCATAATTTTCGTATTTTAATATATGCATTTGGGTTTTTCCACTTTTTAAAGAGAAACAAATGTATTTACACACTTAGACGTGTTAAAATCAACTAAAAAGTTTATTGGAAACGTGTTGTTTCTTAAATGACTAAGGTAATGTGGAGTTATATGCACAAAATAATGGTAAGAAATAATATAAGAAGGAAAAACCGATCTTTTGTAAGAAATATTTGATATGGCTTTAACGTAACATAATGTTACAACTTTACTGACAATATTTTGGTATTATTTTCAAACATTTTTCATTTTCATCGTTGTCCACTGTTGGTCAGACAAGTTTTAGAGTAAAACGCATCAACTATATCTTCAGGAATATAGTATTTCAGTTTTCGGAGATCACTGACTTTTTTATGTGTATTGGTACGCAATGCTGTGGGTAAGCACAAGCTTTAGGAAGTTCTGGAGTGCAGGGAACTGATTTTCTCAAGTCAGAACTGGGTTCAGTTAGTTAATCAATTAAATGTTTTGCTTTAACTTCACCCACATGTTTGTTAGAATATATGAGTTCCATGAAACTCGAAATCTTGATTTTTATTTGTTTTACCTTGAAATACTTCTTGCTTGAGTCTCAGTTGACAGAACATTCTTTTTATAGTACTGTGGCCACTATGATTTAAAATCATTCACCTTTTCACTTTCCACAAGTTCTACTTGAAATTTGTTCGGAACTACTGTAGAATGAAGCATTAGTTCTGCATATTGTTCACACTTATATTCAAATTGTTTTAATCCTTTTTTACGCTTTAAATGGCGCAATTTCTCATCACTCATACCAGAACTTATTTTTCACAGAATGCGTTGGAGAAAACAACAGATGCAACCATTTATTGCTGCTCTGCGCCAGTGTTGCCGCTCACTACAATGTCATTTGAGAAACAACACATCTCCGGGAGATATGGTGTTCTTCAAAAGACTCAAAATTTTAACCTCTCATTGTTATGTACCTTGGTGATGTGATGTTTTACACGTAATGGATGAGATTAGTCCTAACCAGTAAATCTGGATGTATAACTCAATTTTGAAAATAAATGGAGATGTGTTTCTCAAACGACCGATTCAATTGTTTTACTGTTCTTTTTTACTATAGGAGGAAAAAACTTGAAGAAAACATTGGAGACTTTTTGAGAAAATAATTGCTTTAAAATTGTTTATATTTAACCCCAAATTACTCGACAACAAATCGTAATTTTGAAAAATTGTTGTGTGCGCACCGCGCGTCCGTGCCCTGTGAGCGCGTGCCGAAGCGGTACTCACCTGGTACCCACCTCTCACACGGCGCCACGCACGATGATGGGCCAACAGCAGGACTACACTGCTGGATATGTTGACACACAGCATACACACATATCGGCCTCCGGTAGCTCAGGTGATGTAGCCAGAGGGCTACTAAAAAGAATGGGGCGGAGGACCACCTCGAACGAGGAAATGAAGAAAGGAAAAACAAACAATTTCAAACTATTATACTATATACAATGCATGCCGGGCCCGAGCAGTGAAATATTAATAAAAATACTAATTCTAAGTCTTAAAATTAATGAATACAGAAGGTGCAAACTGAATAGAAAAGAAAAGAATACAATAAATGAATAATGCTAAACGTTAAGGCAATTACTGGAGTGTTCAAATGTCTTTGAATAGCTCGGCACTGATGGAGTCAAGAACAGGTACCTGATATGCGGATGTTCACGTTTGGCGGGCTCGTACCGTCACCGCTGGAGCTCGATATGCCTGCGGCGAAGCGTCTGCGATGACAAACAGCACCAAACGGATCCGATGTTCGGCGTCCCCGGACTCGATGAAGCGGCGTGTATGCCGCCGTGGTCTGACGCCGTGCCGCCGCTCACTAACGCGCCACAATGTGCGAGTGATGTCGGTCCAAATGTATGCCAGTGTGGCGCACTTTGATGGGCAGCCTGTAGCCCTAATTGAGTTGGGCAGCCTGTAGCCCTAAATCCAGCCTGCAGCCGTTGTGGCGTTAAGATACTTCACTGCATGGCATGGCGTGTGTGTCGACTCGACAGCGTAAGGCATGACTGCCGCGGAAAGTGACTCTGCTCATGGCAGCGGCCCTGAGTGCCACTGACGCTCTGTCATCTGAGCGATGTCTGGCAAGCGAAAGTCTCTCTTTGGCGCGATGGCTCCCGGCAATATATAGACAACCGCCCCCCGAACTCGCGGTGGTGGGTGGCCACCGCGAGGCGTGGCGGAGGGGGATGGTGTGAGTTGGGTGGATGCAGGACTTGGGCCCCGAGACAAGAGGCGGGGCACTGAGGTGCGGCAGCTTAGAAGGGCAGCAACGGGCCGCGCATGCCGAAGGGGCTCTGAAACGCCCACCCCCGCCGCAGGGGGGGGGGTCCGGCGGCACTGGGCACAGAGGCGAAGTACCCCCGGCGGCCGAAGCTTAACTGCCCCGCTGAGTGGGGGGGGGGAGGCGCATCCGGGCGGCCGCGGTGGCGCGGCGTGCGACAAAATGCGGCCGTTGGCGACCGCCGGCGGCGGCGGCGCCCGTTTGAAGACAATGGGCGCCTTTGCCGGCTACCGCAAAGAGTGAACCTGTGCCTTCGCTAGGGGGCGGCAACCCGACAGAGACGCGGTGGGATTAACGGGAGACGGGCGCGCGGAGGAAAGTGCGACCGACCTGAGCGGCGCGGGCGGTCTCCTGCCGCTAGCGTGCGTAAACAATTGTAAATTATCTTATTTCAAGGTTTGTCTTTAATGAACAGATTTCATTAGGGGAAAATCTCTATCTTCAATATTTTAGATGTAGGAAGACACCGAAAAAATCAAAACTTCTGTAATTTTCGAAAAAAACGGAAATTTTAACGAAAAAGATAACGGCCATTCTCTTAAGCCTTTTCTAAGAAAAAGTTTAATAAAAAACCTGAGAAAAAGTTTAATAAAAAATGTGGAGCCATTTTTCAGAAAATTTTGAAAATATAATTGAAACTTCATGGAAAATACCCTCCAAATTAAATTATTTCAAACTCGCAGGGTCTTGAGATGACAGAAATCGCTCGCGGAATACAAGATTTGAAGAGGATCGACTGAACGGAATAGGCGCTAAACTTTACCATACGAACAGGCAGACAGACGTTTCGGCGTAAATCAATTATTCGGTATCAATGACCCACAAACCCTAGATTCGGATTACACAACATGTTAGAGGAAGTAATTTGCTCTAAATCTTTAAGAACAAGATTTATACATTTTTCACTATCAGATCTCGTCAATAAGAGGTTTTCTGTCAAAAATTTCCGTTCTCCGACACACGATTAAAATGCTTTCTGTTCTAAGTAAAGGCGAGAAAGTAAAATTCATATTTTATTGAGCGGATATAGTCATTGTAATTGCACAGTTTACACATTAGGACAATTGATTTTGATAAAAGGCGCATTAATGAGAATTACATGTGTAGCACGTAGAAGTTAATTGTACTATCAGCAGTGCAACTCGTCATAGAGAGCACTAAATTTCCATTAAAATGAAATTTCAAGAACTAAATGTATGTAACTGTGCAAAATGCGCAAAACAAAGCAAACCAGAAGAGTTCTATTTACAGCTTCCATTCCCTTGCGATTGGGCGCGCCGAGAATGGGCGGGAGAAGTTCTGCCAGCGGGCGGGGCAGCTGTCGCAGAGAACAACTGAAGAGCGCTTCCAACCAGCGCTGCCAACCGCTTTATTGCCTCCCGGCGTTAAGCATTGGCGCCCCGCGTCGCCCGCGTCGCCCTGGGTCAGGATCGGATCTAAACCTCCCGGACTCGCTGTTGGTTACTGCACGCGGAACGTAGAATAGCGATGCTGCTAAGGTCTTGTTCTCCTAATGTATGCGGTCTATAAAACTTATTATAGTCAATTAAACATTTCAATGTGCTTCATTTTATAAAATCAAGTTTACGCATGTAAATATTCAGCCCAGTCATCGTTTGTTAAACATTGTTTTAAGGGTGAAATAAATGTATATAAACTCAGTGAGGACTCGGATACAAGTCAATTATGAACACGTTCCTTGTTCCTATGAAAACACTAATATATCTCCCTACGTCCAAACGTCCCCGACTGTTAAAAAGTTTAACTGAAACATTCTCAAAAATAAAAATATTAGTAGATTTCTAAATTCTATGACCGTCCTAGCAAGTCCACGCCCGAATATGTGCAGTTTACGAGGAGTTCCAGCGAAATATTTGCAGTAGAAGTTTGTGACAGTCTGTATTGTCTGTGACCAACATGCGATTCACGTAGTAAAACCATCGAGCTTTATATTTTGTGAACCACGTATGGATCACAGAACAGTGAACGTGTGATGCGTTATAATTTGTTCTGGCCGAGAAAAACCTGTGGGAGAGTAGTGTATGCGCGCAGCATGTGAGGACTTATTTTCTAATTTCCACTGCGCGCAGAAATCGAAGAAATCTACGCTCGCCCCGGGAAGTGTGAGGTGTCTATAGTTTTGTTAGGCCCAAAACACACAGGGCGTGGCGCAGAGCAGCGCGGCGCAGCGCTAAACGCATAAGCCAGTGGTATCAAGGTCTTCTACTGGTGTCAGTGGCTCGCGTCGAGGCACCGTGTCATGCCACGAGCTTCTCTGTGCAACTAACGTCGGGAAAGGAAACTATTAGTAACCCCGCCGTTTTACAATAGGGATGGCGTTGTCTCTAGTGGCGGAGTAATGAACTGCGTGGAGGGGCGATTTCGTCGTGGCACTCGTGCCACGGACTCCCGCTCGTGGCATCGTCCTTGACAACACTGGCATATACCAATTGGCGCGGCGCGGTACGGCGCGATTTGCAACTGTCATGTTTAATTTTTTCGCACGAATTCGCTCGAACGTCCTGCGCTCTGAGCCATTGAACCCGCCAGCGTGTGAACATGGGCGATGGGTAAATGACAGATGAAGTGTATTCGAGGCCACCAATTTGGTAAAGCCAACATGAAAACCACTTCAACAGAGAAGTTGTTGAAAAAAAATAGTGGTACTTCAGAATGGCACAGACTTGAATATCTTAATGAACAAACACCTAGAGTTAAAGTATCAAACGATGTATTATTTACAATATGAATTCGCAGCTGGGCGTTGATGTATATACTTTCAGATACCGCCAACATTTAAATCGTGCGTTTGGACTGCGATCGTTGGCAGTGTCAAGTGGCTTGGGCTTTTCTTTCTATAATTTTAAATTTAGTGGCTATTTTAAATTAATTCACATAGTATTCTAGACTAGAGCGTTTTGATTTTTGTTTTTCACTTATTTCAAGCTATTTTACTATATCTAATTTAAAAAGTTCGTTCTTTGTGTTGTGCCATAGCACAATTTTTCCCTACTACCTCCGCGTTCCCGTGCGACAACTCTCGCATGTTAAACCCCACACTCATCTCTATCATTCTATTTTCATTCTAAGAGGGAACGTTGTTAACGAAACGTGTTTATTTGTTTAAAAATGTATAAAGGTAACTTGCAATGTTCTAACACAATATAAAATTAAAAAAACATGCAATTGATGTTTAAAAAAATTCAATGAAGATTTATTCAGTATCATAAAGGTTTCTTGAAACAATTCACAAGACTTCTTTCAAGACAACATTTGAAGTAATTATTCAATATTCTTTGATAGTTAGCTTTTATCTTTTCGTGATAGTCACAAAAATGATTTTTTTTTACTTTTGAGAAAGCTACGTGTCTGAACCCACTGACTTGAAAATTTCATCGAATCACTGCTGATAACGAAAATACTGGTACAGGTAAAACACTGTCTTCACTCTTCACTTTACACCCACATCACTCCACAATTAGGTACACAGCACTTGTAGACCACAGCAAAACGTTAATTGAATGGTTTCACTACACGCATAAAAAACAATCTTCATGGGTATAAAGCAACTATAATAGCACTTGTAGTTGTTGCTGGAGAGCAAATCTTGAATTAATAATTATGCAAATAAACCTCGTCAGACTACACAAATCACGGTGCATAGAGAAAGCGTAAGTATAAGATGGGGGAATCTAAGCCTTCTAAGCGTGTCGTCACAAAAATGGCAACCTGCCACAAGGGCTGAGATAGTTAGGTGGCATTGGTAGTATCAAAGCACCGAACCAAGAATTCAATTCAATGTCCAAGAATGTCTCATCCTGTAGATTACGATGTGAGGAACGCGCAATTCTCTTTCTTTAGAGAGCTCAATGATGAAGATATGTGGCATATGAGAGCCGGAAAGGAAAGGTATACTACTGAAATAATATAGGAGGTGATAAATAGCGACTTTTCACTAAAGTTCAAAGAGAAGTTTGAAGTATGTACTCTAATACAACGTCAAAAAATGCGTCACTGTTCCAATTGGTCACTCATTCCACGTAAAAGAAGAGTACGAGACAATTTCATTATTTTAAAAATAATAAATATTATGAACACCAGTGGACCCACCAATTTGTGCTGATGTGGAGATGATCAATTTTCTTCTCGATCAGCCCATGGTTGATCTAGAATCGCTACGCAAACTATCCTTGCTTTATATTTCTGTGAGACAGCAGAGCCTCGCACGGGAATTGGGCGAGAAAAACGTGGCCTCTGAGGAAAGATATAGTTTTAGAGGAAAACAATGCGATCAACTTACCTTTAGGTGCTCGAGAGAAAAGTATTATCTCTCCTTTGAATACCGAGATAATCTTGATTAAGCAATTTATTCAGTCGTTGGGTTTTAAATGATTTGTGCTTCGAGTGTATACATTTTCAGGAGTCACCAACAAGAAACTGGAATCAGGGATGTTCGATGGTTTTCAAATGATTCAAATTTCTTGAAATGCATGAGCGAAAATGAAACGAGTGCCTGGTCTTCTTTTGATCTGGTTGTGAAAAACTTTCTAGTAAAACAAAAATCAGAAAACTTTTCACAATTAGTAGAAGAAATGCTTTCCAATTTCCATGTGCTTGGCTGTAATGAGTAATAACTTCGTAGTCTAGAATGCGCTTCTGCCATACCAATACGACTATTATTATGCGTCTCTCGTTGATCGTCAATACGGTTTGCATGTAAGGTAGCTTTTTGCATATTTGATCGGATTCGACGACCTATGTTAGGTGTGTTTTCTGTGAAAATTAGCTGTGAAAATTTTCTGTGAAAATTAGCTTCAAATTTCGCATTTTAGTAGCGCTAAAACGCAATTTTCTTACAACGGCACATAATTTTTAAAAGAAAATTGCCATTTAGGAGTAGGTTTTTGTGTTCTTTAATATAATAAAATTAGTATTTCCGTTCTACCAATAGGAAGCCGAAAAATTAAGAAAATGACAAAAAGATGTGCTTTTGGTGATGATAGTTATCAGCTGGCAAGAAAGAGTATGTGGCAATTCTGAATAGCTACCAAAGACCCAAGGAAATAGAAAACTAATACGGGAAAGTCTGTGCCATTCTGTAGCACCACTAGTTTTTAAATACTGTTAATTGTTTATTTGTTTATTTTTGTTTGTTATTGCTATTCTGTAATTTGTGGTTTGATTTTCAACGAGTATCCAATTCTATGTTCTTTTGTGGTTACGACTTTGTGTTTTTTCTCATAATCTCAAAAATAGCCACGTTCTTACTAAAATCCCTCACAACCGACTCAGCACGTTCGATTACATATTATAGAGTGTTATTTCTTCATGCTTGCAAGAGAGTGGGGCACGACCGAGGCAAAGAATTAGGGAACTTACTAGTAAGAGAAAGTCTGTGCCATTCTGTAGCACCCCTTGTTCTGTCTGTTCTCAAACTCTTCGAACTAAGGGATTGTACAATTTTTCCGTTATGTAATTTACTATTTTATACCTTGACCGTTTATGTGATCATTTGTTTCTCATTATGCTTGTGTGTTTCTTGCAATGTTACCAAGTCTGCAGTTTTGAAACCTCTGGGCTTTTGCCTGTGCACCAGCACGCCCCCAAAAACAGGGCTCATGAATGCATGTGACAGACTGTGTCCGTCCTTTCCTGAGAAATTTCCTACCAGATGTTCACTGGGAAAAAATTATCATCTTCGACTCCCTCCCCTACTTGCCCTAGAACATTTTAGCATATATTCCGAGACACCTTTAAATGGAGATTAGTGTACAGATATCTTTTATGTAGTTTTGCTGAAAAGTAATGCTTTTCGAACTCGCTTTAAATCCCCTGAAGCTTTACTAAGCTCCACTTGTATGTGGTAAAAAGCTTTTTGTTTCAACTTTGATACATAACTATTATATGAGGATTTCACATGCTACAAGAAAAAGAGATATTTGAAGCACCACATATTCTGCTCGTAAAGAAATAATGGTCTCTTTAAATGAACCCAAGCCCCCATTCTCCTTCAGCATACACATAAACGTTTAATGGCCACTATGAATTCCGAATTAATAGCGCTCTTCAGTCCGTTTAGATGAGGTTTAGCGGATCCGTTGAGGACCACGCTCTTGCTGACTCTTTAAACGATATCACTGGCTTATCTACCACTCCGCCTCCCTTCCCTTCAATACCGTTCCTTTCAATACTATTCGGATACCATTTGAATTCCATTCGGATGCACTTTTAGGTACATCTGATCTCAAGAAGGATAATATAGGAATTAGGAAACATACTGGGGTATTAGGAAAAGGTGATTTAATGTTTAAGTAAATTACCAATATTCTGTATTTAGCAATTACTAGATAATTACGCTTTTGTACAAGATACTGTTTAATATTTGGCAGCACAAATCTTCAAAATCTAGAACGATATGAACCATGTGTGCATAAAATAACTCAAACACAACCAAACATATTCGCGCTTCCACTAATTTGACGAGCATATTACAATGAAATTTCGCAGGTATGTGGCATTCAGAGGGATTTCTGTCCTAAAAATGACAACAGGCAACCTTTCAACGTTTCTAAAACTCCTACTCATGTTTCCACTCCAACGTTTGTACTTTCCCGCCTTACGAATACTTAATAAGAAGAAAACTTTGTTATAGTGAGCCAGGAAACGGCAAAGTTTCGTCAGAAAAACTCTCATTTTCAGGCTCTGGTAATAAAACAGTGGATTAATCATGTTGCTGACTTTAGAAAAAACACTAACTTGTGGTGTAGCCAGAATCCATGTTTTGATGACTCTTGATATCAAAAAATTGACTGACGGCAAAACGCCCGTCTGTCCGTCCACCGGTCTGTGGTCAATGCTAGCGCCTAAACCGTTCAGCCGATTTTCTTCAAAACGCTAGCGCCTAAATCGTTTTGGCTGATGACACGGCTCCTAGAATTTGAAACCAATATTTTAATGTTTTTAAAACACTTTAAAATTTGGGGGTACTTTACATGACGCCTCTCGGGCATTTTCATAATGTTCAATAAAAAGATACATTTTTTATTAAATTTCGTTTTTTAAATAGTGCAAAGGACGTCTAAGAGTATGATGCAGGTGTCATTTTCTTTGATATACCCGGAGTTTTGGAAAATTACAAAAAACAATTTCAAAACTACAAATTTGAAGATGGAGATTTTTGCCTCAGACAAAGTCGGTTGTAAAAAATGAGCACTTTAAATAATGCCCTGAACAATTTTTTGACAAACTAATAGTTGTTGCGTAATTTGCGCTTGAAATTTACGATAATGTTGTTCCTCGTAAACCGCTCCACATTGTTCTTTAAATTTTCTTCACTTGTGTAATTAGGGATGGTAAAAAATATTGCGCTAGTTATTTTCGGTCATTCCTCGGTTTTTCGAAAATTGAGAAAAAAAATTCTAAAACTACAAAATTGATGGAGATTTTTCTCTCAGATAAAGTCTGTTGTACAAATTAGCTCTTAAAAAAAGGTCAGGAAAAATTTTTTTAAAAAACGAGTAGTTTTTGCGTAATTTCGCTACAAATTTACGAACTTTCTTGAAAAAATACTCCAAATTTTTTCTTTAAATTTTGTCCACATATGTAATAAGAGACGGTAAAAAATATGGTGCTAGTTTTATTTTCGGTTATACCTCCATTTCTTTCGAAAATGCCAAAACAACGTGAACATTTCAAAACTACAAAATTGGAGATAGCAATTCTGCTTTAAATAAAGTCTGTTGTAAGAAAATCAGCTAAATAAAAAGGTCATCTATCATTTTTGGAAAAAATAAGCTGATTTTACTTGTTTAGTGTCAGAAATGTATGCAATATCTAGAATATTATTTTCTGAAAATCCACACGAAGTATTTTCATTTAATTTTACCTCGTATGTAAGAGCGTTTGGTAAATAAAATAAATAAATAAAATAACTAGTTATCGTTAAATAACTCATAAATGAGGCGTTATAGGGCCTTAAAAATTAACTTTTGAGGTCAAAATCTTCAAAGAAACGTTTCTCACACCATAATCTGCACAATGAACTCTTCCTGAACATTCTATTTAATTTTTGCTGGTCCGGCGCTTCCTGATATTACCTCATCTGCTCAGAGACATGCAGAATCTGCAAGTAAATGTGAATGAGTGAGACAGAGAGCGGCAGAGACAGAGACAGAGACAGACAGACAGGGACAGGTTGAGGGAGGGAGAGAGGGAGATGGGAGGGGAAAGAGGGAGATGAAGGGCAGAACAACGTCTGCTGGGTTTTCTTAGTACTAATACGGGAAAGTCTGTGCCATTCGGTAGCACCACTAGTTCATTCATGTTTACACAAAAACAGACATCAGACAAAAGCAGCTTTCGTAGGCTTTATTATGAGTATATTAGAAGTTTCTCTCAGCATTGTAATTACAAAGTTAAATGCTTTTGTAATATATCTCGAGGCAAATAGAAATTCCGAGAAAGTTTAATAATGAAAGTGTGTGATGTTAAGAATAAGTTTTTGGAATATAACTTGTGCATCAGATGAAAATGAAACTCAGGAAATATACGTAAATGAGAAAGGTGCGGTTAACGTCTGGCACAGGAAATGAAGTTAATTCGGAAACTACTGAATTGAATATGAAATGCCGATCGAGTAAAATGTTTATTTCAAAATTGTAAAGCGGAAATACCTTCGTGCCATGCCCTCAATTCCCACGTTCTTTCTAGTTAAAAGAGAAATTTTCTCAAATTCATTTCTTTTCGCATTTTGGATTTTAAATTCGAACACATACTGGAAATTAAATTTAAAAGAGAGAACACAAAAACAAAATTTTCCAGGGGTATTCGAATTGGCAAGAGACAACTTACCAATATGGAGGCGTTATTTTAATAGTGGTACATGAATCATAGTGTGACATTAACACTAGTTTCGAGATATTGATGTCTAAAGTTAAACAATTATAAAACTAGTGGTACTACAGAATGACACTGACTTTCCCGTATTAGATTTTTATTTCTTTTGGTCTCGGCTAGCTATTCAGACTTGCCACATATTCTTCCCAGCTAGCATCTATGGCCGCCGAAAGCAAATTTTTTTACATTTTCTTATTTTTATTCTACTACTAGCTGAAGTACCCGGCGTTGCCCGGGAATTATTACAGAATATTATTAGACAGGAAGACTAATTCCATCTTTTCATGCCCTGCGGCTGGGCCTACATCTATATCTTTCATTGTATCTCTTCTCCGCTCTACTCCTTCCTGCCATGATCTGTCCGTCTCCGTCCCGATAGCAATGTGTTGCTAGTACACAATAAATTGACAATGTACTGAACCACTTAACAAAACAATATTAACTTCATCAGAAGTGCTAGAGACTACTGATATTGAAATTTGAATAATAAAATAGAAACCAAGGACTCCAAGAATATTTTATTTGCATCGACAAATATTTTTGTATAAATTAATATTTGCTTATTTTTGTACAAAAAATGGATGATTGCATTAATTGTGAGAAATTGATATACAAAACAACACATTTATTAGTCTCCACATGTAAAGAACCATTGTTGCATTACATATCACAGCACTACTTAGTCTCTAGCTCATATTAAAACAAAGTTCAACAGGGTCAAAATTAACTGCAAAGAAGACAACTGGCATATGAAGAAAATGTAATTACAACAAATGTACAGAATCACTGTAGAATGTTTTATGTAAAACGACACATTTTGTAAACTAAACCAAAGCTTCAGGGTACACCACATTGGCAGTTTCATTATTTTTTGGAAGAAGCAAGAATTGGTTATCTTTTGACCCAACACGGGAGAGTGCTACATACGGGAGAGAAGACGCTTTCTCTAAGATCGACACCAACAAACTTGAAGGATTGTCCTTGAGCTTTATTTATTGTAATAACGAAGCATGGTTTAACTGGAAACTGCAGCCTTTTAAATTGAAAAGGTAAATCAGACGGAATCATTGGAATTCTGGGTATTAGAGCATTTTCACCAGATGCTGGACCAGTAAGAATTCTGGTGTGTAAAATATTGATGGCAAACTTAATTATTTGAAGTCATGTTCCATTACAAAGTTTTTGGGCATTGAGGTTACGAAGCAATATAATAGGTGTACCAATTTTCAAATTTAATATATGTGGTGGAAGACCTGCTGGGTTGAGCGAGTTTAAAAATTCTGGTGGATAATGAACACTCTCGTCATCATTCAGAACAGTGTCAAATGATCGATATTCTTTTGTTTCTGCTTGAAAGCGCTGTAGGATTTGATGATTAATTTCATCTACCACATCATTTTTTGGAGACAGTAAAACTCTTTCACAAAACCATGAGTGTGTCTTATTTAGGATTGTTTGCACATCCTCATATATCTTCTGAATTAAATCATCTATAGTGTGAACCACGTGACCATACCGATGATCTACTAATATATTTTGACTATTGATATTGGTAACTGAACCGCTTCCAACTGCGAGAAGCAATGCTGCAAATTGCACAGAATCTGAGTCATCAGTTAACAAAGTCCTCATGTTTGTACTGAGAGTCATTATTTTAACGTTCTGCCAAATTGGGGATGTCTTTAAGCTTGCTTTGATTGTATCAGCTCTAGTGCCTTTAACAATTACAGGCAAGGTTTGCCGGAAGTCACCAGAAAATACAACAGTAACTCCTCCCATTAATTTGGAAGATGATCGTACATCCCGTAACATTCTGTCAACAGCTTCTATGTGACATCTGTTGCTCATGGTGCACTCATCCCAGATAATTAATACTGAATCACTAAAAACCTTTGCAATAGAACTATTCTTACTAACATTACATGTTGCTTGTTCTATGAAAATTGTGTTCAAAGGCAATTTAAAGGTAGAATGTGCTGTTCTCCCACCTTTTAATAATGTTGCTGCGATTCCAGAAGACGCGACTGCAATGACAGTTTTTCTCTCTGATCTACATTTATCAATAAGTAAATTGATTACAAACGTTTTACCGGTGCCTCCAGGGGCATCAATGAAGAACAGGTTACCGTTGTCATTTTGAACACTGTCAATAACTGCGCTGAAGATTGTTCTTTGATCAGGAACTAATTTTTGCAAATTTTCTTTTAGGTATCGATGCACATCACACATACTATATGTATCTTTTGTATAGTCAGAACTTTGTCTACTTGGCTCAAGAATACCAAAATCACGAAGTCGCTTATCACTGAAAGATGCAATAATGTCTTCTAGAATAATTAATCCTTCATTGAATACATCCACTGAGAATGGTAAATCTTGGTTGTCTTCATGCAAACGCTTTTGAAAAAGAATATCCTCACACATGACTTCCTTGAATTCACACCACAAACTGCTTGGATCAGATGGCTGACAGAATACCAATAGTATCGCAAATAGTTCACGAATATGTGATGGTGACTGTGTAAGTGCAGCATCACTCAGCGTGTGTTTCCAATGCTCATCATTTTCTATGAGGCCCAGTTTCTTACATGCTGTCTGGTAAGAAGGCTGTACAATACTGTTCACTGTTTTTAGCATAGCAAAAGAAGTTGGACCACGAATGTGATGTAGAAGCAGACGAAGGTAATAGCATTCTGTGAAGTTTGGATGCACAGTGTAAACTCTTCCAAGAGCAGCATCTTTCCTTACACCCAAATGCCCTGCAACCAGTTGACCACGTTTCCTTCTCTGCCAATTTTTATTTCTCCAGACATAAAATGCGGGCACTTCACAATAAAGCAAAGTTTTTGCAAAATCATCATCTTGGCACAGTTTGAAAAAGCCAGTTAATGTTGTCTGAGGAGGATTTTCTAAAACTTGCACAATATTATGCTGGTTGAAATACACCCTTTGACCATTTTCTAAGTGCACCGCCAGATGAATTACAGCTGGGTATCTTTCATGAATTGGCAGCTCAAATATTCGCCAGAAGGCTTCCGATGTGCTCAAGTAGAGACCATTTATGTACTTTTCAATTTCATTGCAATCATTTTGTACAGTAAAAGTTGCTCGATCATTACCTTTGTTAACATACTTAGTAATGTATTTGATTGCTTTCACAGAGTGACAGTATTCTACATTAATATGAGCTGAAAAGCATCTGCTTAGGACTGGTGAATGCGGAACAACCCATCGATTATCCACTTGTGTATCAGAATGTCCACCCAAAACTGCAATGTGACCACCATCTTCAGGCGAACGTCTCCTATAAAATGGATATCCATCATTGTCTGACTGAGTATGAACAGTGAAAGAGCGTGGGAATCTCTTATTGCATTTACCATTGACCATACATGGCGATCGTGAATTGTATTCTCCACATGGTCCATGAATCATGTGTTTGGAAACAATTTCGTAAAGAAGAGGATCTTCTTCTTTATTGGGTATCTCAGCACTAATAATTAAGTCAATTTCATCTGGTTGTATTTTTCTTTGAAGCCAAATCAGAATATGAGCATGGGGCAATCCTCTTTTTTGCCATTCTATTGTTGACATATGGCATACAGTTGCGCCAAAAATGTGGTTTTTGGTGATCAAATTCATCAAGTTTTGGTATTTCAGATGAAATACACGTGAAATAATATCATGTCTGTCATGAGGATTCTGTCCCACATACAATTCATGTCTGATTTCTGGCCATTCGGGGTTGCATGTCATTGTAATAAAAAGATCAGGGCGACCAAGGTGTCTCACGTATGTCATAGCATCCTGGGTTTTCTCATGGAGGTACCTTGGTGAACCAGTAAAAGTAGATGGTAAAATGACCTGCTGTCCAATATTTAGTGGATTTATGTTAGCGTCATTGTTAATTGCATCTCGAAGATGAATGTAGTTCTCTGCTCTTAATGTTTTTTGATTTTGTTTGATATATCCAAGTCTTTCTGTAATCATTTTAGCAGCCATGTCAACAACAAACTGATTCAATAATTGCTGGAACATTAGCAGAAAATTTACTGTACCTTCCCTCACCATAAATCTATAAGAATAGTATTGCATGCAAGATATTTTCTTTGAAAGGTTTTGGTTTGCTCTTCCTGAAATTACTTGTGGAATATTAATAGAATACCCATCTTCTCCATTAACAAATATGAGAGGATACTGAAGAGGGTCGTAAGCACGATGTAACTCTGAAACACTCTGTAACTTTCCATTTCTACTGTGCAATACAATATCTCGGTGCCCTTTATATTCATCCACCAGTAATATAGCCACTTCATTTGTTGTTGGTTGGTTGAAACAGCCTCTATGATAATTGACAGGGATAATGTCAGCTCGGATAAGGATTTTGTAATCCAGAATATTTGGAGGTGCTTGTTCTATGGCAGCCTTGAAACTTTTAATATACTGATTGTGTGTGTGCAACAAACTCTGTATCATTTGTATAATTTCTGGATTTAAATTAGGTACAATATTTTGACGCAAAGACATTTGGTCTGCTTCAGAAAGGAAATACACCTGCAGAAATCCAGGGTTCGTTGTTGGAAGTAAACTACCAATGCGATGATAAATTTGGCCCTGAATTTTGAATGTAGGCATGTAAAATCCTTCTTTATGTTCTGTACAGCCAAAAGATGTCATCTGAAAAAGACAGTTGTATTGTCTCAAATGGCGTAGGAAATGCTTTGATAATGGATGTTCACCAAGTAGCAGGCTTTTCAAAATGTCAGGAGGCTCCACCAAAGGCCTTAACTTTACTTTCCCATTAGAACAACACATGCTATTATGTTCGAATGCCCATTTTTTTGCTCCACAAAACATACAAACATTTTCCATATGACCAATCTGAATATCTGAACTATGCAAATAATCAAATTGGGGGTCATAATGAAAAGCTGAGCCGCTTCCTAGGGAATTGTTGGTATTGACTTCTCCCCTTGTAGTATTGTCTTCAGTAAGTTGCTCTTGCCTTTGTGTAGCCGATTCTGAACTTTTATATTCTGCCCATCTTTTCGCACTTTTAGTATGTTTTGACAAATGCGTCTTCCGCTTCACCATTGTTTTCAACAATTTAGAATTCACAAATTTCTGTAAATAAGAGGTTATTTTATAATTTTATAAATAAGAGGTTATAAAATATACGATATCTATGTTATGTACATTGTACAATACTATACATTCTGTACTTTTTACTTCCTCAACCTTACTCAACTACATTGTATATTATTGTACTTTTTACTCTCTCAACCTAACTCAACATTATACTGTATATTATTACTTAATACATCTACATTGAAATTCCTTACCACTGTTGTTACGGCTGTCTTTCAAACGATACACAAACGTTCTGAACTAACATTCACGGACATGTGTAAATAGCCGTATTCAAACCCCAGCGAATTTCGTAATAATTCTGGCTGTTGATGAAATGAGCAGTAGATCTCAGACATCCTCAGTTTTCACGAAGAGTGCGCCTCAGGTGGCGCAAAGCTAAACTATTAACATTGATGCATTCTTGAATCTACGATGTAATGCTAGTCGAAAAATGTCCAGAAAAGTAATTATTTTGTGAATATGTTAAGGTTTATGGTTGTAAATCATAGCCTATGTTACTCCAGACCTTTAAAGGAAGCTAGTATAAAAGTTTCATCAGTATTGGTTCAGTAGATTCAGAGATTATCGCGTTGTAAGTCAGTGCAGTTCTGTCTTTATATATTAGTATAGAGTATAGATATAGATTAGGAAAGGAAAAAATCTATGTTTTAATTATATTAAAGAATAGTAAAACTTCGTCCTAAATGGCAATTTTCTTTGAAAAATTCGGAGCCTTTTTAAGAAAATGGCGTTTAAACGTTATTGTAAATTCGAAATTTGAAGCTCTTTTTCACAGAAAAATTTTGAGTTTTCAAAAAACTTCATTTGAAGTGATTTGAAACACTTACATTCACAAATATAATAATGTTTACAAATTGTTAGTAATTTGCATATTAAAGATTTGAGAAACCTTTCAAAAAAAATTACATTTGTGTAATTTTTGAAAAAAATAACAAAATATCCCAAAATGAACTTTACGCCATATTAAAGAGTACGAGTAGCACTATTTGTTCGAAAAGTCTGAAGAAAAAATTTGGAGTCATTTATGAGAAAATGGCATATGAGCGTTTCTGAAAATGCGGAATCTTCATCTAGTTTTCACAAAAAACGAGCTCGAGAAACTTTGAATGACATTATTTAGAGAACTTGTATTAATACGTTTAATAAATTGAACAAATCTCCGCTAATGTAAATAGTAACGACGTGAGAAACAAGTAAACAAATACATTTTTGTAATTTTGGAAAGCAAAGGAATAAAGCAATTTATCGTTTCTGTCATCCCGTAGAGTACACGTAGTACTATCCCTATCAAAAGTTTAAAGAAAAAATTTGAACCCG
The DNA here is from genome assembly GCA_031308135.1 of Acheta domesticus. Taxonomy (NCBI): domain Eukaryota; kingdom Metazoa; phylum Arthropoda; class Insecta; order Orthoptera; family Gryllidae; genus Acheta; species Acheta domesticus. The sequence continues at coordinate 58,316,350 of JAHLJT010009355.1, read as the reverse complement.
TTTTTGACAAAATTTTGTTTTGTAATATTTTAAAATTGCAGTAAGCCTATTGTCCGCAATATTGCGCGAAAACTACTAAAATTTTCAAAGAAATACATATGACCTTAACAAAAGGAGTAATTATGGAAAACAAATTTTATTTGAAGGAAAGAGCTGTATCTTCAATTTTGTAGATGAAGAAATACGCAGCAAAAATTCAAACTTTTGCAATAATCAAAAATTCAGAGTTAACCGTGAAACTAGGACCTATGTCACCCTTATAAGTGTACTTTACTCTATTCTTACAAGAAATTTAAAGAAAAAATATGGAGCCATTTAGTAAAAAATGACCGGGGGCTTGATGTAAAGTACGCCCAAATTTTGCAGAAAGTTTTTCAAAATCGCAGCGCCTCGAGTGGAACCAGATCGATCAGGGAATATCCCTTGGAAGTAATCGTATGTATGGCCTAAGCGGTAGTGTTGTTCAGAGACACCGACACGGACAGACGGACAAACGGACATTAAAAAAACACTTTTTGGCTATCAGGGAACCCCAAAACGTGTATTTCCGTTAAAATCTCGAAATCTATTTTCCGCAGCATTACATAACTATCCCTACACTACGTCACGGTGTCCATGAGGAACACTAACGGTGAACGGGCACCATAGGATATCGCCACACACCATCACACCAGGCTGAAGGGACATGTGATGTGAAACCACAAATTGCTCGTCGTGACGCTTCCCACTCCGCCTTCAGACACGGACCCAGTGGTCGATGCCATTAAGACAGAAGCGGGACTCGTCGCTGATGATGACCCACTGCAAGTCTGCATGGCCTCAGGTCCGTCGTTCCCTACACCAGGCGAGTCTATAGCGACGTTGTTGGGGTGTGAGGGGCCGGCGTCGTAACGGTCAACGTACGGCGCTCCCTGCGTTGTGCAATTACCTGCCAGTGGTACTGGCACTAACAGGATGTGACAGTGCAGGCTGCACAGCCCGCTGAATCACCGCTGAAGCACCTATAGTTGCCTTGGATCTGGTCGCCCGTTGCGGACCATCCGTCGGTCCTCCCTCCTCATGGTGCGTGGCGGACGTCCAGATCCTGCATGTCGTGTGCGCGTGCCTTCCTCAATCCATGGCCGCCAAGAGCGGGCGATGGTGGTGTCCGTACGACCGGTGTGGCGCGCAATATCAATGGTCCGACAGGACCAAACAGCCTCCCGCAAACCCACGGTGCGGCCCCTCTCGAAGGCTGTGTCAAGCTGGCACAACCACTATAGCACAATCGCACCAAACCAAATGGAATATTTAGTACTCATTTATTACTAATTTATTACCCAAAAATTAAATTTATTACTCTTGCCATTTTTGAAAAACATGTGGTTGTGGTGGCGTGACTGTCAAGCTAGCACAACCATTTTTAAAAAATTAGCAAAATCGATTCAAACTAATACAAATATTTAGTACTCATTTATTACTAATTTATTACTCAAAAATTAAGTTAATTACTCTCCCCGTTTATAAAAAATAAATTGTTAAACACATCGTAGATATGCAACCCGCATGACACCATGCCAAAATTACAAATAAAACTATAGAGAGAACCGATCATCACAATCGAACGAAACAAAAAACATTATTAAATACATATTATATACTACTTTATTACTCAAAAAAATAAACAAAAATACTGTGGCCGTTTATGAAAAAAAATTTGTTAAAATCCGAATCATAGTTATTCAAAAATACCAGAAATTCAAATACGATTATAGAGAGAACCAACGAGCACAATCGAACCAAACCAATCTCATAATTAAGCCCACATTCCATACTAATTAATTACTCTAAACAGACATTTATTACTCTTGCCATTAGAGAAGAAAAAATTGTTAAAAAATGAATCATATTCAAACATGCCAGAAATTCAAATACGATTATAGAGAGAACCAGCGAGCACAATCGAACCAAACAAAAATCATCATTAAGCCCATATTACATACTAATTAATTACTCTAAACAAACAATTATTACTGTAGCCATTTAAGAAGAAAAAATTGTTAAAATATGAATCATATTCAACCATGTCAGAAATTCAAATACGATTATAGAGAGAACCAACGAGCACAATCGAACAAAACCAATCTCATAATAAATCCCACTTTACATACTAATGAATTACTCTAAACAGACATTTATTACTCTTGCCATTAGAGAAGAAAAAATTGTTAAAAAATGAATCATATTCAAACATGCCAGAAATTCAAATACGATTATAGAGAGAACCAGCGAGCACAATCGAACCAAACAAAGATCATCATTAAGCCCATATTAGATACTAATTAATTACTCTAAACAAACAATTATTACTGTTGACATTAGAGAAGAAAAAATTGTTAAAATATGAATCATATTCAACCATGTCAGAAATTCAAATACGATTATAAAGAGAACCAAAAAGCACTATCAAACCAAACAAAGATCATATAAAGCCCATATTACATACTAATTAATTACTCTAAACAGACAATTATTACTGTTGCCATAAAAGAAGAAAAAATCGTTAAAATATGAATCATATTCAACAATGTCAGAAATTCAAATACGATTATAGAGAGAACCAACGAGCACAATCAAACCAAACAAATATCATCATTAAGCCCATATTACATACTAATTAATTACTCTAAACAGACATTTATTACTCTTGCCATTAAAGAAGAAAAATTTGTTAAAAAATGAATCGTATTCAACCATGTCAGAAATTCAAATACGATTATAGAGAAAACCAGCGAGCACAATCGAACCAAACCAATCTCATAATAAATCCCACATTACATACTAATTAATTACTCTAAACAGACATGTATTATTCTTGCCATTGGAGAAGAAAAAATTGTTAACAAATGAATCATATTCAAACATGCCAGAAATTCAAATACGATTATAGAAAGAACGAACGAGCACAATCGAACCAAACAAAAATCATCATTAAGACCACATTACATACTAATTAATTACTCTAAACAGACATTTATTACTCTTGCCATTAAAGAAGAAAAAATTGTTAAAAAATTAATCATATTCAACCATGTCAGAAATTCAAATACGATTATAGAGAGAACCAACGAGCACAATCGAACCAAATTAATCTCATAATTAAGCCCACATTACATACTAATTAATAACTTTAAACAGACATTTATTACTCTTGCCATTAGAGAAGAAAAATTGTTAAAATGAATCATATTCAACCATGCCAGAAATTCAAATACGATTATAGAGAGAAAAAACGAGCACAATCTAACCAAACAAAGATCATCATTAAGCCCATATTACATAATAATTAATTACTTTAAACAGATATTTATTACTCTTGCCATTAAAGAAGAAAAAATTGTCAAAAAATGAATCATATTCAACCATGCCAGAAATTCAAACACGATTGTAGAGAGAACCAGCGAGTACAATCGCACCAAACAAAGATCATCATTAAGACCATATTACATACTAATTAATTACTCTAAACAGACATTTATTACTCTTGCCATTGGAGAAGAAAAATTGTTAAAAATGAATCATATTTAAACATGCCAGAAATTCAAATACGATTATAGAGAGAACCAACGAGCACAATCGAAACAAACCAATCTCATAATTAAGCCCATATTACATACTAATTAATTATTCCAAACAGACATTTATTACTCTTGCCATTAAAGAAGAAAAAATTGTTAAAAAATGAATCATATTCAACCATGCCAGAAATTCAAATACGATTATAGAGAGAACCAGCGAGCACAATCAAACCAAACCAATCTCATAAAAAATCCCACGTTACATACTAATTAATTACTCTAAACAGACATTTATTACCCTTGCCATTAGAGAAGAAAAAATTGTTAAAAAATGAATTATATTCAACCATGCAAGAAATTGAAATACGATTATAGAGAGAACCAGCGAGCACAGTCGAACCAAATTAATCTCATAATTAAGCCCACATTACATACTAATTACTTACACTAAACAGACATTTATTACTCTTGTAAACAAAGAAGAAAAAATTGTTAAAAAATGAATCATATTCAACCATGCCAGAAATTGAAATACGATTATAGAGAGAACCAACGAGCACCTTTGAACCAAATTAATCTCATAATTAAGCCCACATTACTTACTAATTACTTATTCTAAACAGACATTTATTACTCTTGCCATTAGAGAAGAAAAAATTGTTAAAAAATGAATCATATTAAACATGCCAGAAATTCAAATACGATTATAGAGAGAACCAGCGAGCACAATCGAACCAAACAAACATTATCATTAAACCCATATTACATACTAATTAAGTACTCTGAACAAACAATTATTACTGTTGCCATTAAAGAAGAAAAAATTTTTAAAATATGAATCATATTTAAACATGCCTCAAATACGATTATAGAGAAAACCAACGAGCACAATCGAACCACAGATCATAATTAAGCCAATATTACATACTAATTAATTAATCTAAACAGACATTTATTACTGTTGCCATAAAAGAAGAAAAAATTGTTAAAATATGAATCATATTCAACCATGTCAGAAATTCAAATACGATTATAGAGAGAACCAAAGAGCAAAATCAAACCAAACAGATCATCATTAAGCCCATATCACATACTAATTAATTACTCTAAACAGACACTTATTACTCTTGCCATTAAAGAAGAAAAAATTGTTAAAAAATGAGTCATATTCAACCATGTCAGAAATTCAAATACGATTATAGAGAGAACCAGCGAGCACAATCGAACCAAAACAATCTCATAATTAAGCTCACATTACATACTAATTAATTACACTAAACACACATTTATTACTCTTGCCATTAGAGAAGAAAAAATTGTTAAAAAATGAATCATATTCAAACATGCCACAAATTCAAATACGATTATAGAGAGAACCAGCGAGCAGAATCGAACCAAACCAATCTAATAATAAATCCCACGTTACATACTAATTAATTACTCTAAACAGACATTTATTACTCTTGCCATTAAAGAAGAAAAAATTGTTAAAAATGAATCATATTCAACCATGTCAGACATTCAAATACGATTATAGAGAGAACCAGCGAGCACAATCGAACCAAACCAATCTCATGATAAATCCCACGTTACATACTAATTAATTACTTTAAACAGACATTTATTACTCTTGCCATTAAAGAAGTAAAAATTGTTAAAAATGAATCATATTCAACCATGTCAGACATTCAAATACGATTATAGAGAGAACCAGCGAGCACAATCGAACCAAACCAATCTCATGATAAATCCCACGTTACATACAAATTAATTACTCTAAACAGACATTTATTACTCTTGCCATTAGAGAAGAAAAATTTGTTAAAAAATGAATCGTATTCAACCATGTCAGAAATTCAAATACGATTATAGAGAAAACCAGCGAGCACAATCGAACCAAACCAATCTCATAATAAATCCCACATTACATACTAATTAATTACTCTAAACAGACATGTATTATTCTTGCCATTGGAGAAGAAAAAATTGTTAACAAATGAATCATATTCAAACATGCCAGAAATTCAAATACGATTATAGAAAGAACGAACGAGCACAATCGAACCAAACAAAAATCATCATTAAGACCACATTACATACTAATTAATTACTCTAAACAGACATTTATTACTCTTGCCATTAAAGAAGAAAAAATTGTTAAAAAATTAATCATATTCAACCATGTCAGAAATTCAAATACGATTATAGAGAGAACCAACGAGCACAATCGAACCAAATTAATCTCATAATTAAGCCCACATTACATACTAATTAATAACTTTAAACAGACATTTATTACTCTTGCCATTAGAGAAGAAAAATTGTTAAAAATGAATCATATTCAACCATGCCAGAAATTCAAATACGATTATAGAGAGAAAAAACGAGCACAATCTAACCAAACAAAGATCATCATTAAGCCCATATTACATAATAATTAATTACTTTAAACAGATATTTATTACTCTTGCCATTAAAGAAGAAAAAATTGTCAAAAATGAATCATATTCAACCATGCCAGAAATTCAAACACGATTGTAGAGAGAACCAGCGAGTACAATCGCACCAAACAAAGATCATCATTAAGACCATATTACATACTAATTAATTACTCTAAACAGACATTTATTACTCTTGCCATTGGAGAAGAAAAATTGTTAAAAATGAATCATATTTAAACATGCCAGAAATTCAAATACGATTATAGAGAGAACCAACGAGCACAATCGAAACAAACCAATCTCATAATTAAGCCCATATTACATACTAATTAATTATTCCAAACAGACATTTATTACTCTTGCCATTAAAGAAGAAAAAATTGTTAAAAAATGAATCATATTCAACCATGCCAGAAATTCAAATACGATTATAGAGAGAACCAGCGAGCACAATCAAACCAAACCAATCTCATAAAAAATCCCACGTTACATACTAATTAATTACTCTAAACAGACATTTATTACCCTTGCCATTAGAGAAGAAAAAATTGTTAAAAAATGAATTATATTCAACCATGCAAGAAATTGAAATACGATTATAGAGAGAACCAGCGAGCACAGTCGAACCAAATTAATCTCATAATTAAGCCCACATTACATACTAATTACTTACACTAAACAGACATTTATTACTCTTGTAAACAAAGAAGAAAAAATTGTTAAAAAATGAATCATATTCAACCATGCCAGAAATTGAAATACGATTATAGAGAGAACCAACGAGCACCTTTGAACCAAATTAATCTCATAATTAAGCCCACATTACTTACTAATTACTTATTCTAAACAGACATTTATTACTCTTGCCATTAGAGAAGAAAAAATTGTTAAAAAATGAATCATATTAAACATGCCAGAAATTCAAATACGATTATAGAGAGAACCAGCGAGCACAATCGAACCAAACAAACATTATCATTAAACCCATATTACATACTAATTAAGTACTCTGAACAAACAATTATTACTGTTGCCATTAAAGAAGAAAAAATTTTTAAAATATGAATCATATTTAAACATGCCTCAAATACGATTATAGAGAAAACCAACGAGCACAATCGAACCACAGATCATAATTAAGCCAATATTACATACTAATTAATTAATCTAAACAGACATTTATTACTGTTGCCATAAAAGAAGAAAAAATTGTTAAAATATGAATCATATTCAACCATGTCAGAAATTCAAATACGATTATAGAGAGAACCAAAGAGCAAAATCAAACCAAACAGATCATCATTAAGCCCATATCACATACTAATTAATTACTCTAAACAGACACTTATTACTCTTGCCATTAAAGAAGAAAAAATTGTTAAAAAATGAGTCATATTCAACCATGTCAGAAATTCAAATACGATTATAGAGAGAACCAGCGAGCACAATCGAACCAAAACAATCTCATAATTAAGCTCACATTACATACTAATTAATTACACTAAACACACATTTATTACTCTTGCCATTAGAGAAGAAAAAATTGTTAAAAAATGAATCATATTCAAACATGCCACAAATTCAAATACGATTATAGAGAGAACCAGCGAGCAGAATCGAACCAAACCAATCTAATAATAAATCCCACGTTACATACTAATTAATTACTCTAAACAGACATTTATTACTCTTGCCATTAAAGAAGAAAAAATTGTTAAAAATGAATCATATTCAACCATGTCAGACATTCAAATACGATTATAGAGAGAACCAGCGAGCACAATCGAACCAAACCAATCTCATGATAAATCCCACGTTACATACTAATTAATTACTTTAAACAGACATTTATTACTCTTGCCATTAAAGAAGTAAAAATTGTTAAAAATGAATCATATTCAACCATGTCAGACATTCAAATACGATTATAGAGAGAACCAGCGAGCACAATCGAACCAAACCAATCTCATGATAAATCCCACGTTACATACAAATTAATTACTCTAAACAGACATTTATTACTCTTGCCATTAGAGAAGAAAAAATTGTTAAAAAATGAATTATATTCAAACATGCCAGAAATTCAAATACGATTATAGAGAGAACCAGCGAGCACAATCGAACCAAACAAAAATCATCATTATGACCACATTACAATCTAATTAATTACTTTAAACAGACATTTATTACTCTTGTAAACAAAGAAGAAAAAATTGTTAAAATATGAATCATATTCAACCATGCCAGAAATTGAAATACGATTATAGAGAGAACCAGCGAGCACAATCGAACCAAATTAATCTCATAATTAATCCCACATTACATACTAATTAATTACTGTAAACAGACATTTATTACTCTTGCTATTAAAGAAGAAAAAATTGTTAAACTATGAATCATAATCAACCATGTCAGAAATTCAAATATGATTATAGAGAGAACAACGAGCACAATCGAACCAAACAAAGATCATCATTGGCCCATATTACTTACTAATTAATTACTTTAAACAAACATTTATTACTCTTGCCATTAAAGAAGAAAAAATTGTTAAAAAATGAATCATATTCAACCATGTCAGAAATTCAAATACGATTATAGAGAGAAACAACGAGCACAATCGAACCAAATTAATCTCATAATTAAGCCCACATTACATACTAATTAATTACTCTAAACAGGCATTTATTACTCTTGCCATTAAAGAAGAAAAAATTGTTAAAAAATGAATCATATTCAACCATGTCAGAAATTCAAATACGATTATAGAGAGAACCAGGGAGCACAATCGAACCAAACCAATCTCATGATAAATCCTACGTTACATACTAATTAATTACTCTAAACAGACATTTATTACTCTTGCCATTAGTGAAGAAAAAATTGTTAAAAAATGAATTATATTCAAACATGCCAGAAATTCAAATACGATTATAGAGAGAACCAGCGAGCACAATCGAACCAAACAAAGATCATCATTAAGCCCACATTACAAACTAATTAATTACTTGAAACAGACATTTATTACTCTGGCCATTAAAGAAGAAAAAATTGTTAAAGAATGAATCATATTCAACCATGCCAGAAATTCAAATACGATTATAGAGAGAAACAGCGAGCACAATCGAACCAAACCAATCTCATAATAAATCCCACGTTACATACTAATTAATTACTCTAAACAGACATTTATTACTCTTGCCATTAGAGAAGAAAAAATTGTTAAAAATGAATCATATTCAAACATGCCAGAAATTTTAGATACGATTATAGAGAGAACCAGCGAGCACAATCGAACCAAACAAAGATCATCATTAAGCTCACATTACATACTAATTAATTATTCTAAACAGACATTTATTACTCTTGCCAGTAAAGAAGAAAGAATTGTTAAAATATGAATCATATTCAACCATGTCAGAAATTCAAATACGATTATAGAGAGAACCAACGAGCACAATCAAACCAAACACAGATCATCATTAAGCCCATATCACATACTAATTAATTACTCTAAACAGACATTTATTACTCTTTCCATTAAAGAAGAAAAAATTGTTAAAAAATAAATCATATTCAACCATGCCAGAAATTTAAATACGATTATAGAGAGAACCAACGAGCACAATCGAAGCAAACAATAATCATCATTAAGACCATATTACATACTAATTAATTACTATAAACAAACAATTATTACTGTTGCGATTAAAGAAGAAACAATTGTTGAAATAAAGATTATATTCAACCAGGTCAGAAATTCAAATACGATTATAGAGAGAACCAACGACCACAATCGAACCAAACAAAGATCATCATTAAGCCCACATTACATACTAATTAATTACTCTAAAGAGACATTTATTACTCTTGCCATTAAAGAAGAAAAAATTGTTAAAAAATGAATCATATTCAACCATGTCAGAAATTCAAATACGATTATAGAGAGAACCAGCGAGCATAATCGAACCAAACCAATCTCATAATTAACCCTACATTACATACTAATTAATTACTCTAAACAATTTATTTCTCTTGCCATTAAAGAAGAAAAAATTGTTAAAAATGAATCATATTCAAACATGCCAGAAATTTTAGATACGATTATAGAGAGAACCAGCGAGCACAATCGAACCAAACAAAGATCATCATTAAGCCCACATTACATACTAATTAATTATTCTAAACAGACATTTATTACTCTTGCCAGTAAAGAAGAAAGAATTGTTAAAAATGAATCATATTCAACCATGCCAGAAATTCAAATACGATTATAGAGATAACCAGCGAGCACAATCTAACCAAATTAATCTCATAATTAAGCCCACATTACATACTAATTACTTACTCTAAACAGACATTTATTACTCTTGTAAACAAAGAAGAAAAAATTGTTAAAAAATGAATCATATTCAACCATGCCAGAAATTCAAACACGATTATGGAGAGAACCAACGAGCACAATCGAACCTAACCAATCTCATATATAAGCCTACATTACATGCTAAATAATTACTCTAAACTATTGGCTATTTATTACTGTTGCCAGTAAAGAAGAAAACATTGTTAAAAAATGAATCATATTCAACCATGCCAGAAATTCCAACACGATTATAGAGAGAACCAACGAGCACAATCGAACCGAACCAATCTCATAATTAAGCCCATATTACATACTAATTAATTACTCTAAACAGACATTTATTACTCTTGCCATTAATTAATCATTGCCAAATTAGGACAGTATTTGCTGAAAGATTTGGCACTTTTCCCATCTGGGGAAACTTAAAAACTGGGAATTTTGGCTACCGCAGGATACCTGCATCATCCTCATCAGTGGAAGGAGAATACGAAAAAAAAACAAAACGTTTTTGTCAATCTTCCATTGAGGATCGACGATTTTCTTGCCAAACACATAAACTATCTAATGGGGAAAATGATGATTGCCAACAATAATTTGAACAAAGGGAATGACAGAACGGTAGAAACTGCTATGATGAGTTGTGTATCTGACGCAGTCGATTTCAACAAAGACGAAAGTTTTAGTCCTGAAACTGAGAAAATCGAGACCCTATGTATTTCTGCAGAAGGGATCTCCAGCCAGATATCGTGTCCGGCTTGCCGAAATGGAGACATTCCGACAGGTGCTCATGAGTGCATATTGTGTAGTAAGAAAGTGCATATATTAAATGAATGTTCAAAACCATTTAATAAGGAGGAAGGCTATGGAGCACGTCGAGTCTGCCTCAACTGCTTCCATGGCCAAACTTTTCGGTCCATATTAGCTACTCAGGATGTCGAAAACTGGAAAGGGCTTGGTGCTCCAAAAAATTCAGAAGAATCCAGTTTGTATTTAAGAAAATGTAAGAACCAAATAAAAGATTCGTTGTCTTGGAGAAATCATTCAAAAGTACCTGTCATCAAGAATACTTCTTCCATGATGCTTCATGAGCATACAATCAAAGGAGATGTAGTCTTCTTAAGCAATACATGTGCTTTTGACAGCTTTTTTCAAGCTATCTTCGTCATTACTCATGACAACCAAAATATATATGAAGAAGTAAGCATTCATGAATTTCAATAAATAAATGAAAAGTTTTAAAATATAACTATATATTTAAATTATTGTTCATATTTTATTCAATTTATAATTATTGTTTTTTTAATTTTCTTTCCAACTAACTGTGCCATTGCACAGTTAATTTGTATATTTCAATAGCTATACAAAAGAATTCATTAATAATTATTTTATAGGTATTACAAATGACAGACCCATTTTTTAATATGGTTCAGGCAATGATATCCAAAGGGTTATCATCAAAAATATACAGGCTACGATGCGGTACGGAGAAAAACGGGACGTTGGAAACACGGGCATGTTTCAACTGGTGTGTAACTACGATGCAGCAATGCTAGCTGCAAGTATTATGAAATCATGCCCGACAATTATTGAGACCACAATCTGTCAGAATGGTCGTAGGCAGAAGAAGTTACTCGGTAGAATCCAAATAGACAAAAGCTTTCTGCGAGGAAATGCGGACTTAAGAGGAGTGATTGTAAATACAGCAAAGTGTCCAAACAAGGATTGCAACAATGCAAATTGCACAACTAATATAGAAAAAATGGGTAAGGATAAACCTAGGATTGAAAATTACTCAGAGTTAAAAATATAAAAAAAGTAATAACGTTAAATTATCACAGTTCTCTAATTTCCAATATAAGAAACTTCACAATCCCTAAGTATACTCTTCATAAAGATCATTTTAAATTTTAGGGTTTGAGGGATTAATATGAAAACAAGTTGTTAGTGGATGTTTCTTATCAATACATCCACTAACATCTTGTTCGTATATTAAACACTTAAAGACCTATATATCTTTATCTATCGTTATTCTGGGTTTTTGCTACTATTAGGTAGAAAGTAACGAGTTTTGTGAGAATATTGCGAGACTTCAATGTTTGCCCTGTCTTTTCTTCGTGTGTACATTTTGATGTTTGATTAAGCATTAAAGAATATAATAAATACGTAACTACGATAAAATGGATCAATTAATACCTAAATTATTTTCACAAATAAACTACACATATGTTTGGGTTGAACGTACTTCTGTCCAATTATAGAATATTTATCCAATGCAGTTATATTTTGCATTAATCCGACTTATAAATACTGATATTTTTCATTGTTTCAGGGCCATTTGTCCTCATTGAACCATTTAACGCCTCTACTGGCGCGATGATCACCATCAAATTGAGAGACATTCTGGAACGTATTTGCAATCCCCAAAACAAGGAACAGCTTTTCAAAATCGCTGGGGTTATTCGATTTAAAGGACCTAAACAAGTTCTGAATGAAATCAGTAGGATAGGACACTACACATCGATATGTAAAAGAGCCAACACGTGGATTGAATTCGATGATTTAAGAGCCACATCAACTAATGTTTCAAAAAGTACTGCAGTTCTAGCGCATGTACTGATCTATATTTCTGACAACTAAGACTAAACAACAAAAAATAAGAGTATCATAAGAAATCAAACTAATTTTCTCATAGAATGGTAATAAAAGTACTCATTCATTCTAACTAAAAACCTGTTGCAAGCATTAAAATATTAATAAATACTTTTGTTAAAATTCATTGAAATACAAAATTTTTTTATTACAGAACTGAATAAATCAATTTATTTTATTGGGCCAGAATCCTACATCCCTGAAAAAAATTGTCTAAACCTAGGATACAAAACAGGGTCTCTCCCAGGGAATCAAACAGGATCGACGGAATTTTGAAGGGTGTCAGTGCTGATCATGGGGTCCATTTGGCCCGTTGAATATGATTATGAAAGTTTTATTTTTTGGTGTCACATATCGAACACTCTAATGCTCCATATTTTTAAAAAAATCAATAAACGGCTACAGCAATATATTTCTATTAAGAATGATAAATTAGAATTCAAAGTGCAATTAATTATCCATTTAGTTTAGGATGATAATGCCCCATATTATCCACAGATCAAGTTCTGGCACGTTTGGAAAATAATTATTTTGTTTTTAAGAATACGGAAATATTAATAAAATTATCTCTGAAGAAATTAATATTGAATGAGTATTTACTCACCAATTACGTTTTAGTTATTCCTTCCCGTTCGTTATCTACAATTAATACTCAAGTCTCAAACATGGTTGCAGAATTATGCAGTATTTAACAATATACAATACCAATATTTTCATACACAGCAAAAGTAATAAATGTCTGATTAGAATAATAAATTAGTATATAATGTGCATTTCATTACGACCTTGGTTTGGTTCGATTGTGCTCGTTGGTTCTCTCTATAATTGAATTTGAATTTCTGGCATGTTTGAATATGATTCATTTTTTAACAATTTTTTCTTCTCTAATGGCAATAGTAATAAATGTCTGTTTAGAGTAATTAATTAGTATGTAATGTGGGATTAATTATGAGATTGGTTTTGTTCGATTGTGCTGGTTGGTTCTCTCTATAATCGTTTTTGAATTTCTGGAATGGTTGAATATGATTCATTTTTAACAATTTTTTCTTCTTTAATGGCAAGAGTAATAAATTGTTGTTTAAAGTAATTAATTGGTATGTAATGTGGGATTTATTATGAGATTGGTTTTGTTCGATTGTGCTCGTTGGTTCTCTCTACAATCGTGTTTGAATTTCTGGCATGGTTGAATATGATTCATTTTTTAACAATTTTTTCTTCTCTAATTGCAAGAGTAATAAATGTCTGTTTAAAGTAATTAATTAGTATGTATTGTGGGATTAATTATGGGATTGGTTTTGTTTGATTGTGCTCGTTGGTTCTCTCTATAATCGTGTTTGAATTTCTGGCATGTTTGAATATGATTCATTTTTTAACAGATTTTTCTTCTTTAATGGCAAGAGTAATAAATGTCTGTTTAGAGTAATTTATTAGTATGTAGTGTGGGCTTAATGATGATTTTTTTTTGGTTCGATTGTGCTCGTTGGTTCTCTCTATAATTGAATTTGAATTTCTGGCATGTTTGAATATGATTCATTTTTTAACAATTTTTTCTTCTCTAATGGCAAGAGTAATAAATGTCTGTTTAGAGTAATTAATTAGTATGTAAAGTGGGATTAGTTATGAGATTGGTTTTGTTCGATTGTGCTCGTTGGTTCTCTCTATAATCGTATTTGAATTTCTGGCATGTTTGAATATGATTCATTTTTTAACAATTTTTTCTTCTTTAATGGCAAGAGTAATAAGTGTCTGTTTAGAGTAATTAATTAGTATGTAATATGGGCTTAATGAAGATCTTTGTTTGGTTTGATTGTGCTCGTTGGTTCTCTCTAAAATTGAATTTGAATTTCTGGCATGTTTGAATATGATTCATTTTTTAACAATTTTTTCTTCTCTAATGGCAAGAGTAATAAATGTCTGTTTAGAGTAATTAATTAGTATGGAATGTGGGCTTAATTATGAGATTGGTTTGGTTCGATTGTGCTCGTTGGTTCTCTCTATAATCGTATTTGAATTTCTGGTATTTTTGAATAACTATGATTCGGATTTTAACAAAATTTTTTTCATAAACGGCAACAGTATTTTTGTTTATTTTTGGAGTAATAAAGTAGTATATAATGTGTATTTAATAATTTTTTTGTTTTGTTCGATTGTGATGATCGGTTCTCTCTATAATTTTATTTGTAATTTTGGCATGGTGTCATGCGGGTTGCATATCTACGTTGTGTTTAACAATTTATTTTTCATAAACGGGGAGAGTAAATAACTTAATTTTTGAGTAATAAATTAGTAATAAATGAGTACTAAATATTTGTATTAGTTTGAATCGATTTTGCTAATTTTTTAAAAATGGTTGTGCTAGCTTGACAGTCACGCCAGCACAACCACATGTTTTTCAATAATGGCAAGAGTAATAAATTTAATTTTTGGGTAATAAATTAGTAATAAATGAGTACTAAATATTCCATTTGGTTTGGTGCGATTGTGCTATAGTGGTTGTGCCAGCTTGACATAGCCCCTCTCGAATGCTTCTATCTGGACAACCGGCGTTCGAACGTGTCGCTTAGACATAGTGCAGGTGACACTGGCGACGTCGCAATGGCCGGCGCGGCCGTTTGAGACCCTCTTTTCTCGTCCGGTGGGCGCGACGTCACGCCCTTACCGCCGCCACCCAGTACGCGGCCGAACGTGAAAACGAAATTATTGGCTTAGGGAATGGTTTGCAAAATACCCACCAAGTTTGCATTAATGGGGTCCTTCGGGATGCAACTTGTTTTATGACGAGGGGGGTATTTATAAAACACTTTTTTGACAAATCTACTCCATCTAATTTTCAGCCCGTTTCAGACACCATTTTGTTCATTTTTCTTCTTTCTTGTTACAGACTTTTGAAGGTCTTTTAACTCATAGACCATTAAGTTTAATTTGTGTTAAGTAAAATATGTGCGTTATAACTATATTACTTTTGTTGTTTCTATTACCAAATACGCATCAAGCTCTTTATCATCATATTGCTGCAGACACTATAAATATCCCGAAAATCACTCATCACGAGACTTGTTGAAAACCACCTAGCGTTATGCGTTATGCCGTCCACAGAAAGAACTTAGAATTCTATCACTTTCAGAATAAATATATAAACTTGCGGGGATTTGAAAATAAAGTTTTGTTTTCTCAAAATAGTGGAGTTGTACCACTATTAAAACTAATGGTGCTACCGAAGCACATAATTTCTCGCATTGTTTCTAAATGCTCCGCAATATTATACTACTACACAAACCAGCAAAAGTGTTTTCAACCAAGAAAATTTTCTTCCCTTTCCGAGACGCGATAAATCCTCAGAGTTAACTTGGCGGCAATCAGACCACTACGCTACTTGAGTTCGAGTCCGGATGGTGGCAGGGTTTTCGACACTATTTTGTCATCTAAGTCGAATTTAGCCACTGTCTGGAGGAGAATTATAGCTATTCTTATCGACGTTTTCCATAGTTTCTCTGATTAATACCAGGGGAATGCTGAAGCAGTTCCCTAACAATCGGATGATGGACCGCGCGCGATCTTTCCTTCTTCTTCCTTGTCCTTTTGTCTCCCCTTACAGAAACTTACATTCACATGCACTACACCATTACATATAGGGAGACTGGTCGGGGACTTACTGCTTGTCCCGGCTGGGGCGATGATTCTTTGGTGAGAGAACCTAGTTGAGGAAAATCGACGTGCAAGCCGATATAGGTTAGCGCTGGATCTCGCCATCCAACGGAAATGTCACCGCCATTTCTCGCAATAAAACAAGTACTGCACTTACATGAGTAATGATGTTATCGTTTGACGCACCCCAAATCACTGATCAATCATTTCACGTAATGGCTTCTGAACATATTAGTCTATAAGTTTGTTAGTTTTCGTGCATTTTTTGTTATATCGTTTGCGACTTTCGAATGACAGCTGAAGTGTTTGAAGCAAAAAAGGTGAAATTTAATTACATTTCTGAAACTTTATCAATAAAACACGAGAATGTGTGTGATGTTTTAGCTCCACTAGTGTATTACAGTGATGTTTTGAAGCATTTTAAAATCTCCATTTGATATTTTGTTGCTGACATCCCCTCTACATCACCTGCTCTACTCAGTACGCCGTGTTACTTTATGCGCGGGTGTAGAATAGAAGATCGGCCATGGAACAAATGCATGCAAATTGGGACACAGACAAACAACTCTGTTTCACGTAATCTTGTTTAAAGCGAGGGACCAAATTAATATGAACTTCATGCCGTGGTCGTCAAATAAAGTGGCTTTTTTCCGCGTGAGTCATGAGCCTCTCATCTGCTTTTTTCCTCCTCCGCCCCCTCCTCCCACATACACATTCTCCCGCGCTTCTGTCGCGAGTTGTAGCGCCGCTGTTTAATTTCCGAACTGCTTCGGGACCCGCACGGGCTGTTTTTCCGAGGGCGTGGACGGGGCGGGGCTCATTATGTAGCTGATACCCAAGTTTCCGGCGTGGCCTTTGATGCAGGTTTGACTCAAGTTGCCTTTGTCTCCGGAGAGGGCGGGTGGAAGCAGGAGGGGCGGGGTATGGGAAAAGGGGCTGGGGAGGTGTGGGAAAGGGAAGACGAGTCGAGGGGGTGAAAAGAGCCTTGGGCAAGCCGCTCAGGGAGACGGAATGTGTTCGGCGCCTTTCTGTAGCACTGACAATGAAAAGTTCCGAGGCGTCCCTCCCATTCAAAGAGTTCGCGCATTATCTTGTTCAGATATCATGGCACCAAAATAGCAGTACGATTTTGGATTTGATGAGTGTGTGATTTGAGTGTGTTCCCCAGCAGTATATCCAGGCTCTCTTTGAATCTATGCCACGACGTCTAGAGGCTCTGATGGCAGTGCGCGAATCATTTGTATATTGATATTCCTAATTTGTGATATAAATTTCATTTTAAGAGTATGTCTCCTTCTTGATGTTGAAATTTTCACAAATATCGGTGTATAGCCATTCCCAGGACATCTTGTTTTTGACAGGATATGAGTGGTATAGACACTTCTTTGGTTCGCGGTACAAAACGTGAACAGACAAGTGGGATTGCTAACGCCCCATCTACACTTACCATTCACAATCAGACTTGTAATTCTCATTGTCTCATAAACACTGTGTATTGTATAGTACGCATAGTATGTAGTATACCTCGATTGATCTGCTCGAACTCCAGACCCTGCGAATTGAAGATCGACATTTTAGTGTTTGACAGTTATTTACAAGAAAACTTAAATTTTGTTTTATAAATTGCTCCATTTTTTCTGCAATAGAACAAATTACACTAACTAATAAAGAATATGTTATATTTCATTGAAGAAGTATATATGTTCTATAGAGAATGTGATGTTTTTCTGCAAAAAATATGTATCGAAAATTTGTCGCAAATATATGATTTTGGGTGTAACGGGTGCAGAAAGTATTGTTGAAAAAGAAGGGTCATTTATTAGTTGGTCCGCTCTCCGAACTGCCGGTGAACACTAATGCCTGAACGTTTACAGGTTTTTCCGAAAAATGGATTCTCCAAGATCGATCTGGCAGATCTTCAGTTTCTGCAGAATGACAATCGATATTTTAATTTTTGTAAATACTTTACAAGAAACCCCTAGGGCATTTTCAAAATGTTGTCAAAAATGGATCCAACTATTTTCTTTAATCTTTATGTACTGATAGTGTAATTCTTCTTTCTTCTAAGTTTTCTTGCGTTTACAAGCTAAAATATTTGCAACTTAACTGCTTGTCACTGTGGAGCGCTGTACCTATGATAAAGAGTACTCGCATCGACCACTACAAGCCGCATATAGTTATCATCGCTTCAGAAATTATTCGCTCCAATGCAAAAGCCAATCAAAAATTTCCTCGACAAGCTCACACAAATTACGACGAAGAAACGAATTTTCGTTCATTTTGCCTGTGACCTGCGGGGCGAAATATTGTACGGGATGATTGCCGACTGCGGAGGAAAGCAACGGATAAACTCTTCCGAAAATCTCATTAGTGGTAACAAATCTTCAGTTTACTAAATGAAAATATTTAATGTAAATGAAGTACAAAATTTTTATAATATAATAATCATGAAATTTTATAAGAAGTGCGCCTTGTAATTTCAAATAAATTGCAGTGTACCAAAGCTTGCATTTGTAGTTTTGGGTGAATACGCAACTAATAAGTAACATTTTCCCCAACAGCTTTTTTCTTTCTCTTCTTCTAATTCCCATTGAAATTTTGGACTACGCAACGCTGATATATGCAAGGGGACTAATTTTTGTTCTGGAAAAAGAAATATACGACGCGACCACACTGCATCGCGAGGCGACTCACCGCAAAACTCGAGTTCTTTTCTGCGGCGCAACATGACTCGGCAGGAAACCTCGAACGTCTGACTTAAGCTGCGGGGGACGTTCATATTTCAGAGCGAAGACTGCGTACAGATTTAAAACTACTAGTGGTATCGTGAGTAACGTTCTGCTGTGAACTACATTGCCGTTATTCCTTATTACATATCTAGAATAATTTAGTTAGGAGCTACTTAGTGCATATAAAGAACATCAATCCAGTTACGTTAGGTGGCGTGCAGTATTGAAGTCACTACAATAGAAAGTAATTCATTCAACTACTCTCGTAACTGAAGACAGATAATGTATCTTTGGTTATTGCAAACTTCACGCCATAGAATTCTTAAGAATTAATTGTTTCGAGGTCGAACAACAGTATTAAGTTGATATTATATTTTATTTAAAATTGAAAGAATGCATTCTCGTTAGCTATTCACAGGCGTAATCTTTGTGAAATTTCTTTGAAAAAGTATATTGATTCATGTTACAACAGACACTTTTATTTCACTGAATTAAAGAGAGAATATAAGGCAATAGTAAATAAGTTGAAGTTCATTGCAATTGGCATAAGTGTTGTTTAATACTGTATAAGAATTAATTGAAAGAATTATTTCCCAATTCTTTTCTTTTTGGTGTATTTTGAATTTTTGTACGTAAGGGTATATGTGTACATGTTAATTTTTTTCAGATAGTGTTTTTATGATGGTGCTTATGGTATAATATTTGTGAATGTCTCAAGTGCTAGTGTTTGATGTAATCCAATACAACGATCATTGCCAATTTTTCCATAATTTTTGTAATTCTAAGAAATAATATACTCTCAGTTAAATTTTCAAAAGTACCTGATCTTTCTTTTCATAAGTATCAAAAGACGGCCCCATACCCTGCATTACAGTGTGAACAGAATTTCAGCTGCAATAACACTAGTAACATCCATTGTTAACATGGATGCCACTCATAGAGCAAATCAAATCTTCTGCTCGAGTAATTCATCCAAAAACCTCGCATCAAAGAGGGGAGTAAGAAAGGTGTAAATAGAGGCACAACATACTGAATTGAATTAAAATGTATCATTCTCATTACAACTGAATATTTTTATAACTAGTATTTTACTTTTTTAGTCTCAATGTGTACTCAGGTTCTGTACTTTGTGCTTACTCCGCGGACGTTATCAAACGTACCAGCAAGTTTCCTTGTTTGACACATGACATTCGCTTCTTTTACAACTGAGTATGTTTTCCACATTAATACCGTAGTTCTTTGCGTTTTTCGTATTATCCCAACGGTTTTACTTTACTCTTTTCATCAGGATGTTGTCATTGCGTCATTTCTTGCTGATGCAATGTTAAAGGAGTCTTCCTTTATGAATCATTTACAAGGAAACGCCACATTCCGGGCTCTTTCCGGTTGTATTTGTGTTTGTTTTGTTCGTTGGCCGCTGTGCGCGCTGTCGTCGCTCCAACGAAGCGAGGGAAGCGCCGCCGCTCAGTTGGCCAGAGCGCCGCAATGCGGGGCTGCTCCAAAACGCAGACTAACGAAGCGACGCGCGCTGCCTGCCAATCCCTCCGCCCCCGCCTTTGACCACGCCCCCGCTCCACCTCCCCCAACCACGGACCCACCCTCCTCTGCCCTAGAGCCCCGAGACACACAGTAATGCTACCTGCTCCGCCGCCTCCATTTAACCTGGGAGTCGTCGCATCTCGCCTGTGAACGTTACTGCTCGCCTCGGAGAACACGGACCTCAGAGAAAGACTCGTTGCATACAGGTCTTCGAATATTATGAATTAATATAAATCCACATTTAAATTACTGTTACATCCTTAACTTTTCGAGTACTAAATATTTTAAATTATTAGTATCATAAGTTTTTAAAATTCATCAAATATTGGTTGATGCATTATTTTTTCTTCCATATAACCCAAAATAAATTCGTAAACATTGATACATGGTAAATGTATATTTTATAATTAGATGCAAAGTTCAATAATGAATTTGTGGGATATAGCGAAGATGCCCCTCTGCCTCCTTAACTTCTTTGACCTGCGCCGAGTGACACATCTCTCACCGGACGGGCTTAGAGGCCCAACAATCGCCAGGCCGGAAGTTCTTCTTCCACTTCGACACTGGCACTCGTGACGTGCGGACGTATGTTGTGTGAGGCAAAAATGGCGAGGTTTCGGATGGAACTACACACCGCCCCTTATCCTCAAGCATCTAGTTTATTTTACTGAGTGAGACGTTAATTACATGTTTGTTAGAGTGTCGCAAACTTTGACAACGGACACGACAGTTCGTTTTTCTCCTTTTATTTGAATACCAAGTGAAAAGGTTTGGCACGTGTAAATCGCATGGGCAGCAGGCATGCTTCCCCTTTGCTACTTTGCCCCTTTCCCCTTTGCTATTTAAGCCATTGTCAAGGCTTACACGTGAGCAGAACTACATTCAAATACCACCGCTCTGTGTGGCATTTCCTCGTCCTGGATGAGCCACGGATGGATTACGTCCGCTAAATTGAGTGTTTGCGAACGACCCGTACTGGCAAACTCCAGGAACTGTGCTATCTTCAAGGAAACTGTAACGTTTTCAATTGTTTAATTGCATGTGCATTCTATTTGTATCTTCAGGTGTTTGTCATGCATTATGTATTAATTACTCATTGGTTTGTATATTAATTACTCATTGGTCAGTGCATTCATATATTCTATTTGTATCTCCAGGTGTTTGTCATGCATTATGCATACATTTGTTATAGTGACTTCCCTGTTCTCATTTTCAGTTTAAGATATTGTACCGATCACTCTATTCAGATTGCATATGGTTTGAATGCCATTTATACATCATATTGTATCTGTAACTTCATTATTTCTTGTATAATTAAAATTAGATCATAAAATGTGGATTATTTGTCACCACTCTGAGCCACCGAGGATGTGAAGTTAGCTATCTCACCCAAGATCCTTACTACAGTCCACTGCTGTGGTAGCAACACCTCACAGAATTCTTACAAACAATCAATGTGATTTTTCATACTATTGTTTTCTTGAACTTTTCTCGTTCAAGTGCTTTGCCGACCAAATTTCTTAGATTTTTACACAATCTCTCTAGTTCGTTTTCTTTCTTGGAATTTTTCCTTGTGTTTGCAAATGTAACACAAAATGCAAAATCTTGTGCTGTTTTTCGTATCAACTCTTAGGGCAATCTTGTTAGTATTGTACTTAATAGGCCAAGGGCTCATACGATGCAAACGTACGCCAGGAATTCTTTCTTTTTTGTGATTTCTAAAAGTATCAGTATCGTATTACCTTGATGAAAGTTTAACGAGCTTACTTAGATTGTATTGCGGAAAATGAGAGGTTATTGCAAGGTGTCCGTAAGCGATACACTGGTCGGCTCTGCTTTGTCAATGCGGTTCCAAAGTGGAAGAGCGGACGGGAGTTTTACGATCTCAGAGAAACCCGCGAGGTAAATAAAGGATGAAACGGAATAAGCAGGTGAAAAGTACCCCCAAATCAAATCCATAATCGCGAATCTCGTATGAAGGAGAATAAAACATGGCGTAGATTCCCAAAAATCAGTCTCCTTAGGCAATCTGTTGCGGAGATACAAGCAGAAACTTGTTTTTCATGTTTTATTACTTTCTCAGTTTCAATTGCTTATATCAGGCTGAAACAAATTGCAGAGGCAGGGAAGAACATTTGAATTTGAAGGTATTTTTCTCAATGTTTTGACGCCAAATTCAAATACAAGTAAATAAATACATTTTTGAAATTGATTTTCGACGTGATAACGTTCGAGTGCAGTCTCATTTTTTCTCTTAGAATGTGTTTCATAACTTCAAATATATAAAATAAGCGCCAAAATGTGGTTGAAAAAAACATTTTTACCAATATTTAAAAACAGATTCCATCAAAAAAATATTAATATGAACACGAAATTTTATAGGTGTACATCTTTTATTTACCTAACTCAATCGGAATATCCATGATGAAAAGAGACGGGTGGGCTCTTGCACATCCGACTTCAGCCAATGAACTTCAAGCAGAATTTTGCGTCTAAGGTGAATATTAAATGCCAATATTACCACAGTCACAAGGCATTGAAACAGAAGATACGCACTTTTTACTTTTCCGTATACTATATATATTTACGTACAGTATAGGGAAAGTTTTGTAATGCTGCGCGAAAAAACGGCGGATTTTCGGCAGAAAAACTCTTATTACAGGGCCCTGGTAACGAAAAAGTGGATAAATCTAGTTGCTAAATTAAGAAACACTAGTGGTGCTACAACAGCGCCTACTTTTCCGTAGCCGAAGCAGCTACGTAAAATTGAAATATTGCATTTTCTGCTCTATAGCATCTTAGCTATCACTTGAAAACGTCCAATTCAACCAAGAAGAGATCAACCACGGTGTACGATATATAGATGTGTTAACTAGCCGCCTTTGGGGCAAATTTTCTGAAGCCAGTTTGAGGCTAGTTCCTCACTTGTCCATACGGTGCGCACGATCGGTTTGGGTCGCGGTGTAAGATATACATCTCAAGACGACATCTGGAACTGTGGCTCTTACACATTACATGACGAATCATGACCTTGCCCAAATGAGACCCAAAGATCGCAGTACTTATATGCGAGAACTGTGAGAACTAGCCTTATATAAGCTTCAGTTTTAGATTGGGAGTGAATATACCTATATATCTTACACAGTGCAAACAACTCTGTTTCCATCGCAGTGTTGTCAGAACTATGTGAATTCTACAATTGCATAAAAATATAATACAAAAGTTTTATAAACTTGCATTGGAAAAAGAAGTCTGATACCATAGAAATCTACACCATCAAGTTACAACAATGACACCTAATTAACAGAAATTCGTGACAGAGGGACATAATTCAATTGTTGCGTTCCTGCATTGTCGGTACTCCCTTAATGAGCTAGCAATTTTGATTTCCAATACATGAAAATAAATAATTTCTTTAAGATTAATGTGTAAATTTATAACAAAAGGTCGAATGTAAAAACAAACAAAGAATAATATACAAAATTGCACATTCTAATTTACGACGCATCCAGCTGTACGAAGTGCAGTCAATTTAGAGCGGGATATTATGTTTGTCACAAAATTATAGAATATTACTCGTATTTTGAAAAAATTAAGTATGACCGTATTTGAAGATGTACATTTGATAAATACATTTAATTGAGAAAAAATGTATTTTTAAAATTGTAGTTATAAGAAAACGACGAAAACGAAGCGCAGTCAATTCCGAGCGGGCTAATATGTTTGTCAGCAAATTATAGAAAAACTAATCATATTTTCAAAAAATTCAACATGACCTTATTTGAAGATCTGATTTTGGTGAGCATATTTCATTAAGAAAAACAATTGTATCTTCACAATTGTAGTTGTAGAAAGACGCGGAAATTTTTTTAAATTTTTAAAAATGTTTGCAATTCAGGCATTTCAAAGAACATGAAACCTGCACCATTCTCTTATGTCTCTTCCGTTATGCTATCTCAGGCCCCAATTTAATAAAAAAATATTGTGCGGTTTTTAAGAAGAAATGGTTTAATGAAAATAAAAAATTGTTTATTCCCGAGACAATTTTTCGAAAAAATACATTCGTTTTTGAAACATTGAACATGAACTTATTTGAAGACCAATTTTTTATGAACACATTTCATTAAGAAAAAAATGTATCTTCATAATTGTAGTTGCAGGAAGATACCAAAAAAAAGTTGAATTTTTTCAATTTTCGACAAATCGGAGTTTTCAACCAACATGAGATCTACGTCCTTCTCTTAAACGACCTTTAGAATATTCAACAACAAAATTTAGTCAAAATTGTTGGCGCCATTTTTTTCAAAATTTTGAAAATGTCCCAGGGGCTTCCTATATAGTACCCTCCAAAATTAAAATATCAATTTTAAATTCAATGGGCCGCGAGAATATTCAGATCGATCGGGAAATATCAATTTTGAAGAAAATCAGCTGAACGGTTTATTCGCTACCGTTGTTCACAGACAGACGGACGGACGGACAGACGTTTTGCTTTCAATTGGTTTTTCGGTATCAAGGACCCACAAAATAGGGATTCTGGCTGCACCACGTTTTAGATTTTTTTCTTAATTTCCCAACTATTTATCCACTTTTTCGTTACCAGGGTGCTATAATAAGAGTTTTTCTGCCGAAAATCCGCAGTTTTTTCGCCAGCATTACATAATTTTCCCTATATCCAACATACGTAGGTATATTACATGAGCGTCGTAAATTGGAATTTGCAATTTTGTATATTATTTATTTGTTCGTTTCTTATATTCGATCTTTTGCTATACATTTTCAATAAATTATTATTTTGAAGTATTTGAAATAAAATTTATTAGCTCTCAGAATAGCGACAATGTAGGGAATGCAACAATGGAATTCCGTTTGCACTCACGAATTTCTGTGAATTACGTGTCATTGTTGTGACCCGATGAAGCTGTACTAAAAGGAGTTATAATTGTCAAATTTATGTTGATATTTGCATGAACATATTTAGTTTTCGCACCAAATGCTGTGTGTTTTCGCACCACTTGTGGTGAGTAGAGTATTTGTTGCATGGTTTTAGAATACTCTTCTCTAATCATGGCCTTAGGAAATGCATTTCTATATTGTCCAAGGTATCAGTCTTCTTTTTCCAATACAGGTTTACAAAACTTTTGTATTCTATATTTATGCAGTTGTAGAATTCACATAGTTTTGAAAACACTGTGATGGAAACTGTGAGTTGTTCACTTCTTGATTGAATTGAACGTTTTCAAATGATACCGAAGAGGTTAGTAGCGCAGAAACTGCAATATTTCAATATTACGTTGCTGTTTCTAATAACGCTGTAAAGTATATGCTGTTGTAGCACCACTAGTTTTGCATACTTTATTTCAATTACACCTTCGTGTTATTTTTGGTTGGTCACAGTTGGAGAGTGTCAATTTATGCAACTTTCAAAATGTTAATGAAAACTTCTTGCTCTCTATGCAACATTGCGGCCAGCCAGGTCTCGTTTTATAACCCAAGAGCGCCACGCACGTCACATTTTTCAACCGTGATGTGGTCACGTGGATCATGAAGAAAACTGGAGCTGCGCAACTGGAATGAGCAACTAGTGGTGCTACAGAATGCCACAGACTTTTTTGTGTTAATTAGCTTTCTAATTTCTTGTGTCTGGGCTAGATTTTAGAACTAGCCTTATTCTTGCCTGCTGCAATATATCGCCGCCAAAAATACCTTTGACCTTTTCTTGGTTTTTCCCTTTCCTATTAGCAGAACAAAAATATTATTTCAATAATATTAAAGAACAGTAAAATCTCGTCCTAAATGGCAATTTTCTTTTAAAAAAAATTGGAGGCGTTTTTAAGAATGACGTTTCAGCACTACTGCAAATTCGAAATTTGAAGCTCATTTTCAAAGAAACTTTTAAAATTTTTGAAAAACATAATTAAAAGTTATTTGAAGCACTTTAACTCTCAAATAAAAATGTTTATAAATTGCTGTAAATGTCCATATTAACGGCGTGAGAGATCTTTCAAAAAAATGCATGTGTGTATTTGTTAGTGCTTCAAATGACTTCAAATGACGTTTTTCGAAAACCAGAAAGTTCCTGTTAAAAAGAGCTTCAAATTTCGCACTTTTAGTTGCGCTTAACTGCCATTTTCTTAAAAACGTCTTCAGATTTTTTAAAGAATATTGCCATTTAGGACGAGGTTTTATTGTTCTTTAATATCTTTAACATATTATTTCCGTTTTACTATTGGGAAACTGAAAAATTAAGAAAATGTCAAAAAATAGTTTGGGCGGTGATAGATGGCAGCTGGAACGAGAATGTGGCAAGTCCGAATAGCTCGCCCAGACTCAAGGAAATAGAAATCTAATACGGGGAAGTCTGTGCCATTCTGTAGCACCACCTGTTTTCTTTGAACTTTTCGAAAGGATAGTGCCACTTGCACTCTTTAATATGACGTTAAGTTCTTTTGGGGTTACTTTTTTTTCAAAAATTACATAAATATAATTTATTTGAAAGATCTATCGCACCGTTAATATACACATATCTGGCAAATTTATAAACACTATTGTTTTTGTGTGTTAATGCGGTTCAAATGACTTCTAATGATATTTTTTCTTTTTATGAAACCATGAACCATTAAATACCTTGAAATTTCGTATTTACAGTAGAGCTTAAACGCCACTTTCTTAAAAACGGCTTCAAATATTTGAAAGAAAATTGACATTGAGATTGAGGTTTTACTGTTATTTACTATTCTTAAAATATTTCCTTTCAACCATTATAAAGCTGAAAAATTTAGCAAATGACAAAAAATGTACTTTCGGCGTCGTTATATGGCAGCTGGTAAGAGTATATGGCGTGTCCGAATAGTTAGCCCAGACCAAAGGAAATAGAAAACTAATACGGGGAAGTCAGTGCCATTATGTAGCAAAATTAGCCTTATAGATGCAATAAAAGCTGAGGAAAAAAGTAGAAAAACATATTTATCATATATCTGCAACAGATATTCCTAGTAGGTGATTTTTTGGGAATCTACGACATTTTTATCTTTTTTACATTACCAGCGAGATTATTGATTTGGTTTACGTCCATTTTTCATC
The DNA here is from genome assembly GCA_031308135.1 of Acheta domesticus. Classification (NCBI taxonomy): domain Eukaryota; kingdom Metazoa; phylum Arthropoda; class Insecta; order Orthoptera; family Gryllidae; genus Acheta; species Acheta domesticus. Next base: position 58,288,344 of record JAHLJT010009355.1, on the reverse strand, counting down.
GCCTTATTTGGCTATTCTCCTCTTGTGAGAAATTTGTTGTGTAAAAACGTTAAAATATCATAAATTTGTCCCAATAAATACTGATCCCGATCTGACATCAAAAATTTCCAAAAATTTTGATGTCTTAATTCTTAATAAAAATTAGTTTTGCTACCCGTTTCTAGCGGCAAACGATAAATTAAACGGCAAGCAACAAATTAAGTGGCAAGTGACAAATTAAGCAGCACTAAGAGATTGTAAAGGAACTGAGGGGGATGACCATATGAAAGAAGCGAAGAAAAAATGTGCGACCTTTAATAACACATGAGGGTGCTTGCGCAGCGGCTCTCGCCCCGGAGGGAAACGGCCTCAGAGAGGGAATCCTGAATAAGGCGCAGCGGGCAGGCGGAACACCGTCGCCGCGCGAAAAAGTGGCAAAATGTGGAAGCGCGTTTTAACAGCGACAAAAACGCGATTAATTGAATATTTAGCGGAACGAGAAAGATCTTCAAGAAGAAGCTTAGAAAGGGTGGCTTAAAACATTGGTTTTGAGCGTCATTATTGAATAAAGACGTTTTAGGCTTAAAAATTTTAGGGTAGGTTTTCATTACCCAGTGTTTTAAATGTTCAACTTCTCAAGAACGGCTCCAAATTTTGTCTTCAAACTTTTTCAACGGAGAGTACTATTTGCACGGTTTAATGTGAAATCTAATTCATTTTGGTGTATTTTTTTTATTTTTTCAAGAATTTCACAATTTTTTTAAATTTCTCACGCCGTTAATATGCATATTTCCAGCGGTTTCTAAACATTAATGCATTTGTGAGTGGACATGTGAGTCTCAAATGACTACTAATAAAGTGTTTTGAAAACCAATAAGGTTTTTTGTGTGAAGGAACTTCACGTAGAAGGATATTTACATGAGATTTCAATGTTGTTAGAAGTTTGTTCAAAATTGCACAGAAATTTTTGTAATTTTGGGTCAATTAAAAAGGTCAAAGATCAAGGATATGCACTAGATATTGTGCTTCCAGCTTTTTTTACATCACATTGAACAAGTCAAAAAATTTGTAGACCAATCGAAAGGGGTGATGTTTTTTCGGCAGATTTCACGTGAAATTACCCACATACATATTTCAGGAGTCTCCTCGATTCCTGCATGCTGCGACAGACCTCTGTGTCACGAATTTTGTAGCACTCGTCCCGTATAATCCTGAGGGACATCATGAAGGTGGCGGACAGCTTGCGACTGCGCATGACCTTGCGAAAGCCCTACGCACTAAGAAGACATATTTAAGGTCACAAAGGGGAGAGATGGACTTTGTCCAATTGACGGAAAAGATACGCGGAAGGATGTAGAAGCCATATGAACGATCTAATCAGAGGCAATATATCACATACATGACAGGGCATAATTTTCCAAATGGGGTGGGGATAAGAAAGCGAGGGAGCAGCAAGCAGAGAGAAGCGTGGGGCACTTGATTAGAAAGACTGGACCTGGACACTTGATTAGAAAGACTAGACCTGAGAACTTGTTTCAAAAGACTGAACTTGAGAAGTTCATCTCAAACAATTGACCTGGTAATTTGATTTCGGCGACTTGACACGAAAACTTCGTAGGAGACGAGACTGAGTCGATTAATGGCGGAGTCAGCTCTAAGCCACTGTGTGACTGTGTGGTGAAGCGACGCCGCCTTGGACGCTTCCGCTTTCACTTCGCCCGGGTCGAGCAGGCATGGCTACCAGAAGTGCGGGCTGACCGCTGTCCCCCGCCCCCTGTGAGTGACCCGAACGAGGGCAATGCCACCCCCGCTGCCGCAGGGATGGACTGACCCGGCAGTATATAAAGGCGGCGTAAGGCCGCCGAGTCGTCGCTTGTTTACCGCTCTTCGTGAGCATGGTACTGATCGCCGGCGTCCCCACTCCACGGTTGCCCTCGGGTTGACCAAGTCGGGAATCGACGCAAGGCTGAGCCAAGCGACCCACCGCCAGCCTATGTGCCTTCGTTACCGCCATTGCCGCCGCCGCCGCTGCCGCTGCCTACCACCTCTCCCCCTTCCTCATGGCAACTACCGACTGAGTGCTGGACTGCGTAACCTCTGTTAGTATGTGACAATGTACTTGAAACCAGGGCTTATAATAAACCGCTGTTAGTAGCCAACCAAGAGTTCGTCTTTCTCCCGTCACATACTCCCTCCCATCCATGTCATCACAACTGGTCAGTACCTGCCGGTCAAATTAATCCGACCGTCCATCACCCCTTTAACTGGAATGAATTCCATGTGACTGATCAGTTGGACAGACACCCAAAAAGTATCTAGAGGGGGTGCAGTCCGTTCTAACGACTGCTTAAAAGCAAGGGGGTGACGTGTGACGGCTTTATCTTGCGCATTGTCATCGTGATGCATCATATCGAAAATGGTTATAGACGGCTGCTGACTTCCCAGGCATGTGCAACGGGAGCACGAGATCCTTCTTGCCGTGTGTGAGGCTTCTTCAGCCGCGCTTCGTCGGGGCCCCAAAGCAGGAACTGACCGGTAACTGACCGCGAGCGGGCAATCACACCGAAGTGAGGTAATAAAATAATCACCACCATCTTTGTGTATTCGTCTGTCCCATTAAATTAAATAAGTTGTGGACTGGTGTTTGTTAAAATGAGAGAGTAATTTCAATTGTATCAAAGTTTCTAAGTGGCGGAAACACGTTTATTAAAGTTACACAATAACAAAGTACAATATTTGTTTATTATTCCAATAACTAGTTTACATATTGCATTTCTTCGACCCAGAACGCCTCGATCCTGTGGTTCTCCATGCCGGAGCCGGATGGCAGGTAAGATGCAGCTTGGCGCCCACGAGACAAATTTAGCGTGTGTGCCCTGCTATCTGCAACTCGCCGGCGCACTTCGTGTGACGGTATTTTGTATTGGTTGATCACCAAGTCGTTTCATTTCATATATATATATATATATATATATATATATATATAATACAATATATGTATATATATTATAAATTGCACAGTGTTTTTTGCGATTTAAAAAAATTTGGAAAGTGGTGACGCAACTATGGCTTCACATTCGGATTCAACGCGTCGATATACATAGAGAAACATCTCAAGTCATTGGGTGTGATAACTTCTTTTTATTTTGTGTGCCTGTGTCTAATTAATGTAATTAGATACGCACTACAATCATTTTCAGCATGTTAGTCTTAAAATTGTTCTATTTTGAGACATGGTAAAGACATATTTTGAAAATTTTCTGTCCTGGCGATCCTTTCCAAAGGGACACATACAGAAGTCCTGTTTCTTTGAAAAACTAGTTTAACATTCACTAAGTTTCTCCGATTGCACAACAACTCTCTACATCGACTGATACTAAAATAAATTTGAACATGATTATGGGCAGGCCAAGTTGTAAGAGAAGTCTCCACGAAATGATTACGCATTGTGGCTGTTTCGATTTTCTTTTAAACATGCGATAAGAGTTGAAAGGCAAAACTAAGTGTTCAGAAAGGTTTTAATAATGAAAGCTCTCATTAATATGCGACTGTAAAATAAAAGAGAGGAGCTCCTGTATACATTGTATCTTGCTCTTATTAATCACGTTCATAGTACACACTAAATTTTAATACCTTGAAATTAATGGAACTAATTCTCCTCTGCCGTCATGTACAGCGTCGACTACCACCAGAAAGGCGAGTGAGTTGGAGGTTATAGTTAGCACAGCGAAGATAACGAGTTTCCTAAGTTTCGCATGTAGTACTTTTCAAACTTTTCTACAGCTCTTCCTTTCGTGCGATGTGATCGCAAGGGCCTGCTAGTGCACATTATTATTCATGCTGCATGGGCGATTGCAGGACGCGCCGCGCGTGGGTGGCGGGAAGAGGGTCTGAGGCAGCGGCGGCAGGTGAAGAGATCCGCGCGCGCTGTGCCCCAGATTTCCCAGGAGGCCCTGCGCTGCCGCGCCCCCGCGGGGAAGAGGGGAATTAGAAGTGGCGCGGACCCACCGCGTCTCACGGCAAAGCACTGCGCGGAAAGGCTTCCGGTGATAGTCCTTCAACCCTTGATGGATGTTTCAATAAAATCGAAACTATCGCCATGCACAGAAACTCCGGCGTTTTCTTACAACCGTCCTGTCTGTTAAAATCGTATTTAATATGGTATCTGTTGGTGTGGAGATCAGTTGGACGGTGTTATGCATCAACCGGCTAAGCGCCATTTTTGAAAAAAGTGAGATATGGACGCCATCTGTTGCGTTGGACCATGTTCTAAGTATATGCAAAATTTTGGCGCCAAATCTCTAAATATTGCCTTATAATTAATGAAAAATGTAAACCCCATCTGTCACATCAGGGATTGTATGTTTCTCAACAACCGGCTATAAACCTAGATCTTCGAAACTGCTGTTCTTAATTTCACATTAGGCAGGTAAGCGCCAGGTATTCCACTCGTGTTTGTGTAGTTTGGCGCTTTAATGAATGAAATAATTAAATTACAGTTTTCAGAGCTGCAAATGTAATAAAACCTTTGAACACGATTATTTCAACACTTGTATGATGTCGCATAGCCGGTTGATGCATAACACCGTCCAGTTGGGCTATCAAAGCAAGAGAGTGAATGTTGGACAGGTTCTTCAGCAACAGAACATCATCGTCTGCGTGCCTGGGGAAAGAACCGCAAAACAGACAATTTTCATCATAAACTTACCATTAACCTACCACAAAAATATTTTAACAAAAATTTGGAAAATAATTGTAATGCATTGCTAAATTCGTGTGTCAGTGTGTAAGTTATCATTTATCAATTTAATTCCGAGAGAATAGGTATATTTACCTTCTTCTAATGAATAAAATTATTAATAACGTATTTTTTGTGTACTGAATGGAAATGATTCAACGTACATAATGAGCTTTTGCGTAAAACATAAATTAAACGCGCACCTTCTTTACAATGCATTATTTCCCGTTTCTATCAAGAACCTTAACTCTCGTCTTTTCACCAATTATACACGCTTTGGGGTTTCAGCTTGTGTTTGGGACACCGTGCATGGTCGACGCAGCTACAGATTAGCTCTTAAATACTAAAATAATCCTTTCATTACTGTATTGCAACTAATTCTAGGCTTTGCCAAAACCTCATTGGTGTTTTCCGTACACCAGAATGGATGTGGGACGCGACGTGACAATGTAGAGCCGCACAAAGAGCACGAGCGCTCTCCGGCGCTGGCACCTCGGCTCGCGAGAGGGGAGGGAAGTGGGGGAGGGTAGGGGAGGAAGGGGCGCTTGTGGCGGGGAGACTAATGATGAGGAAAGCCCTGCAGGCTCGATAGACCAATGGTCACGCCTAACACTCCGAGAACGGATTGGCACACGCAGCGTGTATCTAGGGCTAATGACACGTTCCCACAGAGGATGCAGGAAGCAGGGATGTAGAAAGCAAGGATGCAGGATGTAGAAAACTGCATGAAGAAGCTGCAAACAACACGCAACCTCCGGGTTCGTATTCTTGGAATTTTCCTAAACACTTCCTGTAATACAGAAAACAGAATCCATGATTTGTGGGTCCTTGGTATCAAAAAATCGACTGACGGTATAACGTCTTTGTGCGTCCTTCTACACGTCTGTCCGTCTGTCCATGTCATCAAAGCTAGCACCTAAACTGTTCGGACGATTTTCTTCAAAATTGATATTCCAAAATAAATTTAAATTAACTCTAAGCGGTCTGAGTTTCAACATAATATAGAGATCACATATATAGAAGCTAAGAGAGACAACAAATGTACGCCAAAACTATCCATCCGAATCAGAGTTAAAGATATTTGAAGATACATTGGGGATAAATTAAACTAGCATACCCGTGCGAGAACTCTCGCATGCTATACCCCACTCTCTTCCTAATTTTTCATTTCCATATTAAGCCTGTAATATCAATTTTTTTCAAGATCCTCTTATCCTCCGTCACTTGTTCTATATGACACCTTGTAGTTAATTACAATACAATACACCCTTGTCAATACAAACTATTCCTATTTAACTTCATTATCGACCAAAGAGGTAAACCCGTGTAATTCAATTGCATAGAATATCAAGTAATAAGTAATTCCACATAAAGTTGCAGATTTTACGTGCTCTGAACAGGTGGGTAGAATCCAGAAACTTCGAACCAGCAAAAGCGGAATAGAATAGTCAAGAAGATCTCCTGTAGATTACGGATTCAGGAATGTTTTTTATGCCTTTGGTCTCAAACGTTTAGTTTTTAAGGCCCTGGAACGCTTCGTTTAGGAGTTATTTAACGATAAAGGTTAAAAGATTCTGACGGGCGTTGCGGGTTGCATTTTACATGAATATTTAGATGCTAAATTATCTCATAAATTTTAAATTGAAAAAAATCCACAAACTACTTTTACCATCTTCAATACTATCAATAAAGCACATCCTTCTGGAATGCCCCATCCACAATGAAGATGGGGAAAATTTCCAGAAAATGACAATTTAAAATCAATTTTATCATCGCTATATTACCAATTTAATTTTGTAAAAATATTTATATTTTATTAGATATGTAACTGCATTTTACTGATGTATTAGTCGCTCACCGCCTGTGTAGTTTATGTGACTTAAAATAAAATAACAACAATAATAATAATATAGAAATCGAATTTATTTTCCTTTTGTAAAGTACCATTATATACTGTATTATTAAGTGTACCTGTTAATGTTTTCAACTTTTTTCTGTTTAGATTGGTTCGAGCTTTCTCAGTGTGCTGAATCGAAATCCAGCTTCAGGGGTGAGTTTTTCAAAACATATTTTTAATATATTTAAAACCACATAATATATAAAAATATTTAACCTTTTTAAAAATGTAGTAATAATTCTGATCCTACAAGTTACGACTTAAACCGAGGAGACAAAATGAATATCAGGAATCATGAAGAATCCAACATTTCGCTTCTACAGTGACCTGAGAAGATAAACTTGGACCAGACGCTCAGTTTCGGTGTTGCTTGAATTTATGTTTGCAGCGTTTAAGTGTTTTTAAGAGTTTAAGGTGTTACTAATGTTGGAGAAAATATTTTCGAATTGAAATACTCTGAAGATTGTAATTTTGTTTTTCTTTAGTGAATCAGGTTCATTTTTAAAAAAGTAGAAACATTCATTTATTTATGAGGGGCGATGATTCAAAGGCATACACCGCAGATCTGTATGGTGGCAACTTACCGTTCAATTATGTTTACAAAACAATTTCAAGTTTCAAAATAGAACTAGAATATTTTTAACAACAACCCAAAACAATAATAATATAAACATAAAATGAAAAGGAAAACATATTTGTAGAATTTAACAGTTCTCTATCGCAGTTCATTCATACTTCCGCATACCAAAACCCTGTTCAAATTCATAAATTGTCTCACATCTATAAACTGAAGTTTCCAACTCTCCAACGTTTCCATTCTCTATATCCAATTTACATATTCAGCCTTTCATATTTAAAGAGACATTCTCCACTTTATACTCCGCACGTCCGTCCAAATCACCAGACTATAAATCGCTTCCTTTCAACATAACATCCATTTATCGTCTCTACATCGATAAGTCCACCTCTCCCCTGTACTTCGGGACGTCCAACTTTCGTCTGACTGTTGATTTTTCACTCATTTGGTAGCTTGTCTGTTGCCTTGGTGTTCACCACAACATCAGTCCAAGAAGATCGTACCCACACAAGAACATCTTCCGAATTTACATTGTCTGTGCCATTTTGACTCATGACAATACTCTGGTTGCTTGCGAAATTATGCATGGTATATTGTCAGACGTTCAAGTTGAATGTTGCTTACGATTAGATCAGTAGAGTTAATTTTTGAAGAAGTGACGTTAAAGTGGAATCATGTTTGTTAGAGAAGTATTATAGTCGATATATACAGTAAACGTTGTGAGATGATTGCTGTTCTCTAAACGCTCGTAAAGTGTGTTAAACACCCCCACACACTTTCTTCAAAACTCCACATACATTTGGTGAATCGTATACGATTTAAAGCCAATTTTTCATACATTATAAGGAGAAATGACGAAAAAACTTACAGCTACACTGTATCCGGATGCTATGCGAACGATACAAAAAGGCGTAATACGACGCAGCTGCGTGTGTGGGGGAATCCCAAAGCGGTCGGCGCCCCTCCCCTAGAGAATCGTCAACCCAGTCGCTTGGTCACACGCTCCTTTGCATCTTTATAAAACATGCGACGACGAAATTCCAGAATTTTGACTCAGTTTTACACAGATGGCCATCTCACAAAATTTGGGTACTCACTGATTATTTGACTTCGAATTAGCAACGGATCTTGGACTGACGCAAGATAAAATGTTTCCCCAAACTTCGAGCGATCACCAGAGCGGTGAGACGACTCGGAGATAGGGGTTGCTGCCAAGAGTTCTGAATGAACGGACGGTGACGGGAATTCGAAGACGTGGCCGCTCTTCCAGAGAGATCAATTACCTCAACAATTTACTCCTACATGGTATGTGACGCTCCGAGTTACATATCCGAGACTGTAAGAGTCTTCCCTACGTACTGTGATTAAAAACGTATCAAACTGACTTTCATTGGATTCTCGGACACAAAATAATGTTACCCCTTTCCAGTTCTATTAGATTACCCTAAAGTATTCTAAATAAACCCCGCAAGCTCCAGTGCGAGTTGTGGGATCTATGTCAAAGCAGCAGTCCGGAATGTCCCTAGACGCGTAAGCGCATCCGTGCGTTTGCTCACACCGGTAGGAAGGAGTTCAGGCGCGTGCTTATACTCGCAGGAAAACTTGTGTCCTCTTTACGGGCATGTATGTATATATGTACATGTACACTTATGTACATGTATATATTGAAACGAATTGTTATCACTCACGTGATAACAATGCGTTTTGGCGCATATTAAGAATTTGAGCTGCGCGGCAGCGGCCGGCACACCACCGAGTCGGGTGCGAGGAACCGGAGTCGGTTCGGGGCGAGAAGCACCACAGCGGCGAGACCGAAGGCCACGAGGCGCGGGACAGTAGCGGAGAGAATGTCCTGGGGTGCGGACGTGTATGGGAGCGAAGAGAATGTCATGAGAGGCAGACGTGCGGAGTGCCGCGGACTGTTGATTGGTGAGATTAGTAAAAGTGAACGTAGTGCCGTAGGACTGAACGTGGTGCCGGAGGACTGGAAAGGCGTGGTGTCAAGGAAAGTAAGTGACGAGAGTGAAGCACTAGTTGGAAGGTGAAACGAGACGAGACGGACATGGGATCATGGTGGATGTCACCCGCAGTGAATGATCTCCACGTGGAGTGAACGGAACTGTGCGGAGACGTGGAACGGTGTATACCAGTGTTCGACTTCATTGGGAGCAAACTCGGTGAACGGTCGACGACTTTTGCTGCCTGGGTTGAGGTCCACATGCGGATGCAGTCGAAACGTTGTGGGAACGTTTAGAAGCACAACAGCGGCCACGAGTGGGATGGGGAGCGGCTAACGGCGACGGAGCGTCCTCCGGTCTTCCGAGCGCAGCCGAATACAACGAACATACCCGAAGGGCGAGGCGGCGGACCCGACACGTCGGCAGGCCGCGCATGGAATCAGCGGCCGGGGCGGCATCGCAAGACCCCCTTCCCCGCGCCGGCCTCCCCCCGCGGCACGAAGGGACGCGGACGGCGCGGCGCTCGGCGCCGGCTCGACGGTGGAGGAGCGAGCAGGCAGAAACGCAAGTCAGGTTGGAGTATCACTAGTAAAAGCGGCTGGAATGTTGGGGAGGGAGGATAAGTAGTCCGTGGAGAACAGTGATTTCGTGTTGAGGCCCCACCAAATATTGGAGTCATTATAAGAAGTGAAGCCCCGGGAGGGCGGAGGATAGCGGAAGGGGTTATAGTTAAACGCACAGGAAAAACAGAATGAATGCTAGTATAAGCGCCAAAGGCAACCAAATTTGTAAAACAATTATTTCTGTAATAAAAAATTCTTGTTAATCACCATTTCCAGTGTGCGCGTGATTTGCCGGAGCCCATTCCCGGACAAGAATCCCTGTCCCCTTTCTTTCTTTCTTTCTATTTTTTACAAATCTTGTGCAGAGTCTATCCACGACTCGTTTCAATATATATATATAATTAGGATTTAATAAATCTTAATTCTATTAGAATTGAAATGAAAATGAAAAGCACAAAATAACATGATTACATTTATTTAAATCAATCTCTCTCCGATTATCTTCGGAAAATCATTCCGTAGAAACCTTTTTCAATAATTCATGAAATGGGATCTCATTTGCGATTATAACTCCTAATACTTTTACTTTAACATAAATAGTGATTATATCACCTGAACTTCATTAATTTCCTACAACACAGTATTTATAAAAGTTTCCCTTTTGATCATAAGGTATTCTATTACTAATTTACACAAAAGCTTTTCAATTTAAAACAAATGCATTCATTGATAAAAATTCGGCTACTGATTTTCTTTATCTTGGTTTCTTAACTTGCTTCTGAAAAGCTTGCTCAGTTACATTAAACACGTCTCAAGTTAATCCTCCTTCGAGTTCCATCTTTACAAAACGGCGAATTAGAATTCCTCACTGGACGCCCAGAAACAATGCCCAGAGATTTTAAACTTTAATCTTATCTAATTTAAAAATAATTTGGATACAAATTTCCGGTCCTATGGCCATTTGAAAAGTATCTATTTCTATGGTTTTAAAGAAAAATTGGACGTATTTGTACTAGTGTGGCACACTGAGTCAAATTAGTAATGTTTATCATAAAACCACCTCAGACAAAAACCCGCTGATAAATATAACATGAAATAATATTTATTCTTTATTTTCTAAACTAACGAAAAAAGTCCGAAAACGTGTTTATGTGGTTAGTGACACCCTTAAACTCATTCAAACATTGCCTCACAAGTATAAACATTGTCGAAAATATTAATATATCAAAACAATATGGTTTTGTATGGGTGTTTTCGTGTCCCAGCTTAACACTTTAATGCGGAAACAAAGACAATTCAGCAAAACTTCGTGTTCATTATTGCTGAAGAATTACAATCTAGAAAAGAATACTGTGGGAGTAAGACGCCTCTTAGAGGGGTGGATGGGAAGGGAGTGACATTTACAAACAAAATCATATTGCTATCCGCATTACCATACCCCATGTAATTCTCACTGATGGGGCACAGTGAGCAAGACGAGCGAGTCTGTTTAACAGACGATTGTGATAAATAATTACCTGAGTCACGCTAACGTGGGTTTTAACTAGTCTTGGATACGTACACTTCAAAGAAATCGTTTTTATGACCTTTTTTCAGGTAACCTCGATTTTTTAGAACCTGCCGATTGGACTAATATGTCAATGTGTTAATAAATATATTTTAAACTGATCAACGATTTCCACTTATCTGTATAAATATTAACGAAAGTATGATTTTGTTACTAATACAAAATCAAAAATATTTATTTATTGGACTACTATTGAAATCCGCGCAACCCTTGGCGTTTCGATTTTGACTGCGACCACAGGAGGGTTAATCCAATTTAAAATTGAATTGTTCTATAATATATTAAAATAAAATTTATAGTCGCTGAAAGTATTAATAACGAAAACTATTTTGCATGTACATATTGTTATCTTTGCAGTCACTAAAATGTTCTTATTCAATTGGAAAATAATTATTGTATGTGCAAGTTAGCTTAAGTTGCAATTTACAAACCTCGTTAACAAAAGTTAAGATGCTACCTACAAGTAAGTGAAAATGCTACATATCAATAAATGTATGAGGAAAAAGTACCAATGGTTCACAATTACTCAAGATTAATTACTAGTATATAAAAAGTAATAACTCATTCATTCTATGATATAGTGAATTCATCCTTCCTTCACTAAACATATCAGGATTCACTTGTCATAAAGTCTACATGTTTTAAACTTCATCATTAAGTAGGGCCATTACATTCAAAAAGTATTTCGCCAACATTCAAGAAGTATTTTCCAAGAACACTAATTTCTGAAAAAATAGAGATTAAATTTTCGTAGGCAACGGCCGTGATAAAAGAAGTTCTCAACACAGATTCGTTCCATATTAACCTCCTTCCCATTACGGTTTCTTTTCCTCAATGCAGGATCACAACAGGAGATAACGGCGGTTTTATACTGAATCTGACACAACACAATTTATTGAACATCAAGGTAATTTGGGCCAAAAGTTGAATTTTCCAGTCAGTTTTGCGCATTACATTATTCATGGGTACTTAAAACCTAGTTTTGAGGAAGCGGGAGAGAAACCTCCTTCTCGGCGAATTGGACGAGTAAATTGAGGCTTTGGGGAGGAATGAAGGCTGGTGGCTGCTCGAGGTCGTCAGGTGCGGGGGGAGGGGAGGCGACCAACAGCCAGAGGAAATGGAAGGCTCTCCGTCGCCGCCGCTCCCCCCCCCCTCGGAGACCAGCGGCGCCCGCCCTCCGTTATCTACAGCCAGCACCTACGTTGCCTCTGCGGCGTGTCTGATCGGGCGGCCCTATGGTTCGAGTTCTGACGGGGATTTTCGACGCATACTAGATAAATAGATCGAATTCATCCGCTTGAAATATAATTCAAGCGGCATTCTACTCATCTTGGTAGTTTTCCGTTTTTCTTCGATCATGGACAGGCGAATGCCGTAGCAGTACCACAACAAATAAGCCACGGACCGCGTGCAATATGTTCTTTCGCATTCTTGTCCCCTCCTTTCCTCCTTTGTCATTCCATTTCACTTATAGGCACAAAGCTACATGTCGGGAGACCAGTCGGGGGCTTAGAGCTTCTTCCAGGTGGTGCGCTGCTTATTTAGAGAGATATCTGAAGAGGGCCCGCTCCGCCCCGCTCCGCCGCCCCGCTCCGCCGCCCCGCTCCGCCGCCCCCTCCGCCTCCCCACCGCGCCTCCCCGCTCCGCCGCCCCGCCCCGCCACCCCGCCTCGCCGCCCGGCTCCACCGCCCCGTTCCGCCGCCCCGCTCCGCCTCCCCGCCGCGCCTCCCCGCTCCGCCGCCCCGCCCCGCCACCCCGCCTCGCCGCCCGGCTCCACCGCCCCGCTCCGCCGCCCCGCTCCGCCGCCCCGCTCCGCCGCCCCGCTCCGCCGCCCCGCTCCGCCGCCCCCTCCGCCTCCCCACCGCGCCTCCCCGCTCCGCCGCCCCGCCCCGCCACCCCGCCTCGCCGCCCGGCTCCACCGCCCCGTTCCGCCGCCCCGCTCCGCCTCCCCGCCGCGCCTCCCCGCTCCGCCGCCCCGCCCCGCCACCCCGCCTCGCCGCCCGGCTCCACCGCCCCGCTCCGCCGCCCCGCTCCGCCGCCCCGCTCCGCCGCCCCGCTCCGCCGCCCCGCTCCGCCGCCCCGCTCCGCCGCCCCCTCCGCCTCCCCACCGCGCCTCCCCGCTCCGCCGCCCCGCCCCGCCACCCCGCCTCGCCGCCCGGCTCCACCGCCCCGCTCCGCCGCCCCGCTCCGCCGCCCCGCTCCGCCGCCCCGCTCCGCCGCCCCGCTCCGCCGCCCCGCTTCGCCGCCCCGCAAGTGGAGCATATCTCTTGAGACATGGGGCTTGTGTGAATCTGGCTAATTTGCGTGCGCCGCCAACCTCTAGTCCTCTCCTCCCAGGAGCTCTTTCGATGTTCAGTTGTGAGGGAAGTTGAGTTGCTCAACTAACTCTTGCACACGCGCAGTGGAAGAAAACACACTAAGGCTGCAGTGTGAAGGACGTTATGTCAAATGCTGTGTTGCGATTTTGTGTTAACTAAAGAAATGTAAATCAACTTGGAAATTACAAGTAGCCTCAGAATAAATGTTACAAACGTCTGTGGCAAACGAATAGATCAAGATAATAAATTTTAGCCGATGCAGATGCAATTGGAAATTTCCTATAACGAAGTTACACAAGTGACATATTATCCTAATTTTTAGGCAACTGCACACGCACCGGTGTTCGGCAGGTAGCTGAAATCTTTGGCTGCGTCAGAACGAGATCTGGCGAACACTAATACATGAGGAGTTCCCTAATAAGCAGAAACAGTTTTGGTGAAAATACTGTAAACGAATCAGGCACTCTTGTTGTTCAGTGTCTGACAAGGCAGACGGATTTCCATAAATCACTTTATCGGTGTTGAAGACCAATTAACGTATTGATATGTATAAAAGCAAGAATTATACTCCATCTATTTGGTACGATGAACCCACAAAACTAATTTTTCTGTCAAAAAGGGTACTTTTTCTTGCAATAACTACAATACTTTCTCAATAATACGTAAGAAAGAAAGTAATAAAGTGATATTCTGGTTTTTAGATATTTTTGAATCAACATTTTTAAAGAATCACGTCAATATAAAATATTAAAAATGAATAAATAAAGATTTAGCATATGTTTCTGTTTAGTCATTTATAATGAGTATAGTTTAGTCAAATACAATGAGAACAATTTTAGTAAAACAAAATAACATTTTTATAAACAACAGACGAAAATATGACTTACAGAACTTTTGTAAGAATTTACATTTGCTTTTGGCTATTCAAATTGCTTTCTTGCATAGAGCATCAGGTATTTCTAGTTTAGAAAACAAATTGTAAAGAAGTAACTCGTCAAATATGAAAGAAGATTCAATTTTGGATTATAGCCTGTACAAACAATTAAAATAATATGAACGTGTTAAAAATGGGAGAAGAAATGATATTTTCTCCAAAGGCTGTGTCTTATCTGTTAAAATTATTTTGAAAGCTGAAAATGAGCTTTCCACTGACATAGATTTATAAAACTTTGTCCTACAGGAGCAAACAAATTTAGTCACATTGCTCATGCTCAGTTCTAGAACTTCTTCATTCTCCCCTCTCCCCTAAAAAACGTGTGCCACACGACCCATTTAACCATTGGTCCGTCTTTTGTAAGCTTCGCGTTTCCGACGTAACATTTTTGCCTCACCTTTGACTTTCCTCGCCTGAAATTCGAAGACTACCAGCTCCGGCGATAAACCTGAACCTGTCAACAGCGCAACTGCACTAGGAATGGGTGCAATTGCCTAAGAAGTGTGTGCTGATCGGAAACGAACGTGAAAATCCTTATAAAGTTGACTTTCAAGGTTCCTTGTGTTCGTGTGTTGGGTGAGAGATTTCGGAACATAATCGATTGCATATTTGATTGCATAATATTTGAGTTTCGGAAAATTCGGAAAGTATTTGCGTTTCAGTAATACGAATTTTTTAAAAATAGCATTTAAAATATTATCATTTTTGAAAATTACTTGTCTTAGGCAAAAATATTAAAATAGTTATCGACCGTCCTTTTACGACATTTTAGGCACTGGGAGGTTTACAGAAGATATATTTCTTCATTATTCGTAAACATCTTCAGTTATTTTCCACAACTTCCTTAAGGAACTAAATAAACATTTGTCCTAATATCTGAGGTCAACTTGTTAGAACCAGTTTGACTGGCAACTGTGTCCCAGTACGTATGTTTAAATGTTACAGAGAAATGATTGTGTTCTCGATTTCAGACATATTTTTAAAATTCTGAAAATATACAATTTTTGAAAGAAATTCTACACGAAATGTGTGAAATTATTGTGCCAAGCATCACTATATATAGTGACTTTTGGCAAAATTCAAACATCCAAAAACGTCCACCAGTTACGGCTGGGATCGTTAGAATACAGAATTAGACTTTGCGATGGCGCGCGAAGAAGCAGTCAATAGAAGAAAGCCTTGTAGCCGCTGGTCGCAACACTGTTACCCGACTTGCAGGGGAAGGAGTGGTCGGAGGTTCCGTCCCCGGAACAGTTGTCGTAATTTTTCCCGTAACGAGGCCGTGAAAAGTCGAGCGCATAAATAGTGTGCAACGACGAAGGGAAGCTCTTCTCTTCTCTAGTGAAACGTCAACGCAAAAGGTTTTCTCTTCTGAAACGGCGGCGCGAGCGTATCAGTTGTTCTCGTTAAGAGAAGGCGTGCTGGAGTAGCCATTAGTAGTTAGAGACGTAGTGGCGACGTACGAGGAAACCGTTAGGTGGAACATAATGTTAACTGAAGGCAGCTTAAATATAACCCGCTAGGAGTTATAGTAGTGCGAGGGAGAAAAGTGAACGTTGAAAATATTTGTTTCAAAGTAGAAAGAGCTAGAAAAACTGTTGTGTTCATTCTGATGGCTACAAATCAGCCATTCTAGCTGGGGAGGGGTAGATTTCCACTGAAATTGAAGGATTGCATCGGACGATAGTGAAAGAGAACTGTGCGAGCGAGTTTGTGCGTGAACGAGATGCGGAAGAATTTGGAACATGCGCGTGCAAATTGTGTGGACGCCAATGCGACTGGAGGGCCACCCGTGCGCTGGTGGGAGCAGTGCAAGCCAGCTGCCTCAGCTGCAAGGTCGGCGTAAGGCTGTGGTCGTGGTTTGAACGGCGGTACGTCACAGGCCGAGACAACGCGAACTATCATTCTAGGTAACGACCGCCAATTTTCTAATGGGACCTAAAAGCAGTGCTGCAGATTTAGAGGTCAGAGCCCCACGGAACTGCTAGTGCTCGTGAGAGGGAGAAATGTGTGTTGCACAGAAGTAGTGTATTGTAACGATTGAGAAATTTGGAATAACTAAACGGAACAGTACATGCATTATCTTAACGAAAAATTAGCGCACTATGTAATATAATCCCCAATAAAAATGTATTTACAAACAGTAAATTTTGAAGTGTTAGTCATTCTATTTAATACCATGTGCCTTGTAATATTTTGTAAAGATTGGAAATTGTTTGATAATAGCCAATTTTATATGTGATTTAATGTTAAGACAAATTTAAGTTGAACGTCAGTGTAAGGTTGAAGCAAGGTGGTAGCCGTGCACAGTGTGTCTGTATATGTGTATATATGAGAAATTTTGTTTAAAGATTAGATCAAGGGGTGAGGACAATTTTAGTTCTAACCCAAGTGATCCGTTAGTTTTGACATTTTGAGAAGAATATATACTTCTTTCATATTTATTTGGTTTGAAGAATAAACCATCACTGTTTATTTTGATTTTGTTTGTGGTCTGGAACAACCCCCTTCTCACACCCGACGGCAAAACGTCTGTCCATCCGTCCCTCTGGGAACAAAGATAGCGGCTAAACCTTTCAGTCATTTTTTTCCAAAATTGATATTCCGGATACGATCTTGCTGATGTCGTGGCCCGTTGAATTTGGAACTAATATTTCAATTTTGGAGGTACTTTACATGAAGCCGCTGGGACGTTTCCCAAATTTTCAAAAAATGGCTCCATTAGTTTTTGATCAAATTTTGTTGTTGGATAGTGTGAAGAACCGTTATGAGACTGGTGCAGATCTCATATTCGTTGAAAACTCTTATTTTTCGAAAATTGCAAAAGTTTAAAATGTTTTCCGAGTCTTTCTACAACTAAAATATTAATGATAGAGCTATTTTCCCTTAATGTAATCTGTTCCTCAAAGATGGATTTTGAAATAAGGTCATGTACAGTTTTTCGAAAATTTGAGTAAATCTTGCGTTAAAATACGTGGGAGAAAGTACGTGCTGTTTTAGCACCACTGATTGTTAGTGAGTACTCTAAAACGCTGAACATGAAATTTAGGCACTGTTCTAGTGCTTTCTTTCCTTTTCATATTGGTATAGAAACAAGTCTAGAAGATTTTCAATAAGACACAAGGAAAAGATGAACAGCAGCGCGGCGTCCCCTTAAAGCGCATACGTGGTCAATCAGACCTTTTCCTTACCTGAGTAGGTTTGGTCCCCGACTTACCTGTAGTATTAGAAAGTACGTTTTGCGAGAAAAGATGAGGGATTATTTGGTCCCCAATTTAAATACGGCCTTTGCAGCATGTCCCATAAAACACACTGCGAATCATTCTCTTTTTCTTTATTCCTACTCAGCACACGTATTTTTGGAGTATTAAAGACCAAGCACTTCTTACCACACTGTCCTTAATACAAATTTTTACTGCAGTGGCCATTTTATTTTCTGTTCTTTACTTTTTCGTCACTTTACACGTGATCATAGTACATAAAACGGCAGTTATTTTATATTATTTCAAGGTGGTTAAATTCTTCGCGGAAACGTGTCTGCGTTCGTAAATGTGCATCTTCTCTTTTCCCTAAACCAATTGCTCAGAGAATCGGAACAGATATCGCCCTTTCCGCGCGGCGCGGCGAGCCGCCTATAGAGGAAAAAGAAAAGTGGAGAAGGTGAGAGAAAGAAGAGGAAGAGGCCACGTCAACGTCTTAGGCATTTTTCGGACACAATGCCTTGAATGCTGATCGGACAGACCTCATCTGGTCAGCTAAGGAAGACTTTAGGCAATTTGTTCTTATGTGTTCCTTGTGTGTTGCTTGTGTGTTTTTATGTGTTGTGTGTTTCTTCTTGTTTGTTGTTATGTTCTTAAGACTGTGTTACTAAAGTTTAGGAAAATATTTACTTATGGAAAGTAAAATTATTCAACAACTCTAGTCTTAATTCATGCATGATATATTAATTTTTTGGATTTTGTTCATTATAAGCCCATTAGAGTTAAAGTTATTGTGCGGATATAGATTTATGAGATTAAATTTTAGAAAGTTCGAGGACATGCGGCAACAGCCCATACTTCAGTATTCGGCGAGTCACGTTCTGACGAAGTCAAGGAAAGTTCATAGACTGAAAAACAGCGATGCATGTGGGGATGCCTAATAATCGGGAGCAAATATTACATGTGTAACACGTTCGCACGTTCAAACCGGATGTTCATTGTCAAAACGTTATTATCCTTTGATAATCTACTGCCTCAGAAGTTTGTAACATTGGTTCTGAGGTCCTGTATATGACTGATCGGCGTATTTCATTTCAAGTTCATTAGCTGAATGATTTGTTTTCTTGACGTCTCCTATTTCACTTTTCCTAAACCAACAACTTCTTCTTTACGGCGTCAACTAGCCCTCCCGCACTCACCTTGCCGCCAGCAAAGCCCCAGCCCCTTCCTCTGCCGCCCCGGCGCCGGCGCCGCCCCCATCAATATTAATGCGGCGCCGCTCATCGAAAAATTTATTGGCGAAATTGAGTTTCCATTTTGGAGGCGTCGTCGACGCGGAGCGCCTCACCCCCCGCGCCCGCTCCTTTCGGTTGGGGAGGCGGCTTCTCGCGGCAGCGCCCCATCGGCCGCTTGGGCTCCAGGAACAGCTGTTGGCACTGCGGGAACTCTCAGGGAGGATCTGGGTTCGAGTCCCGACAATGGCGAATTTTCCTCACTAGCTATATTATACAGTTGGTAACAGTCTTGTTTGTACAGTCCATAATTTGCCCGAAAATCAGTTTTAAGTGGAAAATTGAGACTAATGCAAAATATATTACAAGATATCTTCTTATATATTATTTCTCAAAGTGCTGTTTGGTCTTTTCAATAAATTGAGCGACATACGAAACCGATCTGTATAAAGAAGCAATGAATCGAAAAATAATGCTTCTTTTCAGCTGCACATGGGACATTCGTATTGAAAAAGTGCGTTTAAAATAGGTAAATATTAAAAAGAGTTGTAATTCGGGATCTGTATTTTCTGATTGCCGCGTGATCTTTCGGAAGAAAATTACACTGTCGGACGGTGGCGGGGGACAAGTGAATGTTGCAATCTCAAGCATTTTTATTTGTTTCAGTTTAGTGTAGGTTGTGTAACCGCGTGAAGAAGATTTTTCTAAATTGAATAGAAATCTTGAAATATGAGAGGTTAGTAATCTTAGTGAGGTTAGGTCGATTATAATGCTGGAATACAAAAAAGAATTTAAGCAGAAAACAGTGTGGGTATTTGACTAACCGTGCGATTTAATCGCACTGGTTATCACTAGTAGTTGAATAATTCTTGTTAAATAAAATGTAACTTTGTACACCTGTATGAAACGGCCTTGAATTTGAAGTTCACCAGCACATTTAGTTGCTCCTAGAGGCTATTATAGTTCCCGAATTCTTGTTTCCTAGAGGTTTAGTAAAAACTAAATCTGTCAGTAGAGCAGTGCAAAGCAATTACGTGAATATTTATTGACAGAAATCAGGTCCGTGTAAATATTTATAAATCATTATCAAGGGAGTTTTAATAGCGTGCTCAAGTGGTAAACTGTAATAAAATACTAATAGAAGGATTTATCAAAATTATTACAATATTTACAAATTTTCTTTTAAAATGTACATGATCGCCATTGATCTTTCGCTAATGATCTCTCTGTAAAACAGTCTGATTATCAAAAATGGAGGTTTGTAAATTTGCTTTCAATTTTGATTTCCAATATGCGGTAGAATATTTTTCTCATATGCCCCTGAAACGACCTGTTTCCTAGCACTTTCACTGCTACGCACAGAAGACAAATTCAGAAAATTTAACGTGCTGCGGCAGTGGTGTCAAAGTCTTCTACTGGTGGCAGTGGCACGCATTGTGGCATCATACCATGCCAAGAGCTTCTCTGCGCAACTAGCGTCAGGAAAGGGAACTATTAGTAACCCCTCCGTTTTACAACAGGGATGGCGTTGTCTCAGGTGGCAGGATGATGAACTGCGTGGAGGGACGATTTCGTCATGGCACTCGTGCCACGGACTCCCGCTCGTGGTATCGACCTTGATAACACTGACCTCCAGGATACCTCTTGCGTTGTTCTTCTCCACCATGCGGCACAAATCTTCACTCTTTTGTTCCCGCCGGTCGTCCTGCTTCCTCAGGCCAACAAATCTCACAAGAACTCGGACACGTTCACGCGCCTCCATCCACCAATTTGGTGTTCGTGGTTCTGTTTTCTATCACTAATAGGTCACGCGCCACATTCACAATATAGTTCGTTTAATGGTGTTGCCTCTCGTTTTTCACAACGTTTCTTTCAAAAACACAAGAACGAACGCCGTCCAATTCACATGCAAGCTCCAGATTAAATAATGGATAAATTCTATTGTTAAATTTAGAAAAAAAATTAACTCTTGGTGTAGCCTAAATCCATGTTTTGTTGCTTGATACTGAACAATCTATTGTCGGCAAAACGTCCGTCCGTCTGTCCATCTGTCTGTTCGTCTGTGGTCAACGCTAACGCCTAAACCGTTCAGCCGATTTTCTTCAGAATTGATATTCCCCAATCGATTTGGCTAGTGTCGAGGCTCCTGGAATTTGAAACCGATATTTTAATTTTTGGCGGATAATTTACTTGAAGCCGTTGGACATTTTCAAAGTTTTCAAACAAATTACTCCATTTTTTTAAATTAAATTTTGATGTTGAATAGTGCAAAGGCTGTTTGAGAGAATGTTGCAGATATCATTTTCGTTCATATCTCCAAGTTTTCGAAAATTGCAAAAAACAATTTTAAAACTGCAAAATTGAAGATAGAGATTTTTGCCTCAGACAAAGTCAGTTGTACAAAATTAGCACTTTAAGTAAGGCCATGTACACTTTTTTGAAGAAATGAGTAGTTTTTGCGTAAATTGCGTTTGAAATTTACCAAAATTTTGTTTCTCAAAGTCGCTCCAAATTTTTTCTTTAAATTTTCTTCACTTACGTAATAAGAGACGGTAATAAATATGGCGCTTATCCGGGTGATGCTTTGTTTTTGGAAAATTTCAAAAATAAATTTTTAAAACTACAAAATTGTAGATAGCGATTTTGGCTTCAGACAAAGTCTAGTCTGTTGTACAAAATTAGTTCTTTAAAAAATGTCATGTACATTTTTTTGAAAAAACAAGTAGTTTTTGCATAATTGGCGCCTGAAATTTGCGAAAAAAGTTCTCAAAAACCGCTCCAGATTGTTTCTTTAACTTTTCTCCACATGTGTAATAAGAGACGATAAATAAAAAAAAATAAACTAGTGGTACTATAGAATGGCACAGACTTTCTCGCAGATCTTAGTTTTTTAATCTCTAAAGTTTGAACCGGTTTTTCTGTTATGGGTGATGATCTTCCCCAATATTTTCTTTGGGCGCCCAAAGGACATTTTGTTTCACATTCTATAAACTTTTCGGCTTCCTAATGCTACAAATGAAACCGCCATACACTATTACTATTATATAAGTGTAAAAGCCATACGAAGGAAAGGTATCCCTGGTCGTTAAATGGCGGGGATTGGCGCACCTGTTCCGAGGGATGCTTAGCTGGTTCGAGTCCTGGTCTGGGAATATTATTTGTCAAAATTCTCTGTTGTCACAAGATATTATTGGGAATTCTAGAAACATGATTGAAAACCATGTGAAGGCATTCGAATCACAAATATTGATAATTACGATTAATGGACTGAATGTGTCTGTATCTAATTTTCCAATTTTCCTTTTTTTAAAATAATCTTTCACATCTCTTCTAGATACCAGCATATTAATTGTTTTTCTATCATGCATTTACTATTTTATGGCACGATTCTTTTTATGGCTCTGTTCGGCCCATAAGGTTTTAATGTGTCGTAGTGGTATAAGCGCCGGCTCGTTAACTTTTAAGGATTAGATTTCAGGTCTCGGAACGGAAAATATGTATGTTTAAGTAGTAGTGTAATAGGTCCATTTAGGACCATGTAGAAGCCGTGTGAGAAAGTATGTGCTTTGAAAGCACCATTAGTTTTTCGTAGAAACACTTTATTCCAATAATTTTATCGTTGCTGTAAGATAAATTTTCATTTTACAGTGCACGGACCGCCATTGCAGCGAGTAAAATTGCACTAATCCACTTCAAGGAAACAAGACCTGTCAGAAAGAAATGCGTTTGGCTTCTTTCAGAGTTGTTCCGCAACGCCTCCCCCAGCAGCTCCTCCACTCTTCTCTGCTCTGCTACGGCAATCTCCTCGCCTCTGCTGGAGATAAGAGCGGGAGAAGATGGAGTAGACGCAATCTTCTCGGCGGGCTGTCGACGCGTGGAGGCGCTGCGGTCGCTCGGATCTGATGGCACAGCGCCACCGGCAATAACCTCTTCCTCCCTTCTACGTTTCGCGGAAGATGGTCGAATATGTTTTTCTTCTTGTATGGAGTTCTCGATGCGATAATTTCCGTTTTCCTCTCTCGTAAGATGTAATATCCTTTTCTGAGAAAACTGCTGAGAAGGAACGAAGTGCGGCGTCCGTTTAGATAGGCTGTTTAGATGCAGTTGCAGTTTTAGGCTGTACAAAAGCTAAGCAGTTTTCCCAATTTCATTGATTGATGTTTCCAGGCACATCAAACGCTTTGTCGTGCCGTTAGTGTAGTAAAAGTTTTCACCTTTGGGAAGACGATGTTCCCTCCCACTCTATGGTGATTGCGGCTTCCACTTCCATGTCGGATTGCAGGCGACGTCCTCCTCCAAACAACACCCCCAGCGGGCCACCGCTCCTCTCGGAACAACATCCTACTTCGTGTTCCGATATGTCTGCTAGTATAGCGCATGTAAGTGTAAGTTTGTGTAAGGGGAGAGGATAGGACAACGAAGAGGAAGGAAAGATCGGGAGCCGTCCGTGGCTTTTTTTATTAAAGTTCCGGCGTTCTTGTTTTGTCGGAGAAACAACGAAAAATTACCGATCATAGCAGCCAAACGCTACAATTCTCCTCTAGGCAGCGTCTGAATTCGGCCTAGATGTGAAGCTGATGTGTCCAAAATTCGCCGCCGTCCGCATTCGAACCCTAGGCCCTCCCGGTCAGAATCGCTGTCAGCAAGAGTTTAACTCAGTCGCTTCCTTTTTGCACAGTGCAAAACACAATATTTGCTCACGTATATTTATCATCATCATCATCATCATCATCATCATCATCATCGAGTATTTAATGTACCCTTTAATATTTCTGTTGTCAGCTGACGTTCTCTACCACCAATTACCTGCACCGGCCTTTTACATTCAAAGGAACCCTAACCTCTGTTGGGAACTTTATTTTTCCCTTTCTGTGGGAATATCTGCTTCAGAAGCAGACATTACCAAAATGCACCAATAACTCATTTTTTCACTATGAAATTCGAAAAAATTATCGTTTATTCTGCACGTTCTTATTGAAAAAGTCTTTATTCAAAAATGTTGTTGTGAATTGTATTAACATGGACAAACAATGGATTTCTTATCTTTTTGCATAACCCTTATCAATCTATATTTGACTAAAGCCAACATATTTTAAGCAATTAACATGAAGATTCTTAAACTGATATAAAATATTTCAGTAGTTTGTATAAAGCAATTGAATAAATAAATCTGCTTGACAAGCAAATTTTTTCGCTCGCAAATATTTTTCCTAAGATATTTGACTGTTGCGGGACTTTGTCTGCCCTGTATGTGAAATTATCCTTTCCTGTATGTATATCATGCTGCTAATAATGCGAGTAGTTACAAATAATGCGAGAAAATATGTGTTTTTGTTGCACCACTAGTTTCGATTTAAAGTAAAGAGAAAGAGAGCACTTTTTATACATTATTGCCCCGATCCATCTTTTTATCACACCCAATACTACCAATCTCAAAGTGTTGAGAGAAGTGTTCTGAAGATGGGTTAGCACAATGTCCACCTTGAAATGGAACATATACAACGCAAAATGAGTTTTGAACATTGAGTAGGACATATAAGTCGGGAGTCAGCATAAAAAAATGGATGATAAGCTGAAAGCTAAAAATGTTTGAAAAGTTAGCCAGTGTTATGAAGAATAGGAAAACGCAAGTATGACGGCCTGTAGGTGTCGGCGTTGCGCTTTACAATTTTTTGAATATGTTGAAAAAAACTGTGCCCTTGGATGAAGACATCGCTAATTCTCGTTGTAAAG
This sequence comes from Acheta domesticus, assembly GCA_031308135.1. NCBI lineage: Eukaryota > Metazoa > Arthropoda > Insecta > Orthoptera > Gryllidae > Acheta > Acheta domesticus. The sequence goes on along the minus strand of JAHLJT010009355.1, from coordinate 58,263,648 downwards.
TTTTCTTTAGATAGCGAAAGTGTGAAGGAGTTTTGTACTATAGCGATGTGGTGTCTCAAACTGTCCGCTATATTGAATTCAAAGAGTCACTTTTATGCCTTCTTGGATTACGAGTTCAAAGATAATTTTTTAGTCTAATGTTAGAAAAATTATTTTCATTGTCAAGTGACTATGACATTGTTTCTTTTGCAATGATACAATGACAATATACTGTGCCCGATTCCTTACGTCTAAGTGTAAAAAATTATAAATCATAACTTATTGCTAAATTTTGAACAAAATTCTTTATCAAAACTGCATCGATTTATGGTGGTTCGTGGCACATTTTACACTGATGATTAATGCCTGACGTGTGTACACTGATGATCCGAGACTGGTGAGTTTACACTGATGATCCATAATAATCCTGTACTAAAATAAAACTCCAAACTAATACATAATGAAGTCCAACATATATTTTTAAACAATCATATTACATGACAGAATTACGCAACATTCTATGTACTACGAATATCCTCCGAAGATACTTCCTGTCCGAGAAAGTAAAAGAAAACGTGTAGGGCATATTACGCTTTTTTACTGATATTTCCCTCCTTTGCTGATTTGTTTTTATTATTTCATGTTTAAAAAGTGTAGGTACAATATAATACCAGAAATCATATTTTTGATAAATTAGTTCGTATCAACGCAATTTCTGAGTACAATGCCAGGCTCCAATGACGTTGCCAGTCGCCACAGTGTAAACGCATTGTCCCCTTTAAAGTGAAAATTGCTCCCAAATTCGCGCAAATGGAAGTCCCATGTGGATTTGAAATTCATGACCTCGGTGAGCGCTCCATTGATTCGCAAAGATATTTCCGCTGCGGCGCAGAATGTACGTAATTGTCATTATAGCCGCGTAGAAATCGGAATACTCCAAAACATACATTAAAAAAATTCTATATGAGATTGATATGATGTTACTTCAAACAAAATTATTTTCAACCCTTGTTTCTGAATTTGAAGACTAGTATAATTGTGAATTTAGTAATAAATATATTTTTACAATATTTATATGTTTACCTCATATTTTTGCATTTACAACTTAGTCTTCTAACCTTAATTTCTTGTATTCACTAGCAAAATTCCCGATGCTAATCTGACTTTCCTGCTAACTAAACCTTGTGAAAGCGGAAAAAGATCAGTATTATTTAAACCACGGCGTTTAAGATTATTTTTTTTAATGTAATTGGTTCATGTTTGTAATAAAATACTAAAATTTCTGGCGAAATGTATTAAAAACAACCTTTTAGGTACCAGTTCTGCCACAGTTTACGTACTATACAATACAGCATCTCAGTCCGTTTTACTTCATCGCACTTACTAACATAAAGAGAAAGTATTGTAATCGTATGCCGGAAAACGGCGAATATTTTACCTAAAAACCCCTATCGCCGGGCATTGAAAACTAACTAGTGGTGCAGAATGGCACAGGCTTTCCCGTATTAATTTTCTATTTTCCTTAGTCTCGGCTAGCTATTCGGACTTGATACATACTCTTGCCAGCTGCCATCTATCGCCGCCCAAACTACATTTTTTTTTTTACATTTTCTTAAATTTTCGGTTTCCAAATAGTAGAACGGAAATATTATTTTCAGAATATGAAAGAACTGTAAAACTTCCTCCTAAATTGCAATTTTCTTTCGAACATTTGGAACCGTTTTTAAGAAAATGGCAATTAAGCACTACTGTGAATGCGAAAATTGAAGCTCTTTTTCACAGGAATCTTTTGTGATTTCAAAAAACCTCATCAGAAGTCATTTGAATCAACTCACAAATACAACATTGTTTACAAATTGCTGATAATATGCACATTAACGGTGTGAGAAATCTTTTAAAAAAAATTAAATTGGTGTAATTTTTGAAAGAGACAAAACAAAATTAAATTTAACGTCATATTAACCTTCCGGGGGGCGCGCCTATTTTCCTCATACAAGCGGGCGCGTAAGAGCAGTGTACGCTGCCTCGAGAAAACAGTATTTTGCACCCTCAAAATTTCTATTATTTAATTGAAGAAAAAAGAATAAAAATTCACAACTATTGATTACATTTTTTATGTTAATACATTTTATATATCACAAAAATGTGGCTAAGTTTAGGTATATAATATTAAAAAAACACTGTTTCAGAAAATCTTATAAAACAAAATTCAACAAAGAAAAAACTAACTAGAAAATTTTTATTAAATAGACAAATTAATTAGATGAAACAGTTACTGTCCTTAAATTTTAGTAAAGCATCAATTGGTTTTCATAAGGCCTATTCCAGTATCCTAAGAAGATGCCCGATCTCTTCGTCTGTTTTAGCCCTTCAGCAAAGAAAAAGAAAAATAAGACTACAATTAATAGAAAAAATCAACAAAAAACACTTTAAACATCTTTTATTTTACTTACAGTGATCGAAAATACATATAAATGAACAATCGGATGAAGTAAAATGTTCGTTTCGAATACCAAAAATACTTCCATGAGTGGGCGCGGTAGAGCACGGAGTGCTGCTGTCCGCATTTTTCTATTTTCAAATCTTCTTTACACTGATATGAAGACAACGGAAATGAGATTTTTGTGTTTCGTTGAGAATGTTGCGAAGTGAGAATACTGAAGCCCTCTGACATGTCAAATAGCCGTAGTCCATTTTAGAATAAAAACACAAAGACAGCACGCAGTACTGCCGCGCGCCCGCAGGAAGGCTAAGAGTGCCGTTCGAAAAGTTTAAAGAAAAAAATTGGAACTATTTATGAGAAAATGGTGTTTGAGCGTTTCTGAAATTGCGAAATTTTGAGCTAGTTTTCACAGAAAACGGTTGAGTTTTTGAGAAACTTTATATGACATTATATAAAGCACATGTACGCAATAATCCCTATATAGTATTTCAGTAACCTCCTCGTGTGCGTGCATGTGGAAAAATAGTTTCGCCTCTCACGGTTAGACCACTTCACGTTCTCCAATCGAGACATATGAGGTATCGATGCATCTCGATCTCCTGATGGGGAACTGAGGGGGAACTTTTTTTTCAAATCCGGACAAAACATTCTAAGAAATTTTCAAAAACGTGCTTTTGCGTGTTTTATCGCTCGCGATCGTAGCGGATAAATAGATGATTAAACCAGTACCACCTAAATACTAGATTCACGTAGGTGGCGTTGAATGAATCTCCAGTGTTAGAGTCTCTAGATAAAGAGAGTAGCGCATTCCATTGTTCCACCGGCCCTGCCATTTTATGTCCAGGGGTCAGGAAATTTGGAACCGTGTAGTGTTCTACATGTCGAGAACCATGAATCTACCCCAAACCAATATTAATATTCTTGAAAATCTTCACAATGCCACCAATTGTTATAATTTTCCTTCAGTTCCTGATTGGTGCCTCACGGAGTTGTTGGTTGAGAGGATATTAAATGGCGGCGGTTACGCTACTCTCTGTATCTAAGGACTCTACCCAATGTAGTCCAGGCTGTATCTTAGGCCTAGCATGCATCTCAATATGCCAGTTAAAGGCATTTGCGATGCATTATCAAAAAGGAATTTTGCCTGACATTACTATACGCCAATTAAAAGGATTTCGTGTAGCTAACTTATAAAACTATCATTCCGATCAACTTTCTCGGTTTTCTTTTGTTTGTTTACATTCACTCCTCGCACGATTTCAGACTTCACAGAACAATAATGTATGTCCGGTTTTTTGTTGGAATTAAACAAGATTTTCATCTATAAACGAATATTAACTCGGTAAACAAATAAGCCAATAGATAAGTTATGAAAATATAATAAGTTATCATCATCAACAAGTGCGAGCAAGAGACGTTAAACTGCGTCAAGAGAAAATGAAGAACTCAAAATTAAAGTTGTCTGTAGTCTGACTTACGTGTTAATGCTTTTGAGATGGTAGTATTATTAATTTATTCATTGTCTCATCTGTTAATGATATATATTGAAAAAAATAAATACCACAGTTATTTTAAATTATTCTTTTATATACATGGTAATTTTTTTACCGAATGAATTATTGTTACTAATAGTCCATTGATATTAATGCAGGGGAAACAATTTTATTTTGCTGTTTAATTATTCATTACTTTTGAAAAGTAATTGTTTAAAAAATAAGAAATTCATAATTAATATAAGTTGTCTTCAGTAACTTGCTTCTTCTTCCCAGTGACAGACGTTCTCTTTATACCAATTTTTCCTCCATTAAAACGATGTGTGATACATGCCATACATATTTATGGTAATAAATATAACTTTTTGATTTTTTAATAGTAGTTTATGCAATTAGTTTATAATGTTGACCTTTTTTGCACGAATAAGAAAATAGTCTATTACTAAACTCACTCCTTCGTCGTTCGTTTAGTAATAGACTATTTTCTTATTCGTGCAAAAAAGGAACATTATAAACGAGTTGCATACGCTATTTTTTTGTATAACATCATTATAAAGTTATAAATGAAACGAAGTGTAAGTAAAGTTTTATAGTTGGCAACATGGATGTTGGTATTATGACGTCACAACTGTGACAGCGGAGAGCCGATTCACGCGCGCATTCGAATGAAAGATGGCGTCGTTACCAATGGTAGTTTTAGAAAAAGCCTCGAAGGCAGAAGAAAGTTTAATACCTAAAAAGTCGAGTGCACTGTACGAGAAGGAATATATAAAATTTAGGAAGTGGATGGAAACAAATAATGTAAATATTATTTGCGAGACAGTTGTTCTGGCATATATATCTGAGTTGGTAAGTTTGTCATACTTTTTATGATAGTGTCGTGTGTGTATGATAGTGTCCTAGTGTCGAGTTTTCATTTTCTAATTTATGTTATTTTGAAGTCTGCAGTATGTAAGGCATCATCTTTGTGGTGCAGTCATTCAAAATTGAAGACTATGCTGAAAATTAAAGATGGAATTGACATCTCTGCTTATAACAAAGTTCAGTTACATATGAAACAAGCTAATATCGGCTATGAAGCTGAAAAATCTATGATATTTTCGAAAGATTATGTGAGAAAAATTTTAGTGGAAGCAGATGATGAGAAATATCTCTTAATGAAGGTAGAGTAATAATATTTTGTCTACTTTCTGAAACCGGTTCTACAGATGTCTTTCTGTGAACAGTAGAAGTTCGTCATGACGTCATGTCGCGTTTAATAATGGCGATGACGTCATGTAGCGTGCGATAATATACTGGATTATGTACGATTCGGGGTATCGAAAAGAGTCGTTTATAATGATGGTATACAAAAAAGTTATTTATTGAATATGCACTGTTAATGTAAATGGGATAGTAAAGTTGCACAATGATATTGCATTACAATACCATAATCGACTCCTTGATCATGTAGTAATTTCAGAGTAATCCTTTTCATTAACTTGCTAAATAATTCAAATGAGGATGATCTTATTATACTATAGTTTCCGTTACAAATGCTTTCCAAATTATTCCCAATATGCCTCCAAGCAGTACAAAATTAATATATTTCACTATCTTTTAGACTGTCATTAAGATTTCATTTGAGTTTTTGTCCATATTTTATTTTAAACAGTCATATACAGGTTGAAAACCTAATTTTTGGTTTTAAATAGATTTATCGCATAATGATTCCGAATATTTACCTATAAAGTTAAATGACACAATGAATACAAAAGTTGAATGTAATCAAATTTCCGGTATATATGACAGCATGCTTGATAAAATGAAAGATAAAACATAGAAATTTTGAGACAAACTATACAAATTTCCATCTTAGAAAGATTTTACTTTCATCTTCACATTCAAAATTCAAATATCTAACGTTTCTTAATATTCTTCCATTACCAATTTGTTCTCCCCTCCCTTCTCTTGATTACTATGGTCTCGTTACTAGTAGTTTTTGGTTTTCAATATGTATATGACTGTCAAAAATAAAATAGCGATAAAAATTAATATATTTAATACACCAATTAAACACATACTCATGTAGTGGCTGATGGGAACTGTGAAAAAGTTCAAGGTAACACAATGGTTATTTTCACTATTAAAATTAGTGATTTATAAAAGAGAATTTTAAAATACACGTGGTATTTGGAGAGAGAGATATGGTGCCACTTGCCCAAAACCAAATTACAAGTAATATGGCTGATGTCACCAATCAACTGTTATAAACTGGTTATAAAAATGATACAATATTAAAGTTAATATTCCAGAAAAAAGTATAGAAATTACCATTCATCTATATAGCCATGCTTCATTCAAACAACATTAACATTTGGTGAGCTGGAGTTTGATTGGGTTCCCAACGTAAATTGTTATGAAGCACTCTCTTTTAAAAATTGTTTCACTCTCATTTTCATGGGATTACCTACCTTCCTTCCTTCAAAACAAGTAAAACAATGTGCTTTTCCTACACACACTAGGTCTGGTTGCCTTAAAAAGTTAATGCTTAATCGCCAGGAATCTCTAAAAAAAAGGTTTTGTATAGAATTACCAACACCAAATAAAAAATAATAATTCATGGTACTTCACACAAAGCACTGCAAAACAAATTGATTATTATATAGATTAATAAAATTCTAAAATTACAAAATAATTAAAAATTCTAAATGATTATCTGAGCCCAAATACAATTTATTTTATTGGAAATTAGAAATTGTATCCTTTGTAAAATTGTCAATATCAGTAATCGGATGTGTCTTTTTTTAGGGGTCTTTATGGTTGTGGTCAGAAGGTTGTGACTGAAAAAAGCGAAGTTGGTAATTAACAAAATAAAAAAGGAAAATTAAATATTTTCGGAGCCAATGCACCTCACCTTCATCGACGCATCCTCTTGTTTAAAGTCCCTGGCTTGTCATCGTCATCTATTACATAGTAAGAGCACAGTTTAATATACTAAACTGTGGTAATAGAGAATTGAAATTTTATTACTTTCGGCACTGTGTATTGTTATATTTCTTAAGGATTTGTATTAACTATTACCTAGTGGAATGTCCTGCTTCACTTTCACTGCTTCGTCAGTTCCATAGGTTGGGAAATCTGCCTTGATCTTCTATTCTAGTTCGTCCTCTAAGTAGTCATCTTTAGAAACCATTGTCATGTTATCACAACTCTTCTCGCAGTTGAGGCACAAGTTAGAGCATTTAAGCCCTGCCTTCTTGCAGCCACAAGTTTTTTGACATTTGTGGTGCATTTGCATGAAACAAGTTTCAGTAAAGCTGAAGGTGTGGTTTGTAAAAAATGTCGTCACTGGCGTAAGGCCATGTTTAGTTCTTTTCCATCCCCAATCTTCACGATTTTTTTTCGATGCTTAGCCATTACTGGACCTGATGATAGAATCTTAAAGAGTGTTGTTGTGCTGCACATTCAGATGTAGGTAGTGCAGCAATGCTGCAGCTAATAAAGTGTGTTGTTGAATAGTGCAAAGAAGGTTTAAGTGAATGAGGCAGGTATAATTTTCGGTGGTTTCCCCGATTTTCCGAAAATTGCCAAAAACAATTTCAAAACTACAAAATTGAAGATAAATATTTTGGCCTCAGACAAAGTCGGTTGTACAAAATTACCACTTTAAAAAATGTCATGTTCAATTTTTTTAAAAAAGCGAGTATATTTTGTGTAATTTGTGATTAAAATTTTCGAAATTTTTTTTTCAAAAACCGCTCCAAATTTTTCTTTCAATTTTCTCCACATATGTAATAATGGGACGGTAAAAAATATGGTGCTAGTCTCATTTTCGGCTATAGCTCCATATTTTAGAAAGTACGTAAACATTTCAAATGGAGATAGAAAATTTGCTTGAAACAAAGTCTGTTGAAAGGAAAATAAGTTATTTAAGAAAGTTCATGTACAATTCTTTGAAAAAATTAGCTGATTTTGCTCATTTAGTCAGAATTATATGCAATTTCTAAAATTATTTTCTGAAAATCCGCATGAAATATTGTCATATTTCTTGTCTGTAAGAGCGTTTGGTAAATAAATACAAATTTTTCTTCATATATTTTCTCCACATGTGTAATAAGGGACGGTAACTAAGTAAATAAACTAGTGGTGCTGTAGAATGGCATAGACTTTCTCGCAATATTTCGTTTTCTAATCTCTTTAGTCTGAACTAGGTTTTCGGTTATGAATGATTATTTTCCCAGATAATTTCTTTGGTTGACCAAAGAACATTTTTTCACATTTATCGGTTTTTCGGCTTCCTAATACTAGAACTGAAACCATCATGCACTTATTACTTATTACATAAATGTAAATTCCCTGTATTACCAGGGTGGACGAGGTGGCTAATTGACGGGTACGAACTCAACTCTTCGGAGGGAAGCTTCGCGGATTCGAGTCTTTGTCGGGGAGTATTATTTGTCACAATTCTCTGTTGTTGCAGAAAGTAATTGAGAATTCTGGAAACTATATTAAAAAATATTTTAAACAATTCTAATTACAAATAGAATTAATTACGATAAATAAACTGGAAGTGTCTGTATGTGATTTTTAGTTTTCAAACTTTGAGGAATTTTTCCCATCTCTTCTTGGATTTGTAAAAAGTTACCATGGTATCTTTTGGTACATTTAAAAATGGTACATACCATCATAACAATTGTTTTGAATCAAGCTATTTACCTTTTTACTGGCCTGTTCGAGTTTGTCTTATGCGGCGCTTGCGTGGCGCAGTGGTATAAGTGCCGGCACATTGATTTCGAGGGTCTGATTTCGGGTCTTGGAGCGGAAAAAAATTGCTGGTTGAAAATACTTCTGCAGGTTTATGTAAAATTATAATATTGCGGGGCATTTAGAAACAATGCAATAAAGTATGTACTTTGGTAGCGCCCCTAGTTGAATTTGAGTTTGAAGTTTGGAATTTCAATGAGAAAGCAAAAAAATATATCTGTGATGGAATTTTTTATACCGTGACCCAAATTGTTCTTTTTTACATGAATCGAGCATTTACCATTTTATGCCTCTGCCCGAGTTCGACCCATATCGCACTTGTTTGTCGTAGTGGTAAGAGTGCCGGTATCTTAACTTTGAAGATCTGAGTTCGGGCCGTGGAGCGGAAAAATAATTGGTGGTTGAAAATACTTTTGGTGGTTTATGTAGTAGTATAATTTTGCGGAGCATTTAGAAACAGTGCGATAAAGTGCAAACAGTGCTTTGGTAGCACCACCAGTTGTTAAAATACGTTATTTAATTTATTTCGTGTTATAGAAGAGTGTTTTATTTATTGTTCTTAAACAGTGTGTGGCCTCCTTTTTGAAAAAATATTTGGTTTAGTTTTGGAGTGCGTCACTTTGGCTCCAGCCGGCAATTAGTTTATCAGGCCTTATCATTTGTTTGTGTGGTTGCGTTGAGAGCACCGTTCCTTCGCCCTCCCTTGTGTTATCCGTCCACCGCCCGGGCAAGGCGTCCAGCAAGGCGGGTTCAAGCGAAGCGCAGACGCTCTGCTCACCATTGCGTTGTGGGAGGGGGGGTGCACTCGAGGAGGGGCAGCGAGGAGGCGCTGGCGGTGACAGCGCAGAGGGTCATGCAATTAGTGCCGGGCAATTACTCCGCTGTAATTAGGGTGTTAATGAACGTTTAAATAAAGGGATCCCTCAACTGATGCCTTTATTTCCAAAAGAGACGCCCGGGTGAAAATTGGTCCGAATTTCTCTAGTCTCGTCCTCACACTTCAGCGTTCATTTCTCTATATTTCATCTTCTGTTTTCTTTTGATTCATCGCGTTTTTTACCGATTTTACGTTTTTTCTCATGCTAAGTGTTTTTTTTTCTGAATTGTCTTCTTACTCTTTGAGCGCATCAACGAAAGCTTTGAGTTGTATCCTCACGTACCGAATATTTGCCCAGTAGTCTGTGACCTCACACACTTGTGATTCTATTTTTTAATAAAACTTGCTTTTATTCTGATGTATTCATTACTGGTACCTAAGCTGTTATCTATTAAAATTGACCTAAAAGTCTTAATAATGAAATAAATTATGAACATCTTGGAGAGTAAATGGCAGAAGAACGAAATACTGTAGTGTGTATCTAAGATCAAATGGCAAAGAAAATCGTAAAAAATGGGCAAGTGATGCAGATAAACACTCGCGAGGATAAAGGCAAACGTGTCATTAAGAGTAATAACCAAATATATTATAGCAAAGTAAGGAAACTGATATGCACGTCTTAAATTTGAGTTAGTAAGCCGAGTACAGTTCGAATGAGATATCTGTGCACTAGACTACCATGAAAATACGAGCGTGAATTTGCACGTAAATGGTCATTCAATGCACAGATATATTGGGTAAATTCTCTTTTGTGTACTAGAAACTTTTTTCACTGCGATATTCAATTAACTTTTTTGTTAGTGTGGAAAAATATCACCTTCTAATGATGGAATAGGTACCAGAGTACGTACGACATATATCTAGACGCGATGTCTATAGGAGAAGATAGATTACAAACATGATCGTTAAGATGAAGATTAAGCAGCTATAATCCTCCGACAATTTTTGAAAACTATAGCAACAGTCATGCGCCGAGAAAACGAAAACGAAATAGATGAACTTAGGCGCATCTGTGTCGAATAATGGCCGACTGAACTATGAAACTAGTATTCAAGTACTACCCAACAACAAAATTTAATCAATAGCGATGGAGCCATTTTTTTAACATTTTGAAAAGGGGCTTCTTGTAAATACCCCCAAAATTAAATTATCAGTTTCAAATTTAAGAGGTCGCGTTATCAGCCAGATTGATTGGGAAATATCAATTTTGGAGAAAATCGGCTGAACGGTATTGCCGCTAGCTTTGTTCAAAGTCAGACGGACGGACAGAAGTTATGCTATCATTCAATTTTTCGGTACCAAGCACATACAAAACATGGATTCTGACTACAGCACGTGTTAGAGGATTTTATTTCTAAATTTAGTAACTGGATTTATCCTCTTTTTTCGTTACCAGGACCTTGTAATAAGTTATTCGGCCGAAAATTCACCATTTTTTCACGCAGCGTTACATAACGTTCTCCCTACCGTGTAAGCAGCACGACAAAGAAATAATTATAACTATCAAAAACAATAGTGTAAATAATGAAAGAACGTGAACCAGGCTATGCAAAAGTAACTTGTTTACAAAGTGCCAGGCGGAGCAAGGAAGTGGGATCGTGGTGAGGTAGAGCGACGAAGAGCGATTATGGCGGGTCGGAACGGGGAAGGGGGGGCGTTTTGGAACAAAGCGTTAGGAGGGGCACCGCTGGTGGCCGAAGCGAGGACAAGGAGTCGACGCTTGGAGCGGGAGGGTGGAATATTTTGAGAAGGACAGGGGAGAACGAGGTGGGGTTGAACGAAGAGAAAGAATTGTAGCGGGGCGGAGCGGGAAGGGGAACGTGTCGGGGCAAAGCGAGGGGGCAACGGAGTGGCAAAGGGTCCAGGCCAAGGTTGGGAGGGGTGACGAGGAAGAGGGGGAGAGCGGAGGAAGTGCGGATCGGAGTAGGGGAAACGTTTTGGCGCAAAGCGAGGAGGGGGAAAAGTAGGTGGATGGAGCGGGAAAGGATGGAAAAGGGAGGCCCATGGCCTGGCGGATAGGGAGATGGACGTGCGACGAAGCGGGGGTTAGAAATGTAGAGGGGGAAGGGGGCGGGGCGAGTGGAGTGGCGCGGGCAGGGGATGAGGTGGCGACTTCGCCCGACGAATGTTTCGTTTAAAACTCGGCTGCTGCATTCGTGAATATTCAGCGCCGCGATTAGAGCGCGTTTGTCTCTTTAAGCCTTTGTGGGCGCCCCGCGGACCAAATTGGATTTCGCCAACAGATTTTCCTAAAAGAGTTAACACGAAATTTTATTAAAATCCATTTAGGTTGCCCTTCCGCCTTTCTTCGAGTTTCTCCTGTCTCCCTTCCCCCGACCTCGCCACTCACGTCCCAAATGCGAGTCTCTCTCTATCTCTCGCTCCCACTCTCTCTCTCTCCACTTCCGTCGCTACTCGGATTGACGCGACGCGCGAAGGAGATGGTTGTTTGGTGTTGAGGGTGGTGGCAGTGTGTGTGAAGGGGGCGAGGAGGGGAGGATGAGGAAGGTAATATTACGCGCGGTCCGTCTATTTATTAACGTACTGCTCCCTGTTATTGATCGTAGCAACCAAGGAAAACTATCAACAAAGCAGCCATGAACTTGAATCTTCTCCCAGACCATGGCTGTCAGGAGGAATTGAGCAGTTTGTCAAAATTTCTTTTATGTTAGGGTTTTTAACATTAAGAATCACTACAATTCTAGAATTGTTTAATGCTATTTAAATTCCGTATTTTTCCCAATTTTATATTCCAGTGCCTATTAAAAGTAGTTTGTCGTATTTGGACGATTTCTTTTCTATTTCATTACACTTCCCTTCCAAAATCTTTTCTTTAAAATGAAAAAAATATAACGAAGTTTAGACTCAAGACAAAACTAAAAAATCAAAGTTTAATTAGTTGTGTACCTAATATGAATAATTATTCCGAAAATAATTTATATTAATTCGAAAAAACGCCGCCTATGACGTTTTTGCATATTGTGATGGCCGCACACGAAAACATAAGTTTAGGTTGTTGGAGTGAGACAGGATATGAAAAAAAGAGTATGAAGTATATTATTTCTGCCTGTGTTGCGCTCATTTTTACGAATTCTAATTAAAAGTAGTGTTGAAAATCTCTCCTTGGGTAATTGACCAATAAAAACGCTGTATAACAATCTATGTAGACTTTTCTTACGGTTTTGACAAAAGAAGTTGATTTCGCAGAACATGTCATTTGCGGTGAACTGAAAGAAATGCTGCAAAATATTAGTTCGTTAATACTTAATTTGTAAGTTGTGTATACGACAAAGAACATACGAGTAATAAATATAAACTAAAAAGTCAAGGTGCCGTATTTATCATCTCCTTTAAACATAAAATCGTCTGCGAATCATACACATTTGAAGGGGATAATAAGTACAACACCTTGATTATTTATATTTATTACTCGCATGTACTTCCGGGTGCACAATTTACAGATCCAATGTTAACGAACAAATATTTGTCAGCACTATAAAATCGTCTCTAAATCATCAAAAACCCAGACATTTTTGGACGCTTTATGCTTTTAATTCAGTACTTAAATTGAAAATAACTGAAAAAATCCTTGAAACATTGAGAAAATTTAAAACCATAAAAATGAGTATATAAAATAATATGTAAATTACAATCCCCATAAAATAAAAAACCGTTTATATTATTTGAATTACTGCGAGTTTGGGTGAGTGCCTGTGTATGTGTGTGGGTGTGTGTTTGTTTTTGCGAATCCGTCACTCACATTTAGACCACTTCCCGTGCACTAATCGAGATATTCGGTCTCCTGGTGGGCAACTGACAATTTGTTTTCGGATACGCCCAGAAAATTCTAAGAAATTTTCAAAAATGTTTTTTGCGTGTTTTAGCGCGGCGATGTTAGTGGGTAGAACGACAGCGTAGTTTTCTTCCACAAGAGGTGGCACTGCTGATTGCTTCAGACAAGTGAATGGCACCGCAGAATTGTTAAAAGTAATGCTGCTTCGAACATAAGTGAACGGTTTCGACAGTTTTACCATATTTTTAACAATAAATTTGCAAAAACCTACATTCAGTATCACCTTGGAACTTATTACATTTGAAGAACGCAAAGTGAATACGGAGAAAACCAGAATTGCAATGTTAGAGAATGGAAGTGCATACATATTCGACTTCTCACATTTACGTCCTCAGGCGTGATTTTCAAATGATTGTGACCAACGATTTATTTTTATTAAACTTATACTACATCTTATATACATAAACAAAGAAAATAGTCACCTTTTAATGATTATATAGATTCCCTACAAAGGGATTAATAAAGCAATTGCAGAAGTAGAAGTGAACACAAATAGAGTTTGTGGAGTATCTAAATCTTCAAAAATTAGGATACAACAATATGGAAGTGTTAAGCAAAGAGGGGGACAAATCAAATGTAGTTGAAGATTTTGACAGAATTTTCGGAACTAACTGAGATTGATCTTATATTATAATGATAGAACAATGCTGAAGAAGAGCTTACAAGTGATAATTTATGTCCATTTTTAGGTATATTCGCAAAATAGCGTAAAATATAGCTGAACTAAATTCTAACTATTCGCATCATTAATATCTGCAAGTATATTTTAGATCGATTACAATTTTGAAATTGCAATATTACTCGTTCTGAAATATATAAAAAAACAGAAAGACTGAAATACCAATTATAACAGTTTATTGAGCTTTTTAATTTACAAAATGACGCAATCCAAATAGTACAATAAACAAAGCCGGGGTAGACCAACTAGCCGGAAAAGGAAATACCAAGGTCGTAGCCGTTCAGTTTCACCAGTACCTGTAGAAGTTCTGAGCTTAGTCACTAACAGCTCCAACAGAATACACAAAGTTCTTAGCGTAGTTGGCGTAACGGAATCATTAACAAGAACTATAGCGCTCTCGCTCACAGTCCAAACTTACTCTGCCTTTCCGGGCTGCCCGTTATATACACATCGCCGTTGCTGGCGCACACTCGCTCCGGCGGATTGCCGTTTGGTGGAGCGAATATTGCTGCGTTGAACTGTAGCTTCAACATAGAGCATGCGTCATCTTGTGCGCGGGCGCCTTGTTGAAAGCTAGCTGCGCACACAACACCCTTCCCGTCTGAATATGTAGAATAGGGTGCAAAGCGCACTGTTCTACATGTCCTCACAGTGGGAGCGCTCCTCCAATCTAGTTGGTTGTTGCTGGGCTGCTCCTGCGGCTGGCTCCTGCTGTTCTCCGTGCCCTGAAAACGGCTCATTTGCATCAACTGTTATAAAGATCTTTCTCTAAGCTCTTGCTTATCTACTATTTCCTGGCTGTCTACTCTAGCCACGTTGAATCTTGGTGGTGAACAACAGATCTAGATTTTTTTCTAACTTCGTGCAGCTTATATCCATTATGAGCTGTGATGTTTCCCGAAATCCACGGAGAGGTTTTTTTAATGATGTAACAGTACACTTTTTTTCCTACCTTGTATCTGTGCTATGTAGCTTCTGACGTGTACTACCTGTTAAGCGCCAGCAGCAGCAAAAACGTCTTCGGATGCCTCCCGTGTAGAATTTCCGCTGGACTGCGCCCCTCCCTACTGGGCAGAGCGCGGTAGATGGCGAGGACCCGGAGTAGGGGATGTTCGGCTCCTCGCCTTTTTCATTGCTGCCTTAAAGGTACTGTCGTGGACGCTCGCGCGCAATTTTTTTTAAATTTTATTTTATTACGTGAATGAGAAATACATGGTTCAGTAATATTACTTTTTCACATATAATTCTACTGGCTTACATTTAACCTAACCTAAAAACTATTTCTAATCTAACTACAAAATTGGCTAAGGATACTCATTGAGCACCTACGCTTAGTTTACATCTGAGAATATATTGAGGAAGGTGTGTAGAGGATGTCTGTTGCGGATTCGGGTCGGAAATTCGTTGAGTGTGGCTAGGTTGTAGTGGGCTATTTGATTTATTGAGGATATATTTGAGTAGAAATTGTTGCAGAGATGAGCGATGTGATGATTGATGGTTGGTAAATGTAATTCTCTATGTAGTTGATCATTTGAAATGAACCATGGGGCGTGAGTGGCTAATCTTAAGAATTTGTTTTGCATTATTTGGATTTTATTGATGTTTGTCTGTGAAGCGTTCGTCCAGATGGGGCAAGCATATAGCATTAGAGGTCTAATTATTGTCTTATACAGGGCGATGGCATTGTTTAAGGCGAGACTGCTTTTGTGATTTAATAGTGGTTTTAGTTGAATTAATTTGTAAAACCCAGCACCACGGCTAAGAACTTATCCTCTAAAGTGAAAACCTGTATATAAACTAGGCTAGGCCCAAAGAGGCTAGCCATGTAATAGTTTTAAGTAGTAATAAGTTAGTTTTAAGTAGTATTTTTAAGATGAATCCCGCCCTTAACTCCATAAGCCAAAACGGCTGGAGAATGTATGTATTCCTCTATAATTGAATAAATTTCCGCCCCACCAGGGTAACTGGACGGAGGAAAATTGAAAAAAAAAACCACGGCAGTCAGTGAGCGACGGAGTTGGCGACGGTGTTCCGGTGTGCGATATTATGTGGAGTAGTGGAAGTGCTTACGACGACCTGTGATGCGGATCTGGACTTTCTGACGGACATTGTGCGACACGGCGATGTTCTGGGACTTCTGCTGGATATTAGTAACTCGGCTTCGTCAACGGCATTTTCCCCCTGGATACCCAGAACTTTGGCTTCGTACACTGGTTTCCGACATTTGTAAATTGGATCATCAATAAATAACATTTTATAAATTCCGGTCTTTGTTTGGATTCAACAGGTACGAACACGTCTCTCCACCTCACCATTAGACTGCCGGTGAAAAGACGGTGAATATACATGGTTGATGCCGTTTACTTTACAGAATTGAAAAAAAATCAGCGGATGTAAATCGTATTCCATCGTTGCGCTAGATGCAGTTGAACTCATCTGCGCTTTATAAGGACAATTTGACAAAGCATCAACCACAAAACTAGGACTTGTCCCAATACAGGCCAGCAAAGTCTACGTGAATATGCTCCCATGGCACCGTGGGACGCGGCCAGGACACTAAGTCTTATCGTGGTGCACTTTGATTTACTTTACAAGCTTCACACATGCGAATCTTTACCTGAATATCTTTGTTCATGCTTTTCCAGAACAATGTCTCATAAAACGTATCTCACCTCTGTCTCCTGAAGCCCTTAGGAATCGTTGCATGCGTTGCTCACTGTTATACAACACACCGCCTTCACTGATAACCTGCCTTTTCCTCAACCATTTCGCATTGCTCTTAAGTAGCCTAGGAGACCATCATTTCCTGAATTTCACCACGCTCAATTCCGAGTCACTATCCGTGGCTGATGCTAACGCAACTGAATTCTTATTGCTGCTTTTCTGGGCGACAGGCCGCCTGTTATAGACGCGTCGTCGCTGCAGGTTCAGACTCGCTCCGACGCTTGATGTTTGGTACACTGAATATTGCTAATATTGCTACGCTGAAGTGTGTGCTTCAATATAGTGCGAGCGTCATGTAGGGCGCACGAGCTAACTTGAAAGTTAGCTGCGTGCAGAGTAAGATCATATCCCGCGTAGAGTTAACGCACAAGACCATTGCGTGTAGGGAATTTTGAACGGAAGTATAACATTATTAGCTACTACGATTCATTGAAAAGTCCAATGCCAAATACAGTAAGACATTTTTTGAACAAAGCTAAGCATGAAATTAAAAATAATTCAACAAATGAAAATACATTAAGGCGATTAATATAAAATAACGAAAATACGTTTGAAACGCTGTAATGCGTCGGTGACACCATATTCATCTAAAATATTTGGTATATTAACAGAAATAAAGTTAAAGAATATTAATACTAAAGTGAAACATAAATGAGATTTAATGTATGTGATTTACAGAAGACAAAAAGAAACTTCAGATTTTCGAACCACTATTTCCAACCCGCTCTTCCCACTGCTAAGTGGTTGTGAATACATGGAAAAGACAGAAAGTGGACTTGTTGGAAGTTTTTCTTCGAGTTTAGCGCTGCGCGCTCGTTAAGCCCTGCGCATGCAGACGTGGGAGCTCCTTGTTATTTCTTCTCGTGCAGCCGGGAGGGAGGGGGGGGGTAGTCGTGGCCCATTTGGTGCGCGTCGCGCCGCCGGCGCCAGCCCTGCTCTCACTCGCGCCAATCGATGGCGCCCCCGCTTACCCCCGCCCCCTCGGCACGCTCCCCGCATGCACTCCAATGCATTTTCCCTGCCCCACCGCTGCCCCTGGTCCCTCCTCGGCGCCATGGACGTCACCCGACTCTGTCTCTCACCAGAAACCCCCGAATCGCTCCCACACCCCTCTGCCCATCACCCACGACACATCCACAACCTCCCTTTTCGTGTCCATTGCGTTTTCTTCTGCCCCATTCACAATCCATGATCACTACTCTCTCAATTACCCTCCTCCGCCTGTCAGGCCTTGCCCCTCAGACCCACTCCCCAGCCCTTGCTCCTAATCCCCCCGTTCTCAGAGCCTGCCAATCACCAACACAACCACCCCTCGACCCACCCACTCTCCAGTCCCATGCTTTCTCCCAGCTTCATTTTCCATTCGTGATTCCCCATCACTCCGTCTCGCAACATCCTCGCCGCACAGTCCCCTTCCGGGAGGGCATAACCACACACTCTTTCGTCGCACGCTCCGCGCTAAGACCCTCCACCAGCGAAGCTAAGAAAGCGAAGACGGGAAGGAAATTGCCGTGAAACGAGTGCACTATGCGGATGGCAGCGCAGTGGCCGATGAGCCACTATGGGTGCCCCGCGTTCCTCGCCTCGAGCTATGGCCCTCGAACCGCGAAGCTAAGAAAGCGAAGATGGGCAGGAAATTGCCCTGAAACAAGTGCAAGTACGAGTAATTTAAAAATTTTTACCCGATTGTTACTATTTAGACAAAATAATGTTGCAAATTGTCTAACTGATTAGAAAATTGACATATATATGATAATGTTATAACTTATGCCTACTAAATCAAGCCAACACTATTTTCTTGGTGCCTTACTCTTCTAACTTCAGGGCCGAGGTCCTGTGTGTTCGACGTTCGATCGACGTGTTCGATCGAGCTGGCTTGTACGCTTGCAATGGCAGTTGTGTTAAATCCACTATATTCGGTGAGGCTTCATTCAAGTTGTGATCACCAATACATGATGATTCTGACGATTTTATTGTGTCGCTTTTGCAGTCGTCCACGTAATATCCGCAGTACTCTCACTTCATGTTGCTGTGATTTCAAGTGAAAACACTTTTACTTACCAAGGGTCTTTAATGATACGCCTTAAAATTTATTTTGTACAATTGTTATTTTATCTGTGTCACTTTTAATTGCCCCACCCCATACAGGAAAGTAATAGTAAGATATACTCTAACAACTAATTTGAATAAAGTTACTCCTTATTTTATGCTTAGTCGACAGTGACTATTTATTACTGGATATATTTTTTTTCCACTTTAACAATCGTTTGTTGGTTATTTCGTTAATATATTTCCATGTTAGATTTTTATCAAGTAGTACGCCGAAATATCGCATTGTTTGATCTTTTTTGTTCCATTTTAAACTTACATTTTTAATCTTTAGTGTTTTGGACTTTGTATGTCGAATATATGTAGTACAGTAAGTAGTATTGTTGTGATTTGGGAAGATATATTTTTATTTGTCATTTTGAGCACTAATTTATAAATGCGTCTTAAGAATTTTTGTAGAATTCTTCTTCCTTGATCCGTTTTTTGAACAGAACTCTGTCATCCGCGAAACATGCGTATCTGTTATTCACATCGAGGTAAAGGGAGGAGATCTACCAGAGGCCCTCTTGGAAGCGCTGATTGCGGCTGGCGTCGAAGGGCGGGGGGCGGGGGCGGGGGGCGGGGCAGGAATGACGGACGCCCCGAGAATCCAGTTGTCTCCGGCGGCGCATCGGGCGACCACTGGACAGGAATTCCCAGCGCGGTGCGGATGACGGGGGGCCCAGGAATTCACTCGCCGATGGAACTTCGCGACTCCCGCAGCGAACGCAAGCGCCGTGGATATGCCCTTGCCCAAGCTCTTGCTACAAACCTATTCGACTAGACTTGTGCAGTGTCACACAACCTCGGCAATAAGACTTCAAGTTCCACGAAGTCTTCTACAATATTTCGGAAGACGTTATTTATTATTATTTATGAGAAGAAGGCATATTTACATGTGTACATTCTATCAAAATACGAGTAGTTTGCATATGTCAAGACAATTTTTAAAAAAATTTTCTCAAAAACTTTTCCAATGTTTTCTTTGATTTTTCTCGAATAGACCAGTTAAACGACGATTTGCGAGCCATATAAAATACTTTTTTTTAGTTTTTATGTCATTAATCATGTATAAAGTCATGTCATGAATAAAGAAGAAAGATTCATTGCAAAAATAATTTATTGAGGGGTTAAATGTTCTTAGTTTTGATTGATGTTTGTTTAGTTTTTCTAGAAACGAATTAATATATTAAAAGACAGTCAAGAGACTTGTCATTTTGTTTCGTTAAATATTCTTTGTGTTTTTATTTGTCATTTGCCTGAAGGTCTTTGTCAAATTCCTGTTAGATATAATTACCCCGATGTCATTTTAAAATTCACCTTTCTCTATTCATGTTTATAAATTTTTCAGTAAATTTTAAGTTTCTTGTGCTATACAGGGGCAGCGAGGGTGTCTTCCGGCGCCCGCGGTAGCAGCGGTCGTGAGCGCGGAAGCGCGAGGTTTCATAATTCCAGCAAACATTACAAAATAAATTGCCGCTTTTGTGAGAAAATTTTGAAAATGTTTTAAAGTACCCTTCAAGATGGAAATGTCTATTAAATATTCGCCGGGCATTGAAATCATCCTGACTGATCGGGAAATGTCAATATTGGAAAACGTGTTCTGAATTGTTAAGGCGCTAGTGCTGATAAGAGACGGACTAACAGAGAGACAGGCAAAAATATACTACATTTTACTGCAAACCAATTGCTCGGTATCAGAGACCCAAAAACATAGATTCCGACAACACAATATGTCAGAGGAAGTCATTTACTTTAAGTAGAAAGATTTATTCACTTTTTCGACATCTTGATCACACAATGTGACTTTTCCCCACAAAAAACTCGCTTCTTTACGCTGCAAAATTACATGTTTTCTTTCTACTACGTCAGTAGTAAATGACATATTTGTAACTTCGTCAATGATATTTCCAACGACATTTTCATTGGCAAAACTCAATTACCTTCGATCCCTCTATGTGCCTTATACACTTGTAACTTTTATTTCGAGTCCTGTACAATTGCGAGTGGCTATACAATTGATTCAAGAAGCTGTCACTTGCAGCATTTAACCACTTGGCGCAGAATATTGATGTAAAGAAAAGAGTTTGTTTAACTACTACCTTTTGGATTCAGTCATGTCGCATAATAGTCCTTAATTTTCCGTGTCTCTTTTTTTGTGACGCTAGATAAATAAATGTTAACTTACAAATCCTTTTCTAAACACATAGAGTTGTCTCGAATGATTTTAGTTCTTCTTACTCCATTTTTGTGATGAACATCTAACGGGTTTGAATCACAATAATCATAGTGTATATTGATCAAAATAAAATTAGTTATTATTCTTATTCTCAGCCCTCATATAAGAGTTCTCAAAACATGTCTATTAGTCTGTCCCATAATCAGGTTCTTTTCTTGTGGAATTTATAGTAGTGCATTTCTGTGGCTTATGAACGCTTCCCAATAAATTTCACACCCCACATTCGTGACAAGGGACTGGCACAATTGGTTAGGTCACGCTTTTTCCTTGCTAATGTTGTAGTTTCGTGACTCAGCGTGTAAGGATTAATGACTTCAAATTCACTATAAATTATCGTAGGATTTAAATTTGTCGGGTGTTCTGATAGGATTTTACAGACCGGTCTTACTTGCAATGATGAATCCAGAAAGTTCAAAGAGTGCCATCTCCGGCTTTTTAGAGGACCCGTATCTTATTAGTTGTTGCATTAATCATTTTACTAATTATTAGTTCTCATTAAAAATAATTCAACCTTCCTGATGCACAACAAACCATACAAAGAAAATACGCTTATTCGAAGCAGTGTATCTACTAATTAGCTTTGAAGTTTATAATTCAATATCGAGATGCAATTTTTTTAAGTACATTGTTAGAATTAATTGTTAGTTTTAGCTCACGTACTTTATATTATAAAAACCTATCGTTTTATAATTAAACGAAGTTTCTAAATGATGCCAAGCTGAAAAACTCACTGCTAAAAAAGTCAATCTGCTTGAAAATTTGTAATAATTTGATCCAGATGAAATAAATGTTCTTATCTCTCATTCCACTAATTTCTGAGTAATTTCTAAACGGAAATAACGACAATTTAGCATTCGTGGGAATTTACGTTCGGGCATTCCTAAAGGTCACCGCTACAAATATACCCCCGCGTCTGCAATAGCGCTAGCGCTGCAAGCTTTCCGAAAGTACCCCCTGTATCTGCGCTAGCGCTGTAAGTGTTCCGAAAATATACCGTGTATCTGCAATAGCGCTAGGGTTGCAAGCGTTCCGAAAATCCCCTGCACCTGCAGTAGCGCTACCGCTGCAAACATTACAATAATATCCCTTGCACCTGCAATGGCGCTTGCTTTGCAAGCGTTGCAAAAAACTCCCATGTGCCTGGAATAACAACACCGTTGCAAACAGAAGCACTAGCTATCTTGTGTTGCACTCTTGTAAACTTATTCGCAATTACGTGTGACCCTTTACGCTAAAGTGCCCCGCATCTTCGCTTGTACGTCTGTCAGCGATGGCTTACGGCAAAAATTCTCTCCGTTTGTTACCCATACTTTCAAAATGCTTGGCAGACGTTTTCAGATATATTATTTCTACAATGGTTGTCAAATACAAATAAAAATAAAACCTTTGTAAACGTATGTGAAAATTGAGTCCAAGAAACCGTACCTCACCCCTCGTGATCAATCTCTTCAGCACGATATGATTTAAGGACGATTTTCTCCCCTTCGAAAACCCCACTGGACGAGTTGGCTCAATGACTTGTTGCTGAGAGTTGCTGTTGCAGATTCCCTGCGAGTGTTAGTTGATGGTGTTATTTTAATAGTGGTACAACTCCATTGGCACTCATTTCGAAATACTAAGCTATAAAATTAAATTATTATAAAAATTCATGGGTGGAAATTAAATTATCAGTATATTTAATTATATAATTCATTTAAATTAATTAATAATTAAGTTAAATTATTTAAATTAATTAATAATTTAATTGAATTATTATTATTATTTTTATTATTATTATTACATTATTATAAAGAATCAGAATGCCTGGAAAACGTCCTTAGAACCACCCCCTCTCTTTCCCTTCCCGTCCTTCCCCCTTACACACATGCATACTCTATCTACCACACATATTAGCACGGGAGCATAGAGCTTATTTCATGAAGGGTGGCCTCCAGTCTTTGATGCGTGGATGTGAGAAACCCCTGCTAGCCGACGTGTGGATCAGCGCCAGATCTCTTGGTCCAGCGGGGGAGGAACACCGCCGAATCCTTGGAATGTAACATTTTCGGGACTAATGGCCAACGGAGTTCCACCTTGAATCATCAATCAATCAATCGAAAATTCTCCCGGGACCGGGATCAAATCCGCAAGCTTATAGGCTAATAGCTCGTCCATATGGGCTTCTATTGAAATGAGGACGAAAAAAGGAGAACTATCATGTTTTCAATATTGATCGATTGATTGTTAGTGATTCTGGCCACATCAACTACTGAGGTCATTAGTCTCGTAAGTGTAGTGCATGTTTTTCATCGGGAAAAGGAGGCGGTGATCTTCCCCCGCTGGATGGCAAGTTCTGGCGCCAACCTACCATCGACTAGCGGTGTTTTCCCCAACCAGATATATCCCACCAGCGGGGTGCCGCACAAGCCAGGACAAGCTCTAAGCCCCGAATTCCCGCATGTGTGATATTGTAGTACATGTTAGTGTTAGTGTGTATAAGGGGAGAGGAAATGATAAGGAAAAGGAAGGAAAGATCGCGCGTATCCGTGGTCCGTTTGTTAGGTTACTGCTCTGGCATTCGCCTGGGTTGATCGGAGAAACCAAGGACGACTACCGATCAGGGCAGCCGGCCTCAAGAATTTTCCTTCAGGCAGAGACTGAATAACTGACAAGCTAATGTCGAAACTTTGTCGCCGTCGGGACTCAAAGCTAGGACCTTCTGGTCAGAGGCACTGCAGCGACATCAGTTGATGCACTGAGCCACTTCTACAGGTCATGTTTTCAAAGTCTATCTCAATTTTCCCCTCTTCGTTCAGCAACCATTTCATTTGAACTATAATTAATCATCCAGCATTCTGTATACGCGTCCTCTTTTAAGATTAATCCATCAAGATAATGCATCATGCTAATGCATATTTAAATATGAGTGATGTTATGGACGTAATAGATCAATGTTGAAAGGAATACTTCCCAAGTACAATTATACGAACAATTTGCAACAATAATACAACAGTAACAGTACATTACAATTACGTAAAAAATGTTCATACATAATTTTGCAGTATTGTTTTATTACATTTCGGGTCCTTAAGTGTGTTGAGCTTTTTGAATGAATTAAAAACACAAAATCCAAAATCATTTCAGTTTTGCTACACATTCGTTTGTTTAATGATAGTTTTGTTCTAGGATGCAGATAGTAGGGAGGTAATTTTTCTTGAGTTTGCAGTAAGAGTAGCAAAAGATTCTTGTGTTCGAAAAAAAGTGCTCAAACGTTAATCTGCAGAATCTGAAAATTTCATAAACAAACGCACGTAGATAAAACATTTAAATTCACCCATATCTGCTACAACTCAAAATGTCTCACTCAAAGTAAACCTACGACTTTTAGATGATTTTCAGTCTATCTACTTTTTATGCAAAACATTTTCATGTATTTTGATTTTTTCTTTTTATGCTGCAGATTTCTTGAATGCTTTTCCGAATTTTTATCATATTATACTAGCGATGCTAGGACATTTCATACATTCGTGTAATATTCGTGACTACTACAAATATCACTAGCTTAGAGTAGCATCTCCAGCGGGTGTTAAGAGATTCTCGTCAAGAGTAATCGAATAAGTTGTTGATCTTCTTTACAGGTGCTTTAAGTCACTCAAAAAAAATTTAATTGCTTAGAAAAAACCAAAAAGGCTTCTAGAGTAATTTCATATGATCTTATGAATGGATCCGAAGAAATGATCAGTTCATCGAGACAAAGACGCATTTATCTCGATTGGCACCTCATTTATCTCTATTAGTGGACCGGAAGGGGTCTAACTGTGAGTGAGAACGCAGGTTACTCCGTTATGACACAAAGATAACTCTAGTTGAACAGGAAAATTTCGCAAATTTACAGTGGTATGGAAACGTCGGCCGCGTGTCTCTAGCCCCCGACAAGACGCCCCCACTGGTGATAGAATCTGAGTGGGATGCAGGGCGGAGCACATGCGGGGCATGGCGCGTGGCGGGCGCGGGGGGGGGGGAGCGAGGCCGGGCGCAGAGGGTGGAGGAGAGGCGAGGCGTGGTTGTGGGGGGATGGGGAGGGGGAGGGGTGCGGAGCGGAGCCCGAGGCGGAGCGCGGGGCGAAGCAGGAGGGGGAAGGACATGGAGTGGGGTAGGGCTAGGCGGGGCGAGAGGCGGAATGTGAAGCGGGGAGCGATGCGGGGCGTGGAGTGCGAAGCGAAGCACGGGGCGGAGCAGGGAGGGGGCGGGGCGAGAGGTGTGGCGCGGCGGGGCAGGATTGGGGCGGGGCAGGGCGCGGGGCCTGGGGAGCTGCGCGTGGCGTGACAGGCCGACGGCGCCTCCCGACAGCTACCGCCGCCCACGACCGCCCCGTCTCCGCCCCTCCCGGGACTAATGGAGGGTCCGTGCGAGAGACTTCAGGCGCGCCGCCCCGCGCCGCCACGCGTCGACCTGCCTCCTCGCTCTCAGCGCCCTCTTCCGCGGAATCAACACGCTGCGTCCCGTCCCGAGGGAGAAGCATCCCGTGGAATAGCGGCCGGTGCGCGCGCCTTCTACCTTCAAGACCACGTCTACCCTCGTGCTCTCTCAGTGTGAATCAGTGAAAAACTACTGATTGACAGTGTCTATTCATTGATGGTGTCAGTTATAACCCTGCCACTGACAATCAGTGAACTGAACTGAACAAATTAGTAAAAATTGGGTCCACTTTTTGAATCAGTGAAACTTCACTGTTTAAATTAGTGAAATCTGTGACTTCAAGGATCAGTTAGTGGTGGTGGTGCGGCACTTTTACCACTGACGACCAGTGAAATGCTGGCGGTCATTGTGAAAAGGTTCGCGTATTCGCTGATTGTCAGCAAAACAACACATTTCGACTGAAGATATCAGTGACTTCGGCTCTCAGTGACTGAATCAGTGACAATTTCACTGATTCAGATTCAGAGAGTGCAATTAGAGATTAACAATGAGGGTTCGCGGAAGATTTTTTCGGACATCTCCCGCCTTCCCTGCCTCCTGTAACATCTCACTCTTCTGAAAGTAACTTATTACAGGCCCAGTTGACTGCCACTCCCCAACTCGTCTTAAAAAATGTTTTCTCAACAAATAACTTATTTAATGTCAGTCGCTGATCACTTGCAGTGGTGGACAGACGCGTTGTCGAGTTGCTCTTAAGGGTTATCTTTTTGAGGAAATGGAGCAGAACCGAGCGGAGGTCGGCCGCTGGGCGACGAGACAGGCGCGCCTTACCTGCAGCCTACGGTATGCTCGACCCGTCCGTGGGCTTTCACCTTCATGGATCGCTGTCGATTGTACTAATTATAAGCAGCGATGAGGCTAACCTAGGGCCTGAAGACAGTGAAGGTGCCCACAAAAATCAAATGTGGAGTAGTGAATGGACTGCAATGTTCGCTATGCAGCTCGTGTTACCATTTTAAATGCCCATAAGCAAAGAAGTCTCAAAACTACGCCAGATGAGTGCGTAAATTGTGTTACGAGACCGACTTGAAAGCGAAATTACAGGTTCAATAAGAACTAATGAAATGAAAACTTAGGGAACATCTCAGTGAGACGGAAGATGAACTAAAAATTTGCAGAAAACAAGTACGAAGCTTCGGCGTAAATGTGTGAGCAGAAGAAACGCCACGTCATCGCAATAGAGACAACTCTGTGGTTACTCTGTCAAGGTAATGGTGATTCGAGATTCGATGTTGCGACGGAGTGAAAGTGTTTGTCATATAAAGGGTGTCGAGGTTTCCTAATCCGAATGCAAGATTTTGCAACTATGGTCTTTATTTAAATCCTCGAGGTTGCTGGGAACTTGGTCGACTTCACGACAGTGCCATCGAATCATGTCTACAGTGAATGCGCGGAGAGTAACAGCGTGTCGTTGTGTCGGCGACAGTCGAATAAGCCCCTTGCGTGAATGCAGATGAAAGAAACAGAACTAGTGGTGCTACAGAATGGCACAGAATTCTCGTATTAGATTTCTATGTATTTTTCCGGGTTAGCTTCTCAGTCTTCCTCAACCTCTTCCCAGCTGCCATCTATTGCCGCCTAAGGACATTTTTATTTTCTCGTATACGTAAGTATATTAGTATAGAGAAAGTGATGTAATGCTGCTCGAAAAGACAGCAAATTTTCAGCAGAAAAAAATTCATTAACGGACCCTGATAATAAAAAAGTGTTTAATTACAGTTGCCAGAAAAAGAAAAAATCCTCTATCACGTGGTGTAGCCAGAATTCCTGGTTTGCGGTCCCTTGATACCGAAAAAGCAATTGACGACAAAACATCCTCCTGTTGGTCCGTTTGTGAACACTACTACAAATAAAAGTAATAAATTTAATTATTGAATAAATAACCACAAAAATCAAAATAATTAAATTATACTATGTGGTGGATATTTCACCTTTATTACGTCCTGAATCATGTAATAATCCACCCTTATTACTGAATCATGTAGTGATCTGGTTGACCTCTTTTGTATTTGGAGCAGTATTACGGGAATGCAAAAGCTGACTAAGCTGTATTACGTAGTAATTTTACGAGCAGAATTAATAAAATGATTCTCAATTAGCTGTTTATATACTCATTCTTCTTTCAATTGACTTCACCTAAAATATGCGTGGAATTACTACCCATCGTCGATGGATAGAAACGAAATATTTTGACGTATTTGATCCTCGCAAAACGTGAGGGATTTTCCACGTGACATACAATTTAACAGGCCTTTTCCAAACACATTAGAGAGATCGGGTTCATTGAATTTGGCCATTGCGCGCTGTTAATGAACTGTAATAAACTATCGCCTTGTTTAAAAATTCTCGCTTCGTTAAAAAATACTTACGCTGTCTTTTCAAGTTTTCATAAAGAGTTCTAATATCAAATATTGCGTTTGCATGGTCAGTAGCGAGCATACGAATATTTTTCGAAATCGTTCAAAATAATTGGAGCGCGAAAATAAAATTGCTCAAGAGGCATATTTAAAGAATATTCTAGATGGTAAAGGAAATAACTGGACAGGATTTTATAAATATGTTCGCAGAAGGAAGGGAAATGAAGAGGATATCACTGTTGTTCGCGAAAATGGAAACACGCTTATTACAGACAATCGGGCAAAAACGGATGCGTTTAATAATTATTTTAGTTCGGTTTTCAAAAGTAGGACCGACAATCCACTTATTCCAGGGTCTTCGGTTGCAAATCAGTTTAATATTGAAGAAAACTTTCTACGGAATAAAGTAAAGTCCATGAAAAATGGTAGGTCTAGGGGTCCAGACGACCTTTCTACAGATATAATTAACCCTTAACTGGTATCGTCAGGTCACATTTGACCCTGAAGAATTTCTTTTTTTGTTTAAACCTTGCAATTTTGCCGCAATTTGCCTGTGCTGCCACCTAATCCCTACACTCTCTACCTATAGGCAGTGGTGATTTAGAACTCATGAAAGGAAGTTGATTTGTCCTCGCAGTGTGTGTTCCGGGTCAGTGGAGACCCGACGATACCGTTGACGTTAGTCTTTTTTTAATTATAGTGTTATAGTGTGAAAATCAAAGTCTGTTTTCTCAACAATGGAATATGATTCAGGCAGTGAAAATGATGAGGGTGACGAGCCGAAGAAACGGAAGCACTGCTCTCTTTGTCCGTCATCAAAGGACAATAAATATAAGTCTTCTGTCAGTGCAGTAAAATTGTTTGCAAAACCCACAGTTTAGTAAAAGTGTATTGTAATGAGTGCATAGAGTCTGAATAAATTACATCCAGTCCATAACTGCATAATAATTTGGCTAATTATAAACAGACAAAAAATTAAACATTTGCTGTATACTACTTTTGCATGCTTGAAAATTTTATGAATTAAGTAGCATTCTTGTGTTTTTCTCTCCCTATTATGTTTATACAAGTGTTAGCTCTTCATTTTGATCCATACCAATGAAACATTTCTAGTATTTTGAAAATTGAATCCCTTTTCAAATTAATCTCATCTAACCCATGTAAATATATACGAATTCAGAGATATGATACTTTAGACACACAAAATGAATTTAATTGAAGAAGTCTTTCAGTTACAATCCTTGAGGGAAGTTGTTTTAAGATGTATATCGATTTCTAGTTTCATCAAGTAAGAATTAATATGCCAAATTACAAAATTAATTTCTGGGTCTCCGCTGACCCGACAATACCGTTTACGTAAACAAAATCCATGATACCAGTTAAGGGTTAAACTAGGAGGAGAGGCAATTTTACCGTACCTAATTAGAATTTTTCACGGGTCTTTGAATAATTCAAAAGTAATCAAAGATTGGAAAATAACTTTTGTTGTACCAATTTTTAAAAGTGATGACAAAACTAAATTATTCAATTATAGGCCGGTAAGTCTTACGTCACTGGTCTGCAAACTTATGGAGTATCTAGTTGGGAGTTACATTAAGCAATAATGGGAGATTAAAACACCTCTCTACGATGGGCAACTGGGTTCAGGAGTGGTTACTCATGTGACAGTCAGGTAGTCACGTTATTTCAGGATCTAGCAGATGAAATTGACGCGGGCGGGAGAGTGGATGCAGTAGTTATAGATTTAGCCAAAGCGTTTGATGTCGTTACCCACGATTGGCTTGTACAGAAATTAATGATTTCAGGCACAGATCCTAGGGTGGTTGCGTGGATTACCGAGTTTCTGCGAGACAGAAAACAAAGTCCGAATTGGGCAAGAGTTATCTTCCGGGGCAAGCGTTACGTCAGGAATACCGCAGGGGAGTGTCAATGGACCTCTTCTATTTCTAGCTTTCGTCAATGATCTGCCAGCGCAATTAATCTCAAATGTTCGGCTATTTGCAGACGATTTCACAATATATTGTAGTATTAATTCGAAAAGAGATGAAGAAATGCTGCAACGGGATCTTGATGCGTTATATTTCTGGGCAGAAAATAATGGTATTTCCATAACTATCTCTAAAAGAAAATTCATCACTTTTGGCAGGGGTCATAATTACAGAGAAACAAATTAACATTTAAATAACATTATTCCAAGAGTTTCCTCGAGAAAGTACCTAGGAATCCATTTCGATAGTAAATTAAGTTGAAAAAAACACGTAGATTTTGTTATAGAAAAAGCCTGGAGTTCTCTTTACTGTGTAATACGCGTCTTAGAAAAGAGTACTACAAACGAGAAGGAAATTGCTTATTTATCGCTTGTTCCGATAATGAAATATGGAACAATTTGTTGGGATCCGAACAAAATTATGCAGTGTACAAATTTGGAAAGGATTCAGCGTAGAGCAGCTACATTTACTTTCAGGGATAAGAAAATGGCAGGGTGGGATTCACTCAAAAACAGACGATCAGTAGCAAGACTCTACGACTTGTATAAAGCTTACTATAATGGTCATCCAGCTTGGAAAGAGATTCCTAATAGTTCCTAGTAGATTCGCTAGAGAGTAGAATGCGTAAGATAAAATGTTTGCTACAGAGTAGCAGTGAATAGAATTCGCTAGAGAGAAGCAGTGCATAAGATAATAAAAAAATTAATATTAATGTACTGTAAAATAGAATTAAAGAAAATTATAGTACCCTATTACAATGTAACTCAATTACACGAAAAATAATAATCTTAAACTTAATGGTTTATATAAAATTGATCTTGTTCCTCTTGCACAATAATTAATATCCAGTCTCATGAGTTTGTGTAATATCGAGTTTTCTGCAAACACAACAACCGCTTATATTACATTCCTGACAATCGAATCGAATATATACACAACAGCCGCTTTGTTTGAATTAAATATTTTCAAGGTATATCTGAGTTTTTAGTACGGTAAAAATTACAATACGTTAATATTAAGTAACTATTTTAAAAGCGAGAAAGTATGTGCTGTTGTAGCACCGCTAGGTTTTCCAAAACTTCCGTCCATCCGTCCGTTTTTGGTCCGTATGTCTATCGTCTGTGAACCACACTTATCGCCTAACCTATGCGTAGGATAGTTTCCAAACGGAATATGCCCGGTCGATCTGGTCTCACTCAAAACTCTGTGATTTTGAATAACATTCTTTAATTTTTGGGGTACTTTACTTAAATTCCTGGGACTCTTTCAAATATTTTCTTCGGATAGTGTTCAACATACTGTTTAAGATGACCTAAAAGTCATTTGCTAATTTGTTTCAAAAAACTCAATTTGATATGCACATTTCTAGAGATTTGTGTACGTTATTGCATTTGTGAGTGGAAGTGCTTCAAATGATTTCCAATGACGTTTTTCGAAAGCTCATACGTGTTCTGTAAAACAAAGCTTCTAATTTAAGCATTTACACTGACGCTTAAACGATATTTTCTTAAAGTTTCCATTGGAAAAAGAAAACAATTGAAGCAATATTTTAGATAATTTCGAAAATGTCCCAGGATCTTGCTGTAAAGTACCCCCTCCAAAAAAATGAATGTTTTTCAGAATCGCAGAGATGCGAGTGAGGTCAAATAGAAAAGGGTTTATTCAGTTTGGAAAAAATCCTACAATTTTGGCGCTAGTATTGTTGACACAGAGCAGACGGACGGACAGAGACATATGGACAAACAAACCGGCGGACGGACTTAAAAAACATTTTTTCGGTATCAGAGGACCCAAAAATATGTTTTTTCGTTGAAATCTCGAAATCGATATCCCGCAGCATTACATAATTTTCTCTGTATTACGAGTATTACTCTGTATACACATATGTATGCGAGAAAGTACAAATAGTTTAAAGGGACTCTGGACCTCTCCCATTTTTGGTACTTGTTTGTTGGAGCAATTTATGATGTGCAAATACGCAACAAAGCCATATTTAATTGAAACGGCGATGTGAGTTTGACGATATTGATTGTTAGTGGTTCCGTGCGCGTCAACTACTGGAGTCATTAGTCCCGTAAGTTTAGTGCGTGTTTCTTCATTGGGGTGATCTTCCCCGCTGGATGGCGAGATCTGGTGCTGACCTACCGTCGACTTGCGGGGTTTCCCCACCCAGGTATCTCCCACCAGCGAGGCACCGCCCCAGCCGGGACAAGCTCTAAGCTCCCGATCGATGTCCCGGCATGTGTGGTAGTGTAGTGTATGATTAGTGTAAGTGCGTATCAGTGAAGAGTGAGGATAGGACAAGAAAGAGCATGGAAAAATTGCGCGCGGTTCGTAGCACGTTTGTTAGGAGACTGCTCCGGCATTCCCCTAATGCAGATCAGAGAAACCACGGACAACTACCGATCAGAGCAGCTGGCCGGTAGAATACTCCTTCATTCGGATGAGCTTTGAGGTTAATAATGACATTAACGTCATATTACGAACATTTTTCCTGAATAGATCTTACTTCTTTCATTAATCTATAAAATATCTTAGAAATTACGTTACACACAAGAATGTTGCTTTCGTCAATCGGTTTACAAAAAGTTGATATCATGCGTTACACTTTAGGTTCAATCTTCTCCTCTTGGAGTACTGAGTTCATGAAAGTTCTTTTTAATCATCTCTCATCGCGTTAACCTTAAATTCTCTTGGCAACACTCGCTTTGCACTTTGTCTATTTTACTTCCAGCCACTGCTACCTGTGAGCGAGCTGTCTGCCGTTGACAGAAGGCTGCGATCGAAGGCCGGGTCCATTGCCGCGGCTTGGACCCGGCACCATCGAGGCTGGGGTGGCGTTCGCTATATTTATATAGATTTGCATACAAAACGATTAATTGAGCAATTGCAGAAGTGTAAGTGAACACAAATTAGACTGAGTTTGCAAAGTTTTAATCTCTTCAAGAATTATGGGAGAAAAATGTGTTAAGCAAATCCGGAAAGGATCAAACGTAATTGTAGAAGATTTTGTGGAAGAATTTTCGGAGATTTTAGGGAATAAACCAGAAGAATAGCTTACAGGTGATATTTGTGCGTTATTGTGCAATAATGCAGCAAAAATCGTAAAAAAATGTAGCTGTACTAAACTCTATTCACATCATCAATACCTTCGGGTACTATTTACGGCGATTATACTTTTTAAAATTGCAGTATGATCAGTTCATATTCCGTATGAAGGTAACACACAAGGCCATTGGATGTTGGGTATTTTTGAAAGGGAGTATAACATTATCAGCTAGTACGATTCATTGGTAAGTCCAACGCCATATACTGTAATAACATATTTGAACGAAGCTACGCGTGAAAGGTATGAAGTATGAAAGAAATTTTCTACTCATGAAAATATTTTTAAAACAGTTCAGGGTCGGAGACGCCACATTCAACTAGTACTTATAAGTATTGTGATCCAGATGAAACAAATGAGGCTGTACTACGAAAAATATTTGTCTTGTACTATGTAATAGGAAAAAGCAGATTGAGACTTTGTTTTTATTTCTCCGAAAGAATTCAATGTGGCATCATCTAGAGCAATGGTGTCAAAGTCTTCTACTAGTGGTAGTCATACGCGTCGTGGCACCGTAGCATGTCACGAGTTTCTCTGCGCCACTAGCGTCGGGAAAGGAAACTACAAGTAACCCCGGCGTTTTACAATAGGGATGGCGTTGTCTCTGGTGGCGGGGTGACGAACTACGTGAAGAGGCGGTTTCGTCGTGGCACCCATGCCACTGACTCCTGCTCGTGGCATCGACCTTTACAGCACTGATCTAGAGTGAAGCCCTTCAAATTTATTCCGACGGTCGATGGCAAGGGGCTTGGTGGTACACCATCCTTGACACGCGTGTGCAGCAAATTGCCTACATCTCAGGCGCTTGGCATTAAGACAGAGGGCGATGTTGGTGGCAGAAACTCTTCAACGTTCTGCTATTCCGGGCAGGATTTGTCATTACCAGGGACGTTTTGAGGTCCTAGCGGGGTTTCTGTGTCTGTGCCCTTCATCCCCTGCATGTACACATTTGAACGGATGGTGTCCGAATGCAATGTAACACATCTCCATCACTTCCTCTCCCCAAGTGAGCCAGAGTGGAGGCCGCGCCGCTAGCTCGGAGATGAGAACTTTCTACGTTTGCATCAGAGTCGATTAGCACCAGTCACAACGTGACAGGACAAGACTCTTCTCAATAAAACATTAGTTTCGACCCGACTGCCATGTCGAAGCAGAGTGTCCAACAGTGGGCCGACCCTGGTTGTTACCTGCCCGACGCCTCCAACCCACATAACCATTGTGATTAGATATTATCTTGACACTAACAGCGTGGGTATCGCCGAAATCTATGAACCTGGGCGGAAGATTTCAATTACCCGCTAGGGCTTTTATCAAGATGAATACGTCTCTGTCATGAACTAGATGTCCGAAGATGCTTTTTGCCGATGATTATATAATGGGAAGTTTCATGTAACGATTTCACACAGGTGATATTTCCACTCGATTGTTAAAAAGCATCATGCACTTGTGTTTGGTAGGTATCAACCTGACGCAGTCCAAGATTGATTGGATGAAATTTTCCTGGCATGCCTATTGGTATAGTTATTCAACCCATTAATGTAGTGAATGCTGTACCGCGGGAGGTAGCAATGCTCTTCCCAAGTTGGATGGTGAGATCCCGCACCGACCTACACGTTAACATATAGAGTTTTCCACATCCAGATGTACGGAACAAGCGGGGCGTAGCCCCAGCGTGGACAAGCTCTAAGCTCCCGATAGGTCTCCCGGCATGTATGGTAGTGCATTGCATATAAGTGTGAGTGTTAGAGGAGACGATAAAACGAGAAAAGGTAGGAACGATGCCGCTCGGTCCATGGCGAGCTTGTTTGGGTATTGCTCGGACATTCGCCATGTGTTGATAAAGAAACTGTGGGAAACTATTGGTCTGAGGAGTCGAAACTCTCCTGCAGACAGCGGCTGAATTCGACGTAGTGTCGAAATACCTTGTGTCGAAAATTTCGCCACCGTTATAATTCGAATCCTAGGACCTCCCAATCATACCCCTGCAGAGACAATTTTAGTGATGGCTATAACTCAGCCGGTCGCAGTCGAAGAGAACTTCAGCACAATCTCATTTTATAAGCAATGGGAGCAAATGTTTGTGTTACTTCGATATCTGAAATTTCCTACCACATGTTTCTTATCAATCCCTACGTATACTTCGGTTTTTCCTAACGTGACCGATGGCGATAGGTCAGTATTACATCTCCTGCCTTATAAAATGAATATTTTTAACAGTGGTAAGCACATTCCTGAGGCCACCAGCCCCGTTGAGAAGGACGTTCGCAAATTATATAAAAATATTCATTTTATGAGGCAGGGGATCTAATAATGTCCGAAAGTCATCGGCCATGTTAGAAAAAACGAAGTATAAGCCCTGATGGTTTGCAACATTTCTTCTGGCGCATCGCGCGTGCGGAGGAAGGACGTGAGGCGGGCGTGGGGGCGGTGTGTCGGCGTAGTCGAAGACTACCTCGGCGCACACAAACTCAGTACACTATGATATAATAAGCAATCAGAGGAAATGTTTGTGTTACTTCGTTATCTGAAATTTCCTACCACATGTTTCTTATCGATCCCTACGTATACTCCGTTTTTTCTTAACGTCGCCGATGACATAGGTCCTTAGTACTACACCTGCCTTATAAAATGGTCAGAATTACATCTCCTGCCTTATAAAATGAATCTTTTTAACAGTGGTAAGCACATTTTGGAGGCTACGAGCCCCGTTGAGAAGAACATTTACGAATTATATAAAAATATTCATTTTATGAGGCAGGGGATCTAATGTCATCAGCCACGTTAGAAAAACAACAAGCCCTGATGATTATAAGCCCTGATGGTCTGCAACATTTCTTCTGAGCCACCGCGCGTGCGGAGGAAAGCCGTGAGGCGGGCGTGGGGGCGGTGTCTCGGCGGCGGCGGCGGCGAGGCGCGGCGTCGCGGAGTCGGGGGCGTCGTCGCCGGCGTCGGGCGCGCGCCGGGGCGGAGTGCGCGCGACCGGGCGCCGCCGCCGCCGCTGCGCATGCGCCGTGGCGCCGGGCGCGCGCCGCCGCGGGCGCCAACGCGACAGTCGCGCCGCGCGCCTCCCACGCAACGCCACGCGGCGCCCGCGACGCCGGCGGCCCACGCACGCGGCCCATGCACGGTAAGCACGCTCGCGCGCCCACGCACGCGCGCCCACGCACGCACGCCCACGCACGCGCACGCTGACCCCGTTGCTCGTATTTCAGATAAATAGTTTCAGCTACTCCCGGCTCCCGTATTGGACTTCTAATCATCCCGTTGTTTTGGTGAACCATTGTGGTTGTTAACACTAGGAGAACGGAGTTTTTCTTTCTACCTAGTGGGACGAATTTTCATTGCGTACAATCGTTCGGATTTTAACTCCAACTTCTGAACTGTTAAAGAATATTATTTTTGTGCTAGATGTTTTTACGTATGTAACAATGGATGCCTATAACACTAGATAACATTAATATTTAACATAAATAATGTTTTCATTTTTATTTTGTGAAGTTCTTGATCAGTAAATTTTAATTAATCAAATCTTCCAAAGCTTTATAGCAGCGGGAACGAGTATAACAGGTGTTTCCAGAACACAACTCATATAGATAGTTGTGGCAGTGCATATAGATCCTGGACTTGTTCTTGTATTTACATGCGCGCCATTTGATAAAGTATGCCAGCGTCCCATTTTGTTTTGTTATAAAACTATACAGTCTCTGGAAGTTTCTCAGAACTCTTTTTATGAATAGTTGCAGTTTGATAGAATGTACTAAGAATCACATCTTTATTTACTTTTCTCTGACACGATGTCAAAGGTGTTTGACAAAACCGTCTGAAAACATGACGGGTCTTCGTCCTTTTAGAAGTATTTGAAATATCGTAGTTAAATTTTAGTGCAAAAGATTATTTTTGTTTCGGTGTGTAGTATATGAGTAAATATTAAAAGTCACCAAGCGCTGAAATAACAAACCACATATTTTGTTGAAAATTAGAGCTAAAAGTAGTTCAATCCTCAAAATAACGGGTGCCGCCTTAATGTTTGAATATTGCAATTTCCTGCATTTTGTTCCTGCGTTTCCATTTTCCATTTGTTCTTGCATTTTGACGACTACTCTAAATAGTATTTTTCAGTTTGCCTACCAAGATAAAGAAATCCAGTGTTCAGAATTATATTATTATGTTGACGGATCTCGGATGGAAAAGCATACGAGTTTGTACATACAGATTATTTATCTATTATATATTATGGCGAAATTGATACAGAGTAGTATGATTAAAATGCGGTCAATCTCCCTAATTTTTGTCAGTGAACGTTGGTCATACTCCACACGCGCACGCGCCCCACCGCACGCCCCCGCGAACGAACACACGCGCCCACGCCCCCGCTCCCGCCCGCGCCCACGCCCACGCCCACGCCCACGCCCACGCCCGCGTCCACGCCCCGTCTCTACTCTGCTTGCCGACAGTAGAGGGCACGAAGACAACTGGTTTCAGCAACTATCGTATCAAATCATGTCAATCACGACAAATTGAAAATTTTAGTGTATCGAAATATAAGAGTTTATTTCCTCCTTGATAACTCTCTTAACAAATTCTGTGACGGATAAGAAAAACTTCATTTTTTAGCTTTCTTAATCGCAATGCCTCAGCGTTTGTACTTGTTACTTGTTTCTTATGTTCGTTGTTTTCTATATGTTCCGATCACTTATGTAGAACATTTTATTTCTAAAATATGACACATTAGTTTTTGTCAAAACGTTTTTGTTTCTAATATCTGAAATATTTGTGACTTAGGTTATATTTTCTTCGGTCTGATATTTATTATAATGCATTATATTTCAAAATGAGTTAAATTTATTAAATTTTTAATTTTTATATTCAAATTTCATTGTCCACATTGATGCCATTAATATTAAGCTTCAGTATTGAATATTTTAAGGATTAGGAAACCAATTTGGAAGAAATGTATATATGAATCAATTAGTGGAGATAGTAACCAATTTGAAAGATGTAAATATTATTGAAAATTGTTACTAATATCCTTTTGAATAGTTCTGTTTGAATAGTCATCATATTACAAACTTTGTCACGTATTCATAAGTACTCTTTATGGAATTTTCATGTATTAAACAATCCGTGAATAATATGGAAGTGCACTTAATTATGACAACATTTTGAATGATATTTATTTTATAATATAATCTTATCTACAGCGTCTCAGAATAAATGTTGAAAATTTCTTCCGTATGAAGAGAGATAGAAAATGACCATTTTTTGGCAATGAAAATACAGGAGGAAATGCTTTTAACGGATTTATATGCATTTACACACTTGGTATTTGCACATGATTTTTAGCCATTCACATATGTACTGATTTTCGGCAGGTACGTAACATTCCCTTGACTGCGTAAGAACAAGACTTGCCAAATATCTATGCATGCTGGATTGCCTAAAAATCACTGAGAAATATCACACGGATAAATGCAAATAACTCTGTTGTATGTAATTTACCATTATGTTTCCATGAGCAAAAAGTGATCATTATCGACCCCTGTACATGCCCTTGAAGTATGTAACACTCTGAGACATTGTGTATTATCTTAAGAAAGTTTTAATTAAAAATTATGCAACAGGTGAGTTTAAAAATTGTGCACATTCACCGTAATTCTCATGCAAATATCTTGATAAGTAGCAATCAACAATGCCACTGTCACATTGTCAAGAATATCACGATTGAAGTCTTCAGAACTTTCACCTGTCCTCATTATCATTTAAATAAACGAGATGTTCATTTCTTTCTTCATAAAATTCTCCGTATTGTTACTCTACCTCATTATAGGACTTCTATTCTGACTACTGTCTTGTAATTT
The DNA here is from genome assembly GCA_031308135.1 of Acheta domesticus. Classification (NCBI taxonomy): domain Eukaryota; kingdom Metazoa; phylum Arthropoda; class Insecta; order Orthoptera; family Gryllidae; genus Acheta; species Acheta domesticus. The sequence continues at coordinate 58,224,760 of JAHLJT010009355.1, read as the reverse complement.
CCTCTTAAAAGTTTCTTAATGATGCGATATGTATCTATTGCTAATAAATGAATCTTTTGAATCAACTAAATTCAAGAATCTCCGGGGTAGAAACCGTTATTTCCCGTCCAAATTTGATGCTTTTGTTTCGGTAAAGTGTTGTTTTGGATTAATTGATTATTGGCACATGGACTGCAAGGTCATTATCCCGGTAAATGTAGAGCATGCTTTTATCGCGGAAGATGGCGATGATCTCATGGCGCGGAAGATGGCGACGTCATATACAGTTTTTACTGTTTTTTGAAAAATAAATAAATAAATAAATAAATTTTCCCCCACTGGATGGCGAGATCCGGCGCCGACCACACGTCGATCAGCGGGCTTTTCCACCCACCAAGCATTTCCCACCAATAAGGCACCACCCCAGCTGGGACAAGCTTTAAGCCCCTGACTGGTCTCCCGGTATATGTGGTAGTGCAGTGCATGTAAGTGTGTGTAAGTAAGGGGAGAGGATAGGACAAAGAAGAGATAGGAAAGATCGCACGCGCTTCGTGGCCCCTTTGTTAGGGTACTGCTCCGAAATTCGCTTGGAGTTTATCGGAGAAACCGCGGGAAACTACCGATCAGAGAAGCCGGCTCCTAGAATTCTCCTCCAGACAGCTGCTGATTTCGACTTAGCTAAGTAGCCAGTATCATAAATCCTGCCACCGTCGGGAGTCAAATCCTGAGACCTCCCTGTCAGAGGTCCTGCAGTGATGATGCTCAATTGGTGATTGAGCCACCTAAGTTGATAAGATGTAGTACTGTATTATAGTTCCAGTATATAGAAGTATATTTTATCTTATTGACCGTGTGTTCGCACTCCATGAAACATCTGAAACATCCACCTTTTAAATTGGAATTTCATTTGATTTCTTGTAGAAACGTGGTGAGGTTATGTTTTATGTTGCAAAGCGATCGTACGTTGCATTTTAAAGAGATGGTTTTATCGACAATTTGGATTCTTCCGTTGGATTGTTCGTCATTTCTTCCTATCATTCATTCGTTGTGTCATTAATTAGCATATTTATTTATTTTTGAAACAGCACTATCTGAATGTGGTATTTTTAAGCGTAAGGAAGTTTCTTAGTAATTAATTAATTTTGTTTTCGGGAAGGATGTTTTCAAACTGAACATCTTAGTAATCATTAAATCAAAGTACTTTAAAACAGTATTTTCTCACGTTTGTCGGAGAAAAATAAAGTTAATGGTCCTATGTAAACAAATACTTTAAAAACAGCGTTGTGTAAATATTTTAATTGCCTTCTCAAAATAAAAATTGAATTATGTTCGTGAAGAATGTCTCTGCACCATCTGAAATTCTCAGATATTTCTTAGCCTATCTTTTGCGTTTAATCTAACAAATGTTGTTTACACTTTTAATGATTTTAACTAAATATCATAGAATAGATCTTTTCATTAAAATCTCACATAACGATAATTGATCTCGTGTCAAGAATTTTTTGAATTAACAAAGACATGGAAGGTAGGAACAATATATTCCTACTACCCTTTTTATGAACTGGCAATGGGTGAAAGTACAATCTACGCAAAAGCATATTTTTCCGATAAAGGAATAATTTTTTTCCTAGGTTTTCATTAAACATATTTTGTTCTTTCAAAGAATTAACTGCGAAATCATTGCCAAGCACACTGTCTTTAGTCTGAGTTTCAGAGCTTATTCCATTTCGATAGGAGATCTCTTTTTGTCACTATCTCAAAAAAGTACTGTGAAATTTTACTCGCCGAAACTTTATCATACGTCTAATAAATGTTTAAGAATTTTAGCATCTCATTTATAAATTCTGAAAAATATATTTTAAAAGCGCTTGTATATTTTTTGTGCTGCTTTAAGTAATCAAAAGAGATACTGAACACTTCCTTTGCCTATTTTTTCAGTGACTTGTTTCCCCACAGGTTTCTGAGGTAACCAATCCAATGCTTTTTTTCCATAAAGATGTTTTAACGCTAGTAAGCATTTAAATATTGTTTACACTGATAATATTTAACTTCTCCATGTAACGTCTCGCAGTTTTGACAACTCTTACTTATTTTTTGCCATTGTTACCTTCCTTTTATTTTTTAGTACTCATAGGATAAACGAAAACCCCTCTAACGAAGGTATTCTTCTTTCCTTTCCTTAGTAAGGGCTGCTTATCCTTCATAAACTTAACCCGACGGGAAACGTGAAGCAAGCTTGGTGCTGCATGGACAGTTTTCCTATTAATCTAAGGGTTGCTTTGCTATTAGTGCGCTCGAAAGCTAGGAATTTATAGTAGCGCTATTTTCTAGCAGACTGCTTCATACGTTGTTGCGTCTTGTCAGTCGTAAAAGGGCGTTTGTTTCGCTAAGAGCGTTGCAGAGCAGCTTTGCACTCTGTACGCTCCCATTAGTAAACATTCAATTTACTCGCACCCTTTAGTTTACTCTTTCCTTTGCTCCCGATAGTATCCCTTTAGTTTATTCCCAACCGGTAGCAAACCTTCAGTTTACTCCCTCCCGGGAGCAACACAGTACTTCAGTCCCTCCTGGGAATAAACCTTTTTATAAACCTATTGACCCCAATGTACATTCTTTCCCATATCTTTTTTAAGTAAGGGGGTACACTTTCTTCGTTTCAGACTTTTATAATTTGCAACCTTAGGGACAGTTTCGTCTTTCAACACACATCGGATGTTCAGAAAGAAAATCAAGACGGTCACATACATAATCGCTTTATGGAAACTCGTGTAATCTCTTACAGACAGTCCTACCATTAAACATGTTGCAAACTTCCTTCATTATCTATCGATATAAAAACATTGTGCGATCGGAGACACATAAATGTTGGACTAGTACTTCAAAAGAGGGCAGTGCCATCGGTGCACCAGGAGAAAGGACCGCAAGTGCAAAAATGCTCAACACGTTCACGGCTTTGCATACGTCAAAAATTGAAAAAAAGTTAAAACAAAAATAAAATGTTCGGTATATATTGTTAAATACATCTTTGATTTGTCTTTAAACATATACAATTTTCTTTCAACTACATTTTAGTTTATTATGGAGATCAGCATCGATTCTCCCTCACCTATTGATGTTCTTCATGTACCCGATTTGCGTTGTATGCTGTTGTATTCGCGTATTATATTCAGCAATATACAGAACTATTGTATATCAAATATTATATATACAGTTGTCCAAAAGCTGTCGTTACAAACAAATAGTCCAGATTCTATGTTGACTTTCATGAACAATGGCACATTCAGTTTTTCCGAAAAAAAATGTCTTAGAGAATATTGAGTTTTTTAATGTTACTTTCGTGCGCGAATTTCAAACCGGCTGCTGCGTTGCCCGGCTCGGCGTCTGCGAACGGGGCTGGGCGGAGCGTCGTTTCTCCGTGTTTTCAGTGGAACTGCCGAGAGAGGCAAACGTCGCTTCTCCTAGACTGTCTTCAATAGGTCATACAATAGTATCAAGTGTTTATGCGTAAACTAATTATAATATATTCAATTTACTTAAAATTAATTTTGTTATAAATTATAACCACGGTATACAGCATCATAACAAAGAACGCTGAACACGAGCCACTCTTAATGGAAATTAACAACTCCTCGAATTAGTTTTTGCATATCTTCAGCGTGAACGAGTGAATACACCTACGATACGCTACCTACAATAAATGGTAAATTATTTCTTTAAAATCATTACATATTCTAGCAACATTTTGCAGCTGGAATGTTCGAACATTAAAATATTGAGTTTATTGATTTGAACTGATGCGGTATGAACTGATGCTTTCGCCAGTTTCATTTTGGGAAGTCGCAGGAAGACAATTGCATTAGCCAAACTTTGCAGTACACATCAGGGTGCACAGTCAGTTAATCCTACACAGTGACCGTGTCCGACGACTAACAAAATAATTTACTAATATTGTGTTGGTGGAAAACAGTAAAAAATAAGAACTTATGTTTCTTATGTCTCTTTCTCGCTCGCGATGAGGTTTTTATCGTGGTCTACACAGTCATTTGAACCTGTCACCACCGCACACTGTTTAATTAGTTTACGTTTGTATTGTATACATTTAAAAAAATATTTAATATGCCTGTAACAAGTAATGTACTTCAGCTTCCGGGTCAATGACCCCCATCTCGATCAGGTTTTTGTCCAGTTTCCCTGATTTATTGAGCAAATGCTGAGATGGCCCCTTGTTTTGCTTCTGGATGTAAATGTAACTTCACTGTGCGCACGTTTTGTTAAGCACTCCTTTTGCTTGTAGTTCATTTACCGTTGAAATTGATTTTCTATAACTCGGGAACAAACATTTTTCAAATATTTTTATTTTTCTAAAATAATTATTTTCTAAATTCATTTTTTCGTTTTCTATACTTTTTTTAAATTCTGGGCCTCAAATAAATGTGCACAGATAAATCTCTTTCCCCACACGTCATATATAGTTTTTACTGTTTTTTGACAAATAAATAAATAAAAGAAGTCTCGAATTTAATGTATGTAGCTGCAATCTGCAACACAAGAGAAACACCAGACGAAAAAATGTTCCCAACTTTTAGCCATTTTCGTCCAAAAGTGTTTTCAAAAATTATGTCAAGGCTTCAGGTGAGTGCCAGGTGTTCGGAATACACCTCGCCTTTGGAATACAAAAACGAACGCCATATTACAAATTCACCTGCGAGAACTCTACGGGAAGTACTGGAGGTCTAATGATTTTTATAAGCGTTCTAGCCTATGCAGTATTTGAGAACAAATATTAAAGAAAAATGTTGGATCTATTTTTGAAAAAAACTACAAAAGCTCGAGAATCTTTAGAGGTCTTCTCATAAATTGAAGCATCGGCTGGAACAACTTTGTAAGCGAGATATTCTAAATTTTACCGGAGAGAACAAAATCGATTCCCTCTTAAACTTTTACTTTAAAGCTCTCCTGACACTTGTAGGTGTTTTAAGAAATTTGTTTTAGAAAGAAAAATGCTCTAGAAAGAATGTTCTACGACTTACAAATGAAAGTAATTTCATTCCATGGAACAACGTTACATGTCCACACCTCATGCAACGTTGTTATTCTTGTAGTGATTGCGGGATCAGGTTTAGTCAAAAACATAAGTCTAAAAATACTTTTAATGTTTCACTTCACATCTCAACAAAAAGAAACACAACCAAAATTGTTCTCAGGGCAGCGTCCTTGCCCCAATGCTAAACTTGATAAGCCGGCGGCATAGGCAGCCGACTGACTTGCTGATAACGGCTGTTATCTCGGGCGGTTGCAGTGGTGCGTCGTGGCTGCGGTAGTAGCAGCCGCGGAACCCTTGACAGACGGGAGCAATGTCCTGCGGGAGGTACCGCCTGCGAACCCGCGTTCCGTCCAGGAGCCGTGTCTCCCGGGTCGATCCTTCTCGGCACTCGTACACGTATGTCGCGCTGGGTAGAGAGTTCATTCGTGACAGGGCGCGTCGCTGCCGATTCGGGGTTTTATCCCCTCGCCGCCTGGTGAGGGGAGGGGAAGGGGTTGTGCCCCTCCACTAGCGGAGCGGTGGAGCGTCACCCCAAGCTGCTCCTCTGATTGGGGGGATACCACATTCCTCCCCGCTTTATTGTGGGCATATGGGTGCCCACGATTGCGCCGTGACCGCCGCGGAGCTGGACCTGGTGAGGCGTCTCTGCTGCTAGGTTCTGAGAATAACTCAGCCTCTGGTCGCACCCCCGCTCCTGCTGCGTCACCTGGCGAAGTTACCGACTGAGCTGGTGCCTCGTGCGTGACGGCTGGCTCTGTCTTGTGCATTGTGGCTGGCTGAAAATAAAAAGGAATATTACTTCTTTGCGGTGTGTCGTCCACTCTATGTGTATTCCACCGTTTTGTTATCTGATTTTCATGCCTCCTTGTCATACCATTTTCTGATTGTACCAGATACATTTTATAGCCTATACTCTCTCTAATTATTGCTGGAATCCATTTTGGGTATACTTTGAATGATTTTATGTACACTTTATCCCCAACTTGAAACTTGGTATTCTCAATACGTTTCGGGCGTTTGGTGGGTACTAATAACGCTAGTAATGTTCTTGGCTGCCTCCCATGAAGTCTTTCCGCTGGACTTTTCTTTTCTTGCCCTATCGGAGTTGCTCTGTATGTTACTAGTAGCTGCTGTAACGCTTTGTCTTTAGGAACTCCATCAGCCATTGCTTTGATCATTGTACTTTTGAATGTGCGTACAAATCTCTCTGCTCCCCCGTTTGACTGTGGGTGGAACGGCGCCGTTCTAAGATGCTGAATGCCATTCTCTTTGCAAAATTTTTCAAATAAGTGTGACGTAAATTGTGCCCCATTATCTGATACTAACAGTTGCGGTAATCCTTCTATTACAAACACCTTCGTTAGCAGTTGAATTGTTGCTTCTGTGGTTGTTGTCCGCGTTTCACACACGTATGGATACTGTGAGAATGCATCCGTAACCACGAGCCACATTGACTCAAAAAACGGCCCTGCGTAATCAATATGTACCCGCTCCCATGGTTTCTCGGCTTTTGGCCAGCCCGAAAAATGCTTCGGTGGGCTTGCCTGGTTCTGTCTACATATATGGCAACTACGTATCAAGTTTTCTATATCTTTTGACATTCCCGGCCAATACACATATCTTCTGGCAATAGTTTTTGTCCTAGTAATACCCCAATGTCCAACATGCAATAACTTTAACACTTCCGCTTGCAGCGTTTTAGGAATTACAACTCTTACATTATCTTCGCAAGTGTATAGTAATACCCCTTCTTGCATTGATAACTCGTTTTTCTTTAACAAAAATTGATTTAACTCTTCTGAACTATGTTTTAACTTTCTTGTTGGCCAACCTTTATTCAAATAACCACTTACTTGTATTAGTAGTTTGTCTTTCCTGGTTACTTGCGCTATCCTTTTTGCATCCAGCGGCAGTCGCAACAGTGTGTCGCTGTTCTCGAGATCGATGTGGGCGCAAACTTCCTCCAATTGGTCAAATGACTCGTCTGGTCCTGCCGGCAGCCTCGACAGCGCGTCCGCGTTGCCATGATGTGATGTTGACCTGTAAATTATCTCAAAATCATAGTCAGACAGAAAAATTGCCCATCTTTTAAGTTTCTTCCCAGTTCTCTCCGAAATACCTTTCCTTGGACTGAACAATGACGTAAGTGGTTTATGGTCTGTAATGAGCGTAAATTTCGCCCCATATAGGTATTGATGGAATTTCTTTACCCCATAAATTATTGATAACGCTTCTCTTTCTATTTGCCCATAATTCCTCTGTGAATTACTTAACGTTTTCGATGCGAATGCGATTGGTACCTCAACGCCATCTGGCGTAATTGTTGATATCACCGCACCAATACCCGTTTCAGATGCATCAGTCGCCAGCAGTAGCGGTTGCCCTGGCGAATAGTGCGTCAATGTCGTTGCCTTGACTAATTGCCGCTTAAGATTCTGAAACGCATTTTCACATTTTGTTGACCATATGAACTTAACATTTTTCTTCCGTAATTGGTCTAATGGTGCTGTGATCATTGCTCTATTCTTAATAAATTTCGAGTAATAAGCTACTTTACCTAAGAATGAACTGAGTTGTTTCACGTCTTGAGGTGCTGGCATTCTTGTAATTGCTTCAATGTTTTCTTTTGTCGGTCGGACTCCCTGTTTGTCTACTATGTGACCTAAATAATTTATAGAAGTCTTAAAAAATTCACATTTCTTCAAATTGCATCTGAGTCCATTATCTTTTAACAATTGCAACAGCCTCCGCAAATTTTGCTTGTGGACCTCTTCCGTTTTGCCTGTAACAATGATATCATCCAAAAAATTAGCACAATTTGGCACTTTCTCTGTAATTTGTTGCAGAAACCTTTGAAATATCGCTGGCGAGCTGGCAATGCCATATGGGAGTCTTTGAAATTGATATAATCCATTATTCGTATTAATCACCATAATTTCTTTTGACTGTTCATCTAACTCCAACTGTAGATAAGCTTCTGACAGATCTATTTTCGTGAAATATTCACCTTGTAATTTGGAAAATATTTCTTCAGGTTTAGGCATAGGATAGTGATCTATCAACATTTGTGGGTTTAATGTTACTTTAAAATCCCCACACAGTCTTAATTTACCATTTGGTTTTTTTATAATTACCAATGGTGTGGCCCACTCTGAAGCGTTGACTGGTTTGAGCACTCCTTCATCTACCCAACGTTGTAATTCTTCTTTTACTTGCTCTTGTAAATTAAATGGTACTGGTCTTGCTTTGCAAAATTTCGGTTGGCAGTTTTCTTTCATTGTTATGTGAGCTTTATAATTTGTGCAATGCCCTAATCCTTCTGCAAAAACTTCCGGAAATTCGTGACAGATGTCCTCCATCTCTTCATATTTATTTAAATTCTGTACTGACATAACATTATCTTCTAGCGTAAAACCAAAAGCGTTTATACCTTCCATCCCAAATATATTTTGCACGTCATGTCTGTTCACTACCACAAAGCGTAACTTCCGTTGCACTCCTTTATATCTTGACGTCATTTCTACTTGACCTTTTACTGGAATGATGTTTCCCTGATAAGATTTTAACTTTGCGTTGTTACTTGCACATCTCGGTGCGCCTAACTGCTGGTATGTTGTTAGATTTATTATATTCACTGTAGCCCCTGTGTCGATCTGGAACTCAATATATCTTCCCAATATTTCCAATTGTAATTTCATCTTTGTTTCCTCCGACGGATTTAAAATTAGGTTGACTGTCTGTATTTGGTCTATTTCCATTTCTTCCGACCTATTGTTGCCATCTTTCACACTCTTTGGTTTCTGTCGCTGTGTGACTGTCGCCAGTTTTTTCTTTAAGCAAACACTTTGAATATGTCCTATCTTTTTACAGAATCTACATATTGCTTCCTTAAACCAACACTGACTGCGTTTATGGTTCTTCTCACAACCCGGGCATGATTTTAACTTCTTTTCAGCTCGTTCTTTCCCCATTGTAGTCACCTTGCTGACTTCTTCTGTTGTATTCATCTGCGTTTCCAGATTTTCCGACATTTCATAAGTTGTGGCAATCTTCATTACTTCTTCCAATGCTGGGTCTTCTACTCGAATTGCCTCCATACGCACTTTATTTATCGGGGTATGTAATATCACCATATCTCGTATCATACTACTTGCATAGGAATTTGCACAATCCCTTTTTTCGCACTTAAACTTACATGATTTCGCTAGACCTTTTAGCTCAGCTACCCATTCTGCGTGTGTCTGACCTGGTTTCAATTTCGTTTGAAAAAACTTATATCTTGAGGTCACGACATGCACTCTCTTTTCGAAATGATCGGCCAGCTTTTGTTTCAATTCACTGAATGTTAATGTTTTTGGATCCTCCGGACATATCTTCTTTATAGTTACGTAGATATCTTCTCCTACACACGACAACAATTGGGCACGCCGCTGGGCTTCATCTGTCACCTGATGTGCTTCTAAATGCTGTTCAAAACGTTCTATATAAATCGTCCAGTCTTCTTGATCTTTCCTAAACTGTGGAAATACTGGAACTTGTCGAACTTGTTGTTTCGATGTTTCTAACTGATTCATTAACACCCTGATCATCTGTTCACTTTGTTCACGTTGTATCTTCATCTGTTCTTGATGCTGGCTTTGTAGCATTGCTATCACTTGTGCCATTTGTTCTGTCATTGTTCTGTTGAGTCTTGGACTATGATCACCGCTTATTACTGTTCTTCACACGTCTTGTTCGTAAATCCTCGTCGCCAATGTAGTGATTGCGGGATCAGGTTTAGTCAAAAACATAAGTCTAAAAATACTTTTAATGTTTCACTTCACATCTCAACAAAAAGAAACACAACCAAAATTGTTCTCAGGGCAGCGTCCTTGCCCCAATGCTAAACTTGATAAGCCGGCGGCATAGGCAGCCGACTGACTTGCTGATAACGGCTGTTATCTCGGGCGGTTGCAGTGGTGCGTCGTGGCTGCGGTAGTAGCAGCCGCGGAACCCTTGACAGACGGGAGCAATGTCCTGCGGGAGGTACCGCCTGCGAACCCGCGTTCCGTCCAGGAGCCGTGTCTCCCGGGTCGATCCTTCTCGGCACTCGTACACGTATGTCGCGCTGGGTAGAGAGTTCATTCGTGACAGGGCGCGTCGCTGCCGATTCGGGGTTTTATCCCCTCGCCGCCTGGTGAGGGGAGGGGAAGGGGTTGTGCCCCTCCACTAGCGGAGCGGTGGAGCGTCACCCCAAGCTGCTCCTCTGATTGGGGGGATACCACAATTCTAATATAGTGCTTCTGGAAATTATAAATCGGCAGGAAAATTTGAAAATACTTGAGAACTTATTGATTAGCCTTTCTGAGTATATGATTGTGATATTCAGATCTGCAGATAAGCATTCCTTATTTACCTTGTGTCCTGCCATCTCTATCCCTCATCATCACACTTATTTCTTTCAGTATTCCCTGTAAAATGGCAGGAGGCCCTTGCCCTTAATGAAATCTTAGTTAGAGAGAACTTGAGAATGTGTGTCTCTCAGACGTTGTATATTATTATTATTAATAATATACAACGCCTTAGAGACACACATTCTGAAGTTCTTCATTTCGACCCTGAGATCGTCACACACTGTTGTGCTAAAAATGCTCAATGTTCATCATAGAATAGTCCGCGAACCTTCTCAAAGTGCTGCTCTTTCAGACCACAATATTTTTCGGCATTGAATCCTACCCTGCACTTACAAGATACATTATAAAATTTATACACCAGTTTAATTATATTGATGCTATTATATTTGGCAAAAAAGGAATTATAACTCAGCATGCAAAAGCTGTGGCGGATACAACGATGTTTCACCCACCTCGTTCGGTCACGACAATACTGGCACTTATAAATTCTTCACCGAAATCTACACATTTTCCTTACATTACACTTCCACTTTTCGACTTTTCTTCTTCTTTCTTGCCCCTATTACTGTCTTTTACTGCAGACGGTGAAATACTTATATTCTCATTTCGCACCCTCTAGCCAGTTACAATGTTGTTCCACATTAGCCAATATTTGAAGTCGGATTTTTCTCGAAAAATAACCGTAAACATTCTAATAAAATGTCGATAGGAGAACAAATTCATATACAAAATTTTTCCATAGAAAACAGCAAATTGAAAAATGTGTCGCTTACAACATTGTTCCAGCCGACGCTTCAATTAACAGAACCGTTTCAAATACGCAGGGCTTTGAATTCGGTCAGAACAATCGATAAATGTTCTTTATGACGAAAAATCCTCGGAATGTTTTTACCCTGAGTATTGTCTGGTCTCACAGACGGTTCTTTTTTCTGTATCAGTGACGCACAAAATGAGGATTATGAGTATTTCTGACAAAATCGTGACATTAATAGTTTTGCAATACTTCATAATATTTCATACTTCATAATTCATTCATATGAGAAAGAATAAGAGGTTTTTCCTACGGTCTGTGAATTTGTATATTTGTGAACAACACTAGTACATAAATCGTCCACAAGAATTTCACCTCAATTATTAGATAAAATACAAAATTTAATATATCAGAAACCGTCACTCAAAAAGTTAAGTCATTTAAGAAATATGGAAGCGGGAAGGTAGTGGATCAAAAGAAACTAGTTTTGCATGTGTATTATAACATTTATTATCTGACAAATATGTAATAACCAATAACCATCATTTTGCCGTTTTTATTAAACCATACGGACATTTCTATTTTATTAGAGTACTATTGTACGTATTTATTCCTTTTCCCTGGGATAGCCGTGCCGTTACATCAGCTTCAACTTCATTTAGTCCCTGCAGTTCGCTTGGAAATTCGGTTTCCTGCGTGAATGCGTTTGCAGTTGGCCCTCAACTGTGCATCGCTAGCGCTGATTAGAACTGCGTTCCGGAATGCAGTTTTAATTCGTTTACGGCTGTTGTCAGGCAGATGCACATTTGTCGCCAAGTTTAATTTGTCCATTAAGTAAAAGAACGCAGTATATATTAAACAAAAGCAATTTGGATAGTGGAAATAGTAAAACACATGAAACTTCCACGCAGATTCCAGACCGCCGATTGTTAGATGCAGCACCTGTTACAATTTTTACTTTCTCACCTTACTATTTAAGAAGATAAAGTATTGTAAGCGTGCGCCCAAAATAAGCGATTTTTTCGACAGAAAACTTCCATTGCATGGTCTTGAAAAATATTAATAGTTTTTCCGTAATTTTGAGAGAAATAAGGCAAATTTTTATTTTTTTCTTAAAAACTATTGCTAACGTTTTGCTTAAGTTTTCTCTAAATGTATTTATCGTAAGTAATATCACAGCACATTGAATGATATTTAGTGTGACTATTTCACGAATAAAGACATTACATTAAACGAATGGAGAATTAAAATCACAGGAATTACGAAAAAGGGAAATATTACTCAAAATTGCTATCGAAACATGTGAAACATTCTTTCAGCTCCAAGTTGTCACTTCCTCCTGAAATAACTTGTAATCAAGTAACATTTGAACAACAATTTAATGCAAAAATTATTTCAAATTTGTATTGATTTTATGGTAATAAATCTTTCAAAAAACTAGTTTGTATACTGATATACGAGTACGATATACTCGTACGTTGAATAAAGAAATTAATATAATTCCTCAGAAAATCAAAATAGAAATTTTGGCGAAAAAACAATTTTGAGGAGAGTCAATCTGTCGGTCCGTCCATCTGGTCATCCATCTGGTCATCAATCTGGTCATCAATCTGGTCATCAATCTGGTCATCAATCTGGTCACCCGTCTGGTCACCCGTCTGGTCGTACCGTCCTGAAAAAAATTCAATGAGATGCTAACTTGAAAGATTTTACCTACACCACAGCTGTACGTCAACTAAAAGTAGACTCGCGGGATTTGTTAAGGCTTGTTCACTGGCTGATGGACAAGTTTGAATTTTCCGGCCAATAAATAAATATTATTAATAATATATTATTAATAATATTATTAAAATATACGTAAATTAACGTATAACTGTACGAAGTATTTACATAGCGTCGAGAATTTTATGTAAATTTTCAAAACAAACTAGTGGTGCTACAGGATGGCACAGACTTTCCTCTATTACTTTTCTATTTCCTTTGGTCTCGGCTTAGGACACATACTCTTGCCCGCTGCCGTCTCTCGCCACCCAAATATTTTTTTTGACATTTTCTTAATTTCTCGGTTTCCTAATAATAGAAGGAAATATTATTTTAAGAATATTAAATAACAGTAAAGCCTGATCTTAAATAGCAATTTTCTTTGAAAAATTTGGAGTCAATTTTAACAAAATGGCGTTTAAGTGCAATGAAACGTGAAGCTCTTTTTCACAGTAACATTGTCAGTTTTCGAAAAGCTTTATGTGAAGTCATTTGAAGCATTTTAACTCACAAATACAATCATAATTACAAATTGCTAGAAAAGTGCACATTAAGTGTGAAAAATGTATGAAATTGTGTGAGAAATTAAAATAAAATTACATGAGTGTACTTTTTGAAAAAAATACTCCAAAATGAACTTAACGTCATATTAGAGAGTGCAATGAGCACTATTCGTTTGAAAAGTTTGAAGAAACAGTTTGGAGCTATTTCTGAGAAAATAGCATTTGAGCGGTTCTGAAAATGCGAAAATTTTACATAGTTTTCACAGAAAACTATTTAGTTTTCGAGAAACTGTATACGACATTATTTAAAGCACACGTGCTCATAAATATAATCATGTGCTGCTAATTGCTGCAAATGTAATTCTAAGGACATGAGAGACAAGTCAAAAAAATTAACTTTTTGTAATTTTTTAACGAAAACAAAAGTAGAGCAAACTTTTTATGTCATCTCATACAGTACATTAGGTACTATCCCTACCAAAAGTTTAAAGAAAAAATTTGAAACTCTTTTTGAGAAAATCTTGTTTTTCTTATTCTTTGAAATTGCAAATATTGCACGCAATATTGCGCAAAAACTACTTAACTCTTAAAAAGTGTACATGGTCTTAATGAAAGAACTCAGTACGGAGAACAAATTTTATTTGAAGGAAATATCTGTATCTTTAATTTAATTACAGGAAAACGGCGAAAAAATTCAAACTTTTGCAACTTTCGAAAATTCAGAGTTAGAGGTGAAATTTGGACCTATGGCACTTTAAGCGTGTTTTACTCTATTCTTACAATAAATTCAAAGAATGAGTAGTTTTGGGGAAAAGTTTGAAAATATCCTAGGGATATCATGTAAAATAGACCCATATTTTAAAGAATGTTTATCGAAATCTCAAAGCTTCGACTCGAGTTAGGTTCACAGGGGTTTCTTCGAATTTGGAAAAAATCCTACGCACGCCCGCTTAGGCGCTAGTGGTATTCACAAACGGTCGGACAGACAGACGGAGTTTTGCCGTATATTGGTTTTTAGTATCAACGACTCACAAACCAGGGATTCTGTGTACTCCACGTGTTAGAGGAGTTTTTTTCTTAATTAGCAACTGGATTTATCCACTTTTTCGTTATCGGGGCCCGGCAATTAATTTTTTGTGCAGAAAATCCGCCCTTTTTTTTCGCGCAACTTTCCCTATATTACGTTTATTACTCCGTATATACGTATGTCTACAGGAAAGTAAAAAAAATAAAAAGTCAGTGCAGGCAGAGAGATGCATATAGTATTTGCAGATCTGATAAAAGCATTTCACTCGGTACTCCTAGCTAAATTATGATTTACTCCGAAAGATGATTAAAAGCGTCTGCTATAAAGCGTCTGTATGAGAATTGCCAAGGCTCCGTAAAAGTTGTTTTAAGCAGTTCTTCAACTTTTAAACAAAGAAGTGCCTAAGGCAAGCTTGCTGTGTATTCTCTACTCTATTTAAAATATATATAATAAAAGAGTTCTTCATACCTGGAAAAGAAAGTGTAAGGTTATGGAAATACCTATTGATGCAGATTTCTTGTATATCTTGTTGAATGCAGACAATCAAGTGCTTTTAGCCAGTGATGAGGATGATATCCACTATATGAATAAAAAATTATTTGAAGAATATAAAAAGTGGGGAAGCTACGGTCAGGACCTCTTAATTCAAGGGGACATAGTTTAATTCCTTTTCACATTTAATTATCAGAGTAACCTTAACAATAATGGTCGTGACAGCAAAGAAGTTTTAAGCAATACAAATAGAGGTAGGTAGGTTACAATATTTTTACATCCAAAAAGTCTATTCATATATGGAGTTGAGTTATAGACTAGTAGTGCCTGGGATAGAAGTAGTATCCAAGGAACAGAAATGGAATACTGAAGGTGATGATAGGTTACAAGAAAAGAAAAAAGGAAAATCAAAGAATAATAGAAATAATGAAACCTGGAAAATCAACCTTAGAACATATAGAAACAAAGACTCTATTATGATATCAGCATTTAAGAAGGTTGAAAGGTAAGCGACTGTCAAAGAAGGTGTGGCAATACCATTCTAAAGATATAAGATATAAAGGAAGACCTAGAAGGAAGTGGGGTGAATACGTAAGGTGAATGCTACGGCCGAGAGATTCAGAAGATGGTCCCGAGTAGATCAAAAGAAATGGAGATTAGGCAACCAGAAACGGCGACAGCTGAAAAATAACCGCTTTACTACTTACTACGACTATTAAAACAAACTGATGTCAAACTTCTGATGGAAGTACACATTTTAGGGGTTGCTTAAACTTACATTTATGTTTTGAAAATTAAAAGATTGCTATTTTCAAATATTTTCATCTCTGACAACTGTAGTATTAATGCTATTGAATTTCCTAATAAAATATATTTTTCAAAATCAGATCTTTAAATTATTTCGAATTCAATTGTTCGTATTATTAACCTCTTTTGCGTAATTTTGATAGATAATGTGACAACTTTCCAAAGCTACCCAGGAAAACATTTTCATAAAAACAGTAGCAAACATTTTGTGTAAATGTTTTCGTCGAAGAAGGACGAAAGCGTGCTTATGGGTATGTCACAGGTTCCACTTTATTTAAAATGAATAGGAATTCAAAACTTGACAGTACACCTTCTTTCGAGACTGTCCTCAATTCAATGCTGAAGTTAAAGATTTCATCAACACCTTTCCATCTATTATATGCAGATACTACGCGATTCATCACGAATCTTACTTTTTATTCCATGCTCCATTCCATGCTTTATTCCGTTCCATGCATATCGACCCGGCAATGCTTCGCTATTGCAATGTATTACACTTCACGCTAATGGTCACATAATTATTAATCATGTTTATGCTATGCTCTGCAAACATTTTAATTGAAGAAAGACTTTCTCATGAGTATGGGTTTGTCCTATGTCCTGATTTGGACATGACAGTCGAGTATTCTATTAATAAAACATTTTCCCTCAAGTTTGGGTATGCATTCCCGTCTTGGAGAAATTTCATTTACTTAACCGATAACGTTCAAGTAATAATCCCAGCCGATATTTCACAATCGTAGGTGCAGAATAGGAAGTGAAAACACGTTTAATATTTCAGGGAGTGGCGGGTTGCGTAGAGGTTTTGTTCAGGGGCGCTGAGGTCAGCATAAACGCGTAAAATCATCAACACGAGTATATGTGCGACAGACACACACATTACCATTGTACTATCCCTATATTCTTTGCGCAAATGCGAACAGTAAGTTAACAAAGTTTTATCGCAGTCGGGTAAACGTTACGGCGGCGCATAAAGTACGAACAAACAAATAAAAATTGATTTTTATATATTAGATATCAGTCGATGCGTGATAATAGAAGATTCCAAAGTTGGTTCCTGATGGACTCAAATGTGACATTCCATTTTCAGTTATTAAATGAAGCGCATAGGCACGTTTACACATCTTCGCATTTTTTCTCATCCCAAACTCCGTCTTATCTAATATTGCTAACCAACAAATTGCAAGCCATATCATTTCGTTCATCTTTACCATTTGCTACATTTCAACCAAAACTTATGCAACTTTCATGCAAGGTCGTTAAATTGTTCATACGCACCTCACGTCATTCACACTAATCGTTGAATCCTGTCGGAGTGAATTCATGATCCATTTTTCACGTGAGCAAATGATGAATATGTAGATTCAAATCTTGAGAAACTGGGAAATTGCGCAATAGGGTGCACAAAAACCACAAAAAAATTGATGGAACAATCATAGCGTCAGAAGTCACGAGCGGGTTTGTCAAAATACATAAAAATTAAAGTTTTTTTAAAAACATTTGGAAAAGATGTTAGTACGTGATAGCAGAATAGTTCTATTAAGTTTCAGCGCTGCTTTAAAGATAAAATACCTTCTCACCCGTCTCTTCCTTCTCATCCGTCAACGTCACCCTCAGAGAATATAATAAAACTACTGATGGAACGGACCAAGACTCAGACTCGGAATTATGAGCGAACAGGCAACTAAAGTGTAGTTATTCGTTTATTAAGTAATTAAGTTGTTTGTATATCGATTTAATACGAGAAGTGTGAAACATTATTTACTTTACTTTTTGATATCACTGTATGTATAATAATAGTATATATGTATAATAGTATATATATATGTATATATAATATATATGTGTGTATATAATATGTATATAATATATATATGTATATATAATATATATATATAATATATATATATATATATATATATATATATATATATATATAATAATACAGAGAAGCACGAAATAATGTTAGAAATCTGATCGCATTTTATATACAGTGGAAGATCAAAATATAGCTTACATAAACACTTACGTACACGCATGAAAATACACCTGATTAAAATTCTTACGTTGTTACTATAGTCAACATTATTATCCATTTTTACCGAAAATACTCGTGTCGCAAATAAATCGATAAGACCCTAGTAAATTATTCGTCGATTAATTATCGGAGAAAAATGTTTTCACACTCCATTGCCACACAGCGTTTGACATCAGATTCGATATATCACGACTAAATGCGCCGCTTTGAGAGTAAAAATAACGGGCGGGTGCATCGCGGCGGGCGGCGCCGGCGCGGTAAGTCATTTCCCGCTTCGTTTGTTTCTCCCCATTTAATGCGCGGCGTCGATTGCCAAATAGTTGTGAAATGCCATTACCAGAAAACGTGGCAAACGCGTTTAGCATTGCGAGCACGAGCAGGCTGGGGAGCGGGAGAGGCCTGCAAAGTATGGAATGGCACGACGCGCATTCTGATGCAGAAAATTTCGTGTTTGAATGCAACGGGGCGTCTTTATGATCCTGAAACGCATCCACGCACGGCCCTCCTCGTAATTATGGGATTATTTAGCCCTAATTAGGACAACATTCTCATCCAAGTGATAAATATAATTTAATGTGGTGTTAGTGATGAATATGATTCCTATATTCTATATCCAAATGAGAACTTTTTAAATTAAAGAAATATAATAAATATCTATTAACAACATGTTACAAATTAATCCTTCCCAGACCTTTAGATTTTGAATTTATTCTTTACCAATACATAGCAATGAAATACCTATGTAGAGATATTTTTGGTGCTATGCATTTAGTCGGGTAGGGTAAAGAGTATATCAAAAACGCTCCAAAAACGGACTAAAATATTTGAATATCTTGACATGGGTGTAATTTTTAAGTCACCTTTTGCTTTTTTTAAAAATTACACATACTGTATGTACTTCTCACGTCATAAATATCTACTTTATTTTACTATGAGTGTTTTATAATTTAATGCATTTCGAAACACAAGTACTTCCAATGATCTGCTATGAAGTTTGTGGAAATCTATGTAGTTATTGTGTGTACATAAGTTTAAAGTTATGCATTTTCAGACATTTTCAGTCTATATATCAGCCCGAAATTGTGCATGTTCCAACATCATTTCCTCAAAAAAAAGTCTCCAATTTTTTATTACAATATCCATACGGAGAAGGTTTTACTCTTCTACCATAGTTTTAAAAATGCATTTCCATTAAAATATTAGAGGGCAGAAAAATTGAGATAATGTTATGAAAGCTATGTGTTGTTTCATAAAATACAATTTTCTCAATATAAATATTAGAGGAAAGAAACTAAATGAATTGTGTTAATTATTTTATATAAAGTTATTTACTTTTGACAAAGTTGTGTATTTCTAAGAGCGATGTTGATAGATTTTAATGCTGAAGTAACCGTGTTTGCATTTTGTTCTATGAAAACGCATGGTGTAAAAGTAAGCAAGATCCTTAGAAATTGGGTTTTAACCGTATTATTTTATTTATAAAATTATGTTACGTAAACTAAAACGTTTACAAATACTCCTAGTAAGGTCAAGTGAGTCGGCCTCGTGGGACAGGGACATGGAGCATGACACGAAAAGGCAGGAATGTGCGCCTTTGTGTACGTGGCGTGGGAGAATGCTCAGTTCTCCTATTCCTCTCCTCCTGCTCAGTACTCTAATCCTTCCATCTCTTTGCGCGACCGTAAATGTGTGTGAGGTTTCTGTGCAATATGCTTATGTGTGTATGTGTGTGTGCAATTAGGGAGTTAAATCCTGACACTGAGAACAATGATATACGCACAGAGATAGGTTTACGGCCTAGAATACGTGTATGCCTTCTGTGTGTACAGTTGTGCTCGCTATAAAACCGCATCATCTAAAGAAAATGGGCATTCTGTATTTTCTGTGTTTTGCAGATCTTTCAAATTTTAAGCAAAAATTAATAGAAATTCGTAATTAAATATATTGTGTGAAATTACGATGTTTCCGATTCCAACTCACTCGATTTTTGCAAATCAGGTAGAGTCTTTTCAGGATTATATTGCAGATTACGACTGTGAGTGAGGTGGTGCGGTTTTTTAGCACTGCTGTATTAGTTCGGGACTGCGATGGGTCGAAGAGCTAAGTGAGAGAGATGTTTGGGGAGCGCGAGGGACCTCTTTACTGAGTTTCTAGGGACGGATAGGTACCGCGAAAATCTCTAGTAGGTCATTAAAGCGCCGATACATGGTAGCCGGGAAGAGGGCTTCCCGCTCAAGTAAATAGAAAACTAACTTATCAGATAATGTCTGGGCCATTTTGTAGCACCAATAGTTTAATCTAGGGTTAAAGCCTAAAATAACCCTCGACTTGCGTCAATACGGACTGGCCCCTTCGCGTCGGCTATGTCGAAGTCAGTTCTCTACCCACTTCTGTTCACATCATCCCAAACAAAACACTTGTACCTTCTTCATT
Source organism: Acheta domesticus (assembly GCA_031308135.1). Classification (NCBI taxonomy): domain Eukaryota; kingdom Metazoa; phylum Arthropoda; class Insecta; order Orthoptera; family Gryllidae; genus Acheta; species Acheta domesticus. The sequence continues at coordinate 58,204,532 of JAHLJT010009355.1, read as the reverse complement.
TGTTCCATCTGCCATTGGTTTAACCTTGAGTAACCTGTCAATTGTTTCAAATAGTTCTGCGTGCAACCATCCTACAAGTTTATTTTTGTATTTCGCTGCGCACGCGATTTTCGCAATTTTCCTATCTACATTACATTTCTATGCAATGCGCACAGACATTTAAAGATAACTTTCCAGCCTTCGGCCATGTAAGAGGTATGTATGGTTTGGTCTGATACCTATATTTTGGGCTATGAAATATATATATATATATATATATATATATATATATATACAATATTTACATATACAATATACATATACACCCACACACACACACACACAATATATATATATATATATATATATATATCATTTCTTTGCCCTGCTATGCTCATAAATTTAACTTATATACTAAAATATTATTATTATAATTCTATTCCTATTTACTTACACTTTGTGACATAAAACATGGTATCTTCTTACCCGTCGTATGTGGACGAGCAAATCTGTTCAGAATTGCGATCTCTGATAGTTCTGTTAATTAAAACTTGTTATTTTGAATTGATGGAATCTAGCTACAAATTATCAGCTTTTTTCCAAATAAATAATTTCACACTTATTACAATTTTGTGACAACTTGTGAATGAGCTCGTGAAACGATCTGATTCCGTACGGTAAAGAATTAAAGTTCATGTCTTACTAAGATCTTTGCGCGCAAGGTTAATTTCTCGTGTGAAATCCAAATCTTCTGTCTTGATGTGGTCCCTCTGCTGTTTGTATCAATGTCCCTCCTACTGTAATTTCTTCTAACGTCCAAATCAGTTTGCAAACGTCTCGGGAGTATTATTAGTTAGGTGATGGTTTCATAAAAGCAAACTGCAAATAAATTATTTCGAGACCGCGACTTTCCCTGTGCTATACCACAGGTGGGTACCTTCTGTAGGTTGTCTATGGTCAATACGCATTGTTGAATACAATCCCCATGTAAGATTCGTTCCGATTATGAAGTATATTTGGATTTAATTTAAAATTATACACAAAAAAATAATATGACATCTTTAAATTATTAATATATACAACTCTTCAAAATGTCGGAACTAATTCCGTGTCACCCACTTACCTATTATTGGCAACATTAAACGCAATCTAAACTGAAAATGCCCGTACTGTCTGATCAAATACGTCCGCTCTAGCTGCTGTCGTAAGAGAGCGAATATTATAAAATTTCTACAAGAATACGGCTTGCACCGCCCTCTCCGTACTTTCTTTATATTCTCTCACGGTACCCTGCTTCCCGTCCTACAATGAAGAGCGACATGCTTGTGACCATGGAACTTCATTAAAACATTTTATATGCATTAATTTACGTGGTATTTATAATCCTTGATGTCATTTTTTCGGTTCAAACAAAACCCTGGTTTTCTGACTTATGAATCAAAACCGTCCTTGGGTCAAACACGGGACGTGTGTCATGTAGGCACAAGACAACATGGCGTTGCTGGGGCCCTTGCGCAAGCCTTCGTAGACCACATCCAACTCAGCAGGTAATTCGTATTGTGAAATCAGCCATGAAAGCCTTCATTGCTTTACTCTGGCATTGTTATTACATTTTGATATTGACCTTTGAGCACTTCGACTGCATGAAGTGACTAAACAGAAACATATAGAATCTCAAACTCTGCGCATAAAGAAATTGACTATTTGATATTCTGTGGCAATAATTTCCCGAACTCAAAATGTTTGTTAGTCAAAAGTAATATTTTTTTCACACATTTTAGTTGGACTATGTGATGTACAAACGAACAACTAGCCTTATGGGTTTAGGAACAGTTGCATTATTCAGAATAGTTAGTATTTTAATGTTGACAAATATAAAACATGGCAATTCTCTATCAGAACTCTCAAAAGACATTTCATGAACTAAGAGTTATCATCCCTTCTCCCGCTAGATGTTCTGTTTTTTTCACGCGAAAAATACATTCACGGGCGCAGCACGCTTCTATTCCAGAGCAAGAGAAATCCATCTCCGAAACACAAGCGAAGACGCCTCCGTCATTTCGGTCACGCGATTATTTGAGTGGACTTTAATTGCCGCATGATTGCAGCGTTTCGACCAATTATGTGAGGCAGCGGGGCGGATTAATTGAAAATTTTACGTGAGGAGCAGTTTAATTAAATTAATTAATTGTGATTTACGACGGCTGCTGTGATGAGCCGTCATCCGAAAGAGAGGAATCGCCCACGTGGTGCCTATTACAGCGCTTCGCCTCCCCCACCCCGTTTCCCGACGATCCCTCCGCGTCACAGCCCTCAGTGTTCGCCCTTTGCCTGTATCGAATTCCGCACCAAAGTATGAGCTTTCGTCTCGTGCGTATATCTACGCGGAGGTAGTAGGATCAATTCGTGGAAATCAATTTGCACAGCACTATCTATATTATGTACGAGTATCTTACAATGTGCGGATTTTCAAACACCTGATGCCAAAGAAATACAGCATTTATAGGCAATTTTAATATTCTCATTCAAGTGAAAAGTTTTTCCTTTTACAATTTACTTTTTTTTATTTAAATTGACGATTTTTCAACCACAATCTAAGTACTGAATTTATAAATCGAACACAATTTAGATTTAGATTTTCCAATCTTTTTGATTCATATTGCATATCATTTCCAGAATTAGAATTTTCAAAATTGGCAGCTTTAGAATATGTTCATGTAAACTACTTCGTCTTTAAAAAAGCAAGCTATTAATTTTATAAATATTTCAGAAGTAAACTGAAGATTTGGACGAAGAAGAACTAAACTTTCGTTGTATTTCGTGGTTTAGTAAGTACTTTTTCGTTCCAAGTATTAGAAAGGAAGCACAGAACAGAATCGTGCTTATTGAAGAGAACTCATAATTACTAGAATTATACTTCGTATTCCTTTATTATGTAATTATTATTATCTAAAAATGGATGTTGGTATGTAAGGGAGAGGGCGATGAACTCCGACACCGTGTGACCGATCTCTATGAAAGTTCGCACATCTATGCTTTTTTTCTCGTAGAATAGTTTTATGCTGTGCCTTTCATTGTAACTCTAATAGATGGCGTTGCAGCACAAGATGGCATTTCAGTTGAAGGTAATTCCAAGTCCACCTGGAATCCCAGCTTCATTGTTGCTAGGCGTTGCCGCGTGACGTTGGGCAAGACCGAAGAGGCCACAAAGGGGCCTGCAGCTCGGGACGGAGAGGGGAGAGACGGAAAAAGAGTCAGAGAGGGAGGAAGAGAGGGAAAGGAGAAAGGAAAATAGAGAAGGAAAATTTACAAAGAGAAAAGTGAGAGGGAAAAGATAGAGTAGGGAGAAAGGGAGAGTAGAGGAAAAGAGTGAGAGAAAAATACAGAGAGAAAATAGAGAAGGAAAAAGGGAGAGGACAAAAAGAGAGGGAAAAGGAGAGGCAAAAGGGAGAGAGGGAAAAGGAAGAGAGGGGAAAGAGGAAGACAGAAATAGAGAGAAGTGGAGAAGAGAGAGAAGGGGGAACTGAGAGAAAGGGGAAAATAGAGGGTATGGGAAAATAGAGAGGGAAAAGACAGGAAAAATGTGAAAAGGAAAAAGAGAGAGACAGAAAAGGGAGAGAGAAAACGAGAGAGGGAAATAGTGAGGTGAGAGGGGGAAAAGAGGGAGAGGTGTAAAATAGAGAGGGAGAAAAAGAGATAAGGAAAAAGACAGTGAAGGAAAAAGAGAGGGACGGAAAGTGAGGGGGAAAGAGAGGAATAGAGAAAAGAGATAGAGAGAGTGTGGGGAAAGAGAGAGAGCAAGACAACGTCCGTCGGGTTTTGCTAGTAAAGTATAATAGACATTATCTCAAAATTTCGTGCGATTATTTTATTTCTTATAATCGCATCTTTAGTGCTCCTAACCGTTAACTGGTTGCATGTCTTCGAACTTCTGTTACCGTTGACGTGTGCTCTTTGAGATCGCGGAAGTTTTAGGCAGATTTTCTCTAGACTACGGCCGTCTAGTCCGAAAGGTAATTTGAATAGTGTCAGAATAGTCTCGTGCTGAAGCATCTCACAGGTTCTTTGCGATTTAGAAAATTAGGTTTTAATCACTGACGTCAAAACGTTTCAGGATTATGCAGATGGAATGCGCGAAAGAGCTTTCTTAATCTCTTTATACAAAAACTTAAAACACTGTATGTGAATATTCGTCAGTAAGGATAGACATTTTATTATAGTTCATTGTTTATCAGGAGGAAACAACTCTTTAGAAGACAAATAAGAGACTAGAATATTTGTGTAAATTCATGTGTTTTCATGCCGTTTCTTTCTACGTTGCTTAGGATTGCACAAATGGTAACTTCGATGAAGTTGAAATACTGAATGGCTAATTTTTAAAGAGTAAGCAAAATTGTGACGCATCGTCTCCTATATTATTTCAATAGTATACCTTTCTATTGCGGCTCTCATGCGCAACCAATCTTCATAATGAGGTCTCTAAAGAAAGATAATTTCACGTAGATGTGACTAATTGCACATTGGCTCTAAACATTTGAAGGATTTGTTTAAAAAAACGAATATTAATATTCATTACAAATGCAACCCGCAACACTTGCCAATGTTTTCGAATCTATATCTCCGAAACAACGCGTTTTAGGGCCGTAAAAACTAAAATTTTGAGGCCTCAAAGAAACGTTTTTCACACCATTATCTACAAGATGAGACATTCTTCGACATTCAATTAACTTTTTGGTTCGGCGCTTCCGTACACCAAAACCACCTGAATATTTCAGCCCTTGATGCTGTTAGCCATTATTGTGACGACACGCTTAGAAGGCTTAGATTCCTCAATCTTAAATTTAGTTTCTCTATACACCGTGATTTGTGCCGCCTGATTAGGTTTATTTGCTTAATCATTAATTCAAGATTTGCTCTCCAGCAACAACTAGAATTACTATAATAGTTGCTTAATACCTATGAAGATTGTTTTATTCACGTAGTGAAACTATTCAATTAACGTTTTTCCATAGTGTGTAAGTGCTGTGTACTTAATTGTGGAGGGATTTGGGTGTTCAGTGAAGAGTGAAGACTGTGTTTGTGTTTTACCTGTACCAATATTTTCGTTTTCGTTCGATTAAATGTTCAACTCAGCGGGTGCAGACACGTAGCTTTCTCAAAAGTAAAAAGCTAATATTTTTGTGACTATCGCGAATGGCTAAAACCTAACTGACAAAGAATATTGAATTATTACTTAAAATGTCTTTAAGTAAGTGTTGGGAATGGTTCCAAGAAAATTCTCCATGACATTGAATAAATATTTATTGAAAAATTCTTTTACACATCAATTGCATTGTTTTTTATTTTTATTTGTTGAAATAAATGAAAAACAAAAATCAAAACGCGTTTTCCTATAATACTACGTGAATTAATTTAAAAAGGCAACTAAATTTAAAATTATAGAAAGAATAGCGCAAGTCACTCAACACTGTCCACGATCGCAGTCCAAACGCACGATTTAAATATTCGCGGTATGTGGAAGTATGTACCGCCCAGATGCTAACTCATATTGTAAATACACCGTTTGATATTAAACTCAAGGTTGGTTCGTTAAAATATTCAATAGCAAACATCGTTGAGAGCAACATCCCTATGTACCGAAGTGAAGTCTAAGCCTACTAAATTGTTTATAATGGTAACAAATGGTATTTAATACTCAAATATACAAAAATATTAGCTTGATTATTTTTTGGTCGGGATTTACTTTTTTGGGGGGTACGTAAGAACGCAAAAGAGAATCCAATACTTTTTAGTATACAAATAATTTTTGAATTTTCGCACTCTAGGAAGCTGGCACCCTGACTCTCTAAAATCCCGTCAGTTCCTCACAACAAATTAAGGAAAGTTAAATAATATTGCAAAGAATAGGTTTGTACTTCCCTGATCCAGTATTTTCGCACTACTTTACATGGCTTTCTCACGAGTAAAAACTATGTGACTATCGAGGAAAGCGAAAAGCTAACTCTCAAGGAAGATTGAATAATTTCTTCAAATGTTGTTTTTAAAGAAGTATGAAATGTTCCAAGAACATCTCTCTATAATGCCGAAAAAACTTTTATTGAAAATTTGTTTCCATTATCAATTGTATCAATTGCATTGTTATTTTTGTTGATATTGTGTAAGTACATTAGAAGTTCCTCTCCTTACTGGAAAGAATAGACAAATGGATAGGGAAAGGGTGAGGTTTAACATGCGAGAGTTCTCGCACGGGTACGCTAGTACGAATTATTTCCGATGCTATTAATTTTTTGATTACTGACTTAAGATGATATGTGTTGCGTCCGGACTTTGAAATTTCCAAGAAACGCAATGCTATCGACCAGTAGTGAAAATGTGAGTGTACAATTCAAGAGTGTACAATTCAGGTTTTGCACAAATGATCCACATCTCAATCACGTTTAACTCGAAGTTTCTCTGGATTCATTTATATTCTGCATATTTCGACATTATTTCTTACTTTCTTTCTGGACGTAAGTGTAGCGCTCTGCCAGGGCCTGCTTTCTGGAACTTTCTGATATGTTGGTGGGAAATTTACTAATTTCGCCGACAGTATCAATAAATAATCTTTCTCCCTGGTGGTTTGTGATTCGATTCCGTCAAACCACCTACAAAGAAGTGTAGCAGCAAAATTCTGAAGCTCATTTGCCGGTTCAAATATCTTTTATTACATGGGAGTAATATTTGTTTGCCGGAAATTGTCATTACTACCTTGGAACATAATTAACTTTGTATAATTAAAGAGAGGTGCTCGAATCCGAAGTTTAAGAAAATGTGCCTACATTATATACACCTCTCTTCTGTTCGTCACATATATTTTTAAAATTCTTTTCTTAAGTAAATAAATAAGCAGTTTAAGGTAAAGAGAAATAGATAGTGTTTGAGACAGAGAGAGAAAGCTAATGACTGGAGTGTGAGAAAAAAGAATGAGAAGAAAGAGATAGAAAGAGAGAGAGAGAGAGTTGAATATTAGTCACAGTTTTCGATTCTTCACGCTCTGGAGAGGAAGAGTGAGAGAAAGAAGACATGAGAGACACAGAGAGAGAGGGAGAGAGAGAGAGAAAGAGAGCAAGAAAGCGTTGAATATTTGCCACAGTTTTCAATTCCTTTACCGATGGAAGAACAGTTATGGCAAGCAGAAGGCAGGAATGCACACGACAGCTGCTGGCGCAGGGGCGGGGTAGGGATGGTGAGGGGAGGGGAAGGGGAGAGGGGAGGGGCACCTGGAGGGGTTGATTGATGAGCCGCTTTGTGCAGCCGCCGCGCCGCCCTTTCCTCTCCTCCTCTCCGCGCAAATTTGTCTTCCCTTCCCCTGCAACTCCCCCGCGCCAAACGTCGCGCAGTCGCGGAGCGGGGAAAGAGCGTTTAACGGGCGTGTTCCACGTAGTGCTCGCTGTTTGTCTCATCGCGGCTTTCTCTCTAATTGGGATTTATGTTCCGTTTACGAAGCTCGACTTCATAAGGCTGCATTTTTTGCGAGCTTTCCGCGCCCGTTACAGCTTCAACCATGAAGATGTGAGATGAGCGAGGAGAGGCTGAACTGCCCAATTGCGCTGACGTGCAGGGTAATGTGTACTTTCCAAGTCCGTTTGGAATGTTGAATGCAAAATGTGAGCTGCGGATAAAATTGCGCATTGCGAAATTGCACTGTAATTACAAAAATGATTTTCTGATCCACAAACATTATCAAAAATCTCCAGTGAAAAAAGGATTACAATTTTTTAGCGTTCTGTAATCAGAACAAATTGTATTCAGCGTCCCCATAATCGAATATTATTACAACTTGAACAAGAGAGAATGTGCTGTACTGAAATATTTGCTATTTCCTCCTTACGAAATGCATAATTTTTATGTATGAATGTATTTGGCATTTTAGGGCGTATTATTGCTCCTTTTGCCAGCTAGCGATGTTCCAAAGGCTGGTCCCTGTTTTTGTTTATTTTCCACGCCTAGATGTAAGGGAGGCATGTGCTAAGCATGATGTATTCTCATCACCGTGTATAGCTCACTTGGTCTCTCAGGACTGTTTCTTTCGTCTCGCAGCAAAAATGCATGCAAAATGAATTGCAAAATGCAGCATAAATGCATGCAAACATGCACGCATACGTGCGTACGACCATGCACCCGAGTATATACACCTGTATACAAACGTGCATGCGTGCATAATTGCGTGCAATCATGCGTCCATGATACATACATACAAGCATCCATACACCCACATACGTAACCACACATAAATACATACAGGCATATAGAAAGACATCAACATTTTTGGGTTCGTTATAGTACGGGGAGAAAAAGTAAAAAAACTTGTGGTGCTGATACAGCGAATACGTACGCACCCGGATCTTTACGCGAAAAGGTCTTCGAAAAATTGTACATGACCTTATTTCAATATATATCTTTAAGGAACAGATTCCATCAACCCTTTTCACTCGAAGGGCATGTGTGACATGCCACCCATGAAAGCTCTGTGTGCTCGGAGGTTTTCAAACATTGTGAGGTCGTGCAACTCGTAAGGCATGTATAACATGACAATGGAAAATGGTCGCACCGCTTGAATCCGATACTCGGCATTCCCCCTTTCCAGCTCGTTTTCACAGTATTGCGTCCACATTCTTTAAAAATAGAATAGTATTCTGGATCGATTCAACAATAATTATTTTACATGCCAGGAAAATTCGTGGGCGTCTGTGACATGCCCAACAAGTCAATTTAGGTAGTTTCGTGTGGCATCTGAGGCATGCCCTACGAGTTGTGGGGCATGTCACATTACAAAGTGTTACGAGCTGGTATCCATTATTCTCGTGGCATCTCTGATATGCTGTACGAGCTGTAGGACGTAAAGGTGTAAAGAGTTAAGGGAACAAATATCTACTTTTAATATTTTAGTTTGTGGGAAGACTCCGAAAAAATATTGAACTTTTGCAATTTTCAAAAAATTAGAGTTTTCAAAGAAAGCATGAGACCCGAGAAAAACACATGATATCAAAAAATGAAAGTAAATGTAAACGATATTTTTAAAATAGATAAGCTGGGGCACCATTATTCACTGACGCACCCTATCCCTTATAGCCGCGAGTAGGTGATGGAGTTGGGTAATTGATAAAGCCATCTAAAAATAAATTTGCATCAATAATAAAATCAAAACATTCGATTCGGTACTGGAGAACCAAGATTTGATTAAAAAAGTTGGTTTCCCATTAAAGATTTTGAAATAATTTCCACTCCCATAAGTGGGGACGGGGTGCGTCGGTGAATAATGGTGCCCCAGGAAATCTATTTTCAAAATATCATTTATATCTACTTTTTCTGATATCATGTGTTTTTCTAGAAATATCCCCATTTTTATGATTTTTTAATCAATTTAATTTTTGTCGATTACAGCGCCATCTGCAGCCATAATGACTTTAATCATGAGTCAAAATGGGTAATTTTTCTGCGGAATCCGAATCTGCAATAAAAAATGGGGTTCCTAATTAAGCTTTTTTTCTTCCCCTTCCCCCACCCCCATTGGGTGTGAGTAGGGGGTGGAGTTTGGTATCATTGGATGCCCCCTGCAAAAAAGCAATTTTGATTAACCATTTTGTTTGATCCGATGTGTAATTTCAGAAATATTTGCTCCAATTGATTAAAATGGCCCAACCTGTATAACATTACCTTTTTACCAACAACAAAACAAACCTAACCTATTTTATTTTCTATAATTGCATATTTCTGAGATTTTTTAACTGCATATTTTAACGTTTGCGGCTTATTTAAGTGCATATATTACTGTTATGTTTTTTTTTGTAGAAATGGGTCGAAATCATATTTTCATGTATTTTTCTTTCGTAAGATAGTGAATGAAGCCATTCCGATGCCATAACGTAATATTTCCAATGGTTTTCGCTTGAATCGATTTACTTCCTGTAACTTTATTCGTGCGCAAGAACTTAGTGAACCGGACTGAATATTTCGAAATCTTTTAACAATGCTATTGGTTCTCTTGCTTTATATTTTTTTGTTTATTACAATATTTGATATAGTTTATCATACACGTTTTGTACTACAGTGTAAAATGAAGATTACCTGTAAATAAATGTTAACTGTTGCAAATTATATTTTTGTTTAAAGCCATATTCTTAGTTTTAAGCGCTATTATTCGCTATTTTAAGGGCATATATTGCCAATATTAAGTGCATGCTTGCATGCATATTTTTAACTTTTTAATGCATGATGTTCCCAGGTCTAATTATCAGCTAGGAAACTCCTAAATACTTTTTGGCAACAGTAATAGATACTGACATCATGGACTTCAAAACCTGGTGGTCGAACTATTGTAAAAAGACAACCAAGTCTCTTGCTTGTCATGGCATTCTTCATTGTGAGCTTGGTGAGAAACGTTCCAAGTAAACCAGCTAACGTATGATAGACAACATTTTGTTTACTTCGGGGCACGTGAATAGTAAATGTATGGGATTATATTGTACTCATGTTGGCAAAAGGGTATGCACGTTCAGATTAGCCTTTCCAGAAAGTTTATGGTACAGCTCTTTCAATCAACAGAATGAAAATAACTGATGTTTAAAAATAGTAAATTACATCGTTTATTAATATTTCCATTTCTATCAGAAAGTTTTGACATAGCCACGAACTGAATTGAAAATTGATAAGTAAATGCTAAATTATTAATTTATTAAGAACATTTTTTTCCTCCTTATAACAATACGTTAATTCACCTCATTAATGATTTATTCTATGATTATATTGTTTTGTAAGTCCAAAAATAAATTTAATTTTTTTATATCTCATAATTGAAGGAAATAGGTCCAGGGTGTAAAAAGCATTCTGTACATCACAAAAATGCAAATTTGATGTTTCTAAGTAGCCCAAGAAACCAATAACATCTAGTTCTACAACTTCTGTGTGGGGTATAACTGTCCCAGGTCCCCACTCTCGTTGTTATTAAGTATTTTTTTCTCAAAACTATGAAACAAGGGCTTATTTCCCTTTTCAAGTTATCGATTAATTATTTCCTCATTGTCAAAAGTGTTAAATGTATCTTTAGCATATATTTTCCTATCTGGTCGATTCATGGTCAGTCAAACTCAATTCTTTGACATTTCACGAAATTTGTAATGTTCCAGTTAAATGTTTTAAAATTATTTTGACTAATTGAACCATATTAAGTTAAAATATTAATTTTTGATGAAGAGACTATAAAAACTACACGGATGAAATATGAATAACTTCATGATTATGGGGTAAATTATTGGGTTTTCCAGAAACATGTGTCAATTCTAATCAATGATTTTTCAAATAAAATTTAATTACAGAAAATTGAACACAATGAGAACATTTGCAAAGCAATTAATTGTATAATTATTTTAATTTTCAATTTTTATTTCTCAGATTTCGTAATGAAAACAATTATTGGGAAATGTCGAGGGTTTCAAGCAATCAACTTAATTGAATTGGTAATGAAATAAATTCCATTCGAAAATACTTTATTCCAAGAAAAAGCTCTTGAAACCGAGTTGAGCTTGTGTAGATTAAATAGATTTTACGAAATCATGATTATTGTCCTATTTAACCTGGCAGTAGGCGCGCCACCTTTCGGACAAATTGAGGCGCGCGGGGTGACTCAGTCGCCCCACAGTGAAAATGTCAACAAAACAAATAATAACAAACTATTTTATTTCTTTAATAACTACGTGTTTCTTTCCAAGTATTTATACACAGTTTCGAAACAAGTACAAATAAAATGTTAACTTCTATCTATGTTCTTTTTGTAAACAATTTTCACAAAGCAGGAGCTCACGAATTTCCTCCTCATCGCATATAGGATACATTCTCTTCTGCGCCTAAAACAGTAAAAATTATAAGAATATAAATAATATGATGTAAACGTATTAAAGAGTACATTTCATTACAATATAAATAAATATATACAAATATATTTACAAAATATATCACAATAATATATATAATAATCATATCATTAAAATATTTATTATGAAAAAAAAATTCTCGAACAAAAGTACTTACCGTGGTTTGTATTTAAAAATAAAAGCTCTTTGTGCCGTCCTGCTGAGATCTACTGTGAACAGCATGGCAGGAAGCGATAACAAAGGTTGCGCGAGGTGACTCGGTGACCCCCATGCAGCACGCCATCGTCTTTGCGACGAAATTTCCAGGAAAGGACAGGAAGGGGTTGAAAGAAAAGAGTCAAGACATGTGCACAAAGCTTTCCTCGAAAGGTATTGAGAAGCTCGCAAGATTATAAATAAAACTAAAAGTACAGTGAGCTTTTAAACAATGCTGGGGTGACTCAGGCACCCCGCGCGCCTACTGACAGGTTAATTGCCATACATTGTCCTTCTACCTTTGAATATTCATGTCTAGTTGGGTTTTAGTTATAAATAATAACTCCAACGATTGAATTTTTTTTTCTTAAATTTGACGAAATGAAATACCTATATTATTTAATCTTTTAAGAGGAAGTATTTAATTTCAAAATTAAGAATACATTTCTTAAAATGAAACTTTTTTATTAAATTGGTTATGAACCTTTTTATTGAAAACTACATTATGAAACGCTGATTCAATGAATAGTTTAATTGTTTATTAATATTTACATGAACCTATATGGTGCCTACAGGACGTATTCTTTTTTTGCGTGCATCATTGAATTCTATCCAGTAATATTTGACTTCCATGTTACATCGAAAATCAAGTGCAGGTGGTGAATTCTGAGCAACGTAATAGGCCGAACTCAATGTTTAATTCGGGGGCTTTGAGGGCAACTTGTCAGAACTGCCAACTTCTGAAACGGTTTTTTCAAATCCTGTTCATGATTTTCAAATTTGAAATGTGAGAAATGGAATAACAAGCTGAAGCGATTTATCTTAGTTGCCTCCGTCAAGCACAGAACAGCTGCTGCAATTTTCTCTCGGTTTTCTTCCTAAGGTGAAGGATAATTATGATTTTTTAAAATTTCCGGTAAAAGTGTCCTTCTTTGCCCAAATATGATTTTCTTTGTGTCATACACAGAAATTATTTTTGATTATTCATAGGATGCCTTTTGCTGTCGCTTTAGTTGTTGTAGTCGTTTGCTTTTCATAGAGAATTTTTCACTTGCATTCATAGAGAATATTTCGATGTTGTAGGAGTTAGCTCAAAAATTGTTTTCGTTAACTTGTTTGTGTGAGTGGATGAACGAAAATTCTTGGTGCGTGAAGCAGCGCAAACGATAGTCTAACCATACACTAAGTTCCGTAAAAATACCGGAATTTATTTCACCGGCGTAAAGATGTTCCCAAAACGTCTTTGAAAATAACTTTTTTGTGTGATGGGCAAACAAAAATGTTTGATAGGCAAACCTGAGCAAACGATGGGCAAGCGATGTACAAAGTTTGGTTAAAATTCCAGATTTTTTCCAGCCAGCGTGCAGTTGGCCCGAAAATAGTTTTGCGCGTCTAACTTTTTTTCTGGGAGTGCGCAAACGCACATTTTTAGTGGGCAAACCGGGGCAAACGATATATTAAGTTTCGTCAAAATATCTGATTTTTTTTGGTCAGCATGGAGTTTCCAGCAATAGCAAGTTATTTAAAGAACTCATATTGAGTAATACTTTACCTTAACAAAGAAATCTCTATCATTGATATTAAAAAAAAGGACAAATCCGTGAAGGTGTTGAACTTTGTTCTTTTCGAAATTTCAAAAGATTTTTTTTATGAAAATAGAAGTTAAGCCATCTAACAAGCTTTTCTTCATTATCAACTATACTTGCTGCTAGAAACATGGTTTACCATGTTGTTGGCACCAAAGAAAATATAAAATTTATTTTTTTAAAACTCTCGTTTCATTTTAGCACATGCTTTCCTATTAAAAGAAACATTTGACGGAAAAGTAACATGCAACGTTTGGAAACACAGAAAATCATGTATAACTCTTTTCTTTAGCAATGCTCCCAAAAAATAATACAGTAAATCCTCGTTAGCACGAACTTGCTTACTACGAATTTCGCCGTAAGACGCGCAAAACTTCGGACATGGCAAGGGATTGCAGTAATATTCACATTTATAATATTCGGATAACACGAATTTTTATAACACTAACTCCAATTATTTCGGTCCCTTGATATTCATATTAACGAGGGTTTTCTGTATGAATATTTTGAACATTAATAACAAAACCAAAAAATGTGTATACACGTAAAAAATTCCGCCACGTCATTTAGAAACTTTCAAGAGAAACTGTTTTAAAGCGTGACAGAGAGGCTTGTGATCGGGGAAATGTCACCAGCCTCTTCCACACTTTTGCAAGAAGTTCAAGAACAGGCCACGCCCTCCCGGAGCCTCTGTTCACTCCCTCTCTCAGACAACTTCGTCTTCCGTGAATTAAAACCCTTCCACTTCCCTGTAACCTTTGCGACGTTGAACCAGCAAATAAATACGTCTATCTTTCGCAAATTGTATTTTATAAAATTCCCCAGAGGTTTATACATTCCAATGCATTTTATTGCATTAAAGATTTCTGCAAGCAAAAAATACACATTTCAGAACGTCTTCACTAAGCAGTTTCAAAATACAAAATCTAATTGCGCCGATCCCCGGTGGCCGAGATCGTTAAAACAGTAGTGTCGTAGCGATCTTGGACCCAAGAATCGCGGGTTTGAGTCCCGCCTCGGGCATGGTTGTATTTGTTATCGTCCTTTCACCCCTATCATCACCATATCATGTCATCTTCAGTGACATAACGTTAAACCCAACAGTTGTCGCTAATGATCTTGATGGTGATGCGACCTTAAATAACAAAATAACCTAATTGCAATTAGTTTTAATGATTTACAGGTATCTTTCTTCTTGTTCAAAGGTCTAGGTCAAGTCGCTGGGCAAGATTCTTTTGAACAGTCGGTGAATTGTTTATCAATAATGGAAACTTTATCTTCAACCGATTGTAATCGATGTTGTGGAGTCCCCGGATTGAGATTAGTTCAACCAGGGATGTCCAAAATCACATATTCACTGCTTTCAACCACGAGCAAAATCAATAAGCAATTGATAATCGGAGTGTGTTTGAGAGTTTCATCCGTGTATTACGCCACGATGCAAATACCGGGCTACTCTATTTGCAGAAGATTCATAATGTAGACTATACCCAGTCGTGGTCCACGTTATACATGTTTGTACCAGAGGGACTGCAATGCCTTCTGCAATACATGTTTGATAAAGCTTGTACACACTTCCATTAAACATCGATAGGACCGTATTTTCCTTGCATCGCATTCTCTCGATGTAAGCCAGCAGAGGAGAGAGAGGCAGTTACCAATGTTGTTGCTCTCACGAATCCATAAATTACACTTCAGTAGACACGTACAGACAACAGCAAACCATCTGTTTCGTTTTTGTAGACTTTGACAATAAAAGTTTTGTGGCTGTCGGTTGTTCTCACCCCATTTGAAGCTCCCATTTAGTGACAAATGTCTCATAGTTTATTTCATTTTTCCAAAAATATTTGTAATAAATGCTGCGCGATTAACGTACTATTGTCTCCATTGAACAATTATCTAACTCCCGTTACGGGTTCTTCGAGGGTTAAAAGTCATATGATATTGAATTAGATCTGCCAATGGTAAAGACTGAACTGCTGACTTTTAGACTCCGTGAAATATTCTGGAGACATGCGTAAAAATTATTCTCTTTCGCTATCCTCAAAAATACGCAAGGATTGTTTATCAATGGATAATATAATTGCCCGCAGTGATATTGATGATATATGCAATTCTTCCCGACGTGAAAGTTTGGCCATGTAGAGAGACACTTGATGTAAAAAGAAAAAAGGTGATTTTATCACCTTTACTAGAATTAACAAATGTACATTAACTACATGTACACATTAGATCAGATTAGATTTATTACTAATTCTGCAATTAAGTTTGAGGACTTGGTGGCAGAATACACTAATTTAACATTACATAACTTGACAATTTTACAAAATTTACAAACTTTACAAATTAACGTGAACATTTCACCGTGTAAGTTTTCGTAGCACTCCACTTCACCACACTTCACTTCACTGCACTGTTGATTACTGACCTGTAATGTTTTCCTTACACATTCTTTTTCCTCAACTTCACAACGCTACTACACTGCACATCACTGCACATAATTAATAATAAGTAACAATAGTAAATAATAATAATGCAACTTATATAACCGACTAGACATCAAGTTAGCTCTAATGAAGAATTTTGTTATAGCAATGTACCATGAAACAGCATTTCTGAACCGTCCCCAAACTTTTCTGAGACTCAGTTACGCAAACACTTAAGAGAATGTTTTACGTTGATAATTATACGCTCCCTTCTTCAACGTGAACTATTTATTTAAACACATTTGTTTGAGTGAAAAGTATCCTTCCTCTTTACTTCACAAAATATATTTTCTCTTTACTTACGTCTTCTAACATAGATGACGAAATTTCAATTCTTGAAAATGTCAATGTCACAAAATCACTAGAATAATCAACGATACATTCTTGCCCTTCCATAAAACAGTCTTTTAATAATTTACCTAAAGAAATAATAAATTCATTAACTTTTAAACACGTTACATGTTGCAAATGTCAGGTAACACGTGATCCCCCAATAAAGAAAAACTAAATTTATTAAACCATACCGTTCAGAAAAAGTTACAAGAACTTCGATATACTAACGTTATTAACTATTTATCTCAAATCCTGCCAAATTCTTCATCAATTTGCTCTGATATTCGAACTACAACAAAAGAGAAACACCAAATACCCATTTTAAGAGACTCAAATAAAACTGCCGTTTCAGATTCTGAAAAAGCGGAAGTTTTTGCTCAGCAATTTCATAGGACATTTACTAATATCCGATTACTCATTTCATCTAAATGTATTGAAAAATCTTCAAAATCCATACTTCACGCTTCCTGAACATATCAAATTTTGTGTCTCCGTATGAAATTAAATTTATCATAACAAAACTAAAAACAATAAATCTCCAGAGTTTGATAAACTTCCTAATAAAGTATTTAAACATTTCCCAAATTCCACCATTAGCTTATTGACAGCAATATATAACGCTTGTTTTAGACTAAATTACTACCCCTCAATTTGGAAAATATCAATCATAATATCCATCCCTAAACCTCATAATGATCACACAAGACCAGAAAATGTTCGTCCAATTAGTTTATTATTTACATTTGCAAACATTTTGATAAAATAATAACGAGAGTCACTAAATTTATTAATCAAACTAATGTACTTCCAAAAATCTCAGTTTGGATTTAGATTGAGTCATTCTACAACACACAAATTATTAAGAATCACAGATTTTATAGCGTCAAGTTTTCAAAAGAAACAATTTACATTTGCACTATTTTTAGATGTTGAAAAAGCATTTGACAAAGTATGGCATGACGGCTTACTTTACAAGCTCAGAATATTCGGTTTCCCTATATATTTACAAAAAATATTATCTAGTTTTCTTCTACAGCGTAAATTTCAAATTCAGGTTAACAATGTTTTTTCTACTGAATACATTATCCACGCAGGAGTGCCTCAGGGTTCTCAACTCTCACCAATCCCTTTTAATGTTTACGTTTCAGATACGGGAACCACACATTACATCAACAATAAATAAAACTAATGTCAATCTCTAAAATTATACCCATTTTCGAACAAAAATCCTCTCCTTTCTTTAGATATAGCGTTGTCTATATTTAAATATATAATTCGCCCACCTTCGACATATGCATACCCCTTTTGGGGTGGTGCAGCGAAATCACATATTCACAAATTAGAAGTTATACAAAATAAATATCTAAGAAAAGCATTGAAAACACCCTGGTTCATAAGAAATGATCAAATATTACACAAACTCAATTTTTCTGCCTCTAAAATCCTTTATCCTTCCTCTCTCAGACAAATTCTATACTTCCCTTACTTCTTCTCCTGTTTATACATCTTTTCAGCTTGAAAAAACAACTAATCCTTTTCCCAGAATTAAATCACGTTATTCAAAAGATCTATTACATCCTCCATAGTTAAGTCCATAGTATCTATTATTTATTTTATAAATTTCATATATTATCTTCTTTTCGTAACCAATGTTTATTTTTATCATTGTCTCATCAAAATCAAAAATACCTATGTCAGTAGTATGTTAGAGGTTACTTTATACGTTTCTCCTCATATTCTTTTCAATGTTATGTAATGTTCGTACACTTCAAAGACAAATATTTTGTTGAACAAGTATCAATAAATGTATTTAAAAAGCGTTGTCAGATTATTTTTCGTCTAAGTCGTGATTTTTAACAAATGTTAATGAAAAAGGGGTGATTTGTTTAGAAAATGCGGGGCAAAATAAAAACCAATAATAAGTAATATTTTAGTTTAAGTATCAACACAGATTCATTTATGCAGATTTGCATCACAAACAACGTAATCAGTAGGTTATCAAATTTCAATAGGTCTTTTTGTAATCAGAAGACGTACCTGGCTTGCGAAATTGTCTGTTATTTTTTTTTTGCAGCATGAGAGTTTGCGATCGGCACGCAAGAACTTGTTTTCGAGTGCTTTGTGACATTATTCAGTTCTCCATAAGAACCGTTCACTCTTTCTTATACAGTCGACAACTTGTTTAGTACTCGTTTGACTTTACTTCCTACAGCCAATTATAACCATGTTCCCATTTAAATTTGTATTTTGATAACCGACGTTTTCTTATTCTTTTCTTTATTCAATTTTCTTAATAAGTGTGTCCTGCACAAACAAATCCAAACTGTCCAAAGAATTATAACCTTCTTTACTCATCTTCAAACAAAGCTTGAAGAAATAATAGCACAAAAGTAATTAACAGCTTATTTTCAAAGCAGGGTTTTTGATATATCTAATAGTATTCTAAGCAAGCACACAACATATCGTTAAAAATGAACAGCGCGTTGCGATTTGCAGTGGCGTCGACACCGCTATCTCGATGACCTACTCACCAGACGATCCGACTCACCCCATTGCATCATGCAACGACAGATTCACCCGCTACTGTCGCTGAGATTTCTAGCTGTCTTTTTTCTTGTTTTCTTTTTTGTTGTATTTTTTTCATTGGATCATTAAAATCGAAAGATTTTACAAAAGTGTGATTTTGGCTATACCACGCGCGACATGCAAATTTAGTCTTAAAAAGCGGGACGTTCTGTCACAAGCGGAACGTCTGGCAACGCTGGTATGTATTCACAGAAGAACTATATTTGAAAAGGATTTCGAAATGTGGGTATTATTTATCGAGAGGACAGGTTTTCTCCAAAACTGGTTTCTGAAAACATGCTAATTAAACTTCAATAAAGTATGAACACTACGATAGCAATAATATTTACAGAACCTGGATGAATCTATTTTTATTTTGTAAATGTGTGTTTATTTTCTGAACACTGTAACATCGACCTATAAAAATAGCTTTTCTGCTGGGAATTGGATTGGCTTCTAAAAACATCAAATAAATGGGATAAATAGGAGACTAAAAGGTGAACGTTCGGGTCTAGAATCTGACTACAAATTGTAGGGTTTGTAATAAAACGTGCTTATGATGTTAAAGAAGGATGCGTTTTTCTTACAATGTGCACAATCGTCCTTCTAAAAATATTTTCAAAGCAGTTTTCTAAGGAATTCTTTAAGACTACACGAGATCAAAGAAATACTTTCAGTGCAATCATATTAATCTGTGGATGTCCCTCGTTGAGTAAACGCCGTCCCAGAGCGCTCCGAGCTTAGGCGCAGGTAGTTTTCTCGCAGGTGGTTAAAGGCGTCAAGGACGTCAAATTACGTGTAAGTTACATCGAAAGCAAACGTCTCATAAGTGATCAACCATATGGCTTCCGATAAGCCGAAAACAAAGAAACAGTTTTCTTAAATATTATTGAGGAAGCTAAAACATCCATTGACAAAGGCAAAATATCAACACTTTAGTACAGCATTTGACTCGATCGATCACGAAATTCTGATTGAAAAAATGATAATATTGGATTTTGCTAGGCCCACAATGAAACTGTTCTCTCAATATTTTTCAAATAGACAACACGTCGTTGTATCCATTCATTCTTTACAAACACTTTAAGATCATCCATATAACACCAACTTTATACTGCTCTTTTATCACCTTGGAGCTTGTAACCAACGTGAGCTTGCGATAACTGTCTAGATAGTGGTATCAAACTAATGCAAAACAGCGGAGGGGATAGAGAATATCCTTCAAAACTACCCCTGGTCATCTGAATCTCTGCTGGTTTCTACTATTTTCTTTCCGCTGTTTATAATTAACTTGGTATTCCACGACTCTTTACTACCTTTGCAATGTCAATAAGTCTAGGATGAAATCAATAAAACAGCAGGGTCTCCAAAATACAATCGTGTGATAGTCTGTCAAAGGCCTTCTGGTACTCAATCCAAGCCAAGCTTAATTACGCTTTCGTTTCTTTACGTCATCCAAGGTCTTTATTTAGTAGCAAGATTTAACTACAGCGTTAGGAACCTTTACGACATCCTTTTTACTTTCTCGCCTTACGAATACTTTGAAAAAGAGAAAGATTTGTTATTGTGCGCCGGAAATCGGCGAATTTTTGCCAGAAAAACTCTCATTGTTGTGCTCTGGTAATGAAAAAGTGGACAAATCCAGTTTCTAATTTAGAAAAAAATCCTCTAACTCATGCTGTAGCCAGAATTCATGTTTTGATGGCTTTTGATACCGAAAAATCGATTGATGGCAAAACGTCCGTGTGTGGTCAACACTAGCGCCTAAACTGTTCAGCTGACTTTCCTCAAAAAGGATATTTCGCAATTGTTTTGGCTGATGTCGAGGCTCCTGGAATTTGAAATCGATATTTTAATTTTGAGAGGTAGTTTACATGAAGTCCTTCCGATATTTTCAAAGTTTTCAAAAAAATGTCTCCAAATTTTTTGATTAAATTTTGTCCTTGAATAGCGTGAAGGACGTTTAAGTGAAAGATGAAGGTATCATTTTCGTTCATATCCCCAATTTTTCGAAAATTGCAAAATACAATTTCAAAACTGTAAAATTGAAGATAGAGATTTTTGCTTCAAACGAAGTCAGTTGTACAAAATTAGTACTTCAAATAAGGTCATGTACAATTTTTTGAAAAAAAGATTAGTTTTTCCGTAAATTGCATTTGAAATTTACCACAATTTTGTTCCTTAAAAACCAGACCATATTTTTTCTTTAAATTTTCTTCACTTATTTTAATAAGCAACGGTCAAAAATATGATGCTATCCTATATCCGGGTAGCGCTTGGTTTTTCGAGAAATGCAAAAAAAAATTTTTTTAACTACAAAATTGTAAATACAGATTTTTGCCTCAAACAAAGTTTGTTGTGAAAAATCAGCTCTTCCAAAAAATCATGTACAATTTTCTGAAAAAATAGTAGTTTTGCGTAAACTGCTCTTGAAATTTACGAAAACATTTTCTCCAACTCCGCTCCAAATTTTTTCTTTCAATTTTTTCCACATATGCTATTAGGGACGGTTAACTAGTGATGCTAGACACAGACTCTCTCGCAGAAGTTAATCTCTTTAGTGTCGTCTAGCATATGAAGTAAGCCGTATCCTTTCACGGGTGTCTTTCTTTGTCGCTCTAAAAATATTTTGTTTCGCAGTTTCGTAATTACCGGCTTCCTAATGCTATAACTGATACAATTATGTTATCACTAATATGTAAGTTTTCAGTCAGTAACTCACTTGAATAGCCGAGATGCTTAAAGCCAGCTCGCACTGAGTGCTTCGCATCAGAACGAGCCAGTTTCAAATCCCAGACAGCGATGTTAATATGATGAATGTGTTGTTGCAGAAAAAAAACTATTGAGGATAACATAATATAAATATAATAATACTAATATAAATGTTATTGAAAACTATTTGATGTACTTCTACTCACAAATAGAATCAATACAGACAAATATACAGGACTTGTCTGTTTGTGGTTTTCTAATCTGCAACTTTTAATTTTTTTTTCAACTCTGTTATTCGATTTCTGAAACGTATGTCATGTCAAATCAATCGTTACCTTGTGTACATCAGTATGAAACGATTTAAGTAAAATTATGTCTATTTTAACATTAAATTGAAATACAACTTAACCAAAACCCATGCAAACAACTTACATATCCCTAACAGTTCCGAAAGTATTATTGTTTTCTCGCCTTACAAATACTTCGTAAGAAGAAAAAGTTATGTTATCGAGCGCCAGAAAACGAATTTTCCAGCACACTGCGCTTGTGTGGAGTAGTGGTAAACGCGCCAGCACGTGGGGAACTGGGTTCGGATTAGAAAAATACTTGCTGGTTGAGAACACTTTTGTTTGTTTATGTAGGTGTATGTTATTGCGGAGCATTTGAAAAAAGGAAAAAATTTATGAGCTTTGTTAGCACTTCGTGTTGAATTTGATGTTTTGAATTTGAGCGGGAAAGGAAAAAATATATATACGGAGGAATTTTTTGTACTTTGTCCCGAATTATTTGTTTTTTTTACATGAATCGGACATTTACGTTTTTACGCCTTGGCCTGAGTTCCATCAATGCACGCTTATGTGGCATAGTGGTATGAATGCCGGCAAATTAACTCAGAGAGTTTGAGATCGCGTCTCGGAGCGAAAAAAATGTTTCCGGTTGAAAACACTTTTGCTGCTATATGTAGTAGTATAATATTGCGTAACATTTAGAAACAATGCGAGAAATTATGTCCTTTGTTAGGTTCACTAGTTATCTTTGTATTATTATTAATATTATTATTATTATTATTATTATTATTCCTGTATATCATGCTTAATGATGTTATGAACAGGCTGAATACAAAATCTACTCCAGGTTGCAACCAGCTACGTAAGGAGCAAATCTAGGGACCGTTGGGGCCTCTACAATACTTTGTGCAAAATGTGGGCTGCTCCAAATAAAGCAATTTCTTGCACTTCCCAATCATTTGAATGACCTGGAAGTATAGCCACGTTCATACACATTTTTTCGGAACAAATCCCAGAGCTCCGATAACTATTGGGGCGACCTGTGCTTTTACGCCCCACGTTTGGATGACCTCGATTAAACTCTTGTATTTAAGACGTTTCTCTGCCTCCTTGGTTACGACATTTTGATTACAAGGCACAGCAACATTTTGATTAAAAGTTGGCACAATTTTTTCTCCAAATCCCGCATAATAATATCCGGTTAGTTTGTTGCTATTGTTCTTCGTTTGAATTTGTTGGTCGTAGAATATTGCATAGTGTCCAACCAATGCCACCGTTTTTGGTGACATCACGTCAGATTCTAGATATTGTCTATGGAGTGGTTTGTCTCTCCACAAATTCCTTAACATTTTGTGTGTCTCACATTACATGTTTAGTTGCATCAGAAGTTCAGTGTTTGTGTTATTCGGCGTGTCTTGCATACTTTTCTTTGCAATGCTTCTTGCTACACTATCAATGCCTCTGTTTCCCATTCTTCGGTCGGATTTAATAACCAGCCTCATTAGAGGTTAGTCTTGATGATTGATTATATACTTTCCCATAAGTAAACACGATTTTTTCGCCGAATCCCGGATAACTATATTCGGTTTGTTTGCCGCTATCGTGCGATCAGTTTGAATTTGTTGGTCGTACAATATCGTACACAATCCAACAGACGTCACCGGTTTTGGTGAGTGTTCGTACCACTTGGAGCATGTGTTTGGAACTTCGAGGGCGGTACAGATCTGCCAGTGGAGGTAGCTACACACCCTGTCATGTCTTTTAAGGTATTCAGTCTTTGCTAGGATTGGACAAGCTGAGACAATATGATCAATGGTTTCTACTTGCTCCAGGCAAATGCGGCATTTATCATCTTGGGAAATTTTGAGAACCGCTTTATCATAATGCCGTGTTCTCAACGCCTGATCTTGGGCAGCTATTACAAGTGCTTCCGATTCTGGCTTCATTCTTCCCCTTTTAAGTCGTATAAATGATTGATCTTTATTGATCTGAACCTTGTCCATTCTTTTTAGGTATTGTCCGTGGAGTGGTTTGTCTCTCCACGATTTCTTTAACATTTTTTGTGTCTCACATTTCATGTTTAGCAGCATCAGAAGTTCAGTGTCTGTGTTATTCGACGTGTCTTGCCTAGTTTTCTTCGCAATGCTTCTTGCTACACTAACAATGCCTCTGTTTCCCATTCTTCGGTCAGATTTCATGACCTGCCTGATTAGAGGGTCATCTTGATGGCTGACTACACACATCCCCAACCCGACTATTGCGTTGTGCCAGGAGGCCTCAATTTGTCTGAGGCCTCTTCCTCCTTCCTTACGTGCCACATAAAGTCTATGTATATCAGCTCGAGGGTGGGAAACATGATGCATTGTTAGCAGTTTTCTGGTTTTTCGATCCACGGTGCCAATTTCTTGCTCAGTCCAGTCCACTAGTCCAAAACTGTATTCGGCTACAGGTACCGCCAAACTACCTATTGCAGATATTTTATTCCTGGAATTCAGAGCGGACTGCAGGACCAGTCTCACTCTCCTATAATACTCACTACGAATTCTCTCTTTCATTCTGTCATTCGAGATGGTTTCACATTCTTTAATGCCCAGATATTTGTAAGTTTTACATGGCTCAAGATCTTGAATCACAGTGTGCGTATCAATTTCAATGTTCTCAGACGTTGTGAGTTTCCCTCTTTTTAAATTGATTTTTGCACACTTGACAAGACCAAACTTCATGCAGATGTCATTGCTAAAGTCATTCACGACAGACAGCATTTGGGAGAGAATCGCTTCATTCTTAGCAAACACTTTCAGATCATCCATGTAAAACAAATGTGATACTGGCGTTTCATCACCATGGAGCTTAAAACCAAAGTCAGCTTGCGACAACTGTCTCGATAGTGGGATCAAACTAATGCAAAACAGCAGAGGGGATAGTGAATCTCCTTGAAAAATACCCCTGTTAATCTGAATACTTCTCGTTTCTACTCCTTCCTTTCCGCTGTGTATTAGTAATCTGGTACTCCACGACTTCATACTAGCGTTGCAAAATTCAATAAGTCTAGGATGAAATCGATAGATCTCCAGGTCTTCAAAATCCAATCGTGTGGTACACTATCAAAAGCCTTTTGGTAGTCAATCCAAGTCATGCTCAAATTACGTTTGCGTTTCTTTACATCATTCAAGATGACTTTATTCAGTAGCAAGATTTCCTTACAGCCATAAGAGCCTTTGCGACATCCTTTTTGTTCAGCTGGCATTAGATGATTCTTATCTAGATGTCTATACATTTTGTCAGCTATGGCTGAAGTTATAAGTTTGTACAGTACAGTACAGGCAGACAAGTAATTGGCCTGTAGTTCTTCGCCAAAGAGCTGTCTCCCGCTTTGGGTAGCAAATACGTGATGCCGCGTGTGAGCCATTCCGGGATTTCCTTTGGGTTTTCAAAAATTTTATTAACAGCTTTTGCTAGATGAGAATGTATTGCTGTTAATTTCTTAATCCAATAAATCTGGATCTTATCAATCCCGGGGGACTTCCAGTTTCCCATGTTTTTAATTGCTTGGAAGTGGTCCTCTTCCGAGAATTTGTGAACATCTTCCACTGCTTCTACCAGTTCATCGGCAGCATCAACTTCAGATTGAAGCCAAGATGCGTCTTTGTTGTAGGATCTGCTCTCCTCCCAGATTCCTGCCCAAAATGCTTCGACATCATCTTTTGAAGGAGTAACAGCTTTGCCATTCGGTTTTTGAGTCAGATTGCGATAAAATCTCTTCAAACAACCGGTTCTGTACACGGAAATCTATTCTACGTTTGTACCATCTTATTCGTTGAGCCCATGCTTGAGTTTTCTCTTTTAGCTTCTCAACTACCCTTATCCTGCTGGTGTCATTTTCAATTTGGTATTTTTGTTCAACATTGAATATTTTTCGTTGAACTTTAGAGGTGTGCGTTAATTTAGAAGATGCCTCAGCTAAGAGTGATATTTCGCGCCGGGTGTCGGCTATCCGTTTCATAATTCTGTTCATCCATGCGGGTATAGAGCTGTTTATTCTGTTTTGCTGTCGGCCGTCGGTTCTTGACTGGCCCCAAAATTATCTGAGATACTAGATATCCAGTTGCATATATGATATGATTAATTTCAGTAATATCTAGATCTCTGCCTGGCGTCTCTACCACCTCATTTAAGACAGAATTCACTGTTTCTATCACTCTTTTAGCTTTGGCAGTTTCGTATATTCTCCTCAACGGTTCGCGAGATTCAAACGGAAGTTGACTAACTCTTTCTATCTCGCGCCGAAGGAGATTTCGCATTATGTCCTTATCGTGTAATTTATTGCCAGATGAATTTTCACCACTGACGTGTGTTTCACTGGGAAGAGTTGAACCTTCCACGGGATCATCATTTTCAAGTTCTACATGTTCGTCATGTGGATAGTTCGAGCGAAGTACATACTCCGCATTTCTCTCAATGTCAGCAAGTTGTTCTGCTGTGAATTTTCCACTGCTGAGTATGTATCGTCGTTGACTGGCAAGCTTCTTTGAGTCTAGGGTAGGTCTCATATCTGGATTCCGCTCTCTCCATACCTTGAAAACTTCTATTTCTGCGCCCCCATTTTTCGCTTTTGCATAGTAAAATCACCACATCACCTCCTTTAATTCATCCCGGGTCCATCTCTGACGATGGCTTCGAGCTACTGCCGGCTCTGGGTCCCTGGGACTAACATCCGTGGGATGGCCAGACGTCGACAAGGTGACATTAGCTCGGTTTCTGAGCAGGTATGGGACATTGGTAGAACATGGCACGTTAAGATTCATTACATTGCTTGTTCTATCCATTTTGCTCATTGGTTTGAATTGAAGATTCGCAGGACGCAAGTTCGAGTTCACAGATCACACTTAACCCTCGGGTTGTTTCCTGCCATCTGTTACTGCGACCCACAGTGGCCTCGGGGCATCCCCCCGCAGGGCCCAGCAAGGGGTCCCTCCGATCGCCAGTCGGCATTACTAAACCCTACGGGATTTTCACTGACTGCTGAAGGCAGCCTCCTTCGCTGGCTTTATTATTATTATTATTATTATTATTATTATTATTGAATGCATAAAATTCAAGAGCCCTGAGAGTTCTGCTCGCGAAATATTTGGTTCCAATGTAGCACAGACATTATTAGAAATATTTATTTGTTTCTAAGTTGAGGTATCCACGTTTTGCCTTCGTCTTCAAGATATATTTTTACATTTTTATGCAAATTAAAAATATTGACATGTGGAAAATTGCAAATTAAAATACCTTTTTTTCTATCTTGAGCTTGGGAACTAAGCGAAGGGTTAACGCGTGATGCGGCCGGCTGCCCCTCTCTTGGTAGCAGGTAAAGGTCTGGCACTCGAGCACCACTGGAAAGAAGCATGGAGAGTGAGAGAAAATGGGACTAAGAGAGGGAAATATAGATTGTGAGAGCTGAGGAAAGTGGGGAAGGAGAGAGAGAAATAAAGAGGGTGATGAGAGAAGGAGAAAGCGAGGGAAAGAAAAAATTAAAGAGATAGAGAGTGAGAGAAGAAAATGGGGAAGAGAGAGGGTAAGATAAAGGACGAGTAAGAGATAGAGAGGACAAGCGGGAAGAGAAAATGCGAGGGACGGGTAGATCAGGGAAGGAAAAGGAAGAGAGAGATGGGAACGATAAAGAAAGGACGAAAATAGGGGAAAGGGAGGTGGTAAAGGAAGAAATAGGGAGCTAGAGATAGGAGAAAGTAGAGAAGAGGTGAACGAGGAGATGGATAGGGAAAAAAAGGAAAAAGTGGGTGAGAGAAAAGTAGGGTTAAAGGAGGAGAAGGTTGGATCAGAGGTGAGGAAGCGATATAGGAAGATAGGCATGGAAAGAAGAAGGGCAGCGGGGGAGGGGGTGGGAGAAGACTTGTGAACTCGCAGGTGCTGCTGGAGTGGCCGGCCAGCGGCGGCGATGCACGGGGAGGCGGGCGCATGGGCTGGCCGGGGCAAATGGGCGCATCGATTCCGAGCCACTTGGGCAGCTGGGCGTCTCCTCTCCCGCTCGCAAAGGGCCTTCCAACTCCGCATTGCAATTGTGCATACAACTCTACGGTGCAAGATTAGGGACGCCAGTGTCACCAACGTAAAAGATGACTTGATAAAAGTATTTGCAATGATAAAAGTGGTTGAAAAGTGGCTCCATAAGGAATGAGTATGAGGACGATCATTTTCCACAGGGAGCGCCTATGGTGGTTATTTCCACCATGGGAGCGACTACTCGTCCTGCCGACCCACGATGCGTCAGCTCAATAACGTTGGTAGTAGTATTCAGTTGTCTGCACCCTGTCAATATTTGGAGGGACAATTACGTCGAAAATATGTCCCTCATAATTAATATTTTCCATACTGTTATTGTGTAACAAATATAATTTAATAATTCAAATTGCTCAAAGAATTTTCAGCCAGTCCTAAAATCGACTCAGGCCCCCTCTTTAGAGCAAACGGTTAGCTTAGAGCAACTGAGCATAAAACTGATAGTACTGAAAGTAATCTGAGCATCAAAAATAAAATTAATATTTATTATAACAATAAAGTATAATTCATTATTTAACAGGTGTACTGTATAATTCTAAAAGACAATAAGCCTTAACAAGTATTGTACATACGCTTCAAGGTCAATGACCCCCATCGGGAGAGGTAGCTGAGGGCATCAAGTGATGTCTCTGCAGCGCCTCTGACTGGGAGGTCCCGGGTTCGACTCCCGACAGGGGCAGAATTTTCGACACTGGCTAAATTGCTATTCAGTCGCTTTCTGGAAAATAATTCTAGAGGCCGGCTGCTCTGATCTGTAGTTTTCCGTGGTTTCTCCAATCAAAACACGCAAAAGCTGGAGCACTACCCTAATAAACGGACCACGGACAACTCGCAAAACGTTCCTTTCTCTTCCTTGTCCTGTTCGCTCTCCTTAGTTACGCACACATTCACTTATATGCACTACACTGAACTGCGATTTTTCTAAGAGCGACCCTCAAGGCCACTGAAATCCCATCTTCGCGATGGAATATGTCACGGCATTTCGCGTCTTTTCTCGGTCTTGCCGGTAGAAGTCGCATGATCGCAAGCACTGCTTCATACGATCGCGATCGTGCGAAATCTAGCGGAACGACTGAGAAAGACGCGAAATGCCGTGACATATTCCATCGCGAAGATGGGATCTGAGTGGCCTTGAGGGTCGCAGATAGAAAAATCGCAGTATACTACACATGCCGGGAGACCGGTCGGTAGCTTAGAGTTTGTCCCGGCTGCGGCGGTGCCCTGTTGGTGGAAGATCCCTGGTGGTTGAAAACCCTGCAACTCGATGTGTACGAAGATTGGTGCCAGATCTCACCAGCCAGCGGGAGATCACCGTCACATTTCAAGGAACAAAATATGCACGTTGCCTACGGTGCTAATGTTCTTAGCAGCGACGCGCCCGCAATCACTAATCAATCAATTAAATCATTATCATCAATCATTAAATCAATCAATTAAATCATTAAATCAATCATTAAATGCCCCCCCGTCTGAATCAGATTTTTCATCGATTCCCTGGACACACACAGCATTTTCACTGTTTTTAACATACGTAAATCATTCAAAAATCAAGTCAGACTTTTAGCTTTTTCAAGAACGTGCGAGTACACGCCCCTGTAAGCATCTCCGTCATCTTGTAGTGGCTTTGGAAGGCACTGGCACTCGCGCGGGGCGTGTGTGGGGGGGGGGGGCGACCTGCACGTATGCGTTTGACGTGGAGGGCGCGCCCGCAGGAAATAATGCTCCGCTCTCCCAGCAGAGCGCCCTCGCCCCGACAGCGAGGCCCTCCAACCTTCAAGCCGCACTCGATTCGTGATGGCCTGTGATGGCTTGCTGCAGTTTCTTCTTTTGTCTCGTACAGACAGCAATTCTGCGCAATGAATGGAACATTGATTAAGATGAAAAATAAGCATAAACGAATGGAAACCTATCAGAATTGGCACTTTCTGGTGACGCATTGATTTTTACCCTCACAAAAACTCGCAGCTGGATTGGAAATTTACTACTTCACTCACATACACGCGCAAACTTTCTCGTCTCAGACGGTGAAGCGACTCATTTTGATATATTGATTTCAATTCGCACACAAAAAAATGTAATGAATAAAAATGACGGCATAGAACCGTACACTTTTATTTTAAGATATTCTTAGTAATGTCTTGTTTATGAAGCAATATCACATCATGGCAACCAATGAAGTTTGGTTATGTAGAGACATCACATCATGTCACCACAACAGATGAGATTCTCCTTTTTTATGGAGACTATATGACCATTTATAACACAGAAAACGATTGAAAATCTCAACAAAGATATACGTTCTTTGATCGTCTGATAAATCCTAAATCAATATAAAAATATTATTCATGACTAATATGTTAGTGTTGTATTTTCCAAAAAAAGAGCACCAAACTCATAAAATACAGTTTATTTATAATGCAACAGTAGGTTACTTCATACGGTTCGGGGGCCATCTACATTTAAGTACGGCTTTAGTGTCGTAAGGTCGTCGGGGCGGCTTACAACAACTGTGTCAAGATCTCCTACTGGTGACAGTGATTAGCACGCCGCGTGGCACCGTGCCATGACACGAGCTTCTCGGCGCTGCTTGCGTCGGAAGAGGAAACTATTAGTAATCCCGCCGTTTTACAATAGTGTTGAAGTCTCTTGCGGCGGGGTTATGAACTGCGTGGAGAGGCGATTTCGTAGTGGCACTCGTGCCACGGACTCCTCTCGTGGCATCGACCTTGACAACACTGATCTAGAGTGAAGCCCTTCAAATTTATTCCGATCGACGGTCGATGGCAAGGGGCTTGGTGGTACACCATCCTTGGCACGCGTGTGTAGCAAATTGCCTACATCTCAGGCGCTTGGCATTAAGACAGAGGGCGGTGTTGGTGGCAGAAACTCTCCAACGTTCTGCTATTCCGGGCAGGATTTGTCATTACCAGGGACGTTTTGAGATCCTAGCGGGGTTTCTGTGTCTATGCTCTTCATCCCCTGCATGTACACATTTGAACGGATTGTGTCCGAATGCAATGTAACACATCTCCATCACTTCCTCTCCCCATGTGAGCCAGAGTGGAGGTCGCGCCGGTAGCTCGGAAATGCCAACTTTCTACGTTTGCATCGGAGTCGATTAGCACCAGTCACCACGTGACAGGACAAGACTCTTCTCAATAAAACATTAGTTTCGACCCGACTGCCATGTCGAAGCAGAGTGTCCAACAGTGGGCCGACCCTGGTTGTTACCTGCCCGACGCCTCCAACCCACATAACCACCATAACCAACATAAGGCAGAGGGCGGTGTTGGTGGCAGAAACTCTCCAACGTTCTGCTATTCCGGGCAGGATGTGTCATTACCAGGGACGTTTGGAGGTCCTGGAGGCTTACAACCCTCGTGTGGCTCACTTGAGTCGCGAGCGCTGGCCTCGGCCGGCGGCGGAGTGCTCCCAGCTGGACGAGCGCCGAGCGGCGCGCCTCGGCGGACGTGGCGGTCGGCAGCGGCGGAGGGCCGCGCCTCCACGCGAGTTTCGCACTCGGAAATCGTGTGAATGAGGCGGCTGGTCTCGCGGTGCGAACAAGCCGAATCCAAGACAGGACCGTGCGACGAGCCGGGTCGTGCCACGAAACCAGATGAAGACCCAAAGTGCGTCAGCCAAGGGTCGTTATCCAAAACCTCAATCCAAAGAACCTGAAGAATGTCCAGGGGCAAGCAGGTTCTAAATATAAGAAAACATAGAGATTAGTTTCGGATAACTGTATACACAACTCGCTACAAGGCTGCCGGTGATGACGTCGACCAATACGCGTTAAGGAAACATTTTCCGGGCGGTGGAGTCGCCCGTAACGCACTCTGGAGAACCGTGCGCACTACTTAGCGCGCCACATTCAAACCCCGGAGCGAGATACAACAGCAACTGTTATCGTAAAATGTTCTTTTATGTATTACGACTTGATGCGGGAGTTTTATGACCTAAAACGTTGCCACAAATGATGAATAAAATGCTCTTAAAATGTTTTAAAAATTCCCTAAAAACTAAGAAAAATGGCGTAAAAATATGATCAAAACTACTTCAGATGAACACCTGAAGCCGATGGATGGATTATGGAGAATGACATACAAAAAGGGGCTTTCCATTTGGCGTAACATAAAATTAATTTCTATATTAAATATCTTTGTTCTAAAGGGAAAAGAAAAAACATGACATTTCATTAAAATGCGACCCCTAATTATGACGTTTTTTTCAACGATATGAAAATTGATGAATAATAATGGTTGACCCCCCCCCCCCAGTTTGGTTGCAAACTCAAATTACTTTTTAAAGAAAAATCTTTAGTGTTTTAAATATATAATGGAATTGGATAAAATTGAATCAAGCAATAGTACATAATGAAACGATGATGTAATGATAGGTTAATGATCAAATGTCAATACTTGGTTTGTAAACGTCACTGTGATTGATCAAGAACATGTATCATAATGACTAACGTAACTAGTGGTGCTACAGAATGGCACAGACTTTCCCGTATTAGTTTTCTATTTTCCTGGGTCTTCGCTAGCTATTCGGAATTGCCACATACTCTTTCTTGCCAGCTACCATCTATCATCGCCAAAAGTACATTTTTTTGTCATTTTCTTAATTTTTCGGTTTCCTATTGGTAGAACAGAAACATTAATTTTAGAATATTAAAGAACACAAAAACCTAGCCGTAAATGGCAATTTTCTTTTAAAAATTATGTGCCGTTTAAGAGAAAATGGCGTTTTAGCACTACTAAAAATGTGAAATTTGAAGCTCATTTTCACAGAAAATTTTTGAGTTTTCAAAATACTTTATTTGAAGTTATTTGAAGCACTTACACTCACAAATATAATCATCTTTACAAATTGCGGATAATGTGCATATTAAAGATGTGACAGATCTTTCAAAAAATTTACATTTATATAATTTTTGAAAAAAACAAAAAAAAACTCAAAATAAACTTCACGCTATACTAATGAGTGTAATTAGCACTATCCGTTACAAAAGTTTCAAGAGAAAAATTGCAGCCATATACGAGAAAATGACGTTTGAGCATTTCTGAAAATGCCGAAATTTGAGCTACTTTTCACAGAAAACGGTAATGTTTTCGAGAAATTTTACTTGGCATTATTTAAAGCATATATACTCGTAAATATAATAATGTAAAACAATCGCCAATAATGTAAATATTAACGACGTGAGAGACAAGCAAAAAAATTTACATTTTTGTAATTTTTGAAAAAACCAACCCATAGACCAAAATGGCTTTTATGTCATTGATAGAGTACATTTACTACTATCCCTACCAAAAGTTTAAAGAAAAAATTTGGAGCCGTTTTTGAGAAAATTTTGTTTTTATAATGTTTTAAAATTGCACATATTGCACGCAATATTGCACGAAAACTACCAAAATTGTGAAAAACATTTACATGACCTTTATTAAAGAATTCAATATGCAGAACAAATTTTATTTGAAGAAAAAATCTCTATCTTCAATTTTGTAGTTAGAGAAAGACGCCGAAAAAAATTCAAACTTTCACAATTTTCGAAAATTCAGAGCTGTACGTGAAAATCGGACGTATGCCATGTTAAAAAGTGTATTTTCCTCTATTCATACAAGAAATTTAAAGAAAAAATTTGGAGCCGTTTTTGAGAAAATGTTGAAAATCCTCGGGGGGCTTCATATAAAGTACCCCCAAATTATAAAGAATCTTTTTTCAAAATCACATAATTTTTAAAAGAAAATTGCCATTTACGGCTAGGTTTTTGTGTTCTTTAATATTCTAAAATTAATGTTTCTGTTCTACCAATAGGAAACCGAAAAAATTAAGAAAATGACAAAAAAATGTACTTTTGGCGATGATAGATGGTAGCTGGCAAGAAAGAGTATGTGGCAATTCCGAATAGCTAGCGAAGACCCAGGAAAATAGAAAACTAATATGGGAAAGTCTGTGCCATTCTGTAGCACCACTAGTTTTTTCTTAATTTAGCAACTGGTTTTATCCATTTATTCGTTTTCACGGCCCGGCAATTAATTTTTTTCCGCCGAAAATTGGCCATTTTTTCGCGCAGCATTACATAACTTTCCCTATACTACGTATATCACTCCGTGTATACGTACGTATACGGGAAAGTAAAAACTAGGTGGAGTCTCCCACTGAACCAGGATGCACCACCGTGTGGGAAACACGATCCAAGGCCGTCATCTCTGAGCCCAAACGCACTCCATGAATAAAACAATGCGCGATAAACTGAGCGTGAAAGCGGCCACATGGCGCTGGCGGGCAGCGCGCCGCCGCCGCCCCCTTCCCCACCTGCGGGCGGCAGATCACCGCCACCGGACACATCGACACGGGCGCGTGCGAGTGTGCGGAGAGGCTCATTCATCAGGTGCCGGCGATGATTAATGCGCAGGCGCGACCGCTGACGGCGCCGGAACAGACGCGAGCGCGGCCGCGCACCGGGGAAGGGGCAGGCGATCCGCGGCGGGCGCGTGAAAAATGACGCGCCGGCGGCCCCCGCCGGCGCCATGCGCTCCCTCGCCCACGCATCAATCGCCACGCGACGCCCCCGCGGGGGCCGTCGCCAGGTCGACCGCCAGCCCCCAGCAGCGGCCCCGAGAGCAAATCGCTGCGTTGGGGGCCCGCCGCGACCATCTGGGGCCCGGGAATGCTTTCGATTCAATGATGGATTACTGTTTCCGGGCGCGTCAATTGCGGTGACCATTGGTCCCGTAATTGTAGTTTATGGTTTATCGAGGTCAACTGATTGATGTTTCCGGATGCGTCACTGCTTTGGCCAGTAGTTCCGTAAGCACATTGAATGTTAGGGCCCGGGAGGTGGAAGTGTTCCTCATCTGATGAAGTAAAATGCAGCCCCGACCTACACGTCGGTTGGCGTGATTTCCCTGTCCAGGCATCTCCCATAGTTGGACACCGCTCCAGAAGGAACGAACTCAAAGATTTCGGATCGGGGGAAGTGGCTCAGAGCATCAACTGAGGTCACTGCAGTACCTTTGACAGGGAGATCCTAGGTTCGAGTCCCGACGGTGGCAGGATTTTTGACACTAGCTAGATGGTAGATCTAACTCCGTCGCTTTCTGGAGACAAATTCTAGCGGCCGGTTGCTCGTATCGGTAATATTTCGTGGTTTCTCCGATCAATACCGAGCGAATGCCGGAGCAGTACCTTATGAAACGGGCCACGGACCACGCGTAAAAATCGACTCCATTCCTTGATCCGGCCACTGTCTTCGCAACTATTTTTCTTAGGCTAGATTTTGTTGAGCAGGTTTCCCTGGATCTCAACAGAATAAGAGCTGGTATGTATTTGAGATGAGAAAGCTAGAAAATTAATATCCCAGACAGACAGTCTGAGGTATAAATTTGAGGCAGCAATTCGTTACCTATCCACAGAGCCCTCCGTTTCCACTGCTGACTTGAGTAACTTTTTAACAAAACCAATTTTTACCACACAATAATAGGAGTTTATGAAATTAGATTATAATGTTAAGCTTTGTTTCATGAGTACGTGCTTTGAAAGCGAGCAACGAGTTTTCAAATTTGTACGAATGCAATAAAGCAACGAGTTGCGTCCGCTATTTTTTTATATAATAGCATTTTAAATTTGTGAGAGAATCAAACTTAATTTTGCGAAACAACTTCCTTGTGACATCCGTGCGAGAAAACGGTGGTCGGCTGTTCAATTTACCCCTAACACCCGACGATTCTCTCGTTGCGATTGGCTGAATGTGTGATGACGCAAACATTCATATTGTAAAATGATAATACCTCATTAGTGTGGCCTAAAATGCCTTTTATACAATGATTTCAGGTAGTAGAAAAAGTTGTTTATAATGTTGGTACACAAAAAATATTTTACGCATATTTTGCTATTAAAATTTTCTTTTATATATTAAACGATATTTCGCAAATTTATAATTTAGTCTCCTGGAAATAAGGTAATCAATATGAAAGGTAATCTTCTTACCCTTTCTGTTTAATAATGTCACTGTTTTAACTGCTCCCCAATTCTGTGGGTGAAATTGGTACGGCGCTCACACTCGCTGAAGGAGCCTGTAAAATGCACTCGCGTTGGCACATTATACATGAAACGCTAAACACGCTAATTATACGTTTGACAATGGTTGCTTTGTAGGAAAAACTTGCATTGACAAGTAATAAATTTTGTTGACGTGACTCACGAGACTGTTTCGCTGCTATAAATCTTTTCCTCTTTACATGCAAGCGAGACCGTGTTTACGCAACCAATAGTTGCCATAAAAATAAACTAAACCTCTGTCTCACACCAAAAAAATTGTCACATATATTTTCGAATTGCATAGTTCATTTTCTTTCTTTCCTCCCCCTATCCCGACAGAGGAGGAATGGCGCACAGGGAAGGGGAGAGAATGAAAGCGATAAATAATTCAGTCTTCTCTGCCCACACCCAGTCAGTGCATGACCCTCTTTCAATCTTTCTTCTTTATAATAAACTATGGAAAGATAACGTTTTGTATAGTTAACAAGAAACCACGGGCGACGAAACACATAATCTTTTATACTTCTGTAGAGATATTTAGACGACAGACCCGTATGAAATAGATTTAACCCGAGAGAGGTGGCGCGGGGTCTCTTGTGACCCCACGTATCTTTGCTTAGCTGCAGTTGCCTAATTTTGCGAGTCAGAAGCTTTACATTCCACATACCTTTCACCACATTCTTTAGCTTTTTTTAAAAATATTTTCAAATTTTTATATGTAATAATTCATTTATAAATATTTGTGAAACCATTATAGACATCTTAAATTTCGTACTTTTTCTAAGTTGTGTTGATTAGATTTGAAGCATTTTCAATAAATTGTTTCTTTTTCTGTGAGACAATGTTATAAAATAAAACTTACTAAATTTTCTGATACCTTTGTCACTGAAATATTCAGAAAAAATGTAAATGGGATCAATATATAAAATGAAAGATAAATGATAATTTTGCCCTTTTCTTTGTTTCAATTCTTCATTTGCATGTTTGTTTATAATAGAGAATTAAGTTAATACGACCTTATAAATAATTGATTATTATTATTATTATTAAAATAACTAATTTTGCACTTATTTCTTGCTAAATATAATGTTATAAAGAAATAAATTGGTGGTCAGATTTGGTCCCGCGCCACCTCTAACGTAACTCGGGCAACCGCCACCTCTCCAGGGTTAAGACGAAAAACGTTTACTCATAAAATGCTGGACGCTTTCGATGCAACCCGCAACACAAATACTGAAACTGCAACACACACATTCCCCCCTGCGCAACTCAGAAACGAGATGTCCTCGAGCATTTAAAGTAGCTTTTCATGAACCTAAATTAAGTGAGTTATCTTTCATAGGCCTTAATCAACATGATGAGTTATTTTTGGACATTCTATGACATTTTTGGAGGATATCCCCGCAGTAGGAGAACGAGCTCACAACAACGCTCCTAGTTGTT
This sequence comes from Acheta domesticus, assembly GCA_031308135.1. Lineage (NCBI taxonomy): Eukaryota > Metazoa > Arthropoda > Insecta > Orthoptera > Gryllidae > Acheta > Acheta domesticus. Next base: position 58,166,928 of record JAHLJT010009355.1, on the reverse strand, counting down.
TTTCAAGAAGATGTTTTTATTTTTAAAACAATGATCTAATTAGTGCAGTGTGTTTTCACGGGTTATACCAAATAATAATAATAATAATAATAATAATAATAATAATAATAATAATAATAATAATAATAATAATAAGTTGTTGAACAGAAGGGATGTCGTAAAGGTTCCTATGGCTGTAAGGAAATCTTGCTTCTGAATAAAATAATTTTGAATGATGTAAAGAAACGAAAACGTAATTTAAGCATGGCTTGGATTGACTACCAGAAGGCCTTTGACAGTGTACCACACGATTGGATTTTGAAGACCCTGGAGATCTATCGATTTCATCCTAGACTTGTTGAGTTTTGCAAGGCTAGTATGAAGTCGTGGAGCACCAAGTTACTAATCCACAGCGGAAAGGGAGTAGTAGAAACAAGAAGTATTCAGATTAACAGAGGAATTTTGCAAGGAGATTCACTATCCCCTCTGCTGTTTTGCATTAGTTTGATTCCTCTATCGAGACAGCTGTCGCACACTGACTTTGGTTACAAGCTCCATGGTGACGAAAGACCTGTATCGCATTTATTTTACATGGATGATCTTAAAGTGTTTGCTAAGAATGAAGCGACTCTCTCCCAAATGCTGTCTGTCGTGAATGACTTTAGCAATGACATCTGCATGACGTTTGGTGTTGACAAATGTGCAAAAGTCAATTTCAGAAGAGGCAAAATGACAACGTCAGGGACCATTGAAGTTGATATGCACACTGCGATTCAAGATCTTGAGCCAGGTAAAACTTACAAATATCTGGGCATTGAAGAATGTGAGATCATCTCGAACGACACAATGAAAGAGAGAGTTCGCAAGGAGTATTACAGAAGAGTGAGACATGTCCTGCAGTCTGCTCTAAACTCAAGGAATAAAATATCAGCAATAGGTAGTTTGGCGGTGCCTGTAGCCGAATACAGTTTCGGACTAGTAGACTGGACTGAGCAGGAAATTCGCATCATGGATCGAAAAACCAGAAAACTGCTTACAATGCATCACGTTGCCCACCCCCGAGCTGATGTATATAGGCTTTATGTGTCACGTAAGGAAGGAGGAAGAGACCTGAGACAAATTGAAGCCTCCTGGCACAATGCAATAACCGGGATGGGAAAGTATGTAGTCAGTCATCAAGATGACCCACTAATGAGGCAGGTCATGAAATCTGACCGAAGAATGGGGAACAGAGGCATTGTAAGTGTAGCAAGAAGAATTGCGAACAAGACTATGCAAGATACCCAGAATGACAGAGACACTGAACTTCTGATGCTACTTAATATGAAATTTGAGACACAAAAAAAGTTAAAGAAATCGTGGAGAGACAAACCACTCCACGGACAATACCTAAAAAGAATGGACAAGGTGCAGATCAATAAAGATCAATCATTTATGTGGCTTAAAAGGGGAAGAATGAAGCCAGAATCGGAAGCACTTGTAATAGCTGCCCAAGATCAGGCCTTGAGAACACGACATTCTGATAAAGCGGTTCTCAAAATATCCCAAGATGATAAATGCCGCATTTGCCAGGAGCAAGTAGAAACCATTGATCATATTGTCTCAGCTTGTCCAATCCTAGCAAAGACCGAATACCTGAAAACACATGACAGGATGTGTAGCTACCTCCACTGGCAGATCTGTACCGCCCTCGAAGTTCCAAATACATGCCCCAAGTGGTACGAACACTCACCAAAACCGGTGACGTCTGTTGGATTGTGTACGATATTGTACGACCAACAAATTCAAACTGATCGCACGATAGTGGCAAACAAACCGGATATAGTCATCGGGGATTTGGCAAAGAAATCGTGTTTACTTATCGATGTTGCTGTACCTTGCGATCAAAACGTCGTTACCAAGGAGGCAGAGAAACGTCTTAAATACAAGAGTTTGGAAATCGAGATCAGCCGAATGTGGGGCGTAAAAGCACAGGTCGTCCCGATAGTTATCGGAGCTCTGGGATTTGTTCCGCAAAATTTGAGTAAGAACTTGTCTAAACTCCCTGGTAATTCAAAAGACTGGGAAGTGCAAGAAATTGCTTTATTTGGAACAGCTCACATTTTGCGCAAAGTATTGTGGCACCGACAGTCCCTAGATCTGCTCGTTAGGTAACTGGTTGCAACCGGGAGTAGATTTTATATTCAGCCGACTCATAACATCTTTAGTCCTGATGTAATGGAAAAATAATAATAATATTAATAATAATAATAATAATAATAATTATAATAAAAATAATAATATTTTGGAATGTCATTGAGGAAAGTTCGGGATATTTGCCAATTACCATTTGGAACAATGGTTCTCAGTAAGATGTGAAGTCCGATTCCAGCTTAGTTATTTTGAGGTAGCAGTAAACGATGTATTCATTCATTTCTCCGATCCATTTGCTTTTTTGCCTTAGCCTACCAGCAATAGTGATCAGTGGCTGAGTTTCCATTGAAACAGCAATTGCTGGTTCTTCTGGAGATGGTGGGTGTTGGGTTCTCCTGCGGTGATTGACTGTAGAGGCATTGGGTTCTCCGGCAAGTCAGAATCCTGCCACAATCGGTTCGCTTATTGTCACCTCCAGCAATGGCTCCAGAGGTGCCTTGGCGCTCCCCAGCAAGCGGCTCTTTTCCGAGGCTTCTCATATTTCTTTTCTCCATCAGAGATGGATACGCCTTTTATACCTAAGGCCAGGTATTATTTACCATTGCCCTATTTTTCGATTTTAATCGACATAGCTCAACTGCCACGTGGCTTGAAGATGATGTACGCTCTGACGCAGGGTTGGACTTTGGAAGACGAGGGGTGAATATGGAAAGGGAAAAATTTGGTTCTGAAACCTTTCCAGATGGAAAATGCCTAGGGTTTAGGTGACAAAAGAAAGTGAGCTCTCGATACACCCACAAACTTTCGGTGGAAGGGGGAGGGCGTAATATTAAAGGGAGGATGTCTAGGTTAGGACAGCGGTCAGCGCCTCTTTGTAGGTAGAGGAAACCGAGCTGATTGATCAGCTACTACCCTCCAGCAGTGTACTTCGGGCGATGGGATCACCAATTCTCTACGTCATAATTATTATTATTATTATTATTATTATTATAATTATTATAATAATATAATTATAATAAATCTAATAATAATTAATAATAATTTGACGTAGAGATTGGTGATCCATCGCCCGAAGTACACTGCTGGAGGGTAGTAGCTGATCAATCAGCTCGGTTCCTCTACCTACAAAGAGGCGCTGACCGCTGTCCTAACTAGACATCCTCCTTTAAATTCGCCTCCCCCTTCCACCGAAAGTTTGTGGTTGTATCGAGAGCTTCACTGCTTTTGGGTAAACTAAACCCTAGCATTTTCCATCTGAATGGTTCAGAACCAAATTTTTCCCTTTCCATATTCACCCCTCGTCTTCCAAAGTCCAACCTAGCGTCAGAGCGTACCATCATCTTCAAGCCGCCGTGGCCAGTTGGCTATGTCGATTAAATCGAAAATAGGGCAATGGTAATAATACCTGGCCTTAGTATACAAGGCGTATCCTATCTCTGATGGGAGGGAAAAGAAATATGATAACCTCGGAAAAGAGCCGCTTGCTGGGGAGCGCCAAGCACCTCTGGAGACACATTTGCTGGAGTGACAATAACGAAGCGATTGTGCAAGGATTCTGACTTTGCCGAGAACCCAATGCTCTACAGTCAATCACCGCAGGAGAACCCAACCCCACCTCTCCAGAGAACCGAATTGCTGTTTTCAATGGAGAACTCAGCCACTGATCACTATTGTGGTAGCTAAGGCAAAAAGCAAATGGATCGTAGAATGAATGAATACATCGTTTTACTGATACCTCAAAATAACTAAGCTGGAATCGGACTTCACATCTTACTGAGAACCATTGTTCCAATGGTAATGGCAAATATCCCGCACTTTCCTCAATGCATCCAAAATATTATTATTTTTTTATTATAATTAATTAGTATATTATTATTATTAATATTATTATTAATTTTTTCCATTACATCAGACTAAAGATGTTATGAGTCGGCTGAATATAAAATCTACTCCCGGTTGCACCAGTTACCTAACGAGCAGATCTAGGGACTGTCCGGTGCCACAATACTTTGCGCAAAATGTGAGCTGTTCCAAATAAAGCAATTTCTTGCACTTCCCAGTCTTTTGAATTACCAGGGAGTTTAGACAAGTTCTTACGCAAATTTTGGCGGAACAAATCCAGAGCTCCGATAACTATCGGGACGACCTGTGCTTTTACGCACCACATTCGGCTGATCTCGATTTCCAAACTCTTGTATTTAAGACGTTTTCTCTGCCTCCTTGGTAACGACGTTTTGATCGCAAGGTACAGCAACATCGATAAGTAAACACGATTTCTTTGCCAAATCCCCGATGACTATATCCGGTTTTGTTTTGCCACTATCGTGCGATCAGTTTGAATTTGTTGGTCGTACAATATCGTACACAATCCAACAGACGTCACCGGTTTTGGTGAGTGTTCGTACCACTTGGGGCATGTATTTGGAACTTCGAGGGCGGTACAGATCTGCCAGTGGAGGTAGCTACACATCCTGTCATGTGTTTTCAGGTATTCTTCTTTTGCTATGATTGATAAGCTGAGACAATATGATCAATGGTTTCTACTTGCTCCTGCAAATGCGGCATTTATCATCTGGGATATTTTGAGAACCGCTTTATCAGAATGTCGTGTTCTCAAGGCCTGATCTGGGCAGCTATTACAAGTGCTTCCCGATTCTGGCTTCATTCTTCCCCTTTTAAGCCACATAAATGATTGATCTTTATTGATCTGCACCTTGTCCATTCTTTTTTAGGTATTGTCCGTGGAAGTGGTTTGTCTCTCCACGATTTCTTTAACTTTTTTGTGTCTCAAATTTCATATTAAGTAGCATCAGATGTTCAGTGTCTCTGTCATTCTGGGTATCTTGCATAGTCTTGTTTCGCAATTCTTCTTGCTACACTTACAATGCCTCTGTTCCCCATTCTTCGGTCAGATTTCATGACCTGCCTCATTAGTGGGTCATCTTGATGACTGACTACATACTTTCCCATCCCGGTTATTGCATTGTGGCCAGGAGGCTTCAATTTGTCTCAGGTCTCTTCGCTCCTTCCTTACGTTGACACATAAAGCTATATACTCAGCTCGGGGGTGGGCAACGTGATGCATTGTAAGCAGTTTCTGGTTTTTCGATCTCTGATGCGAATTTCCTGCTCAGTCCAGTCTACTAGTCCGAAACTGTATTCGGCTACAGGCACCGCCAAACTACCTATTGCTATATGTTATTCCTTGAGTTTAGAGCATACTGCAGGACATGTCTCACTCTTCTGTAATACTCCTTGCGAACTCTCTCTTTCATTGTTGCGTTCGAGATGATCTCACATTCTTCAATGCCCAGATATTTGTAAGTTTTTTACCTGGCTCAAGATCTTGAATCGCAGTGTGCTATCAACTTCAATGGTCCGCTGACGTTGTCATTTTTCCTCTTCTGAAATTGACTTTTGCACATTTGTCAAACCCAAACGTCATGCAGATGTCATTGTGGCTAAAAGTCATTCACGACAGACGCATTTGGGAGAGAGTCGCTTCATTCTTAGCAAACACTTGAAGATCATCCATGTAAAATAAATGCGATACAGGTCTTTCGTCACCATGGAGCTTGTACCAAAGTCAGTGTGCGACAGCTGTCTCGATAGAGGAATCACACTACTGCAAAACAGCAGAGGGGGATAGTGATCTCCTTGCAAAATTCCTCTGTTATCTGAATACTTCTTGTTTCTCTACTCCCTTTCCGCTGTGGATTAGTAACTTTGTGGCTCCACGACTTCATACTAGCCTTGCAAACTCAACAAGTCTAGGATGAAATCGATAGATCTCCAGGGTCTTCAAATCCAATCGTGTGGTACACTGTCAAGGCCTCTGGTAGTCAATCCAAGCCATGCTTAAATTACGTTTTCGTTTCTTTACATCATTCAAAATTATTTTATTCAGAAGCAAGATTTCCTTACAGCATAGGAACCTTTACCGACATCCCTTCTGTTCAACAACTTATTATTATTATTATTATTATTATTATTATTATTATTATTATTACTTATTATTATTATTATTTTGTATAACCCGTGAAAACACACTGCACTAATTAGATCTTGTTTAAAAATAAAACATCTTCTTGAAAACAACTAGAGCGTTGTTGTGAGCTCGTTCTCCTACTGCGGGGATATCCTCCAAAAATGTCATAGAATGTCCAAAAATAACTCATCAGTTGATTAAGGCCTATGAAAGATAACTCACGTTAATTTAGTTCATGAAAAGCTACTTTAAATGCTCGAGGACATCTCGTTTCCTGCGTTGCGCCAGGGGAATGTGTGTGTTGCAGTTTCAGTATTTTGTGTTGCGGTTGCATCGAAAGCGTCCAGCATTTTATTGAGTAAACGTTTTTCGTCTTAACCTTGAGAGAGGTGGCGGTTGCCCGAGTTACGTTAGAGGTGCGCGGGACAAATCTGACCACCAATTTATTTTCTTTATAACATTATATTTAGCAAGAATAAGTGCAAAATTAGTTATTTTAATAATAATAATAATACTCAATTATTGTATAGGTCGTATTAACTTAATTCTCTATTATAACAAACATGCAAATGAAGAATTGAAACAAAGAAAAGGGCAAAATTATCATTTATCTTTCATTTTATATATTGATCCATTTTCATTTTTTTCTGAATATTTCAGTGACAAAGGTATCAGAAATTTAGTAAGTTTTATTTTATAACATTGTCTCACAGAAAAAGAAACAATTTATTGAAAATGCTTCAAATCTAATCAACACAACTTAGAAAAAGTACGAAATTTAAGATGTCTATATGTTTACACAAATATTATAAATGAATTATTACATATAAAAATTTAAAATATTTTTTAAAAAAGCTAAAGAATGGGTGAAAGGTATGTGGACGGTAAAGCTTCTGACTGCGCAAAATTAGGCAACTGCAGCTAAGCAAAGATACGTGGGGTCACAAGAGACCCGCGCCACCTCTCTCGGGTTAAATCTATTTCATACGGGTCTGTCTCTAAATATCTCTACAGAAGTATAAAAGATTATGTTTTTCGTCGCCCGTGGTTTCTTGTTAACTATACAAAACGTTATCTTTCTAGTTTATTAATAAAGAAGAAGATTGAAAGAGGGTCATGCACTGACTGGGTGTGGGCAGAGAAGACTGAATTATTTATCGCTTTCATTCTCTCCCCTCCATCTGTGCGCCATTCCTCCTCTGTCGGGATAGGGGGAGGAAAGAAAGAAAATGAACTATGCAATTCGAAAATATATGTGACAATTTTTTTGGTGTGAGACAGAGGTTTAGTTTTTTTTTTATGGCAACTATTGGTTGCGTAAACACGGTCTAGGAGGGCAATGTAAAGAGGAAAAGATTTATAGCAGCGAAACAGTCTCGTGAGTCACGTCAACAAAATTTATTACTTGTCATGCAAGTTTTTCCTACGAAGCACCATTTGTCAAACGTATAATTAGCGTGTTTAGCGGGGTCATGTATAATGTGCCAACGCGAGTGCATTTTACGGCTCCTTCAGCGAGTGTGAGCGCCGTACCAATTTCACCCACAGAATTGGGGAGCAGTTAGAACAGTGACATTATTAACAGAAAGGGTAAGAAGATTCCTTTCATATTGATTACCTTATTTCCAGGAGACTAAATTATAAAATTTGGCGAAATATCGTTTAATATAAAAAGAAAATTTTATAGGCAAATATGCGTAAAATATTTTTTGTGTACCAAATTATAAACAACTTTTCTACTACCTGAAATCATTGTATAAAAGGGCATTTTAGCACACTAATGAGGTATTATCATTTTACAATATGAATGTTTGCGTCATCACACATTCATCCAATCGCAACGAGAGAATCGTCGGTGTTAGGGTAAATGAACATCCGGACCCGTTTTCTCCACGGATGTCACAAGGACGTTGTTCGTCAAAATTTATTTTGATTCTCTCACAATTTAAAATCTATTATATAAACAAAATTAGCGGACTCACCTCGTTGCTTATTGGCATTCGTACAATTGAAAACTCGTTGCTCGCTTCAAGCAACGTTATAATGAAACAAGCTTAACATTATAATCTAATTCATAAACTCCGATTTTGTGTGGTAAAAATTGGTTTTGTTAAAAGTTCTCAGTCAGCAGTGGAAAGAGGGCTCTGTGGATAAGGTAACGAATTGCTGGCCTCAAATTTTTTATACCTCCGAACTGTCTGTCTGGGATTTAATTTTCGAGCTTTCTCATCTCAAATACATACCATCTCTTATTCTGTTGAGATCCAGGGAAACCTCTCAACAAATCTAGGCCTAAGAAATAGTTGCGAAGAACAGTGTCCGATCCAGGAATGGAGTCGATTTTTACGGCGTGGTCCTTGGCCCGTTTCATAAGGTCGTGCTCCGCATTCGCTCGGTATTGATCGGAGAAACCACGAAATATTACCGATACGAGCACCGGCGCTAGAATTTGCTCCAGAAAGCGACGGATTTAGATCTACATCTAGCTAGTGTCAAATCCTGCGCCACCGTCGGGACTCGAACTAGTGATCTCCCTGTCAAAGGTCTGCAGTGACTCATTTGATGCTCTGAGCCACTTCCCCCGATAGGCAAATCTTTGAGTTCGTTCCTTCTGGAGCGGTGTCCAACTATGGGAGATGCCTGGACAGTGAAATCACTCACCGACGTGTAGTCGGGGCTGCATTTTACGTCATCAGATGAGGAACACTCCACCTCCGGCCCTAACATTCATGTGCTTACGGAACTACTGGCTCAAGCAAGTGACGCATTCCGGAAACATCAATCAGTTGACCTCGATACACCATAACCTACCAATTCCGGGACCTGGTCACCCAATTGGACGCGCCCGGAACAGTAATCCATCATTGAATCGAAAGCATTCCTCGGTCCCCAGATTGTCGCGCGGGCCCCCAACGCAGCGATTTGCTCTCTGGGGCCGCTGCTGGGGGCGTGGGCGGTCGACCTTAGCGACGGCCCCGCGCGGCGGCGTCGCGTGGCGATTGATGCGTGGGCGAGGGAGGCGCAGGCGCCGGGCGGGCGCCGCGCGTCATTTTTCACGCTCCCGCACGCTGATCGCCTGCCCCTTCCCGTGCGCGGCCGCGCTCAGCGTTGTTCCGCGCCGTCAGCGTTCGCGCCTGCGCATTTAATCAATCGCCGGGGCACCTGATTCAATGAGCCTCTTCCGCACACTCGCACGCGCCCGTGTCGATGTGTCCGGTGGCGGTGATCTGCCGCCCGCAGGTGGGGAAGGGGGCGGCGGCGGCGCGCTGCCCCACGCCATGTGGCCGCTTTCACGCTCAGTTTATCGCGCATTGTTTTTATATCATGGAGTGCGTTTTGGCTCAGAGATGACGGCCTTGGATCGTGTTTCCCACACGGTGGTGCATCCTGGTTCAGTGGGAGACTCCACCTAGTTTTTACTTTCCCGTATACGTACGTATACACGGAGTGATATACGTAGTATAGGAAAGTTATGTAATGCTGCGCGAAAAAATGGCCAATTTCGGCGGAAAAAATTAATTGCCGGGCCGTGAAAACGAATAAATGGATAAACCAGTTGCTAAATTAAGAAAACACTAGTGGTGCTACAGAATGGTGCACAGACTTTCCCATATTAGTTTTCTCTATTTTCCTGGGTCTTCGCTAGCTATTCGGAATTGCCACATACTCTGTTCTTGCCAGCTACCATCTATCATCGCCAAAGTACATTTTTTGTCATTTTCTTAATTTTTCGGTTTCCTATTGGTAGAACAGAAAACATTAATTTTAAAATATTAAAGAACACAAAAACTAGCCGTAAATGGCAATTTTCTTTTAAAAATTATGTGATTTTTGAAAAAAGATTCTTTATAATTTGGGGGTACTTTATATGAAGCCCCCCGAGGATTTTCAACATTTTCTCAAAAACGGCTCCAAATTTTTCTTTAATTTCTTGTATGAATAGAGGAAAATACACTTTTTAACATGGCATACGTCCGATTTTCACGTACGAGCTCTGAATTTTCGAAATTGTGAAAGTTTGAATTTTTTTCGGCGTCCTTTCTCTAACTACAAAATTGAAGATAAGATTTTTTCTTCAAATAAAATTTGTTCTGCATATTGAATTCTTTATAAAGGTCATGTAAATGTTTTTCACAATTTTTGGTAGTTTTTCGTGCAATATTGCGTGCAATATGTGCAATTTTAAAACATTATAAAAACAAAATTTTCTCAAAAACGGCTCCAAATTTTTTCTTTAAACTTTTGGTAGGGATAGTAGTAAATGTACTCTATCAATGACATAAAAGCCATTTTGGTCTATGGGTTGGTTTTTCAAAATTACAAAATGTAAATTTTTTTGCGTTGTCTCCACGTCGTTAATATTTACATATTGGCGATTTTTTACATTATTATATTTACGAGTATATATGCTTTAAATAATGCCCAAGTAAAATTTCTCGAAAACATTACGTTTTCTGTGAAAAGTAGCTCAAATTTCGGCATTTCAGAATGCTCCAAACGTCATTTTCTCGTATATGGCTGCAATTTTTCTCTCTGAAACTTTTGTAACGGATAGTGCTAATTACACTCATTAGTAAGCGTGAAGTTTATTTTGAGTTTTTTTTGTTTTTTTCAAAATTATATAAATGTAAATTTTTTGAAAGATCTGTCACATCTTAATATGCACATTATCCGCAATTTGTAAGATGATTATATTTGTGAGTGTAAGTGGCTTCAAATAACTTCAAATAAAGTATTTTGAAAACTCAAAAATTTTTCTGTGAAAATGAGCTTCAAATTTCACATTTTTTAGTAGTGCTAAAACGCCATTTTGTTCTCTTAAACGGCACATAATTTTTTAAAAGAAATTTGCCATTTACGGCTAGGTTTTTGGTGTTCTTTAATATTCTAAAATTAATGTTTCTGTTCTACCAATAGGAAACCGAAAATTAAGAAAATGACAAAAAATGTACTTTTGGCGATGATAGATGGTAGCTGGCAAGAAAGAGTATTTGGCAATTCCGAATAGCTAGCGAAGACCCAGGAAAATAGAAAACTAATACGGGAAAGTCTGTGCCATTCTGTAGCACCACTATTACGTTAGTCATTATGATACATGTTCTTGATCAATCACAGTGACGTTTACAAACCAAGTATTGACATTTGATCATTAACCTATCATTACATCATCGTTTCATTATGTACTATTGCTTGATTCAATTTTATCCAATTCCATTATATATTTAAACACTAAAGATTTTTCTTTAAAAAGTAATTTTGATTTGCAATCCAACTGGGGGGGGGGGTCAACCATTATTATTCATCATTTTCATATCGTTGAAAAAACGTCCATAATTAGGGGTCGCATTTTAATGAAATGTCATGTTTTTTCTTTTCCTTTAAACAAAGATATTTAATATAGAAATTAATTTTATGTTTACGCCAAATGGAAAGCCCCTTTTTGTATGTCATTCTCCATAAGCCATCCATCGGCTTCAGTGTTCATCTGAAGTAGTTTTGATCATATTTTTACGCCCATTTTTCTTAGTTTTTAGGGAATTTTTAAAACATTTTTAAGAGCATTTTATTCATCCTTGTGGCAACGTTTTAGGTCATAAAACTCCGCATCAAGTCGTAATACATAAAAACATTTTACGATAACAGTTGCTGTTGTATCTCGCTCCGGGTTTGAATGTGGCGCGCTAAGTAGTGCGCACGGTTCTCCAGAGTGCGTTACGGGCGACTCCACCGCCCGGAAAATGTTTCCTTAACGCGTATTGGTCGACGTCATCACCGGCAGCCTTGTAGCGAGTTGTGTATACAGTTATCCGAAACTAATCTCTATTGTTTTCTTATATTTAGAACCTGCTTGCCCTGGACATTCTTCAGGTTCTTTGGATTGAGGTTTTGGATAACGACCCTTGGCTGACGCACATTTGGGTCTTCATCTGGTTTCGTGGCACGACCCGGCTCGTCGCACGGTCCTGTCTTGGATTCGGCTTGTTTTTCGCACCGCGAGACCAGCCGCCTCATTCACACGATTTCCGAGTGCGAAACTCGCGTGAGGCGCGGCCCTCCGCCGCTGCCGACCGCCACGTCCGACGAGGCGCGCCGCTCGGCGCTCGTCCATCTGGGAGCACTCCGGCCGCCGGCCCGAGGCCAGCGGCTCGCGACTCAAGTGAGCCACACGAGGTTGTAAGCCTCCAGGACCTCCAAACGTCCCTGGTAATGACACATCCTGCCCGGAATAGCAGAACGTTGGAGAGTTTCTGCCACAACACCGCCCTCTGCCTTATGTTGGTTATGGTGGTTATGTGGGTTGGAGGCGTCGGCAGGTACAACCAGGGTCGGCCCACTGTTGGACACTCTGCTTCGACATGGCAGTCGGGTCGAAACTAATGTTTTAATTGAGAAGAGTCTTTCCTGTCACGTGTTGACTGGTGCTAATCGACTCCGATGCAAACGTAGAAAGTTGGCATTTCCGAGCTACCGGCGCGACCTCCACTCTGGCTCACATGGGAGAGGAAGTGATGGAGATGTGTTAGCATTGCATTCGTACACTCCGTTCAAATGTGTACATGCTGGGATGAAGAGCTATAGACACAGAAACCCCGCTAGGATCTCAAAACGTCCCTGGTAATGACAAATCCTGCCCGAATAGCGAACGTTGAGAGTTTTCTGCCACCAACACCGCCCTCTGTCTTAATGCCAGCGCCTGAGATGTAGGCAATTTGCTACACACGTGCCAATGATGGTGTACCACCAAGCCCCTTGCCATCGCCGTCGATCGAATAAATTTGAAGGGCTTCACTCTAGATCAGTGTTGTCAAGGTCGATGCCACGAGATGAGTCCGTGGCACGAGTGGTCCACTACGAAATCGCCTCTCCACGCGTTCATAACTCCGCCGCAAGAGACTTCAACACTATTGTAAACGGCGGATTACTAATAGTTTCCTCTTCCGACCAAGCAACGCCGAGAAGCTCGTGTCATGGCACGGTGCCACGCGGCGTGCTAATCACTGTCACCAGTATGAGATCATTGCACAGTTGTTGTAAGCCGCCCCGACGACCTTACGACACTAAAGCCGTACTTAAATGTAGATGGCCCCGAACCGTATGAAGTAACCTACTGTGCATTATAAATAAACTGTATTTTTTGAGTTGGTGCTCTTTTTTTGGAAAATACAACACTAACTATTAGTCATGAATAATATTTTTATATTGATTCGGATTTCAGACGATCAAAGAACGTATATCTTTGTTGAGATTTTCAATCGTTTTCTGTGTTATAAATGGCATATAGTCTCCATAAAAAAGGAGAATCTCATCTGTTGTGGTGACATGATGTGATGTCTTCTACATAAACCAAACTTCATTGGTTGCCATGATGTGATATTGCTTCATAAACAAGACATTACTAAGAATATCTTTAAATAAAAGTGTACGGTTCTATGCCGTCATTTTTATTCATTACATTTTTTTGTGTGCGATTGAAATCAATATATCAAATGAGTCGCTTCAAACCGTCTGAGACGAGAAAGTTTGCGCGTGTATGTGAGTGAAGTAGTAAATTTCCAATCAGCTGCGAGTTTTTGTGAGGGTAAAATCAAATGCGTCACCAGAAAGTGCCAATTCTGATAGGTTTCCATTCGTTTATGCTTATTTTTCATCTTAATCAATGTTCCATTCATTGCGCAGAATTGTCTGTCTTTACGAGACAAAAGAAGAAACTGCAGCAAGCCATCACAGGCCATCACGAATCGAGTGCGGCTTGAAGGTTGGAGGGCCTCGCTGTCGGGGCGAGGGCGCTCTGCTGGGAGAGCGAGCATTATTTCCTGCGGGCGCGCCCTCCACGTCAAACGCATACGTGCAGGTCGCCCCCAGCCCCCCACCACACGCCCGCGCGAGTGCCAGTGCGCTCCAAACCACTACAAGATGACGGAGATGCTTACGGGGCGTGTACTCGCACGTTTCTTAAAAAGCTAAAAGTCTGACTTGATTTTTGAATGATTTACGTATGTTAAAAACATGAAAATGCTGGTGTGTGTCCAGGGAATCGATGAAAAATCTGATTCAGACGGGGGGGCATTTAATGATTGATTTAATGATTTAATTGATTGATTTAATGATTGATGATAATGATTTAATTGATTGATTAGTGATTGCGGCGCGTCGCTGCTAAGAACATTAGCACCGTAGGCAACGTGCATATTTTGTTCTTGAAATGTGACGGTGATCTCCCGCTGGCTGGTGAGATCTGGCACCAATCTTCGTACACATCGAGTTGCAGGGTTTTCACCACCAGGGATCTTCCCACACAGGGCACCGCCGCAGCCGGGACACACTAATGCTACGACCGGTCTCCCGGCATGTTAGTATACTGCGATTTTCTATCTGCGACCCTCAAGTCCACTCAGATCACATCTTCGCGATGGAATATGTCACGGCATTTCGCGTCTTTCTCAGTCGTTCCGCTAGATTTCGCACGATCGCGATCGTATGAAGCAGTGCTTGCGATCATGCGACTTCTACCGCGAAGACGCGAGAAAAGACCGAAATGCCGTGACTATTCCATCGCGAAGATGGGATTTCAGTGGCATTGAGGGTCGCTCTTAGAAAAAATCGCAGTTCAGTGTAGTGCATATAGTGAATGTGTGCGTAACTAAGGAGAGCGAACAGGACAAGGAAGAGAAAGGAACGTTTTTTGCGAGTTGTCCGTGGTCCGTTTATTAGGGTAGTGCTCCAGCTTTTGCGTGTTTTGATTGGAGAAACCACGGAAAACTACAGATCAGAGCAGCCGGCCTCTAGAATATTTTCCAGAAAGCGACTGATAGCAATTTAGCCAGTGTCGAAAATTCTGCCCCTGTCGGTAGTCGAACCCGGGACCTCCCAGTCAGAGGCGCTGCAGAGACATCACTTGATGCCCTCAGCTACCTCTCCGATGGGGGTCTTGCCTTGAGCGTATGTACAATACTTGTTAAGGCTTATGTCTTTTAGAATTTACAGTACACCTGTTAAATAATGAATTATACTTTATTTTATAATAAATATTAATTTTATTTTTGATGCTCAGATTACTTTCAGTACTATCAGTTTTATGCTCAGTTGCTCTAAGCTAACCGTTTGCTCTAAAGACGGGGCCTGAGTCGATTTTAGGACTGGCTGAAAATTCTTTGAGCAATTTTAATTATTAAATATATTTGTTACACAATAACAGTATGGAAAATATTAATTATGGGACATATTTTCGACGTATTGTCCCCTCCAATATTGACAGGGTGCAGACACTGAATACTACTACCAACGTTATTGAGCTGACGCCTCGTGGGTCGGCAGAACGAGTAGTCGCTCCATGGTTGAAATAACCACCATAGGCGCTCCCTGTGGAAAATGATCGTCCTCATACTCATTCCTTATGGAGCCACTTTTTCAACCACTTTTTATCATTGCAAATACTTTTATCAAGTCATCTTTTACGTTGGTGACACTGGCGTCGCCTAATCTGCACCGTAAGTTGTATGCACATTGCAATGCGGAGTTGGAAGCCCTTTGCGAGCGGGAGATAGACGCCCAGCTGCCCAAGTGGCTCGGATCGATGCGCCCATTTGCCCCGGCCAGCCCATGCGCCCGCCTCCCCGTGCATCGCCGCCGCTGGGCCGGCCACTCCAGCAGCACCTGCGAGTTCACAAGTCTTCTCCCACCCCCTCCCCCGCTGCCCTTCTTCTTTCCATGGCTATCTTCCTATATCGCTTCCTCACCTCTGATCCAACGTCTCCTCCTTTAACCCTACTTTTCTCTCACCCACTTTTTCCTTTTTTCCTATCCATCTCCTCGTTCACCTCTTTCTCTCTTTCTCCTATCTCTAGCTCCCTATTTCTTCCCTTACCACCTCCCTTTCCCTATTTTCGTCCTTTCTTTATCGTTCTCATCTCTCTCTTCCTTTTCCTTCCCTGATCTACCCGTCCCTCGCATTTTCTCTTCCGCTTGTCCTCTCTATCTCTTACTCGTCCTTTATCTTACCCTCTCTCTTCCCATTTTCTTCTCTCACTCTCTATCTCTTTAATTTTTTCTTTCCCTCGCTTTCTCCTTCTCTCATCACCCTCTTTATTTCTCTCTCTCCTTCCCCACTTTCCTCAGCTCTCACAATCTATAGTTCCCTCTCTTAGTCCCATTTCTCTCACTCTCCATGCTTCTTTCCAGTGGTGCTCGAGTGCCCGACCTTTACCTGCTACAGAGAGGGGCAGGCCGCGGCCGCATCACGCGTTAACCCTTCGCTTAGTTCCCAGCTCAAGATAGAAAAAAAGTATTTTAATTTGCAATTTCCACATGTCAATATTTTTAATTTGCATAAAAATGTAAAAATATATCTTGAGACGAGAGTCAAACGTGGATACCTCAACTTAGAAACAAATAAATATTTCTAATAATGTCTGTGCTAGAAATTGGAACCAATATTTCGCGAGCAGAACTCTCAGGCTCTTGAATTTTATGCATTCAATAATAATAATAATAATAATATAATAATAAAGCCAGCGAAGGAGCTGCCTTCAGCATCAGTGAAAATCCCGTAGGGTTTAGTATGCCGACTGGCGATCGGAGGGCCCCTTGCTGGGCCCTGCGTGGGATGCCCCGAGGCCACTGTGGGTCGCAGTAACAGATGGCAGGAAACAACCCGAGGGTTAAGTTGATCTGTGAACTCGAACTTGCGTCCTGTCGATCTTCAATTCAAACCAATGAGAAAATGGATAGAACAAGCAATGTAATGAATCTTAACGTGCCATGTTCTACCATGTCCCATACCTGCTCAGAAACCGAGCTATGTCCCTTGTCGACGTCTGGCCATCCCCGGATGTTAGTCCCAGGGACCCAGAGCCGGCAGTAGCTCGAAGCCATCGTCAGAGATGGACCCGGGATGAATTAAAGGAGGTGATGTGGTGATTTTACTATAGCAAAAGCGAAAAATGGGGGCGCAGAAATAGAAGTTTCAAGGTATGGAGAGAGCGGAATCCAATATGAGACCTACCCCTCTAAGACTCACCGAAGCTTGCCAGTCAACGACGATACCATACTCAGCAGTGGAAAATTCACAGCAAACAACTTGCTGACATTGAGAGAATGCGGAGTATGTACTTCGCTCGAAACTATCCACATGACGAACATGTAGAACTTGAAAATGATGATCCCGTGGATGGTTCAACTCTTCCCAGTGAAACACACGTCAGTGGTGAAAATTCATCTGGCAATAAATTACACGATAAGGACATAATGCGAAATCTCCTTCGGCGCGAGATAGAAAGAGTTAGTCAACTTCCGTTTGAATCTCGCGAACGCGTTGAGGAGAATATACGAAACTGCCAAGCTAAAAGAGTGGATGAAACAGTGAATTCTGTCTTAAATGAGGTGGTAGAGACGCCAGGCAGATATCTAGATATTACTGAAATTAATCATATCATATATGCAACCTGGATATCTAGTATCTCAGATAATTTTGGGGCCAGTCAAGAACCGACGGCCGACAGCAAAACAGAATAAACAGCTCTATACCCGCCTGGATGAACAGAATTATGAAACGGATAGCCGACACCCGCGCGAAATATCACTCTTAGCTGAGGCATCTTCTAATTAACGCACACCTCTAAAGTTCAACGAAAAATATTCAATGTTGAACAAAAATACCAAATGAAAATGACACCAGCAGGATAAGGTAGTTGAGAAGCTAAAAGAGAAACTCAAGCATGGGCTCAACGATAAGATGGTACAAACGTAGAATAGATTTCCGTGTACAGAACCGGTTGTTTGAAGAGATTTTATCGCAATCTGACTCAAAAACCGAATGGCAAAGCTGTTACTCCTTCAAAAGATGATGTCGAAGCATTTTGGGCAGGAATCTGGGAGGAGAGCAGATCCTACAACAAAGACGCATCTTGGCTTCAATCGAGTTGATGCTGCCGATGAACTGGTAGAAGCAGTGGAAGATGTTCACAAATTCTCGGAAGAGGACCACTTCCAAGCAATTAAAAACATGGGAAACTGGAAGTCCCCCGGGATTGTATAAGATCCAGATTATATTGGATTAAGAAATTAAACAGCACATACATGTCTCATCTAGCAAAAGCTGTTAATAAAATTTTTGAAAACCCAAAGGAAATCCCGGAATGGCTCACACACCCAAGCGACATCACGTATTTGCTACCCAAAGCGGAGACAGCTCTTTGGCGAAGAACTACAGGCCATTTACTTGTCTGCCTGTACTGTACTGTACAAAACTTATAACTTCAGCCATAGCTGACAAAATGTATAGACATCTAGATAAGAGATCATCTAATGCCAGCTGAAACAAAAAGGATGTCGCAAAGGCTCTTATGGCTGTAAGGAAATCTTGCTACTGAATACAGTCATCTTGAATGATGTAAAGAAACGCAAACGTAATTTGAGCATGACTTGGATTGACTACCAAGAAGGCTTTTGATAGTGTACCACACGAATTTTTTTGGGGGGGGGGGGGGGATTTTGAAGACCTGGAGATCTATCGATTTCATCCTAGACTTATTGAATTTTGCAACGCTAGTATGAATCGTGGAGTACCAGATTACTAATACACAGCGGAAAGGAAGGAGTAGAACGAGAAGTATTCAGATTAACAGGGGTATTTTTCAAGGAGATTCACTATCCCCTCTGCTGTTTTGCATTAGTTTGATCCCACTATCGAGACAGTTGTCGCAAGCTGACTTTGGTTTTAAGCTCCATGGTGATGAAACGCCAGTATCACATTGTTTTACATGGATGATCTGAAAGTGTTTGCTAAGAATGAAGCGATTCTCTCCCAAATGCTGTCTGTCGTGAATGACTTAGCAATGACATCTGCATGAAGTTTGGTCTTGTCAAGTGTGCAAAATCAATTTAAAAAGAGGAAACTCACAACGTCTGAGAACATTGAAATTGATACGCACACTGTGATTCAAGATCTTGAGCCATGTAAAACTTACAATATCTGGGCATTAAAGAATGTGAAACCATCTCGAATGACAGAATGAAAGAGAAATTTCGTAGTGAGTATTATAGAGAGTGAGACTGGTCCTGCAGTCGCTCTGAATTCCAGGAATAAAATATCTGCAATAGGTAGTTTGGCGGTACCTGTAGCCGAATACAGTTTTGGACTAGTGGACTGACTGAGCAAGAATTGGCACCTGGATCGTAAAAACTCAGAAAACTGCTAACAATGCATCATGTTTCCCACCCTCAGCTGATATACATAGACTTTATGTGGCACGTAAGGAAGGAGGAAGAGGCCTCAGACAATTGAGGCCTCCTGGCACAACGCAATAGTCGGGTTGGGGATGTGTGTGTAGTCAGTCCATCAAGATGACCCTCTAATCAGCAGGTCATGAAATCTGACCGATAGATGGGAAACAGAGGCATTGTTAGTGTAGCAAGAAAGCATTGCGAATAAAACTAGGCAAGACACGTCGAATAACACAGACACTGAACTTTCTGATGCTGCTAAAACATGAAATGTGAGACCAAAAAATGTTTAAAGAAATCGTGGAGAGACAAACCACTCCACGGACAATACCTAAAAAGAATGGACAAGGTTCAGATCAATAAAGATCAATCATTTATACGACTTAAAAGGGGAAGAATGAAGCCAGAATCGAAGCACTTGTAATAGCTGCCCAAGATCAGGCGTTGAGAACACGGCATTATGATAAAGCGGTTCTCCAAATTTCCCAAGATGATAAATCCGCATTTGCCTGGAGCAAGTAAAACCATTGATCATTTGTCTCAGCTTGTCCAATCCTAGCAAAGACCTGAATACCTTAAAAGACGATGACAGGGTGTGTAGCTACCTCCACTGGCAGATCTGTACCGCCCTCGAAGTTCCAAACACATGCTCAAGTGTACGAACACTCACCAAAACCGTGACGTCTGTTGGATTGTGTACGATATTGTACGACCAACAAATTCAAACTGATCGCACGATAGCGGCAAACAAACCGAATATAGTTATCCGGATTCGGCCGAAAAAATCGTGTTTACTTATGGGAAAGTATATAATCAATCATCAAGACTAACCTCTATGAGGCTGGTTATTAAATCCGACCGAAGAATGGGAAACAGAGGCATTGATAGTGTAGCAAGAAGCATTGCAAAGAAAGTATGCAAGACACGCCGATAAAAACACAAACACTGAACTTCTGATGCAACTAAACTGTAATGTGAGACAGCACAAAATGTTAAGGAATTTGTGGAGAGACAAACCACTCATAACAATATCTAGAATCTGACGTGATGTCACCAAAAACGGTGGCATTGGTTGGACACTATGCAATATTCTACCGACCAACAAATTCAACGAAGAACAATAGCACAAACTAACCGGATATTATTATGCGGGATTTGGATAAAAAATTGTGCCAACTTTTAATCAAAATGTTGCTGTGGCCTTGTCATCAAAATGTCGTAACCAAGGAGGCAGAGAAACGTCTTAATACAAGAGTTTAATCGAGTCATCCAAACGTGGGGCGTAAAAGCACAGGTCGCCCCAATAGTTATCGAGCTCTGGGATTTGTTCCGAAAAAATGTGTATGAACGTGGCTATACTTCCAGGTCATTCAAATGATTGGGAAGTGCAAGAATTGCTTTATTTGATTTTGGAGCAGCCCACATTTTGCACAAAGTATTGTAGAGGCCCCAACGTTCCCTAGATTTGCTCCTACGTAGCTGGTTGCAACCTGGAGTAGATTTTGTATTCAGCCTGTTCATAACATCATTAAGCATGATATACAGGAATAATAATAATAATAATATAATAATATAATAATAATACAAAGATAACTAGTGAACCTAACAAAGGACATAATTTCTCGCATTGTTTCTAAATGTTACGCAATATTATACTACTACATATAGCAGCAAAAGTGTTTTCAACCGGAAACATTTTTTTCGCTCCGAGACGCGATCTCAACTCTCTGAGTTAATTTGCCGGCATTCATACCACCTATGGCCACATAAGCGTGCATGATGGAACTCGGCAAGGCGTAAAAACGTAAATGTCCGATTCATGTAAAAAAAACAATAATTCGGGACAAAGTACCAAAATTCCTCCGTATATATATTTTTTCCTTTCCCGCTCAAATTCAAAACATCAAATTCAACACGAAGTGCTAACAAGCTCATAAATTTTTTTCTTTTTTCAAAATGCTCCGCAATAACATACACCTACATAAACAACAAAGTGTTCTCAACCAGCAAGTATTTTTCTAATCCGAACCCAGTTTCCCACGTGCTGGCGCGTTTACCACTACTCCATCACAAGCGCAGTGTGCTGGAAAATTCGTTTTCTGGCGCTCGATAACATAACTTTTTCTTCTTACGAAGTATTTTAAGGCGAGAAAACAATAATACTTCGAACTGTTAGGGATATGTAAGTTGTTTGCATGGGTTTTGGTTAAGTTGTATTTCAATTTAATGTTAAAATAGACATAATTTTAACTTAAATCGTTTCATACTGAGTACACAAGGTAACGATTGATTTGACATGACATACGTTTCAGAAATCGAATAACAGAGTTGAAAAAAAATTAAAAGTTGCAGATTAGAAAACCAACAAACAGACAAGTCCTGTATATTTGTCTGTATTGATTCTATTTGTGAGTAGAAGTACATCAAATAGTTTTTCATAACATTATATTAGTATTATTATATTTATATTATGTTATCCTCATAGTTTTTTTTCTGCAACAACACATTCATCATATTAACATCGCTGTCTGGGATTTGAAACTGGCTCGTTCTGATGCGAAGCACTCAGTGGCGAGCTGGCTTTAAGCATCTCGGCTTATCAAGTGAGTTACTGACTGAAAACTTACATATTAGTGATAACATAATTGTATCAGTTATAGCATTAGGAAGCCGTAATTACGAAACTGCGAAACAAAATATTTTTAGAGCGACAAAGAAAGACACCCGTGAAAGGATACGGCTTACTTCAATGCTAGACGCACTAAGAGATTAACTTCTGCGAGAGAGTCTGTGTCTAGCATCACTAGTTAACCGTCCCTAATAGCATATGTGGAAAAAATTGAAGAAAAAATTTGGAGCGGAGTTGGAGAAATGTTTTCGTAAATTTTCAAGAGCAGTTTACGCAAAACTACTATTTTTTCAGAAAATTGTACATGATTTTTTGGAAGAGCTGATTTTTCACAACAAACTTTGTTGAGGCAAAATCTGTATTTACAATTTTGTAGTTAAAAAAATTTTTTTTTGCATTTCTCGAAAAACAAGCGCTACCCGGATATAGGATAGCATCATATTTTTTGACCGTTTGCTTATTAAAATAAGTGAGAAAATTTAAAAGAAAAATATGGTCTGGTTTTTAAGGAACAAAATTGGTAATTTCAAATGCAATTTACGGAAAAACTAATCTTTTTTTCAAAAAATTGTACATGACCTTATTTGAAGTACTAATTTTGTACAACTGACTTCGTTGAAGCAAAATCTCTATCTTCAATTTTACAGTTTTTGAAATTGTATTTTTGGCAATTTTCGAAAAATTGGGGATATGACGAAAATGATACCTTCATCTTCACTTAAACGTCCTTCCACGCTATTCAGGACAAAATTTAATCAAAAATTTGGAGACATTTTTTTGAAAACTTTGAAAATACGGAAGGACTTCATGTAAACTACCTCTCAAAATTAAAATATCGATTTCAAATTCAGGAGCCTCGACATCAGCAAAACAATTGCGAAATATCCTTTTTTTGGAGGAAGTCAGCTGAACAGTTTAGGGCTAGTGTTGACCACACACGGACGTTTTTTGCCATCAATCGATTTTTCGGTATCAAAAGCATCAAAACATGAATTCTGGCTACAGCATGAGTTAGAGGATTTTTTCTAAATTAGAAACTGATTTGTCCATTTTTTTCATTACCAGAGCACAACAATGGGAGTTTTTCTGGCAAAATTCGCCGATTTCCGGCGCACAATAACAATCTTTCTCTTTTTCAAAGTATTCGTTAGGCGAGAAAGTAAAAGGATGTCGTAAAGGTTTCCTAACCTGTAGTTAAATCTTGCTACTAATAAAGACCTGGATGACGTAAAGAAACGAAGCGTAATTAAGCTTGGCTTGGATTGAGTACCAGAAGGCCTTTGACAGACTATCACACGATTGTATTTTGAGACCCTGCTGTTTTATTGTTTCATCCTAACTTATTGACATTGCAAGGTTAGTAAGAGTCGTGGAATACCAAGTTAATTATAAACAGCGGAAAGAAAATAGTAGAAACCAGCAGAGATTCAGATGACCAGGGGTAAGTTTTGAAGGATATTCCTCTATCCCCTCCGCTGTTTTGCATTAGTTT